>JAGPOW010001327.1:21551210-21578436 GCA_030014935.1 Caiman crocodilus
GACTTTGGGTGGGAGGTCTGTAGTAGACTCCCACCATTGTGTCCCCTGTGCCGTGTTCCCCACGGATTTTAACCCAGAGGGTCTCCAGTCATCCACCCTAGTCACCAATATCAGCTTGCAGGGACGTGTCGCTTTCCTTAACATAGAGAGCTACACCCCCGTCCCTTTTATCTATACAATTCCTCCTGTACAGAGTATAGCCACCTATACCCATGGTCCAGTCATGGGTGGAGTCCCACCAGGTCTCGGTTATCCCTATTACATCATAATTGTTTGCACTGAGCAGGAGGATGAGCTCCCCCTGCTTATTCCCCAAGCTCCTGGCATTTGTGTACAGGCAGGCAAGTGTCCCCTTGGGGGCTCTTGCCTCGTCCACAGATTGTACCAGGGCTGGGGCAGGGGTGGGCTCCCTTAAGCGCCTTGGCCTGCTGGCTTTGCATGGATTGCTCAGCAGGCCAGCAGTGGTGGTAGTCCCCCCCATCCCCCAGAGGGCTTAGTTTAAAGCCCAGTGGAGCAGGTCAGCCAGTCTGGCTGAGAAGAGCCTCCTCCCCAGGGGAGAGAGGTGGAGGCCATCTCTTCCCAGTAGCTCGTTGCCTCTCTCGTCGAAGAGCGGGCTGTGGTCATGAAAGCCAAAGCCTTCCCAATGACACCAGCACTGCAGTCTTTGGTTAACCATGTAGATCCTCCTCTCCCTCCTCAGCCCATAGCCTGAGACTGGGAGGATCGACAAGAACACCACCTGTGCCCCCAGACCCTTTAGCCCTGCTCCCAAATCCCTGTAGCACCTCCTTACCTGTCTGGGAGTGCTCTGAGCCATGTCATTGGTGCCCACATGAATAAGGAGCATAGGATAGTGGTCTGTGGGTTTGAGGAGCTTTGGGATCCTCTCTGCAATGTCCCAGATGCGGGCCCCTGGGAAGCAGCAGACTTCCCGGGCTAAGGGGTTGGGGTGGCAGATTGCCCCCTCAGGAGGGAGTCTCCTACAACAAACACGTTACGTTTTGTCTTGGGGAGAGCAGCGGAGGAAGCTGCAGTTGGGCCCATGTTGCCTCTGGGAGCCGGCAACTCAGCAGGCTCCGCTGGAGCAGCAAGAGGTTGCTCAGTTCTGGCAGGGCAGGGGCCTTGGTGAAGCGGGCCTTAGGGCCCTGGACCACCTGTCCCTGGCTGGACAGAGCAGGAGGTCCCGGAGTCCTCCTTTGGCCTGGAGGGAGACTGTGGTCTACCCTTCGGCTCCCAGGGGAGAAGGGCCTGGCAGTAGGAGTCTATCTCCCGCTCGCAGTCCCTGATCGCACACAGTCTCTGGATCGTGGCCCCACAGCCTGAAAAAGGGACAGGCAGCCCCTGCAGCTGAGACCCAGGGGCTCCGTCTGGGTGGCCGCCTCTGAGGTGCCAGATGGGGGGTCGCGTGCCCATCCATGTCATGCCTCTGGGAGGCTGGCTACGGCTGGGACTGTCTACCCTGGGGGGTGCACTGGCAGGGTCCTGGGCCCTCCCGCGCAAACTCCGCGCTAACTCACTCGCTGGCAGAGAAGCACGCCTGTTTGTGCAGCCTGTTCGCACGGCTCTGGTCGCGTGGCTCCCTGGGGGGCTGGGCCAAGTAGGGGTCTGGGCGGGGCTTGACCCAGCCGGGCTCCACTCAGCTGCCTCCTCCCACCCACTAAGGGTTATCCCCCTCTCTCCACGGCCCCGCTTACCTCCGGCTGTGCTGGAGGGTTTCTGGGGGGCTTCAGGGGAGCGGGGGCGCAGCAGGCTTTCACCCGCACGTCTCTTGCTGCTTCCGAGCGTAACTGGCTTGTTAATGATGGCAAAGCCCTTGGTGTACAAGGTGGGGTTGCTCAGCCATGCTGCCTTCTCACTGCAGACTGCTGTCTCGTCTTAGGCTCAGCCCTCAGTGCCCTTCTTCCAGCCCATCATGCTTCCTGTCAATGCCTGCCACTGTTGCTGCCCAAAGGGTGCTTTTTATCCCGCTGCCCCAGCTAGCTGGCTCTAATAAACTCTGGGTGCAGCTGGGCAAGGGGACTGCCAAGCCCTCAGGATGAGTTGCCACTGGAGTGCCCCAACAGCTCTCACCCTGCACCAGCAGAGGAGTGTGTGTGTGTGTGGCACCCCGCTGACCATGGCACCCTGGGAAGTCCCCCATGCCACCCACTCCTAAGGACAGCTCTGCCTCCAACCCAGAGGAAAGCCAGGGCAGGGCAGGAGGAAGCATTCTGATTGGAGAGTTTCTTTGCAAGTGGCTACAACATGCATTTCATGGCCCTGAAAACACAACAGACTGACAGGAGGGTTATGTAACTTCTGGGTCCAGAGAGCAAGTGACTGGAAACTAGATCTCGCTGTGCAAACAACCCAAGTCTAAGTAGCAGGCACAAACATGGATACTACCCATGCCTTGTAAAGGAATACACTGAGTCTAAGACACAGCCATTTTCAAGGTAGCCAAGGCATTATGTAAGGGACAAACACTCTCCCTCCCTGCCCCCTGGAAAGGAGCTGGATGTGCAGAGGTGAGAACAGATAGCAGGCAGTTTACACACCTGACATCTGCTTCTGGCTCTGCTTGAACAACTTGAACTCACTCAACTTGAACAAGTCATTTGCTCTCTTTGGGAGTTTATACACATGCTCCGGGAGTGGTGGGGGCACATTAATTAGAGTGGCTCCGAGAGCCGCTCTAACTAAAGTGCCTACAGCGTCTTGTGTATCAGCATCCCCGCACTTTAAAATGGTGGCAAGGTCACTTTAAATCTCGTTTGACTGCCTGTCACCATTTTTAAGTGAGGGGACACTATGAGACGCTGGAGTATGCTGGAGCACAGTAATTCCCACACTCCAGCAGACTTAATTAATCGAGCCTGCTCCGACACACTGTAATTCCAGTACATCAGAGCGGCCTCACTGCTTGTGCATAAGCACCTTTTGTGCCTCGGCTTCTGCTCTGTTAGCCACAAAGGTCATGCTAACCCAGCTCACAGAGGCAGAGGGAGCTTTCTGTGGCCTGGCTTACTGCTAGTCTTTGCCCTGTCGTGTTATGTGACTGTGTTGGTGAGAGCACAGTACAGATGGCGGGCTGTCTACCCCTGCCCAGCTGGCTCAGGCTGCCGTCTGGTCAACCTCCTACATTCTGCCAGGTAGAACGTTGCAGAGGGGGCACAGACTAGACATCTGGGCTCTCTAGGAGATGCCTCCATTGCAGGAACCACTGCATTGCCTCCTTAGGACCACAGGAGAGCATTCTGGAGCAGGCCAGCATGTGGGCTTTGCCCCAGCTATTGTGTCCTCTGAAAAGCCCCAGACAGCCTTTGTAGCAAGATGGCAAACTGGCTGCTCTGGACTGCATGAACCCTCAAGTCCCAGAAGGGAAAATAGCCTTCCTGAGTTCCTGGGTAGGTGCTTGATCCAGTTAAACAAAAATGACTTTGGCTTGAGGTGACTGAAATACTGATGGCTCCCATTTCCTTACCCCTAGGCTCTCCTATCAGTGAAACTGCAAGGGTGGGGCCTGTGATGACGTGAATGCCATGCAGACACATCCTGGGAATGAAAATATTAGGAGACCCTTGAGAGAAGGCTTCCTAGCCCATGCTCACTATCGTCACCAGCAGTAGTCTCACTGTCGAGAGAGTGTTGTATGCATCTCTGAAACAGATGACACTGCTGCAGCAGGAAACCACTGGTCTTTCCCAATGCAACAAGCCCTTACAGTGGACCTTCTGAGCCTTCCTATGATCTAGCAATTTTGCCTATCAAAAGGAAACTTTCCTACCAGCACTTCCCCTCCCCCACCCCCAAATCTATATATTAACCACAAAAATCATCCCTTTTTCAGAAAACAGCTGCTTTCCATATGCCTGGCTCCCAGCCAACAGCTCCTTCCAAGCACTGGTTTGGACTATCAGCAAAATCATGCCTAAGATTGCATCATAATGGAGCGCGAATAGTGTGCAGGCAGCAGGCTACACCCACAGCTGTGGAGAATCAGAAACTGAAGCCATAAATATCTCTGCCGAGACAGAAGATGGCAGCTCATCAAACCAGGCGAGCCTAGATCACCAACGGGGATACTCTGTTAACAGTCATCCCTTAACATTACTGTAACTCCTGCCCTACCAGTTTATGGCAGGAATTCATTAAACAGTAAGTGAATAAATATTTCCTGGCATTGATACAGTCATGTGAGGCATGAAATAAATTCAGGACCCACTGCCTTGCAAGACAGGATTGCAAGAGAGAACCAAGAACCATGAGAGCACACAGTGGAGCGGTTACTACAAACCATCATTTGTCCTGCTGTATTGCTTTTTGCCCAAAGGTCAAGCAATGCTATACAAACACTAACAAATTCATCCTCATAACCCCCTTGGAGGTGGTACAGAGGAAGATACTTAGACCATGAGCATCTCAGGACAAAGACACTCTCTGGGGCCAGACCAGGAAAGGACTGTGGCAAGAGCTAATGCCAGCAAAAGTATCTCCCCGCGATTCCCCACTGCAACCACTTCCCAGCCCAGCCTTGCACATGCTTTCTGGAACCAGAAGAAGCATGTGGGGCAGTTTCAGTTGGAAGTAGTGGTGTCAACACCAGAGCTGCAATACCTCTGAAAGTAACAGCAGGGGCTGCATCCCACTGCCCTCATTGATTCTGACCTGCTACTACAAACAAACACTAATTTCTTGTCTCTCAGTCCTCTTCCTATCCACAGGAAGACCCTTCCTCCTTTATCTATCATGCAACCAACTTTGTCTGCTCAGTCTCTCACCAAGTAACCTATGAAGGCTCAAGACTAGGAACAATTTAGTTGTCAACCTGCCTTGCCTTCTGCCTAAGTTCAGACTAACACAGGTAACCACTTCTCTAAATGTTGATGAAGTAGTCTTCCTTCTTCACCTTGACAATGTGAAGCTTGCTTTCTTCAGATGAACAGAATGTTTCACAGAAATCAGTGAAGTTCCCCAGTGCCAATGGTAGCCATGAAATATTTCTCCAAGAAAATTTAGGTCAAAGGAAAAACAAAGCATGTAGTGAGTTACAAAGAGAAGTAAACCAGGAAAACCCTGAACTATGATGACAATTCTTAAGCATTTATTTGTGGTTCATCCTTTGAACCAGCCAAGCCAGAGCACCACTATACTGGATGATAATCTTATGGTGAATTTCAGGCTCTGATTCAAGTAATTTACAATAAATAGCAATCACATAGAAAGTTACTGATGTGAAAGACAAAGTCAAGGTGGCTTGCAACTGGAATAAACGGGGAAAAAAGAAAAGAGTCTTCCTGGAAAAGGATACAGCATGCTTTACCCTGCCTTTTAATGGCTCCTTTTCTTCTGCATTCGACTGAGCAGCTACACTTCCTTTGTCTTGATCTATGTCCGAGCAGGAAACTCAGATTGACAAAGCACCTAGAAAATCGTACTGTGGAAGAGTGAAACAGTAACAGATATATTTTTAAATGTCTCCCTTTGTCTGATTGTTCTGTGGAAACGATACTCTGGTGAGTGATTTCCCCTGAGAACAAAGAAAAGAGCCGAGCAATGTTTGAAACTTTCCTTACGTAGTAACTTCATTGTATAAAGGACAAGTCATCCTTTCTACCTTGATTGAAAGGCCCTATCCTGAATACTCTTTTCCCTTGTTACTGGAATATCATTTGTCCCTGGACAAACATATGGAAGACACCAATCCTCCTTCAAAGTGCATGTAGTCTAAATCTGGAACGGCAAGAGGGGAAACGTGAGGCCTGAAGCAAGGAAGAGATGCGCCCAAGGTCACATGACAGAGCAGTAGCAGAATGAGAACTAGAAGCAAGGGGATAGAGCTGGGGGCACATTTTTGGTGAATGGTAACTTTACCAAAATACACTAATTTGGAGTGACTGAAAACAGTTCATGGCTTTGGGATGAATCAGGCAAATGGTTTTGCCATAGAAAAGAGGGAGAGGGAGGAACGGGGATTTCTGAAAATTCCAAATATTTTCCATTGACATTTGCTGGTCAAATTATTGTATATTTTTAAAGGATTAAAAAAAGAGTTAAGCCCTCCCAAACATAAACTTTTTTCTTTTGAGACAAATGAAATATGTTGTTCACCAGCAGTTAAGTTCTTTTGGTTGCTTTGTCCTTTTATTGTACCTGCAGCATTTTTTTCTCATGATTGTTCTGTGCAATGGCCAAACCAGAAGCACTTGTTATTCACCCCACCTGACTCCTAAGCCTGCCTCTGTCCACCATCCCACAGAGATGTTAATTTTGCCTTCCATTTCTACTTGCATAGCCTCTTCACTAGTTTCACGGAAGGCAGAGCAAGCACCGACCCAGTGTCATCTCTGACATATGTAGATCAGTGACTGTCTCCAAGTCATTGCTCAAAGGCCTTATCTATCTGAATCAGTCTGAGTATTCTGGCTCAGATCCTCAAACATGTTTAAGCACATAGAGATCTCAACATAATAATTGGGGATATTGGTTTTCTCTGATTTAAAAAAAAAATCCCCAATTTTTGGTTAAAAAAGTTACCCCAAATCCACATTTTTCCATGATTTAAATGAAATACTACTAATATATAGATATATTATATATTAGTGGTGTTTCCTTTTAATCATGGAAAAATGCACTTACTTTTCTTTAACTGAAAATCAGGGATTTTTTTAAATCAGAGAAAATCGGGATCATCTATTCCCATCCAACTTCCACTTTAATTCTTCCACCTATCACCGACAGTTCTTCCGGGAGATAGAGTTTCACAAATTAAAGAGAGTTCTTTGATTTTTTTATTTACTAATTCATATGTTGTCACCTTTTTAAATGTTTGTGTCCTGCTACTTGTGTGAATGAAATGTTTTGGTACTTTTTAAACCGTGTTTGTATATTTAAGGTAATATTTATTCTCCATGTTTAGCAACATTTATGATTATTTACATGTATTTGATTTTCCTACCCCTTGATATCATGAAGTGCTTATGAGTTGTTCTGATTTATGTAGTCCCAGCAAAAGCTGTGTTCATTTCAGTAGGAATCTTGGGGCTGGTGGCCCCAGATGAACAAAGCCTGTGTTCCTACAAACACCTCCTGGGTCATTTTAGTCACATTCATTCAGCATTACTTAGAACTAGTGCATTATTTCTTTCTGTGAGTTGCAGCCAGACTGGGTGGTAATATATAGACAGGAGGAATGGTTTCATCTGCTACAAATGCAAGCACCTCTAGAGTACAACACAGCAGCTGGGTAACAGCAACAGACAACAGCATACACATGGATCACTGAATTCTGCACCCAAAGCCCTCCCCCTTACAGAAGTGGTTCTCAACCTTTTTAGACTCAAGGCGCACCTCGATAGACCTGAGGCCCCCCCTTGGAAAATGCAAGCTCACCCTTTAAGCTCTCCCTTTTCATTCCCTTTAGCTACACAAAAATAATGGAGCAATTTTTCTAGGCAAGGAACTCAGAAAGCACGCATGTATGGGTTTCTGTTTGAAGTTTCTGGGTAATTCTTGTGAATCATATTTGTAACCCTAGCATTGTGCAGCACCGAGGCACCCCTCAAAGGGATCTCTGAATGGTGCTTGTAAACCTAACAGTGCCAACATGGTATTGTGCTTTGTGGCATCCCTTGAAAGGATCTCAAGGCAGCCAGGGTGCTGCAGCCACTCTCACTGAGAGTCACTGCCTTAGGGCAGCATTTCTCAACCTGCGGGTCGTGACCCAAAAGTGGGTTGCAAGGGTTGTGAACAAACCTTAAAAATGGATTCTCCTTTCAAGGAGAAAAGCATGGGAAACTGTGGCTTTCCCTTGCAGGCTGGCAGAGCCCCAGCCTGCAGGGCTGCTTGGTGGTGTTTGCCCCTCACACTGCAGGGCTGGGGCCTGCGGGCAGCGGCCGGGAGTGAGGGCACTGGGCTGGGACTGGCAGCCAACATTTACAACTGGGCCCTGGTACGAAAAGGTGGAAAACCACTGCCTTAGGGAAACAAGCATCTCTGTTGCTCCCAAGTGGCAAGGACCTTGGCTGGTGCGGGAGGGAGAACAAGCGCCGCAGGAGCAGGGGCTGCTCCCACGTGTTGCCTCTGGGGTGCCTTGTGTTTGCGCAGTGACCTGAACTTTGCCCGGGCTGAAGCAGCGAGATCTGGCCGGGAATCAAATGCCTCTTGGAAGGAGGCTGCTGGAGCCGAGAGCTGGGGCCTCCCCCGCCCCTCCCTTCCCCTCCCTTCTGGCGCACGCCCGCACCCGCGCCGAGCCGAGCCGAGCCGAGCCGGGCCGGGCCATGGAGCCGCCCGCGCAGAACAACCAGTTCTTCCGCTCCGACAGCAGCGACTCGTCCGCCTGCATGATGGGCCCGGCGGCCGGGCGCGGGGAGCCGGGCGCCGGCAAGGGGCGGCGGAGGCAGCCGTGCAGCCCGCTCTGGATCGCCATGGCCGTGATGTCCATCGTGGCCCTGCAGATCGCCTCCACCACCGGCCTCTTCGTCTACTTCACCATGTCCATTTCCAAGGTGAGTGAGTGTGCGTGTGCACGCGCACATCAGTGTGGGGGTGTGACAGGCGCGTGTGTGAGAGACAGGTGTGCGTGAGTGGGTGGGTGTGTGTGTATGGATGAGAGAGAGAGCCGTGTGGGTGTGAGACAGGTGTGTGTGTTTGTGTGTGTGTGTGTGTGATGGGTGTGGGTGTGTGAGAGAGACACACATGCACATAGATCTGTGTGGGTGTGACGGTGTGTATGACATCTATGTGTGTGTGAAACAGGTGTGTACAAGACAGTTGTATGTGCGCGTGTGACATCAGTGTGGGAGTGTGAGAGATCCGTGTGAGGGGGACAGGTCTCTGCAACAGATGTGTGTGTGCGTGCGTGCGTGCATGTGAGAGATCTGTGTGCATGTGAGACAGGTGTGTGTGTTTCTGTGTGTGTATATGACATCTGTGTGTGGGGGGTGATGGGTGTGTGTGGGTAAGAGACACACAAAGATCTGTGGGTGTGACAGGGCTTCTGTGTGTGTGTGTAACATCTATCTGTGTGTGAGACTGGCGTGCAGGAGATATGTGTGTGTGTGAGATTGTGTGCCTGTGAGAGAGAGATCTGTGTAGGTGTGAGGCAGGTGTGTGCGTTTGGGTATATATGTGACATCAGTGGGGGGGGTGATGGGTGTGTAAGAGAGACACACATCGATCTGTGTGGATGTGACAGGGGGTGTGTGTGACATCTGTGTGTGTTTGTGAAACAAGTGTGTTTGAGACAGGCGTGTGTGAGAGAGAGAGAGAGCGGGGGTGCGAGCAGCTGCAGTGTATGAGCTCTTGGGGATGCTGCAGGTCCCGGACGTGAGCGGTGGCGCTCGCAGGGGCACTGCAGACGCAGCCCTGGGCCAGGGCAGAGGGCAGGACAGGGTAGGTGGGCCCAGGTCGTGCACCCCACAGATCATGCCCCAGGAAGGCACAGTGGGGCACTGGGCTCTGCATACAAGGCAGGCGAGACCCGATTGCTGCGGATCAGGTCAGGGGTGGCTATCAGGAACGGCCTCCCAGGCAAGCAAGCAGGGGCGACCCACCTGCCTACCCGCCTTGCCAGAGCCCACACCACTGTGCAGGTGTCAGACACTGCTGGACTCTTCCTGTAGAGAAAAGCGAAAGCAGATGGTGCCTGGGCCTCATCTCCTTTACAGGAAAGGGAAGGGAAGGGTGCAGGGAGCCTGCAGGCTGGAGCCGGCCCTGGCTCTGGGCTTCCCTAGAACAGTTCACAACAGCCTAGATGGCTCTGACACACAGAGAGGTGCTGGTGTCTCCTTGGCAGCTTGGCCCAGGAAAGCCTCCATCCTATCCCTGCTGGAGGCAGGATGTTTTACAACCCCTCCCCCCCACAAGTGAAAGGGGCTGTGGGGGTGGGGGTCAGTATTGCCCTAGAGTTGAAGGAATCTCTCTGAAAGACTCTGTAAGACCCAGCTCTGTGTACATGATGAGAGTGGAATGACCCTATTGTCTCTGCCTGGGAACTGAGATGGGCAAAGAGGATCTGTTGAGCAGCAGCCAGAAAGAGTGGGGGGACTGGGGAATGCAGCTCTTCCCAGACAAGACTGTTAAGTTTGGGATTTGGTGCCTACATGCTGCAGTGGGGCAAGGCCAGCAGGAAGACTAGACAATGCTTCTCAGGCTCAGGGGAGCCCTCAGTAAATTAGAAGCACTTGATGTCCTCCATCACTTCTGTGAACTGAGTGGCACCCAGCTTCAAAAACCAATTAATATATAATAGTGCTTATGAAGGGGCTGGGCAATGGGAGCAAGGACTAAGCCTGAACCTTGTTATATCTCCCTTATCTCCAATCTCAAGGGACCCCAAGAGTCTCAAGTTGAGACTCACTGGACTAGAAAAATGGACCAGAAGTGACCAGTGAAGTGTATTGTACATGTTGGTTGGGGGACTGTTCTCTTCTGGAAGTCCTCCGAGGAGTTTTAGTTTGCTGCCCTACAGCTGTGGAGCAAAGTACCAGGCTCCGTGCAGCTCAGGAGCTCTGCAGGAAGCCCATGCAGGCAGCCTGGCATCAGCCTGGGAAGGCAGGCTGTGCCCAAGAAAAAAAAGTGGCAAGCTTGATCTTTTTTTCTTTTTTTCCCCCTTGGAGCCTGCCTGCCTGAGCTACATGGGGGCCTGGCACTTCCCTCCGCAGCTGTGGTGCCCCCCGGGACTGCCCAAGCCGGGTGGCTGCGAGCGGGTGCTGCTGCAGAGGGAAGCACCAGCCCCCACCCACAGCCCAGGGACAGCTCCACCTGCCAGCAGCTCACTCTCCTCTCCCTGCCACCAGAGAGCGAGGTAAGTTCAGGTGTGTGCATGACACGGGGTTTAAAGAGCCCTAAATTGAAGCAGTGTTTTTGAAACCTCACCACTTCAATTTAGGGCCCCCATTTTGTGTATACAGGCCTTAGGAGCCTAACCTAAAGCCCACAAAAGCCACTGGAAGGATTCCTGTTGACTTGGATGGGCTTTATCTCAGACAGTGGGGTGATCTGCTAGCGAGATCAGGGTACTAGGCTACTTGATTCAGAGGTATGATAAAACCTCTGCTTAATAAAGAGAAATTGGTTTCTGTTTCAGAATTACAGCCTGAATTCCTTTTAATTGTAAGGTTCTCACTGACTTCAGTGGGAGTTTGAGTGTAATGATGTCCGTATCTTTATCTTTGTGCACTTTCACATTTTTGTCGATTGGGGAGCTCTTGGCTATCAGAGATGTTAGCAGGGATCACTATGTGGAAGTGGCTTTTTCAGTGTATAAACAGTCTGTTATCTGGCAATACATCTGTCTCCAGACTTCCAAAGTACCCCTTCTTCCAAAATGGAGGTAACATTTTATAAACTCATCAGTCATAATAAATAAGCCATGAAGCCACAATCCTTTCTTCTTAGAGCATTTAGATAAAGCATTTCACAACCTGATGAAGAGCTCTTGGAGGCAGGAAAGCTGAAAAATGGGGGGCAGCATTAGTTCAGTTTAATTCTCCCTAAATTGAAGTGGTATATTTAAAAGCCACCATTTCAATTTAGGGAGAACTAAACTGAATTAAACCCCCATGGCATGTACAAGCAGCCCATAATACCTGCATGTGATTCACAGAATGAACACAGAGATTTCAAATAGGAATCCAGTGTGTCAAAACCATTGCCACCTGCTGTGAGCTTTCTGAATTCTTTACAACAACATGGCTCTATTACTTCTCTATAGTCAAATAAATGAGGGAAAGGTAAGAACTGGCAATTTCCCGGAGGTGTCTGGAGATAAGCAGACCTAAGTCAAAAAGGTAAATATACATAAATTAGCAAATAAAACATCAAGGAACACTCTATTTTGAAAAACTATCTCAAGGAAGAGCTTCAGGTGAGTGGAAAAATGAAAGTGAAAGAGAAGTTAGGTGTGGACAGACACTAACACCCAGATCATTATGTTTCAATACCTAGATGCTTGTTTGAGGATCTGGGCCAAAGGATTAGTTAAATCAGTTAGACAAAGCCTTTAGGTAATGACATGCCATGGGAGTTTGTCACTAATAAATGTGCATCAGAGTTTGTGCAAGGTAGGCTCCTTTGACAATTTTACTCTGTACCTTTAGGTAACATATCACCATCAGATTTGGCATTTACTCTTTGGGCTGCAAAAATAGCAGGTCTTTTGCATTAGATCAGATCTGGTAGCACTTTTAACTAGGTATAGTCAAGTAGCATACATAAGGAGCCGTCAGGTTTGGAGCCCTTAGAAGCAGCAGCTGTACAGCTTTAGTCCCTTCTGCAAAGAGATCACAGTTAAAAGGCCTGATGCTGCAGGCAGACCCCTATGCCCAGGTTGGGACCCTGTTTACTTCACTGGGGCACTGTGCAGGCTAAGGCAAAGCTATGAAACAGCTTAGAGAATTGGGGCCTCAGAAGCCAAGTGACGCAGAAAGGGTAAGTGGAGAGGGCCACGGAAAAAGCAGTTTAGTCCTTGGAGTTCTCTCAAGTCATGTTAGCTGGCTGATTCCCCATTGGTGACAAAAGTCAGTGGGGAGGCAAGGATGCATTATTGAGATCAGAAGCAGTCCATCTTGATCAGGGGTTGGCAGGGTAGGTTAATCATCATAGACAGAGGAAGATTACTGTATTAATAGAGGTTCAAGTATTTTCATAGCTGTTATCTTTTATTGGAATCACTTGGTCCAATAAAAGATAATCACCTCTATCAATTTCCTTATACCTGAAGAAGAATGCACTGCATTTGAAAACTTGCTTAAGTCTATCCCAACCATGCAGTTAGTCCAATAAAAGATATCCTCCACAAAAATTCTTGACTCTCATATATTCCCTTGACTGTTACAGCTACAACGTGGCTCCAACATTACCTTGATAACAACAGTCATTTTTACAGGATTGTTATTAGTAGAGTAGTCAAGGAACATGACCCCACTGTGCTAACATCATACAGTCCCCAAATTGGAACATCCCTGCCTGAAAATGCTGACAGTCTAAGGACAAGATGGAGGCAACAGGAGATTGTATCCGAAGAATGAGACTGCATTGACCATCCTGCCCCCTTGCAGCTGCTCTGGGTGCAGAGAGGATCTGTAATCTTTTTGGACAGGTTCTGAATACAGTCTGTTTCATTTTCCTATAAGCTAATGCTGTTTCTGTTTCCAGAAAGTGTCCCGTTTCCATTTCCTAGGATTAAACAAAACACAGAGGAGAGGCAGGACTGGAGGTGGGATTGCTGCCATATGGCAAGGATGTGTTTACAGGAAAGTGTTGGATGTAGGAGAAGCTATATTAAAATTTCCTCAACTGGCTTGGAGGCTATTTTATTAGCATATAATAACCGGATCCTTTATCAAAATCCACAGCCTTTCCCAGGGTCCTAGTCTGAGCCAGCTGCTCAGATCTGTCTCTGATCTAAAGGAAGATTCCTGGTGGGGCGGGTTCTAATGGCCAGAGAGTTGTGGGGATCCTGGAGTGCTGAAAATGGTGTTCATAGGAGCCTGCTGGAGGTGGTGGTGTGTGGGCAGACTGTGTGCAGTGGAGTAGGCAGTGATTCAGGAGAAGATGGTGATGGTGGGATTTTGGTGCTGTTGAGATGACGTGGTGGAGACCAGGGGATGTCAGCTATTTTTTGTTAGCAGCACTTAAGGGGAGATGCCCTCGCACAAAATCAGGCAAGTGCTACACCTGAATTAGCCAATTTTTATAATCATATTTTTCAATTTGCTTTAATTATTCTTTTCCCCTCCCCTGTGACAGAGGCAATGGCTTGCAGCCTCCGTAAACAAAGCTGCGCTACCTTTAAATGAACTTATCTACTGAAGCCATGGCTCTAGGGCCTTATGCCTCCAAATAAAATACCCATGGAGCTGAGGGTGGGGAATCTTGTCCAGATTCTGCTGATGCATTGAAGTCCCAGCTGCCATAGCTCCCTTGCTAGTGTTGCCCAAATTAGCTAGGATAAATGGAAAATGGGTTTGGCTATGCAGGCTGGAGTCGCACTTGCAGCATAGACACTGTTTTACACACTGAACCTGGAAAAGACTTATGTAAATATACCTTTTGCATGTGAACACTTGCACCTGGAGGGTGTTGTGCAGACTGGATAGTAGACATATCGCAACTAGCTTCAAACTAGCTAGCACAGGTACTGCTAGGAGAGTAATCACAACTGCATGGCTGCAAAACCCAGTCAAGAAGCTGGGTAAATTCTTAGCCACTGAGCCTTTGAGCTACTGCAGCTACGTTGGGGACAGTATCTGAATTAGCTAGCTTAAAGCAATAAATATATTTTCATGAAGTGTAGCGAAGATGTTCCCAAAGGCTGATCTACTGTCGAAATGATGGCAGTTATGCATGCGAAATGATTCAGTCTCAGAAGCCCTGACTGGATATAGCAAAACAATAAAACAGACACAGAAGACTGTATGGCGCATAAAGGAAATGGAGAGAGAGAGAGAAACTTTTCTTCTCGTCAGTTCTTTCAGTGCAGCCCTGGGAGGAGAGTAAGTTTATGTATTATAGTCCAAGGAGAGCAATATTGAAGCCAATGGTGCCCCTTCAAACTATCCAAGTGCTGAATTATTTTAAGCACGTTGTCAGACTCTCTACCATTCCTTTCTACATAACCTTTTCCAGGGACATTTTGGCAGGGGATCTCAGCCTGCTGCCAGGCTAATTACCTGTCATTGTTTTGCAGATACTCCCTTCACCCAACTCTACCCTCACAGTTGAGCACTTCCTTTTTTATTATTATTTGTATTACAGGAGCACCTAACAGCCCCAGTCAGGGTCCATGGTCCGATTGTGCTGGGTGCTGTACAAAATCAAAACAAAACCAGAGTCTTGGCCTTACTCCAGCTCCATGTATGCTGAAAATGTACCAGGAGTGAGACAGACAGGAGTCTCAATGGATCTACTTGTTCATGAAATCAGGAAGACTGATACAGTGGGACTGTGCTCTAGGACCAGAACTGAGGAAGGCTGTCAGGATTCCTGGGTTCTGCTCTTGGTCTGTGTGGAAATGTGCTCTGGAGTTATAGCAAAGATGACAGAGACAGTGGTTGGTAATGCTTTTCTGGAATGACCCAGCTTAGGTCCAAGGCGGGACAGTGCTAGGATCTGGCCATCACTGCCAATTCTCTCCATGCCCCAACCACAATGCCACATAGGCAAAGCTGCTAGCCATCCAGCCACAGAGTAGCATGGCATGGCTGAAATCCCCCTGCTCTGCAGAACATATCCAATATCTGCATGGGCTGTATCCAGCTGCCAAGTTGTCGGCTGGGTAGGTATTGCAACAATCCAGATACTGGGGTCCAGTGTGCAGTAAGTTGGTATGAGGCTAGTCTAAGCCCATCCCTTCCTTCAGGCCCCTTGGTGGCTGGCTGACTTAGCAGGGAGGCCAGGGAACAATCATCCGGGGTTCAGCTTCCCACTTCTCCCCACTTAATCAAGGGTTTCAGCAAGGTTGAGGCACATTAACAGGGGGCTAGGAAGGGGAAACATGCAATGCAGCTCCCCAGGCCACCCCTCCACAGGGCTGGGATCCAGCCATCCCCCCCTGCCACAGCCTAGTAAGTGTTTCTAAGGGTCTGTCTGAGCCAGTGAGTCATGCTGTGCACTCAGGAGACAATAATTTGACTGCAGATATAAACAGCTGGAGGGCAGCTCAGGCATGTGTGCTTGCCACAGATGGAATCCATTTCACAATACCTGACCTAATTCTCTGGTGCTGATTAAAGCAATGGGAGAGCTGCCCAGTTCATTCAGTGCAGAGTGTCAGGGCTTCCAGGCCTTCCAGACTCTGTGCTCAGTGCAGCTCAGCTTTCATGTTCTATAAGACTCAGCTTTCCTCCTCTACTTATCTGGCAAGGAAGGCTTAATCTTTGCCTTCCAAAGCCTTGAGCAGCCTCCTCAACAGAGCTCAGCAGCTGGTGTCTCCTGTTTCCTAAGGACAGTGTGCCACAGAGGGGAAATTCTGCCTCAGTGGCAGCCCCCATGTCAGGTTCAGAGACTTTTGCTAATAATGTGATTCACAGCTGGGGTGGGACATGTTTTGGGTTTGGGGTCTTGTGCACTGACCTGCAATAACCAGCACTATAGGGCTGCCAGAAAAAGGAGGCCTTTTGCCTCTAGGTGACTGGTCCTGTTCAGCCCAGCTTGGGAGTGGCAACGGATTTGTCCCCTGTCTTGGTGCAGGAAATAATCTGGGAATCTCATGAGGTATCCCTGTCTCTGGTGACACTTGATGGCAACCTCAATAGAGGTGCTAAGAACTGAATGGGTTCTAGAGCCTGAGCTCCTTTGGTGCCAATCAGTACTATGGCATGGAGAGCAGAACAGTGGAAAGCTTGGATTCCTGGTGTCAGGTTTGTTGGAGGAGAGGACGAGAGAGAGGATCCAGGGGGCTTAGGCCAGGCTTCTCTGCTTATTGAGTAAAAGATCTTTCCCTTGTAACTCTGCCTGCCTATTGTGTTGTTTGTTACTAATGGACTGTGGGCTGCATTCCTGGGGTAAACAGATGGGGGTATTTTTGCCTGCACAATGATCAAGCAGGTCTATATTACACACACACATTCTGAGGAGAAAAACCTCAAAGCAGTAGGGGTCCCATGGTCTAGGCCAGTGCTTTTCAACCTTTTTTTTATTTTCAAACCCCTACATATTAGAGAGTCTCTTTTTTTACCTTGAATTACTACTACTGTTGAATCTCCCTTATACACCTTTGGCTTTTTTCCACCCCCTCCCTTCCCTGCTTTACCTTTTGTTTTCCTCATTTATACCTATTTACATTCTCACTGACATCCTGTCACACTTTTAGCTTCTCTCATTCCTTGGAGTCTCAGAACAGCAGAGACCCCTTATGTCTGAAGAAGGGTGACTGCACCCAAAAGCTTGCTAAAAACTTTTTTCCGACTACTCAGTTGGTCTAATGAAAGATACATCTATTCAAAGAGCCTTGCCTGCCTAAAAAATTAGAATGGAAGTATGGATGGCTTTGGAAATTTTGAACGGAGGTACAAGTCCCTTTGACTTGTAAGTGTGGGTATTAACTTACTTTTGATTGATCATAGTAATCTTTTGCAGACTCTTTAGACATAGTCTGCAAAACCCTAGGGGCCCACAGACCACAGGTTCAAAATCGCTGATCTAGGCTGAACAACTGGGAGGAGCTGTTCACCTAGAAATGGCTCAGGTCATCCTTTGTAGATTGCTGTAGATATTTATACAAAGGTGAACAGAAGTGGTCCAGGGTTGTGAAGGAAACTGTGCCCATAAGGAGCTTCTGTTTCCTATTAGGTACTGCTCAGCCTTTGCAAAGCATGAGAGAGCAGTCTTGTGTATATGAAACAGTGCTCAAAGCACCAGACCCTGAGGGTATTTCATGGCCCAACTTTATCAAGTCCATGGTGCTCAAGATGCTTAGCACCAGACTGGCAAGAATTGTAAGTGACAGAAAATCTAGTCACAGGAACACTTCAGCAAGGAGCCACATCCCTGCTTGTCTCCCAGGTTCAAAACCAGCTCTGAGCAGAAGCAATAAATGTTTCTCAAGGCAAAAAGAAAAGTGTGGGAAAAGCAGTTAATTCCAGGGACTGACTGGGCCTGTTCACCAGCAAAGCCTGCAGGGCAGGGATGCAACACTTGGATGGGACAGTCTGCAAACAGCTTACTTTATCACTGCCTGCCTTCTGCCTGCTCTGGGAGAAAGGGCTGGAGAATCATTAATCCAGCATCTCAGCCAGAGTTGAATTCACACGTCAACAGAAACAAGGCTGCTAGCACATACAGCTGAGTAGTGCAATGCACTGCAATTACTCACGCATGTTTATTAGAGAAGTGCTCTTCCAGACCTGGGGATCAGCAGGCCAGGTGGGATCCAACAACTGGCATTTTTTTGCACCCAGGACAAAGACACAGATCTAAGTCAGCAATCCGGGAGGTTCCAAAATCATGAGACAAAAAAAATGTTAGCTTCTCTCATTGCCTTACACTTTTGGAGCCTCTCTGTTACTCTCACATCTTTCAATATTTTCCTCACAGTCATGAAAGCTAGAGTGTAATTTTCAGATGACTCCAGAAGCTGGAACTTTAATGAAAACACCAACTATCATGCAACTAGCAACAATATTGTAAGATTTATTAACAACTACTAAGTCTGCTACTGACAATGTGCCTATTAATGTAGAATGGCAGTCTGATAGCAATACCGGAAAGAGCTTTCTTTGCTTAAGGCTCCCACTGCTTTGCAGAAGCAAGTGAGAACCATCTCTCCATGATGGGGAGGCATGAGGCACAGAGAGGATCAGCAACTCAGCTGAGATCATATATCAAGTCAACAGCAGAGCTCAGGGCTTGAATCCAGGGTTTATGACCTATCCCTTGGTTCATGCTGATTAGTACCAAGACATTAGCTCAGGGAAAGAACTAGACAGTCTCTTGAGGTTCCTTTTGCCCTGTGTTTGTAGGATTTTCTCTCGTCAGGATCTCAACCTCTGGGTTCAAAGAAACTCACTCAGGCTGCATCTTAGCCCTGTGCTCTCTTGGATCCCATGAACCTAACGCTCCCTTATGCGAAGGACAGAGCTGGAGAATGAAGAACTGATTCAGTCAATCTTTTTATTTCCCAGCTAAAAGCCCAGACGCAGGGTAGCTCCGAGGAGCTTAGATGTTTGCAGCTTATCAACAGACTGCAGGAGATATCTGACTTGGAGGAGCTGATTGGTAACCAGTCCTGCCTCAAGCTGGCCAGCAGCATCAAGTCCTACGTAACCATGGTGAGTCCATGAGGAGTCCAGGGGATCAGCAAGGGAGCGCTCTGACCCCAGAGCAGCGCAAAGGGTGACGTCCTAGCAACAGGTTTGGGACAGGTCAGTCTCCACATGCTACCATTTCCAATCTGTTCCCTGATTAAGAGGGATTCCAAATTGTTCCCACCTGGTAAGTTCAAGCATCTCCAAGTGTCTAGCCAAAGCCGCCATCCTGACTGGAACCACCTTGTTGCCTGTGCAAGCAGCAGGGATAAGGAATGAAAGGGTCACTGAGATTCTGCTCCTTCTCTCACACCTACCACTGACTAGCTGGGAAAGCTCACGTCTGCCAGTCACAAGTAGTGTCAGCAACAGGTGCAGCTGAACCTGCACTGAATGGGCTTTAACAGGCCAAGCACCAAAGGAAACCTTGCCCTGAACAGGACTTAGTCCTGGTTTCTGAAGCCAACATAGCATGTTGCTGTCTACACTGGCTGTTAAACCCTGTTGTTTGCTATTTCAACTGCACTTATTGTCAGCAGTGGCATGAACACAGCTTCTGTGCCTCAATTTCACCATCTATTCCTTCTTTGAGAGACAGGGGGAGGGATTGTTAAGCTGGACTTACTAGTATCCAAGCTGATCAGTGGTAGGGGAAAACAGAGTAGCAGTGACAGGACATGCTTGTAGTCTGATGGCATAGTAGGTAGTGATAAGAGGGCACAGGGGAAGATCATTGTTTCCTCTAACTCACAGGACCTTTTTCTCTTCCAGGTGACAGAGAATGTTATGCGCAGAAGCACGCTTAAGGGTGAGTTTCCGGCCTATGTGGGCAGCATCCTTCCTCAGAGGAGACTGAAATGGCCTTATCTGTTTAGAAGTGCAAAGCACTGAACAGCAAACTGGGCTGGGCTGGATTGCTCTGGTCCCTGTTTAGTCTGTGGTGAAGGGCCATGTTGGCCAAAGCAGCCTGTGACAATGCAGGCTGTTTTGCATGGCCATCAAATACATACATGCAAAGCTCTGATTTGCACGTGCACAGTGACTGGTGACACTCAACTAGTCTGCTTCCATTTAGTTTCATGTCCTAGTTGTGGTGTGCTGACACAGAACTACAGGACCTGTCTTCCAGCCGTTCACTCCAGGGCAGCACCTGTTCCATTGACATTGGAACCATGCCAGCATAAAGGTGGTCCAAGAGAAAGGGGAATGGAAGCTCCTGTGTTTGGGCAGCAGAGGAAGATTTCAAGCCAACAATACCACTGTGGCATTTAAGCATGTGGTTACAGCTTAGATTGTCAGCTCTTTGGGACAGAGACTGTTGTTTATGATGTGTTTGTACAGAACTTCATGGAGCAGAGATCAATGTGGCTGGGGCCATTAAGTGCTGTAGAGATTTTAGCAACCATGAGCATTAGACCACTTGATAAAAACATTCCTTCCCCAGAAAATCAGACTGGGAGTTTCAAAAAGGCTGAAGTTGTTGATGCCCCAATACTGTGGAGTTCCAATGAAAGTTCAATACCTGGCTCGTTCCAGCTTCCATATACACATCAGCATTCAACCTGATATCCCACACCTGCTCAGTCACTAGCACAGGGTAAGGAGCTGCAGGTTTTTCTTTAGGGCTATGAAAATGTGCAGGGGAAATGCCAGCCTTCTCACCAATCCCTTTTCACCTCGCCATAAATACTTAATGAGAGCTACAAGACTCACTGCGCTGGCTTCCCAGCACTGAAATGGGACCATGGCTCAGTTCACGTGAGCTTCCTAAGCTGTAAAGAACTATTTGTTCCTTTCCTTTCACCATAGAAGCCAGGAGGAGCTATTTCAATACCTCGGATGGACAGCTGGCCACAAAAGCATCTACCAAGTCCTCAGCCCATCTCACACTCAGGCAGCAGAAGCCTCCCCAAGGTGGTAAGTCTGGATTCCCAGTTGGGCCCAGAACCCAGCCATAGTCTCTGGTTTGGGACAGAAATAGAGAACTATTAGCCAATTGGGAGGGATGAAGAAGTGCCCTTTGGCTCGGGGGGGGGGGCAGGGGAGCAGAAGGATTTTCTTGGCAGCTCCAGACAACACTGCCAAATTTGAAAAGTGGAAATATACTGGAATCCCAAAATTATTGCATTAAAAAGGAAATTGTCATACATTGCAAATGTCATTTTTTTTCCATCTTTAATATCTGATCAAAACATTTGCTCTTTATGGCAACGTGATCATCTCACTCAGTCTCACGCCTTAGAACTTCAGTATCTCAGTTGAATTTCATTTCAGGATTGCTGTCCTCTGCCTCAACACACTTGCTTTTAGAACCACAGTCATGAGTGAAACATGCTTCTGAGTGACTACAGGCATAAGGGACAAGGAACAAAGACAAAGACAATTTTCTGTCAACTGAAGAGAGAACTTTGATCAAATAGAAATATTTTCTTTCAAACAAAAGTACCTGTTGTAGTGCCTCACATTAAACCTGACACCCTACACTCACATAGGTTTTGGCCACTTTGCAGTTATCAATCTGACATTGCATACAAGTCACATTTGCTTTATAAATATCTATCACACACATGGCAACACCGGTTCCTTGTCACCTGAAGAGCTTCTCATTTGGAACATCCCTTGTTCTCTATGTTCCTGACATAGAAACAAGTCCAGACTTGACACCTGTTTCAGGACTGTCTCCTTTATGCACTCCATCCCTAAAAAATACAGTCTACTAGCTCAGTGTGTTCCCAAAAGTAGGCTGTAGCTTGATCCCCTCAGTTACTTCTACCTGTGTTCTCCTCTTAGGAAGCTCAGAGCACTTCAGGGAGCTCCCCCAGTCCTGCCAACACCCCATCACTCAGTGGGAAGACGGAGCCATACATTCCCATCTTCAGAACATCACCTATCGGGACGGAAAGATGCGGGTGAACCAGGCAGGGAAGTACTATGTCTATTCCCAGATCTACTTCCGCTACCCCAGTGAGGATGCCAGCGCCCGTGTCTTGGGACACCAGCTGGTGCAGTGCATCAACCGCAAGACCACTTACAGGCAGCCCATCCTGCTGCTCAAAGGTGTAGGCACCAAGTGCTGGGCACCAGAGGCTGAGTATGGCCTGCATGCCCTCTACCAGGGAGGCCTCTTTGAGCTCAAGGCTGGTGATGAGCTTTTTGTCTCCGTCTCATCCCTGGCCATCGATTTTGATGACACAGCAGCCAGTTATTTTGGAGCCTTCCAACTTGATCTGTGATGGATCAGGACCTGCTTTATGACTGCTTCCCATCAGATGCTTCCTTTGCAGACTCTCACTGTTGTCACCTGCTACCAACCTGCACAGCCCAGCTTTGCTGAACATGTTAGAGACTATGGACATACCTGAGCTGGGTGACTCTGCATGGCCTGGCAGCCCATGGCTTCTGTGATAGGGATGCTTGGCCTGCAGATGGTGGCCATGTTGACCACTCCCTGTAAGACGTTCTGACTTAAAAAGATGGTGTCACAGATTTGTTCCTGCTTGCTGTTCTCTCTGGAAGACACAGCTAAAAGCTCCTATGGCATAGGCAAGGGTGGAGGGAGGGGCATCATGCCTATAACACCTCTTGGCATCCCATCGTGAAGTTGGCTACAGGCAGCAGAAACAAACTGGGCACAGATTTCTAGTGAGAGTAGGGCAGGGCTCCTCACCCTGCCCTTGGTATCTGGAGGCCTGGGGTGCTGGGGCAAGGAGACCCCCTCATCTACTGTGAAACTTACTTGGATGAGCCTTCAGGTGTTAGCAACTGGGATGTGGGGAGAGGGCATCAGCCAGGGAAACTAGTCCAATGAGCCAAAGGTTAATAGCAGTGACTGCCTTCTACATTCTAAGGGGACTGCAACAGGATACTGCAGCATCCAGTGACAGCTCCCTCCATGCACACCAGCCTCTGCTATGAAGGCCACCTCCTGAGACATCCATCTTGCATCTGAGATAGGTAGAACAAAAGCATGAAAAATGGTCAGGGAATCTCTCCAGTGTCTCTCAAGTGCACAGGCAAACAGAAGAGCTGGAGTGGATCCTGTGGACGAGCCAGTCCAATAAGTCTGTTGAACATAGAAGCAAGGGATATTCAAATGGCACTGAAGCCTTGCACATCAGCTCCCTAAGGAGTCAGGATCTCATATAAGAGACACAGAGAGAGAGACATTTGAGCAGATTTTGGCCTGAAGTAAGCAAGCAACTGAACTGAGGTGCAGCATCCAGATATGAAGCAATGGATAACACCAGTGGAAGTGTGAAAGCTGCTATTTTCTTCCCTCCTCACCCAGTATGCAAAAGGCATGCTGCTGCCAGCATGGAACCCTGCCCCAAGGAAGGAGCTGAGGTGCAGAACACAGTCTGATTTGTTGTTAGGACCTAATAAGTGGCATCTGATCCAGGCCACACCAATTTTGAAGCCTCTCTCAAATGAACACCTGGATGCCTAGGGAGACAATGCATAGCAGCGCTCTGAGGGGTCGTACCATGTCACAGCACAATGATGCATCATGATCCTGTGTAAGACTATAACAACGACACACAAGTGCCTGAGGTCTCTATGTTGAAGAAGGGGCAATCCACTGTGGAGCTAAATCTTCATCCTTCTCCCAGCAAGTGATACACAGCTTTCTGGGCCTGGCATGCCAAATTCCATACATTAAAGCAAACAATGCAATCTCATCTGTTGGATTAAACAGTGCTGGGACCATTGGGAAATAAGGGAGGGAATCAGAAAGCTGGGTATGAGAGCACAGTGAAGCATACTTACCTTGGAAGGAAAATGTAGGTTAGGGTTGTCCCGTCTCTGTTCTCCTTGCCTCTCTTCACAGAAGGGTCTGAGACAGCCAGGAGGTATTTAGTAAAACAAACACCCACCCCTGCACTGCTTTAATGAAAGGTGGGATTTTAACCCAAGATAGTTAAACAGATGCCACTTTGCATATGGACTAAATCAGCCTGAGTGTCAGAAATCATTTAAGGTTTGTTACCGACTTAAGCTGACTTGAGTGCTTGCAATTGGGAAGAATGGCACCAATGGTAGAAAATCATGTTTTAAACCAGTCTAGGGAAGTGAGTGTGTAAGCTGTGTAGACAAAATTTGAAGCAACTCTCTGTGCCTTATAGCAGCTATACACACATCTGATCCAGCATCCACCCCTCCTTCCCAGTAAACATTTGACATTTTGCCTGGCTTGAGATGGTTTAATAGTAACAGATTCTGAGTTGGCACCTCAAGCCCCAGCATTTACAGCCCCAGTGACTTGGTATGTGTGGTTATCAATGGACAAGGAAGAAAAAAGCTGGTTTAGATGGGATTAGAGGTGGGGTTTGCTGTTAAATCAACATGACCTATTACAGTGCCATACAGTAGGTTTGTTCAAAAGGTTGGGGCATGTGGGTGTGAGAAACATGCAGGAAAAAGACAAATGTCTCTCCCCAACATTTAAAAGCCCCCAAAAGTTAATCTGTGGAAACAGTATCTTCACACTGCACAGATCTGCCTCCTGGTGAAGCAGTCACCAGGAACACAAAGGTGCATCCCACACGTGCCTGTCCACACTGGTGCTACAGATACACCCAGGTTGGTGCTCAGATGTCTGGGGGTGTATCCTGCAATACTAACAATAAAGTGGAGTTGCTCAAGGAAGAAGTTTGTGGTGGACTGTGGGAGAGCTCTGGCCTGTTGAGCTCCTAGAAGTGGTTCAGCCCACAAGCACATTTAGCGGAGGAGCTGCCCGCAGTGTCTGCTCATGTCTGTCCATTCCAACTTTTTTCCAAAGCGTGTTTTCTTCATACTTCCTTCCTATCAACTCCATGAAGCCAGCATAATCAAAAGCCTGTTAGTTGGATTCTGCTCCAGTTCTTTCATCATCCAACCTAAGTTATGGCCTTGCCTTCACTGGAATTTTAGCCACTGGTAATTGCAGTTCACACTACAGTAGCCTGGGTTTTTTTGTAATTTACCCCAAGGCTGACTCTGTATTATTCATGCCACAGATGAATAAACCATGCCTTCTATTAGGAGGTCTTCTCTACTACAGCTACCTCCTGTCCAACTAAAATCCCAGCCTAAGCTAGGCCTTAGCTTCCACTGTGGACCCAAATTCTACTTTCAGTCACTCTACAACTGGAAAGCCACTAAGACTGAGATCAGAATTTGAATCTGGGACCAAATCAAGGCTGGTTATAGCATTCTGTGCTGGTTTGAAGATACTGCTGCATCCCAGGTGGCTGATCTACCGTTCATTTCTGTAAATAGTTGTGTACTTCCTGTATCATACGAAAGCCACTAAACCTATTGATGTGTACAAACATGTCTGAGTGAAGTATCAGTTCCTATGAAGGACGTGAACATGGTGTGTGTTATGTATGATTCATGTGCTGGTTAAATAAACTGCATTTCCAGACCTGAGTTTGCATCTCTCTATGGAAAACAAAGTAACTTGATTGATATAACAAACACTGCCTGACCTCCAACCAGACACAGACTTGTTGGCTCATGCTGGCCAGACTCTTGGCAACAGGCTACTACCCTCTCTGCCACTGCTCTGCCTTTCATTAGAACAATCTGGGGGAAGGTTAGACAGCATGGAGTCTCTACTGCAAGAGTCCTCAGTTCAAGGCTAGCTGACCTCAAAGAAAGCAAGCTAGGCTCCACTGAGGTCAATGGGGATTTTGATTTCGGTGGAAGTGGATTTTACCCAGTCTTCCTACTGGCCACTCTCCAGGAAGCAGAGGACTGACCAGATAGATGGTGCCAACTGAGTATTTTTCTTTTCAGCAGCGCTCCTGGCAAAAGCTCCCACTCACACTACAAACCAGATCCCTCCAACACCTCCAGAAGAGACTCTAGAACCGCAGCATGAACTTCTGCACTGAAGAAGTGCTTTCAAGTCTTTACCAAGGCAACAAAGCAAACTCAGTACATACGGGCCATTGCTCACTGTACATCGTACCCTTCAGACCCGGGGAACTTTGTGGTTGGCTCTTCTCCTAGTCTCAAGAAAAAGAAAAAAAAAAAAGAGAGGTCACTGTGGCATACAGCACTTGGTCAGGGAACTACCCTCCATGCCTCTCCTCCACCAGCCCCAAGCTATGAGCTTTCTTCCTTTAAGCTCATCTGTTGGGCTCCCCCTGCCCACATGCTACATCTGCTTCCGCTTGGTAGCAAGTCTTGATCACAAGAGTTTTATTATGAAAGAAAGTCCCTTGCTGTTAAGGCACATGACACCCCCCTCAGGTGCTCTGTTTCAGTTTCCAGTGGTGCTGCTTGGAGTAGTTTAGAATGAGCTTGCCCACAGAGACTCATGTGATTCAGACTTTGCAGGAGCAGACAATCCTAGGGGCAAGGATCCCCCACTTCCCTGAAATCTGGGTATGCTGGAGCAGGAACTGTCTGCTCCATCACTTGAGCCCTCCCCATCACCAACATGCTGGGCCCAAATGCTCCTCATGTAGTGTCCTGGTCCCAAGGATAGGCTCAGGTGCAAGACTGTGATATGGGTACACACAGACATGGCCATTCTTGCACTTTCATGTGACCCCACAGTCACCAGGTCAGACCACATCCCCAAGTAGACTTGTCTCCCTTTGAACTGCCCCCTTCTCCCTCACAGCTGGCTGGGTTAAGGTTGCTCCCTAGTTGTTTTGTTTTTTCCTCTTCCACAACAAACACGATAGAAAAGGAACTACAAAGGTGCAGTGGAGTTTTTAATAACTGTTTGCAAATGGTGTAGAACATGCCAGGCCTACCTCCATACACACTGTGCTACGCAGTTACGCTGTGCTGCTGGCGATTTTTTCTAGGGCTTCTTCATATAAAACACCAAATGCCATGAGAGGGCTCACAATATTTTTTTAAACAAATACTATCCAAATCCTACACACTACCAAACCCCATCCAGAACCTACAAGCCACATATCCTTCCACTTGGTATAAAGGGGCATTAAAATGCACAGATATACAACGTGCTACAAATTAAGTCTGGGTTAGTTCTCACTGGATAAGACCTTAAGACAAATCATAGCAGCATCTTGAATGGCACCTGTGTTTCCTGGCATGGCTATATTAGCAACACTACCTCTGCTTTGGAGCTGGAGCTGGAACACAAATGTTCTACTGAGCTTGGATCATGTCCATTTCCCCCAGGCTTTTTTAACCCTTCTCATCACCAAACAGACAGCTGAGTCAGAGTCCAGTGCCCAAAGCTGCCCCTTCCTAGTCAGTTCTGCAAGACCTCTGCAGCTCTCCTCTGCTCCACTGTATTCCTAATTTAGGACTTCTCTCATCCTAATCTCTCAGATTCAAAAATCATGAGATTCCTTCATGGTCTCTTTGGCCTATGCTGGTTTTTGAGCTCCTTCAGGGTGGGCAAGTGAAAAAAGGAATGCTGCCCGCTCTCCCACATTGAGTGAGGGGATTTGGGCCTCGTTGCAGCAGCTTTCACCCCATTTCTATCAATCCTCTGCCTAGCAATTGATTCTGCTACCCCCACCTCC
>JAGPOW010001327.1:21591700-21618308 GCA_030014935.1 Caiman crocodilus
AGTGGGGGGGGCAGTGACCCGATGATCTACACGGTCCCTTCCAGCCCTAACAATCTATGAAAGAAGTGTTCATGAGATCTCTCTATTAAGAGATGATCCAACCTATGGAAACTTGGAAACCCATTTCGGATTGCATAAAACTCAACATCCTTTCTTCAGTGTCCATTCACGTATTAGAAAGAGCAAGTTAAATTCCTCCAGCAAAGAGGAAGAAGCAGGTGATATTTTTAATGTTTTAAATTTTAAAAGCCATAAAAGTGGAATATTTGAGACCCCATCGTCCTTGACAGGTCCCCTTTAAACTTTTTATTTTCTTTTATGGCATGGGTTTTTCTTCTCTTTTTTTAAATTACCAGAAAAGCACAATTTCCTGGAAAGGCTACATGGACACTGTGCAAACAACGCCTTGATTAAGTGTAACGTACCCCATTGGACATTGTTCTGTAGCACGAACCCTTTCTATGTCCCGGGGTTTCACTAGCATTCTAAAAAAAACTAAAGTAATCAACAGTATAAGTGATGCCACAAGCTGGACTGAAGGTTTTTATTTTCATTTGTCCCAGTCTTTTCACTAACACAAGGCAAGAAAGTACTTTGTAAACATTTTAGAAGCTCAGTAGTACTCCTTAAAATTAAAAAAAATAAGGAGACAAAGGTCTTGGGTGCACTGACTGGAACTTCATGTGTGCAAAGCCAGGCATACTACAGTGCAGCTGGAGTCCCAAGGGGCTATTATAGCATGTATTAATTAGCAATTGCAAAAAGTATATCCTCATGGGTCCTTTAATTCTAGAAGAGATTACAGTTCCACCTGAGACATTTACCTTCTTAAACACTTTTCTAGACATTCAGTATTGCTAAACCCATGTAAAAAAGCCATGAACAGAGTAGCTGGCTGTATTAATTTGAAGTCAAGCAGAAGCCAAGGTAGATGTGCACCTTATACTCTAAGTTGGAGATGTACGGCATACACTTTTCTAAACAGAGGGCTTTCATAAGCAAACAACTCAGCTACTCTTCAAATAATACAGAAGGGCTGACAGGATACCCTGTGCAATCTTGGTGCCCGAACATGCTTATCATCTCTCTGTGTATCGTCTGATACACTGATAAAATTAGGCTAACCAGCCTGTCATATAAAGTATGTCCAGCCTGTCATATAAAGTATGTCCTATACTTTATATTCAAAGATTCTGGCACCAGAACCTCTGGGTGTCTACTTGGATAGATTAACTGCCTCTTCTGGAAGTGGAGCACATATACTTGGGTCAGTGTGAGAAAGCTAGATGCACAATTACTCCAGACCACAAGAGCCACGAGTAACCCATGAATTTAAGAAGATAGGCCAGTGATAGGTCTCAACCCGGCTGTTTCACTTATTATCTGTTTTCTCAGACACAGGAAAGAGCTAGACATTTACTTTCCTGACAGCTGAAGAGTTTAACACAAAACATTTTGATCTCTGCCAGAGACCCACAAGTGCAAAGAACTCCCCAAGAACGACTGGACCGCACACTTGGACTGTCCGAGATGGGCGATTCCAAACCCTTCACCCACCACTCTCTAAGGTTTCCAGAGGCACCTTTGCCCGAATTCCTACCCTGCAGCAGCCAGGCAGCAACCAAGTGAAACTGGTTTTTAAATTAAATAAGTGGGTGAAGTTCAACTACTGTTTATGATGAAAAGTTCAGATTGAGGACATTTTGGTGGCTCCACAATGTTTATTTGATCCACTCAGAAGCCTTTCCTTTTGATACTCACAATACAGTATCTTCATTATTTTGCAACTCTGTTGACTTTAGCTTCCCTGTATGTAGTGCAGATGCAGCTTAGACAAAATGCCATCTGGCAAGTTTCCAATGTGAACCTTATTGCCCTTTGTCTAGAAACAAATACTCCACCTACAACCTTCCCCTTTTGTTACTCCTAACCAATTCATCTCAACATCCAGGTCTGTTGTTATGTTCTGCTCCATTCTAAGCTGCTGTTTTATTTTAAGTCCCAAACACAGAACAGATAAGGAGGCAACCCACAAGGAAAACATGTCAACACCTCAGGAAATTATTTCTTGGAAGCTGACTTCGTGGGAAGTCCTGCTTTAGGTAGTTGGGGTTGTGAATTTACAGAAGAAATTCCAGTTGAAAAAATAATTCCAGAAGGAAGCTCTCATACAGGTCAAGTGCAATTCTGCCCCTTGGAAAGTGCATTTGATCCCAAAACTGTCTGTTTCTCAGACGCATTGAATATCAGATCGTTTTCAATCCATGACCTCTCACTGAAGGTTATTAGATTTCTTTACAATTATGGGGGCGGATAGATGAGGAACTCCCCGCTGCAACTCATGCCACTTCACATGAAGCACTATGAGTTAAAGTGACTCCCCCCACAAATACGTTTGCTGTTTGGAGGGGAAGAAGGGAAGTGGGGGGGGAAATCGAGTTCCAGTTTGGAGCCAATCCAACGAAGGCTGCAGCCTCTCCCCTAGCCCCTACCTCCCTCTCCTAGCTCCAGTGCTGTCGCTGGGCAAACCTCAGAACAGAGTGCTCTCCCCTGCCTTCCCCCACCTTCTATCCTGATGACAGCACCAGGGGCATACTAGTTAATGAAGGTGCTTTGTTTTGGAGCACCTTCATCTGAACCCTCATTAAATAAGGATTAATTTGCCCCACTTCTGTCTGCGCCTTATGTTGCATCTCTCTCAATTTCTGTATCTGAAATTAAACCCAGTATTTCTTTGGCCAAGAAGTCAATCATTAATGGCTGCCAGCACCAGAAATGTAGCTATTATGCCATTTTCATCCACAAGACTATTAACGTTTGGCAATGCAAAGGAACCCAAGAAATGCGTGAGATCTTTTAGCATTACTAAATCCTGCCTGGGAAGCTTTGATTGTGATACTTTACTATACTGTTGCTCCCAGGCAAAGTAGTCTGGGAAGGCAGAGCTCTTGAGTTATAAACCCCTGCCATCAGTTGCTTATAACCACTTTCCTGTTGGGCATTACCATTTATACATCTGCAGAGGACCCAGAACAATCTTTTTTGTGAGGGAGTTGTACGTAGATCTGCTCAGTAGTGAGTACATATCTTATGGACAAGATTTTCAAAACAATGGCTCAGGATTTTGGATGTTAAGTCAATTTAGAGAGGGCCTGTGTTCAAGAAATGCTGGATACCTGCCATCTGGAAAAACAGCCCTTTCGAAAACATTCTCAAGTTGCACACCTCAAATTTGAGGAATCCACTATTGATGTTTTTGGGCTATACACATGCACACATTTTGGCCAACAGATACATAATAAAATGCACTTCATCATGCACTTTGTGCAATCCCAGCTATACTTAGTACCCCCCTTTTCTGAAGCTTAGTTTAATATTTCAAAACTTTGCACAGCTTCAAACAGGTGCTCTACGCTACAACAACTCCTTCAGAACTGTACAAAATAAGGTGTATGCTGTGACCCTCCAACCTTCCCTCCTCCTTTGGTTGAGACTACAGAAAGGGGAAGAACCTCTCTGCAAGTTCGGCAAAGCTCAGCTTGAGGACACAACCCATAAAGCATGTGACACTATGACCTCAAGCAGTCCATCTCTTCAATGGAAATGGAAAATAAGGATTGTATAATACCACATGTACTAGACTGGAAAAGGGTCAATGTGGTCCATGAATGACTGGTAGCTCCCAAGACTGGGGAACACCATGGTGGCAAGCAGGGACTGCCTGCAGATGCCGGCACTGTCAGCAAGTGGGGACTGCCCACAGATGCTGGAGGCTGCATCAGCAGCAAACACCGGGAAGGGGACATGTGACAACCAACAACCACCTGCAGAGGCTGGTGGCAGCCAATCTCGGGGAGGGGGCACATACCCCCCCACCCCGATACCCTCCTTACACGTCACCTATGATGTGGTCCCTATTTTCAAGGAGGGAAGGAAGGAGGATGTGGGTAACTATAGACTAGTTAGCCTTCCTTCTATCTTTGGGAAAACCTCTGAAAAAATTATTAAGGATCACATTTGTGAGAGTCCAGTAGGAAAAATAACGCTGAAGGGCAACCAGCATGGGTTCATGGCAGGTAGATCCTGCCTGACTAAACTTGTTTCTTTTTATGACCAGGTCACAAAATGATTAGATGCAGGGGATGTGGTAGATGTCATCTATCTGGATTTTACGAAGGCCTTCGACACAGTATCTCATCCTGTTCTCAATAAGTTGAGCGGCTGTGACATAGATGATTGCATGGTCCGGTGAGTGGCAAATTAGCTAAAGGGATGCACCCAGAGAGTTGTGGTGGACGGGTCATCATCAGCCTGGAAAGATGGGGGCAGTGGAGTTCCCCAGGACTCGAGCCTTGGACCAGTGCTGTTCAATGTCTTCATCAATGACTTGAATGAGGAGAGCATTGTGTCCAAATCTGCAGATTACTTTACCCCCAAATTTAGTGTAAACACACTAGTGGGCAGGGAGCAAATCCAGGCAGATCTGGACAGGTTAGAGCAGTGGGCAGAGCAGAACAGGATGCAATTCAACAAAGACAAATGCAAAGTGCTGCACCTAGAGAGAAGGAATCACCAACACACTTACAGGCTGGGGAATGACCCTCTCAGCAGCACTGTAGCAGAAAGGGATCTTGGAGTCATAGCTGACTCCAAGATGAACATGAGTCATCAGTGTGATGAAGTGATCAGTAAAGCTAACCACACTTTATCATGCATTAGCAGATGCATCACAAACAGGTCCAGGGAGGTGATACTTCCCCCTCTATGTGGCACTGGTGAGGCCGCAGCTAGAGTACTGCATCCAGTTTTGGGTGCTGCACTTCAAGGATGTGGACAACCTTGAGAGGATCCAGAGGAAGAACACGCATATGGTTAAGAGCCTGTAGGGTAAGGCTCTACAATTGAGAGACCTGAATCTCTTTAGCCTCCAGAAGAGAAGGCTGACAGGGGTTCTTGTGGCCATCTACAAATTCATTGGGGTGGGGGGAAAGTAGGGAATAGGAGAGGTTCTGTTTACCAGGGCACCCCTTGGAATAACTAGAAACAACAACCACGAACTAACAGAATGCGGATTCAGGTTAGACATCAGGAAGAACTTCTTTACAGTAGGGTTGCCAAAATCTGGACTGGGCTTCCAAAGGAGGTGGTGCTCTTCCCTACCTTGGGGGTCTTTAAAGAGGAGACTGGACAAGCACCTGGCTGGGGTCATCTGAATCCAGTGCTCTTTCTTGCCTGTGGCAGGGGGTCAGACTTGATGGCCTACTGAGGTCCCTTCTGACCCTAATAGCTATAAATCTATATACTTCTCTAGGAAACTGCAAGTTGCCACCTAGTTAGAGACAGCAGTCTCTTTGCCCTTGTATCATAGGCAATCATTGGCATTCAAGACACTTGGCCTAAGAGACAATTTCAGACCTCTACTGATTTAAATGAAGGATGAGACTTGGACCCACAATTGCTCTTCTTATTTGCACCATCTACGAGCTTGTATCAGCCTCACAATCTCCCCAGTAAAGAGTTTCCTATGCCTATGGTTTACACATTTAAGAAGCAGCATTGCCACCTGGTGGCCATTGTTATATTCCATGTGGACCCCGTTTTTTGCTTTTCAAAATATTTCTGTCCCAAGGCAACAGCTCAAAGGTATGTAGGCAGGAGAAAATAAGAGACCAGATGAAGTCTGCCTAATGCCATGCCCCAGAAAGGTAACAGACTAACTGACATATAGGCGAGGTGCCTTCCTCCTCAGTTCCCAGAAAAGACAGGGTAAAAACAGGCTATGAACAAATGTATTCCCACTTACCTGCTCATTGCACCACAGGTTCTCAGTTTTCTCTCCTCAGCATGAACAGGCTGGATAGCAATCTAACACTTAAGATTCAATGTGCCCTGGTGGCCCCTCTTTTCCTCTAGTTTTTTCTCTTTCTGATCTGCAAGAAATCCCTTATCAGACAACACTCCTGACCTTTCCAAGAACTTGGTCCCACCCAGATGAATGCTGGCACCATGCCTGCTAAGTTATCTCACTTCAAACTAAAGTGTGCAACTGCTTCTGCTTCTTCCAACACTCAGTGATTTGAGGAGCCTAAAATCTGGTCTACCATATAACAGCTTCTTAGGAACAACCCGCTTCTGGTAGCTAAAGTCAACTACGTGTGGGTAAAAATTAAGAATTTCCAACTCAAATATTTGGTACTTCATCTGCGGCTCCACCTGCAGAGGAGGGAAGGTGGTGTCACATGATTATATGGGAGTTTTAACTGCCCTATCTTAAAAATAGTTCTGTCATGATTAGGGAGAACAAGCTGTAAAGTGGGAGCTCTCAACTCTGGCACTAACTGCAACTAAGTCGAAATCTCATGCATTTAAACTAGTCTTGTGATTATCCAGCACCTGGGGTTAGCAATGCTGAATTCAGCATTTAAGTTTTCCTATAACTGCCCTTGACAAGGGACAGACCTTCAAGCCATTTTAACCATTTCTAAAAAGGATGCACCATATAACTTCAGCCAAAGAAATAAGATCAGGACCACAGAGTGGGTGGGTGAGCTGTGCGACAGGCGTGTGCATGTGTGCACATGTACGAGTGCATGCAACAGCTTGAATTGAGAACTTACAGCCATTTGTCCTTTCTTGGGCCTGCAGTACCAGAAAGGAAGAGACGCATTGCATGGGTTACACACAACACATTTGTTCTCTATATGATTATAACTTAACCAAAAATAGTGTTTTTAATAGCAGTTTTTGAAATCAGACTTGCACAGCATTCGTTTGTCATGAGACTGGGGACAGTTCTCTGAAAATGAGACAGGGCAAACACTCAATGATTAGCTTCATGACAAACCCTGAATACAGCTCACTGAAGCATTCAAGGCTACAGATGGGACTAACAAGCATTCTTTCTGTAATAAAAAAGGGAACATAACTGTCTCCTGCCAAACAAGCAACATTAGAGACTTTCAAGGCATTTATTTCCAAACAGAAGATAATTATTGTTTATAACATTTTGGTCAGCTGACTCAGCTTTACTAAACAATATAATCAGAGTAGCAGACATCGTCATCTTATTAGGATGCAATGGCAATTGCAAGTGGTTTTGAAGCCGATAAGTGTTTTCCAAAATAAACCAGCTTATTTAAGTTGAAGAAAAGTTCTAGCACTTCTGGAAGGTACCTGCCAGCTCTGGAGACAGGAGTCCTACTTACCCACAGACCAAGTTTATCATGGGCAGCAATACTTTGTTGGATGGCAGGCACATCACCTCCTGCCAACATGCCTGAGCCCTGGTCTGAAGGAACCATCCCTAAGGATAAGGAGAGTTTACTCCCTATGGCCCTTTCAGGAAAGGGTGTCAAGAGGGGCAAACTTGTCCTCAAGGTAATGGTTGTTTCAGTGGTTCAAGGTTTGTCCATCTAAGAAAGGGATTAAAAGTTCCCATTAAGTTGTTAGTGTCAGCCCAATTTTTGCCCATAGCTTCTGACAGTTCAGCTTCTGACTCACTTTACATGGACAATCACTTTTTGACTGCTTTGCTGAATTCCACTGCCAATCCCAACTTAACCTGACCTGGTCTGAAGTGGCTGCTAAAGTGAAGCAGGCTGGTTTCTGACTGAAACCGCAGTGAACGGTCAAGTGATCTCATTAGCAGTACTCTGATAGGGTATGGGACGCAATGATTTTAGAAGGACATTTTGGGAAGGGATGTGAATTGTACTGCTGGAGTGGTCATAAAGGGGTTTTTATTGCATAGTTGCTGGTAATAAGACCGAGACAGGGCGTAGTGACTGTACATAAAGTGGCAGTGTACTCAATCCTACAGACAGGATTCCATCCTGAGCTAGACTGCAACAGAGAGAAAGGAGGCTGGTCACATGGCGCATGCATTCATGTAAACATTGTGGATACAGGGACTTCCCACAGCCACATCCTCACAACTTAAGATGCTGCTGATTAGGTAAGAGGTCAGTTGTTCAATAATCAAATGTGATTAAGGATGACTTGGAAGTGCAGTAAAACCTAGGGCAATAATTTAGGACTGTCAATCATTTCAATTAATCATTTTTAGAGAAGTCAAGGAGGAGAGATCCTTCAGTTTAGGAGAAAAGGGGAGTTACAAAAAAGCAACCAATAATATCTTCTGTTCTCCTTTGGGTACTTTTAGGGAGTAAGCCACAGAGGGAAGTTAAATACATTCAGAGAAGACCAACCAAAATTAAGCAACATTCTGATTAGAAACAGAGTACAGCTTTCAGTAGAAAATTTTTTTTTTTGCTTGAAGCAGCAAAATAAGTTTTCATTTGGCTGGACAGTGCATAAAGGAACTAGTAGATTTCCCTTGAATTCAAATGCAGAGTGGAGAAAGTCACCCTAACAATCAGCTCTCACATTTTTTTTAAAGCTTTTAAAAGCAAGCACCAGATTTCTGTTTTTACCAAGCAGCTATCAGGAAGAAATGGCCATTACTTATGACTACACCTTTCACAGGCAGCCCCTGAGTACTATGTGCAGTCATCCTCCTCCTCCAAGGCTTCTGTAGACTTAAGACTGATACTTTTTTCCCCTCCCCACATTAGTTATGAAAGCGTTCAAATAAAATAAAAAAAGGAACAGATTTAATTCTGTAGCATTTTGCTTTTACTCCTTCATGGAATCTTTCCAATGCAACTTCACAAAAGCAATATAATAAAAGTCTTTTCTTCTAAAGAGAAGATTAAATTTCCACAGATTATGTAGTGCAATTAGTTATCTTGTAAAAAAAACATGATTATCTTTAGCTCCATATAGGGAAACTCTGAAGATAGCTCCAGGTTCTCAATAAAAATAGAAGAGAAAAATCCAGGGTTTTTTACAAAGTTCCTTTTGTTGTGTCAAACACACAATTCCTATGGGTCTGTTTTTAATTGAAGAGTATAGAATCTGGGTCTTGGTTAGCCATTTGTGCAATGTGCTTTAATACATCCTTTTTGGTAATGATCCCAAGTAGTTTCCTGGAAAGTTAACAACAGATTGTTAGCATAGCAAGTCCTTTCCCCAATTTCTCCTAGGGAGATGATCCCTGTGATAACAATATCTCCAATGACAATTTTAATCCATGATAATCATAAAATAGTTTCCATGGCTTGGAATGCTACGAGTCTGCTCTAATGCCAAGACTTTTCAGATGAAATGTTGAAACACCCCACTGTAGTATTTCTGAAACATTCAAAAGATTTTCTTTAAGCAACTGAAGCAAACACATTTGCCTCCAAAAAGTTTTTACAAGTCCTCATTTTTACTCATAAAAGTTAAAGGATTCATGGACAACATTATTAATAGTATTCCTGGTTATGAGGGACAAGCAGTTTGAGCGATGTATCTTAACTCTTCTTTGCAAGCTTTTGGGTAAACACCCTTTGTCAGGCTGAGGAAGCGTCTGCAGTTGGTCTGTGCTCTTCCTGGATGAAATAGGAAAAAAAAAACCCCAAAACTTTCCATCCAGGAAGACCACAGACCAACTGCAGATTCTTCCTCAGCCTGACAAAGGGAGTTTGTACCCAAAAGCTTGCAAAGAAGAATTTTTCCAACTATTTCAGTTGGTCTAATAAAAGATATTGTATCCTAACAAGCAGATCTATAAACTCATTATTAAATAAGTTTCCCCAAAAACCCCTTCCTGGCAAGTTTTTAAAAAATATTCTACTGTGTATTGGCTAAAAGCACCCTAACAGGAACCAATATTAACATTATGCACATTGCTGGGGCTGAAGTAGAAAATATTATTTGAACTTGTCCCCCTGCTTTTCTTCAACATAGCGATATTTAATATCTTTATCACATGGTGCCATGCTTCATGGCTTCAATATCCCCACTCTTTGTCTACATTACTGCCTTTCCCAGAAAGATTTACTGTTTCAAAACAGCTTTCTGCCAAGCTGTGACTGCTCTTTAAATCTTTCTGTGTTTTGCTGTTCCTAGTCAGCATCCCACTACTCACCCCTGCAGTGCTCTTACCCATTGTGCGTGACAAGGCACTGGCGTAGTCCTAGCTTGCGAAATATATCCACAACAATCTCCATGGGTGTTTGGTCTGTCACTGTGAAAGGACTCAGGTCCAGGATACTCCTGAGTTTGAGCATGGACGGAGAGCTTGGAGGCAGTGGTGGAGAGTGGTCAGTAAAATAAATAATTGAAGTGCTCACAATCCCATCCTGCTTCTTCCTGGCATTTTCTGGATGAAAGAAGTTGTCAATTATAAAAGATATCTAAAGCACAACCTTTAATCTCTCTGCCCCTGCTCTTATGGCAATCACCTCATTCAGTTATCCAAACGAATAAGTAGTAGGTGCTCGTCTCAGGCCATACAGCCAACAACTTGCATAGGAAGACAAAGAGTGACAGTAATTCTATATCATCAAATGATTATCACAGCCCTCATGGGAACCAGGGTTGATTACGTAGTTTAAGAATAGGTCAGACAAGGACTTGTATGGGATGGCTTGGATGGGAATGATCCTGCCTTGAGCAGGGGGTACATCAACTTGATTGACCACCTGAAGTCCCTTTCAGCTCTTCTCTCCTATGACTCTATGAACTCCCTTCTGCTGATAAGCTCTACTTAACCACTGCCCATTATTTTAAGTTCTGTGGCAAACTTAAGCATTCTGCCTAAGGTTTTGGTGATGCAAGACACAGTGTGTCACTTTGCTGCTGCTGTAGAGACACCAGGGGTGTCAGAAATGCTAGGCTCATTATTTTTCAGGAGCAGTTACATGCCATAAGAGCTTATATTTCAACTGCAATTTTAAAAGGATCTTTAATATGCCCACCTTTAAAGTTTTACATAAAAGGATAAAATGAAATCCAAGAACAGCCACACAATCTGTATTCCTATCCACTAATTACATATGATCCTTTCCAGATTTATGAGGAAGAGAGGTTTTAATGCACCTTACTTTATGGACTAATCAGACTAATTATGGGCACTTGATGAGAAAAACATTTTCTCTGCACAAAGTCCATGCATCCTGGTCAAGATTCTCTCCTTTATGAGCAGTTGATTTTAATGTGTATCAGATCTGTCTGCCAACAAAAACAGATCAATCTGACAGTAGCCATATCAGAGTCCCAATTCTTTTCCATTATTGCCTACATAGTCCCTAGGCTAGAAGCTAACTTGACTTACAAAAATCTGAATTTTTAACATTGATTTAAATGTTTAGCGCTTAGATGAGGTTGACAACTGGGACTGAATCCTGTTCTCCGACATGCACGAAAGTGGACTGCTGTGAATTTTTAAGGAAAAGTAAACTGTTCATTTTGTGTTTCTAGAGATTCATGATGAAATGAAAACAAGAAGTGTCATGTTAAATCACAACCCAGCCCAAGGAAGGAAACAAAATCTTTGTAGTAGACCCTTCCTGTGTTTCTTCCCCTCTCATTGTCAAAGGCTAAAGTACCTGGTATGGCACAAAAGAAGAAAAAAGCAAGAGCAGTAGTTCCCATATCGCGAAACAAGTCTATCACAGAGAGATGACCATTGAAATCAGCAGAGATTTGTATGCAACTGTCATGCCATTCATGCTGAAAGCAGCACCGTGGACAAAACTGGTTAAGGCTTAAGAGTTAAGTGTGCCCCTCTTTGCCCCTTGTGCTCAACTGTTCAGCTGAAAAGATCTCATCCCACAGAGTTCAGCAACCTATAGGCTGGAGCCCTGGGATCTGGCCTGTGGATATACTGCTTTGGCAGCAAGCACATTCTCCATGCCACAGAGGAGAGAAATGGCAATAATGGATGCTTCCCCCATGCCACAGCACGGAAAACTGGTGGTGGCAGTGGCTGCTTCCTAGCCCTGCCCACCCCCTCTGACCCAAACTGCATAATTTCAAGTCTTAGCCTGTAAACACTGCTGACTACACAAAGGTGAACAAAAGGTAAAATGTGCAGAGCCAGTGCATGTGTTTATGAGGCTGGAAATAAACAGGAGAGAATACAACAGGTCCCACAGGCTTATGACAAAGAAAGGTCTCCTTTTTCCCATCGGCTCCAATAATGGCCCAGTACTGAACTCTGGTTTATCACAAAGCAGCTCATGCTCCCATCTAAGTGGCACAGAAGCACAAGTACAGACATCATGCTCGCCTCAACTTGTCTTCAGTATGGTAGGGAGAGGTGGAAAGTTTTCACCCCAGCCTTTGTGTCTGCAGACTTGCCACTGCTGTCTCAAACTGCTTTGGATGTGGAGAAAATATTCTTGTTGCAAGGCTGCAAAGCTACAGTGAGACTTGCTGTCAAAGATAACTTTTTAAAGTACTTTCCACAGTTAAATCAAGATAATTTTAGATTTTCACTGGGGAGAATGTTTAAATGCCATATCAGTGTTCTTTAACAGTTTAGGAATTAAGGATGTGTGTACATGAAATGGGGACCCTAAATTGAAGCAGTGGGTTTTTAAAAACACTGCTTCAATTTAGGGCCCTTTAAAGCCTTACATTGTGAACACACCTGAAGTCAACCACCTCTCCAGCAGCGGGGAGGGGAGAGTGAGCAGCTGGCAGGCAGAGCGGTCCCTGGGCTGCGGGGAGGGCTAGAGCTTGCCTCTGTGGCAGCAGTGGCTCACACCAAGTGGCACCCACCCACAGACACCTAGCTTGGATGGTCTTGGGGGGGCATCGCAGCCATGGAGGGAAGCACCAGGTTCCCGCGCAGCTTAGACAGGCAGGCTCCGCGCAGGGGGTGTGGGGAAGAGATCAGGTTCACTGATTTTTTTTTCCTTGGGCAGAGCCTGCCTTCCCAGGCTGTTGCCAGGCTGCCTGCAGAGCTCCTGAGCTGCTTGAAGCCTGGTGCTTCACGCCACAGCTATAGGGCAGCAAACAAACTCCTCAGAGGACTTTTAGTTTGTTGTGCCCCAAGTCATCTAAGGTGCATTACACTGTCAAAGATGCTACAGAGGCGGGAATTACTGCACAATATGCCATCAATGTGTGCAAACACCATTAAAGTGATGCAAAAGCATTTAACCTGCTTTAAAGTGTCGCACACACATGCCCCTTGTTTAGTCTACACATGGCCGAAGAGAAGTTGCAGTGTTGAACGGTACCTTGCATACTAAAATTCAGAAAACTATATGGTACATGGCCCTAGCACAGATGGTCCACAGTGGGACTGCTCACTGAATCTTAAAACCATGGTACTGATAATTTAGAAAGTCCATATGGAGGTGGCAGTCAGAGGCTTCCAGATGCAACACTTAATCCATGTTGAACTTTGTCTTTCTGCTCTTACCTATTGAAATGATGAGATCTCTCCTGAGGACAAAACCAACAAGTCTTTGTGACTCCCGTGACACAACAACTGGATAGCCACTGTACGTGGTTTCATTGATTATGACCTCCACATCCTCTACAGTCATGCTGTCCTGAGTGATGACAGTCAGAGGAGGGTCACTCCGTCGTGGCCTCATGACATCCATTGCAAGAGTCTTGTGTGAGAACTCCTCCTTGGCCTCCAGGAAGGGATAACCATTGAGGCGAATATGGGCATCATAGATGCCTTCCCGTCCAATTGCATCTGCCACCCACTTGCTGGTCATGGCCGCTGCCATCAGAGGAACAATATACTCCAGTCCACCAGTAAGTTCAAACATAATGACCACCAGTGACACAGTCATACGGGTTACTCCACCTGTAAAAACAAAACATAAGGTTGAAAGCTTCTAACACATTTAAAAAAATTTCCAACAGAAAATCCCTTCTTACAATGGGTATTGAATGGCTACTTAGCAAACTATTTAAAACAGGCTCTGCTATGAAAAGGATGCACTGTATGATCTCATTCTGCCTGCCTCTCCTGCCTCATCTCTGAAATCAGAGAAAAGATTTTCAAAATTATACTGGAAAAAGCATTACTATAAAATGCTGGTTTATTAGAAATGTCCATACTTTCAGGCTCAACTTATATTATGTTTCTGTCTGGATAGTAGGCGACCTTCTCATTAAGCTGGTTTTAGATAAAATGGTTCCAGTGTCACACTCTCATAAAGCACTACTATCAGCTGTTTTTTTTCAACATGCAGAAGTAGCCAAAAGATACACATTTACTTGATAACAGAGCATACTTGTGATGACAAGTGTGATCAGATTCTGTCCTATGTGGGATGGCAGATCCACTGACTTGCAAGATTCTCTCCAAAGAGCTGTCAGAACCTCTATAACACACCTGATATTTATCTCCGTCACAATTATTTTGATAACACACAATTATTTTAACAGCATACTGCTGTTCCTCAGACTTGGTTTGCTGAACAGCTGATTACTTAAACTGAATAATGGAAAAGTGAATTTGCCACAAAACTACTTAATTGCACAATAAATGTGTGAAGCCTTTCAAGCACTAAAACAAGTACATAACACTTTACTTTCAGAGGCTACTGTATCTCCACACCAGGTGACATTCTGACCTGGTCAAAGGGGCCACTTTCACTTGCTTTGATTACAAGAGGAAATACAGGTAGCTCCATCTGTTTTTGTATTGGTCACCCATTTTTACCACTGTGAAACGCAAGTTTATGCATCTTAATACTAAAATGTTTTCAATGAAGACAAGTAACAAGTAATCACATAATTTTCTGAACTAGCAACTTGAGTGCTGATTGAGTCCCCAAGGTTTTATTCTATGCCCCCTAAAATTGAAATGATGAGTTTTAAATTGAAACCCACACTTCAAAATTTTCCTTCACATTACAGCTAGGAGTCCAATCCTTTTTTATTTATTTATTGTCAGAACTAAAGCCTGCCTGCATGTGGGGAGCAAGCCACCAGAGGCCAAGCCGCCGGAGGGCTGAGTGGCCCCTGTGCTGCAGGGGGCTGCAGTTCTTCGCTCCACGGTGGCAGGGCCCCCAGGGCTGCCTGGACAGGCTGCTAGCAAGCTAAGGGTTCACCAGCTTAGAAGCTGCACCTGGATGGATCCAAGCATTCCCCAAGCCCACCCAGGGAGCAGCCAGGCACCTGCCTGAAAGTAGAAGCAGCAAGAAGCCCAATACCCTTTTTTTTTTTTTTTGCAGAGCCTGCCTGGCCCAGAGATGCAGCAGGAAGGTGGTTGAGTGTGTTGATGGCGGGAGAATGTAGCAGGGATAGTGTGCCTAGGCAGGCTCAGGGAAACACAGGCTTGGCAGGCTTCCAGCATCCTGTGCACGAAGCCTGCCACTTCCTTCTGCTCCCAGAACAACCAGCCACCCTCCTGCCACTTTCCCAAGCTGCCCCAGGGGCAAGCCAGCCCATTCCCACACAGTTCCAGGCAACGGGGACAGTGCACTGAGCACTGGAAGCCCTGACAAGCTCAGAGAAGAGTTGGATCCAACCAGGTGCTGCTTCCGAGCTGGGGCAGTCCCTGGCCCACTAGCAGCCTGCCCAGGGGGGCGCCACAACCATGGAGGGAAGGACCAGGGCCTCCCACAGCTCAAGAGCCACTTGGCTCACTGGCAGCCCCCCCCCGCGGCAAGATATGCAGGCAGGCTCTTCTGAATAAAAAAAAAGAGGATCAGGTGCTTGCTGAAAGCAAGTGGCAAAAGTCACAATCCTTTTTTTCTGTGAAGCCTGCCTGCCTGCCTCTCCTGCAGCCAGACAGCAAGCTTATAGCTGCATCATTGCAAAACTGCATTCAGATGTAGTTTAGTTTGCAACGATGCAAAGTCATTTAAAACTCCCCAAACTAGCACACGTGTAATGTGTGACACCATTAAGCCACACAAATTACACTTTCATCACGCGTACATCGTGATGACCATCATATGTCCAAGCACTCTCAATGACTAACAGTACTACATCAGCTTAAGTAAACACATATTGCTTACCTAGACATGCAGCAGCCCCAACCATTGCATAAAGTCCAGGAGTAATGCAGTCAGCCCCTTGACTGCACCAGCCACTGAAGATAGTCCAGTCATGGTGATAGTAAGCCAGCTGCTCCATTCCTACTCCTAGTAGTCTACCTACTATGGCACCAACAGCCATACTGGGGATGAACAGACCTGAAGGAACCTATCAATAAAAAACACATCAGTGCATGGTAAAGGAAACACTACCCAATAGAACAGAGCATACACTGAGGAGTAACAGAATTAGAAGATGAATACAGAATCACATTAGCAACAAGTTATGGCTATTACACAAGAATACCACCTGGTCGCACGAAAAGGTTAGCAGTTGGTATGCATGCTTTTCCTGCCGCTGTCCCGTATGTGAACTAGTGGGTATATTCACATTTTTCCCCAGAGGCTCCCTGGACAATACTTTGCCACTGCAGCCACATTCATTCTGAAGTCCTTACATACATTGGATTGACCTGCTGCTCACTCCCAGGAACAACGGAAGGCTCAAGAGAACCAAGGGCTGACCATGTAAGAAAATGTAACAAGCTAATTGGAGAGATACTGTGCCTTACTCCCCAAATAAAGGAAAGGTAAGTCCCACATCCCAGAGGAATGTTTAGTTACCACACAATGTCATCTGTCTCTTACACAGGCACTTTTAATATTCATAACCCTAAAACAAAACTCTAGTGTCTAGCATGCATAACAACTCTAGCTGTTGCTCTTAACATATTTTTCACACGTTGAAAAAGACATTTTGCTGGTGAGCTATGTAGACAAGACATTCTAGAGTCTAGCTTGATCCTTCTGTTCACTTCCTATTTGATTTGTGTATGAACTCATAATCAAGTATCTCTACATTCAGGATTTACTGATCTCAGGTTACTACTGCTCTGCTTTCAAGAATTTCTAATAAACCATTTTCCTATGAGAATTAATGAAATAGCTACACACACACTACTGCTCTCCACTGCCTAAACAGCTTAACAAGAGCTGTTTCGCTGCTTGTGAAATGACTCATTGAAAATTGTGACCTCAGAAAAGGTTCTTGCCAGAACTGGGCATTGGTTAAGCAGCAGTTATGAATACAGCTGTGAGAATGCCAATGTCATCTACTGCAATGTTTAGAATCACATTTATTTGAAGCATGAACATGGGTCACCAGTGTGACAAGATAATAAGCAAGGCTAACCGCACTCTGTCTTGCATTAGCAGGTGCATCATGAGTAGGTCTAGGGAGATGATTCTAACCCTCTATGCAGCATTGGTGAGGCTGCAACTGGAGTACTGTTTTGGGTTTTTTTTGCAACTAGGGGCATGCAGTTTTGGGCGCCGCACTTCAAGAGGGATGTGGATAACCTGAAAAGGGTTCAGAGAAGGGCCACTCATATGGTTGAAAGTCTGCAAGTAAGATCCTATGAAGACAGGCTGAGGGACCTGAATCAGCAGGGTCAGCAGGGAACAGAGGATGATCTGTTTACCAGGAAGACCCTCAGGATTACCAGAAAAAATGGCCATAAACTGAAGGAGAGTAGATTAAGATTGGACACCAGGAAGAAATTCTTTATGGTGAGGGTTGCCAAAATATAGAATGAATTTCCAAGGGAGGTGGTGCTTTCCCCTACCTTGGAGGTTTTCAAGAGGTTAGACAAGCACCTGGCTGGGGTCACTTGACCCCAGCACTCCTTCCTGCCGAGAGCAGAGGGTCAGATTCAATGATCTAATAGGTCCCTTCCGACCCTAGAAACCTATGAAATCTATGAAGCCAATTCAGCATAATCCACAAGAATATTTGGCTTATGAAACATTAAGTCATTCTAGTTAACCTGTCTACCTGGCTGCATAGCTCTAATTCTTCAAATCCTGAATAAGCATTTTACCTTAGACCTAGGGCATCAACTCACCTTGCACCCCAGGCTAAATCTAGACCATGGGGCTCCCCTTCAGGCTAGATCCAGCCTGAGGCACAGGGTGGTTCCAGAATGGGGCAGTTCCAGCATGAGGCACATGGCAACAACAGCTCTAACTAGGGGCAAGCAGCAGCAGCTGTGGTTCCAGCACAGGGCACGAAGTACGGCTTCAGCTCCTGCCATGTGCCCTGCGCTACAGTCAGAGCTGGAACTGCTGCCAATACCACAACCTGTACAGCAGTGGCAGCTCTATCTCTGGCAAGGGTCATGTAGCGGTGGTGGGGCTGGCAGTCAGTGGCAGTGGGTAAAGCAGCTGGAGGACAAGGGCTGCACCAGCCATCAATCACCATGTCCATCGAGGCCCTAGATTTTGCAGCAAGTCAGTCCACCTGGCCACATCTGCCAATTTGCAGCAGTCCATCAACAGCCCCCCCCCCTAAATAGAGAAGGCACTGCAGGCCAGATGCAGCTTGCAGGCCATATGCTTGGCACCTCTGCTTTATCCATAGAAGGTTGTCCACTATAATAATGGACCATTTCATTACAACACTAAGGGAGACACTGGTTTGCATAAATGTAAGGATTCTTCACTTAACCTGCACTGGAAATATGGCAATACCCCAACTGCAATTCAGATACAGGGAAAGTGATATTTAGCTTTAGTCACATTGCCTCATTTCAACCTTAGTCTTTAGCTGGAAGAAACCTGAATCAGTTATACGGGGGTAGGCTGTAGCCATGTTGGTCTCAGGACAAATTTTTCCAACTATTTAAGTTGCTCTAATAAAAGATATCAGATTCACCCAAAGAAACTTGTCTGCCTGTATCAGTTATAACATTTATGGCTCATTGGTAATTTTCTGAACAGGTATCATGTGCAATTGTGTCAAGGTATTTTAATTAATCTTAAGGAATGGCAATTCAAAAGAAAGCAAGGTGACCAGATTCCTGGAGGCTGTGTTTTTAGAAATACACATCTTTGCTGTACGTGCAAAAAAAATGCAGCAGCATGGGAGGATGTGGGCTACAACTTCATTCTTACCCTACCAGAAATTAAATTGCAATTGTTCATGCAATAAAAAGTTGCAACTGCAGTTCTGTGGTTTATATGTGCTACTTTACCCTCAAGCTCTAGTTTGGCTTCAGGAGTATTACACAATTCACAGTTGCAGCCCTTGCTGCATTAAGAAGTTTCAAGAATAATTGTGAGGGATGTTGGGATGTGGTATAATCATCTAAGGATACATACTGCACTCTAGTTTCATGAACACTGTCACCTGGTTAAGGAAGTCAAGTTATTGTATTATATATTAAGACTTTCCTGTATGAATGCATGGATCTGGCTTAATAGGGAGTTGCTGGGAAAAAAAAACAAGCAGGAAAGCAACACAATGGATCTAGATAAGCAACCTCCCAGTAAATACTTCCAGGCTGCAAGTTGAAAAGATAAGCTCTCTTTCTTTTGCTAGAGATCAAACACATTAAATTTGTGCTTTTGTTTTTTTAAAGGCTTCACAAGATGGGAAGGGGAGCCCTTAGAGGCTGAGAAGGGAAGATGTTGATGCAGGGAGCGTGCTAAAGGAGTCTGAAGGATTTGGGCCTTTCCCCAGATCCAGAGAATAAGCTAGGAAACCTGAACAGAAACCAGTTTACTGCTTAAGATGTTTTTCTTTTAAATGTTCTTTTACTCTCAAACACTACAAGGAGGCTCTACAGCTGCTGGTTACAGCCATCACTGCTCCTCCTGGAGGGTGCAACAAAACCCCAGGAAACAAAAGATAAATCCAGGTCTGCTGAGATTCACAAACGTGTGCGAACTTTCGGCAGCCGTTTCAGCATCTGAAACACCAAATCCGTATATAAAACGGAAGGATCTGAAACAGCTCTGAAATGAATCAGAAAACTCCAAAATGTTTAGGAGAATATCAGAGTTTTGGGGCTGGGCTTGCAGGGAAACAAAAACTAAGACGAGGGAGGTGAAAGCAGGGATGAGGGGAGAGAAGGACTGCTCTGATATTGACATCTAGCCCCCAGTTCGATTCCCCAGCTCTCCGACCATTTCCCCAGCTCTTCCAGAGGGGGTCAGCCTGCTGAAACCCGACACGCAGATCCGGGGGCCCACACCACCTGGAAACGTGCGGAATTGAACCGGGGGCTGGGGAATCCCTGTTGTGCAACCTAGCTCTGCAGGGAGCAGAGACCTGCACTGGGATCTCTTCCCCACTGCTGCCTGCCCTGGACATCTGTTCCCTGCGAAGCCAAGTTGCACGGCAGTGACACGAAACCCACCGCCCTGCCCTGCTCCCCACTAGGGCCCTGCAGCCCCACCCAGCGGGATAGGGCTGTGCAAAACTTCCTTTGCAGCCTGTTCAAAACAGATTCGGCCAAAACTAAATAGGACCGTGATCCAAAACACCAAAACAAATCACTGTCCTCTGAAACAGATGACTTCAAAAAGAATAAAAAATCCATTTCACACAGCCCTACTGCTAATTTATCTACTCCAGAAATTGTTGCAATCTGTATCTGTGTACAGAACAATGTTAGCAACACCACTGATAACATGCTGCTTTTCTATTGATCTCCACTGAATCTGCATGGGATTTGGGCTCTTAAAAATGACTAAGGCACTCTGAAAAACATAACCCTTGACCCCTTACATTTAGAAAGTACTAGTAATACTTTCTAACAATCATCTGAAGAATCCTTGTACCTCAATCCTTCTAATGAAGATCTCACCTTCATGCCAAAGGTGAATATGGTTATGAAAACCTTCAGGATAAGTGCTAAAGCCAGCTGCCACATCGCTGTGTAGACTCCTGGACCAGCAGCACGGTCTGGCAGATCATCTCCTTTGGTGCTGTTGAAGTCACTCACATACTCACAGAGCTTGGAGTAGTCTAGAATCCCACAGTCATTGAACAGCTCAGAAATGAGTTCACTGGTGCTCATACGGGTGTACTCATTGGGAAAGGCTAGGATGGCTGTGACAGCAGTCACAACCAAAACCTCCAGAACAGGATACCTGCCAAGTTTGGTTGTCTTTCGTCTCCTACACCAGGCAATGTTGCTGCGAATAAAGAAAGCTCCCCACAAACCACCAAATATTCCTAGGAGGATGAACGGCACAAGCTCCAGAAGATGCCAAGGTGTGTGGAATTCAACATAAAACAGAACCAGGCGGCTGTTTCCAAAGGGGTTGATGGAGCGTAGAGTAAATGCTGCTACTAGTGCAGCAAAGAAAGATCTCCACAGAGTCTTCAGAGGAAAATAATAACTGACCTACAAAAAAAGAAAAGGCAGATTCAGTTATTTCAAGAGGTCCAATGAGAATCACCATGGCATAAAAGCAGGGACAATGAATTTGTTCAGTAAGCTGCAGAATCAAAACAGTAACATTTAAAAAAAAATCCTCTAAAGTAACTGAGAAATAGCACTAGCTGTGAGAGCTGCTGCTTCACTGGAAAAAACACTCTTTTTTAATGTTGAAGTATGATGAGAATGGCATAACCACAGAGAACTCCCAGGTGTCAGACTAATTCCACTATTTTGAATCAAGTCAGAGGACTTCCAAGTTTCATTTATTTAAGCAGACAGCACAGGGCATCTAGACAGCTTTGCTGGTTAATAATTCAATATAAGATCAAGTGTCCAGGCCTGAACTTGAGTTACATTTTTGGCCAACCACAAAGAAACTCATCTTCCAAATGATCCAATCCTTACATTTGCTCCATTAAAGGGACACCCTAAAGGTAAGCAGCATTATTTTAATAATACTGCATCTTACAAATTGCCAGGAGCCAAATCCAAATGCCTCGTTGTGCATCAACAATTAATTTTGTAAGTTGTACAAGGACTAAGCCGTTCCACAGCGATTACTGTGACCGTTACTTGCTTGGAACAAGAATGAAATAATTGTTGCCAATCTAAGGTTGAAAGTAGAGAAGAGCAAATGATCCACATTTCTGTGGCCACAAAAAACTACTACAAAATTCAATGAAGTCAGAAGTCTACCAGAGCATGACTAGTACAGAGAATCTAGGTCAAGACTGAAGTGTTAGGGAAGAGCATTTTATATTTGGAGGGATGTGGAAAACAAGGCTGCAGAAACAGAGAAGTCAGGAACAGAGTGCACTGGCAGAGCCCTGCATAGGAATATAGCAGTGTTGCTAAAAGGGCAAGGCACTAACACATTCCCAGAAGTTAACTATCCAATAGTCACAGCATTCAGCTGAATCGCACAAGCTTTGTCGGCCACAGTAAATACTCCAAATATTTAACTGGCTACCCCTCTACATCAAAACAGGCATGAGAAAACTAAAGTAATGCATCCAGCTTGCCAGAATGCCGATCTGTGCATGCAGCTTCCCAGAAGCCAATACAAAGTTTAGGTTACCTCTTCCAGACTAAACAACACCCCTCCAATAGGTGCGCCAAAAGCTACTGACACGCCAGCAGCTGCAGCTGCAGATAAAACCTAGAAGAGAAAAGTTAGAAATCATACATAAGAATGCTCCTCTACTTAAGCAGATAGGCTGAGTCTCTCAATTTACTCTTCTAGAACTTGCTTAATACTTGAATTAAAAAATAAAGTGACTTAAGTCATTTGAAGACGTGTAATGTTCCAAAAGAAACTAAAAACATTAAAGATTTAAATTGTTTAGTTTCCCAAACCTGGCAAGCCTGATACAATTTACAATTGCATCCAATCATTTCCTTTCCAACATTAATATTCTTTATTTGCTTTGGAAAAATATTCAGAAAATACTTAAGTCACAGCTGCATCTTACCATACACACAATATTTTTGCCATATTAATTCTATCACCACAAACAAGTATATGGCCCATGCACTCTGTTGGTCAGAGTAATCAAGCAGTTAAATTGTAAACAAGAGACAGTATTGCAGTTACCACAATTCCATCTGATCAACCTATTTTTTATAGCACGGCTTTTATGCTTAGTGGAAGACAATGCAACTAATGTAACATAAGACATCTCTCAGCAAACATTTGTCAATGAATTGTCAGAAAATAAAATAAAACAGGTTAAGAAGCAACACTTTTGATTAATATTGTCCTGTTAACTAGCTTCTCATGCCACATCTGTCACCATGGTATCCAAGTGTCAGAAGGCCCATTCCTTCAGCCAATATTTATGATGAGTAGACCTTACTGATGTAGTTGGCCCCGCTGGCATTAATGGACTTGTGTGAGTACACATAGGGAGAAGCGCTGGCTCCATAGCAAGTAACACTGCATACCACAATCAGGTTGCATCTGTTGAATTCCTGCCCTCTGCAGGCTTTGGAAATGCCTTGGTCTCTTAGCAATATTTTGCCAATGGTAGCCAAAGCATAAATGCTTTTGCTACAAACAAATATTGCATAGGAGTGCGATTAAGAACACACAAAAACAGAAACCATTTTTATATTCAGCAAGTAGTACCAAACGCACAAAAAAAAAGTTTCCCCCACAACATAAAACTTGTTTTACCTCCCTGCGTTTGGCTTCGTTCTTCCTGTATTTGATGAAAAGATGACACAAGATATTTCCACAACAGCAGGCGACATGCACCAGGGGGCCCTCTTTTCCCAAACTCAAGCCAGATGACACTGCCAACACCAAGGTAATGGTTTTGATGATCAGGGTCCACTTGCCCAAATAGCCTCTAATGATGAAACCGCTTAAAATTGTTTTGATCTGAAAGTCAAAACACAGAATTCAATGCTCAAATGAAGGCCTGCAGATATGGTCAAGTCAACACTGACAAGTGCAAGGTGCTGCACCTGGAGAGGAAGAACCAGCAGCATACCTATAGGCTGGGAAACTCCTTCCTTGTCAGTGCAGAGGTAGAAAAAGATCCTGGAATCATTACTGATGCCAAAATGAACATTAGCTGGCAGTGTGGGGACGCAGTCACGAAGGCTAACAACACCTTGTCATGCATCCACAGGTGCATCTCAAGCAGGTCCAAGGAAGTGATCCTCCCCCTCTATGTGACGCTGGTCAGGCCGCAGCTGGAGTACTGTATCCAGTTCTGGGCACCGCACTTCATAAGGGATTCATAAGGGATAGCATTGAAAGGGTCCAGAGGAGGGCCACCCGCATGATCAGGGGGTAGCAGGGCAGGCCCTATGAGGAGAGGCTAAGGGACCTGAACCTGTTCAGCCTCCACAATAGAAGGCCATGGGGGGGGATCTAGTGGCCTGTTACAAACTAGTCAGAGGGGACCAGCAGGCACTGGGGGAGTCCCTGTTCCCCCAAGCACTGCCAGGAGTGACTAGAAATAACAGTCACAAGCTGGCAGAGGGTAGATGTAGATTAGACATCAGGAGGTGCTACTTCACAGTCAGGGTGGCTAGGATCTGGAACCAACTTCCAAGGGAAGTGGTGCTGCCTCCTACCCTGGGGGGCTTTAAGAGGAAGTTAGACAAACGCCCTGCTGGTGTCGTTTGAACCCAGTACTTATTCCTGCCATGGCAGGGGTTGGATTTGATGATCTGCTCAGGTCTCTTCCGACCCTACCAACTATAAAATTATGAAACTATGAACTAGCTGGACCTCTAATAGGGGCTGCTCCACTGGCAGGGGCTCTCTCCTTCACTGCTTTTCTTTGGGGAACACTCCAAGGACCATGTCACACCTTATATTTAGAGCATGTTAACTGCACTTAAACGCAAGCATTCAAGCAGGAAAACAAGTTAAATTATACTGTAGCAAAGTCAAGACTTTTTGCTGGAGGAGTATTTCCAGATCATACTAAGATGTATTCAGTTATCTCCACAGACCAGTCCAATGATAATACAAACACAGCTCACTGATTTTTGGTCCGAGCACCAGAAATTTGAACGGATCCAGTGGCAGGAGCAACACCCTGCTCCCCATGACTCCCTTCATCTGCCACCAATGGCACAGACCAAGCTTGCCAAGCATGCCAAAGGCAGGTCCTCCTGGGCTGGGTAATGCTGGACACTGGGCAAAGACAGTTCAATCTCTGGGTGTGGGGGATGCACATCCTCATAAGCAAGCATGCAAGATGTGGCACCTAGTGCTGGTCTTGGTGTACAGGGAGGGAAGGGAGGCAGGGGCCACAGCCAGCTCCAGCCCTGTCCAGAGCAGACTATGATCATAGTAGCCATTACTGTTTCATAGTTGATAGGGTGGGAAGGGACCTGAGCGGATCAAATCCAACCCCCTGCCATGGCCAGGAAAGAAACCTCAGCCACGTGACCCCAGCCAGGTGATTATCTAGCCTCCTTTTGAAGGTCCCCAGGGTAGAAGCGAGTACCACTTCCCTTTGTCTGTCCCTGCCCTAGCCCCTATTCCCCAGGCCAGCTGAGGAGAGGGATGGGGAGCCCAAACCCCACCCAGCACTGGACTCCCAGCCCCAACTGCATGGCGGGGAATGAGGGGAAAGCCCATGGAGGCTCCCCCCATACTGCCCTGCCCAACCTGGGAGCAAGGGGTGTGGGCCAGGTCAGCTGGGGGCAGGTGGGGGGAACCCCTCAGACCCTGCACCAGAGCTGTCTGCTTGGTGCCACCAACCTGTCTGACTGATGCAGGGTGGGGGAGCCCACAGAAACTTTCTCCATTCCCCTATGCCCAAGCTGGGCCCCAGCTGGGAGCCAGGGATGGGACAGGGAGCCTACACGGCCTTCTCCCTGCGCCAGGCAAACCCCACCTGGGGGAGCAGAGGGGCAAGGCAGACCCTTCTCCACTGCAGCAGACAGTACAGCCCAGGGATGCAAAGCAACCTGAGATGCTGGGGAACTGTGGGTTAACTTGAACTGGCAAGAGAACTGGAAAAGAAATTCCATAAACTGGTTTGACCTAAATCAGTTAAGTCTTACACTATTTATATGTAACTTCTGTCCCTACCTTTAAGATGCTAGACACTTCATTGTTTTAATGGTAAAACTTTAAGCATCAATTAGAACTTCCTCTGAAATTTCTTCCCCAGTTTTATTTGCAAGGAAGTCTAGTTTTTCATGATTAATGCTCAACCCAAAGAATAAACTTCAGCCAGACAAATCAAGTGTTCTTAAAACTCTTTCAGGAAAGAAAACAAATAAACAGTCTGACTCACCTCTGGGATTCCTGAGCCACAGGCATAAGGAGCAAACCCCTTGACAAGTGACACAGCCAGGAGGGAGAACAATAAGGCCCAGATAACATACATAAAGTAATTGAGAATGTATGCAAATGCACCCTGAAATGCAAAGAGAAACAAACACTGATTTACAATGTATTAAATTTTAATCTGCACTAGCTGATAGTGACATATATAGGATCAGTGGAAGAATAAAGATATACAGGTCAGTTGCATCTTATGTGGGGGTTATGAAAATCGCATATAGTCAAATCATGATTACCGTGCCAGCAATCTGACTAGCGATGACTGCCTCTGCCTCCAAAAACTCCCGCTGCTGCCGCGGAGCCGTGCTTAGAGCTGCGCGGCCGGCGGCAGCAGCGCTGCACGGGGTGATGGCAGGGATGGCTGCATGCCACCCGGCCACCACCACACTGCCGCTGCTGCCCAGCAGCCAGCCACACAGCTCCAGGCCCGGCTCCATGGCGGCAGTGGGAGGTTTTGGAGGCAGAGGTAGCCACCGCTGGTAGCGTGGTGGTGGCTGGGCCACCAGGTAAGCAGCAGTGCCGTGTGCAGACTCAAGCCCCGCCCCCTCCCACCCCACGTATAGTTGAATTTGCGCAAGTTAAATGCGCATATGATGCGACTGATCTGTACGCTATCACTTGTACAAGAATATCTTAGTGACTGGACATGGTAGCATTTTAAATAGAGAAATACCCTAACCCAAGTTTTTAATCCTGTTAAAAAACAAACAAACAAA
>JAGPOW010001327.1:21618706-21636653 GCA_030014935.1 Caiman crocodilus
AAAGTTGCACATCGCCTTAAACCAGGATGAAAATGCTCTGTAAGACTATTCAAATTGTGAAAAGGTATCAGTATGCTAATACCAATGTCATAAGTTTTTGTTACCCTTGTTAGATACAAATGGAAAAAAGGCAACTGTTTTCCATAATACTGAAAGAAACCAGCCGTCAAGTCTGAAAACTGTTCCGCAACCCCAGACATAATGAGTTTGTAGTATACAGTTACAGTATGTCACCAAAAAAAATCAGTAAGCAACAGCCATGAGCAACAGAAAAATTCTTACTGTACATCACCTCTGTTGTGCCAATAATAAGCTGAGACCAAATCCTCCAGTCTGAACATGTGTCCCTGTTTTCAAAGGGTGTCTCAGCTTTCCAGCAACAGTGCTCATGGTTAAGCCAAAAGCCTTTTAGACACACCCCTTCTTTCAAGTCTGTCATCCAGTGGGCAGAAATATCTATCAGACCAGCTAAGGAACCTAATTTTAAAACAGAGAGAAATGTTAGGGATGATCTCACACAGACTGGGCACACCTAAATGCACTGCCAAACACGCTGGCACATGTTAACTGTAGTGACAAAATATTTCTACATTATAGAACAAACATCAATTAAAGAGCAAAAAAGAAAACCTTTATTTTTCAACATAATTAAACAAAGTGAGATGTGTTCTTTAAATTATGGGGGAAAAGGTGCTTCTGGATATGCCACTAGAGACAGCAACTGGCTTACCTTCACTATACTAGGTTCAATGGGCTGTTTGGCTAAGAAGCCATCAGCTTTTGTGCTGATGATAACACCCATGGTCTCCAACATCATTAAAGCAGAATGGATTTGTTTATCCAAAGTTGTCTCCCAGTGCCAACCTTGAAAGAACTATTTATGTGCATTTAATCCACTGGGGGGCAATTTTTTTGACAGTCATGTCATAAATTAGCCCCACATCTTGCCTGAATGCCACTCTGATCTTCCTCTGCCTGATCTGTGGCTCCACTTTCTGCTCCCTTCCCTATCTGCTACTCTGGTACCTGTCCCCTCCCCGATCTGCTGTGTGCCACACAGAGGTTGCCCGTGCCACTTGTGGCATGCACACTGAGGTTGGACACCCTGGTTTAATTAACAAGGTGGCAGCCATCAATGGCATTCACCTGGTCCTTTTATGAACAAGGCTCACTATAATATAGCATGCCCTCTGGAATCTGAGTGTTTAGTAGCACTTCTCCAAAGCACGTTAATGATAAACTGACTAAAACTAATTACAATTCCTGCTTACTAATAGGCAAATGTTTATGTAAATATTAAGAGAGTTCTTATCTGCATCATTTATTGCAGGTATCTAGCTGCTTCTCCCAAAGAACATTTGCAGCGTATTGATTTATCTCTGTTGTGCCAGCTTGGACTTGGCTTCTGGTGCACTGTAAAGGTATACGCAAATTTTTAAGTCCCTGAATGGTCTGGGAAGCCCCCTATTGCCTTTATGCCAGCAGAGCTGCTAAAACCAAGGAGAAATGCTTCTGCTTTCAGTCCCTGAAAGCCACGGGACTGACAGCAGCTCTCTCAAATTAGGGGCCCAGTATCCAGAACTCTGATACAGAGTCACTGTATAATATTGTTTAGTGATTTAGAGGATATCTCCTTTTGGATTCAGCAAATTTATTCATCTAGTTTTATTTTCGCTGGGTTTTATATTTAAGGTTACACTTATGCACTATGGTTGTTACTCCTCAAAAGTAATTGCATGTTATATTACAAAGCCATGTAAAATCAGAACGGTAAATGTCAGTTATGGCTACCTTAATCTCTGGGCCAGAGAATCACATGCTGTGGTCATGCTCCAGCATGGATGTGGGTGAGGAACTAATGCTGACACTGCAGTAAAAAACTGTAAATTTGTTTTAAATTGACATTTGTTCTTACCTGCTGAAAGACCTATTAAGAGCATCAACAGCCAACCAGAAAATGCATCACTCACACTATGAATCAGGGCCCATGTTGACTCTTTGCTTTTACTAGTAATCTGTAAGCATTAAAAAAAGACACAGAAACATTCTGGATCAGACATAAGATCTGTTTCAGAAGCAAACATTTTTTTTTAAAACAATTTTATGAAAAAAATACTAAAAGAAAAATTATGGGACAGCTTACGAACAATTGAGGATATAATACTGTCACTTAATTGCATCTGGGAAATGCAAGGTTTCCAAATCCAAAAATAATGGATGCCTTGCACCCAAAACTGCAAATATAGCATTAGCTAAAACAAATACCAATAAATCCCATGCCAGAAAAAAGTGCATAAAAAAGTAGTCAGACCTTCATTCTAAAAGTCCACCTGCTTGTACAAACACATACATTTATTCTTTACTGCTTTCAAACTTGGTATCTTTACTATTAAGACTTGAACAATGCATGAAAATGGAAGAACTTTTGGAGCACTTTGCATCTACCAGGCGTCACGTCACAAGCTCACCATTACCATAATATAAAGACTTCGAAATCAAGAATAGGTAAATTTTCTTCAAATACTTTACATGCTCCATCTACTCCCCTACTTATGGAACAAAATACCTGACATGAGTACTGGGAATTAGTTTGAGTGTACATGTCCAAACCTAAAGTCTGCTCATAACGTCTTCACAGTCTCACAAATCAGACTCTGAAACGTTAAGCCCATTAACATGCAGGTTATTTAAACAGATTTTTCACGCTTGTAATCTTAGCCCACAGCTATTAAGAGGCGGCCTCTTATAACCTGTTCAAAATGATAACTTTCTCCAAGGCTCTGCGCTATGACATTTACTTAAAGTTTGATAATATTTGTCATTTATTAGTCTGAAAGCTCTTAAAGCATATTATATCATCCTTTCGTAGTCATTAACACTGTTGGTGCAAGTCCCAGAATGGAAATGTTCCAGTACATATTCCATTATTCTTGGATGGAAACATTGACCAAATGACAAATCCTCATTAACTGGAATAAATAAAAGCTAGCAGAATCATTTTTGCCTGAATGAAGGATTTCAATGACAGGGTTGTTCATGAGTTAACTGCTACTGAATTAGTGAAGGCAGGATAGGACAGGGACTGTTTGGAAAGGTAAAGTTCTGTTGCTGATTTCTTTTAATAGAAACAAAATCAAGGCCTTATTGACCACTTTGTAATTTCTGGGTTTACCCAGTTTGCATTTCTCCAGCTGAAAGCAGAGATTGTCATTTTTATAGCAGCTTTTGGCCATTTCTTAATTAACTATTCATGACAAAGGACAGATGAGGAGTGTGCATGAAACAGACTGAACAATTTGAATGATGGAACCAATCTATTTTGTGTTAACCTTCATTTTCTTTTCTGCACAGTCTTTTGGTTTAGTACCCACTGTGGACAGTAATAAAGGACCTGCTCACACAGGAGGAACTGTGCTTAGCACATTTATACACATCTTGGCAGAGCCCACAAGAATCTTCAAAACAATCCAGACATTAAACAACATTGCTGTACATCCTGCTCTAATGGGCAATCTTAGATTTTGTGCCTCTTTGCTTGCTAAAGCACCTGTTGTTATACCAGCATCACCACAGCTTTTAAAATAATATTTGGCAAACAAACTGATCCAGCTTTTTATGTATTCTGCCCAATCACCAACTCATAAAAACCTCCCCACCATTTCTCATGATTCAGGAGCCCACTGGGAGCCTTGCTGCTCAAGGCATCCACTGCATTCCAAATAGATTTCTTTATTCGCACAAGGCCGCAGGAAAACTGGGAAGAAAACGTCTCTGAGATTTCACTCTACTGCTCTCAAACAGGGACATTTGCAAACACTACAAATTTAACATTCGCTGTGAGATCAAAGCAGTAAGAACCATACCTCTCTATGCCTGTCCCGGTCCCTGGACTTCTCCCTCACCCAGTCTATGGTATTGAAATCTTCATAGGTTCCCACTCCAGGGAGAGGTTCCTCCAGAAAATCCATCATCTTGCTTGTGCCGTTCATCTCTCCTCCATTGTACGAGTAAAACTCTGGAAATAACAGAGCAGATGATGAAAGAGCCACTTGCATTAATTCCAAGATCTCTCCTCTCTTCAAATGCTAAGAAGTGAATGAGTAGATTCATAGATTGTTAGGGGTTGGAAGGGACCTTGCCGATCATCGGGTCCAGCCGCCAAAGTACAGTCATGGATAGGAGTAGGTAGCTATTAAGTCACTCCTCAAGCACAGAGATTTGTTGGATCAGTTAAATCTACTGAGGACTATTGCACGAGGGCAGGCATTCATGCTCTCATCACAGTTCTAGTGGCATGAGCCCACACTGCATCACAGCATAAGGTAGTTTTAATCCTGGAAGCATCTGCCCCCCCACAACACCTCCCTGAGAATGATCAAAGAACAATGCAGTGTGTCAGCTTCTACACCTGAAGATCAGCCTACAACCTCTACTCCTGAGGGCTGCGTTTTAACATTACACCCCTAGAGCATCCTTCTGATATGTCTCATAACATGAAAGCCTGGTCCAAAGAGCAGCACCAATTTTATACTGAAAGGGGAATCCTCTCACATACAATGACTGCAAATTATAATAATAGTAATAATAATTGCCCAGAAAAGATTCCATGTCACCCCAGGTGCGAGGAGCTGGCAAGCACCAGAGTTATGGCCTTCAGTGTGACCTGACCAGAGTAGCTGTTAAGGAACCAAGTGCTAAAAAAATATCAAATGAGGCAACTGGGACAAGAGAAGTAGCCTATAACAAAGGTAACAGCAAGCATAAACAGAAACAGCATATTCATCATTTTGCCATATCACCTAGAGACCTTAACTGAATTCAGAGCCTTGTTATAGCAAGCACATGTTGAGAGTTCTTACTCCAAAGACTGTACAGTCTAAACAGGTAAAGGACAAAAAAAAAATAAACTTACTTTAAAACATTAACTGAATATTTTTCATTCCCTGTCCTTTTAATAGTGTGCTTTTCAAACAGGATCCCAAAAGCCTGCAGAAAAGGACAGAGATTCTTCTGATTTTCTAGTGGGTCTAATAAAAAGTATCATTCTGAAACCAAGCGTTCTAGTTTTTGTTTGTCTTAAAGATATGAGGTATTAACATAGGGGGAGGGAGGGGAGGGGAGGATGAGATGGCCTTTTAAACCTCATTCAGCAAAATCAAGTTGCTTTCTTCACAAGTTAATCCAGTGGTGAAAAAAGCTCTTCTGTGGAATTCAGCCCAAATTTCCTTCCTTTGCATTTGTAAGCAGAGAGGCCACTGATCCAAATCAATACCAACAGAATCTTTTACTAATTAATCTGTGTATTTTTTCTTTTAAAACCCAACAGACATTCAAGTGGCAAGGACTCTCAGGGTTAGTACAAATGAGAATTATGCTACCAGTCAAAAAAGGAAAAAGATGCCTTGTTTTCTATTATATAAATCATGACCGTGTCCTCAGGTGATGTCAAGGACTCCTAGCTTTACTCCATGAACAACAGTGTTGATTCCTTTTTTTTTTTCCTTTCCTCCTTAAGAAAACTTCTCATGTTACAACCATTTCCTCTCAAACTTTTTCTACAACCCAATAATTCAAGACCTCCCAGATCATCCCATGGCCTGATACAGACTTTTAAACCACTAGTGGAACGGTAAATCTAATTCCACACTAAAGGCAAAGAGGCATAATAAAATATGCACTTGAAAGGGTTGCCCAAAACTGACAGTGAAAGACTCCCCCTCTGCATGGCAGGCTTTAGCAAGCCATATTTGATGACATCATTTTGACCACAATCGCAGGTATGGGTACAGCATTTATTCTGCTTCCGTCTGAAGCTCAGTGGGAAAGCTGACGTTTCCAAACCAAACCATTTGCCTTGGGCACTGCTTTATAGTAATTACATTACAAAACATATTCTAAAGTAAAAATCATTACACACACACACATATCAATATCTATTCATCTACCTATATCTTAACTGAAATTGGCTCAGTTCACGTACCAATATATATATATTTATTTATTTACTAAAAGCATCTACAATGCTAACGTAAGTTGTTTGGCAAAGCACTCCAAAGATTCCAGTGCTTTTACAAAAAGGAGAGGTGGTCTCTCCTTTTACTGGACTGATCCTGACCCTGAACAGAATAGGACAAAACAGAGTCCTAGAGCTTTAAGGACAGTTTGAGGCTGGATGTCAATGCAACTCTTATTTTGCACTTCTGTGATCCATCTCCCTGTGCTTTGGTCCAGATATGGAAGAACCTTTGGTGACACACATTGCACCCTGGGTGTGGAGACACTGAGAATGGGTTTCAGCTACATGTGTAGAGTTATAAAGTGGCAGGCAGCTTCTCCAAAATAGTCCCACAAACTGTCTCAGAAATACAAGGAACATGGAAATGCTTTAAAAGCTCCCGCCAAAACCTATCATTCAATGGATTTCTCCTAAACACAAAATTTAACAAGAGTCATTCTATGTAATGTTTAGATAGGAAGCACCCTATGCTATGACATCTGCATGGCCCAGGGCACATGTGCTGGTATAATAATACACCTGCATTAAAAGAGCTTCCTAAACATAGTACCATCTTCTTTTTGGTACATGGGATTCAGAGACAGAAGTGGGGAAGTCTTTCACTGATCTGAAACCATGATTTTGTCTGGTACCGAGAAGTTTGTTCAACTACTTTTTCTGGTCATTTAAAAACTAAAGGCAGGAAAAGCAAGGATGAGAATTAAAAGTCTCCTGAATTAACCCTAACGTAAGCTGTGGATTGTTCACTATACTTACCAGACTGCAGACAGACTGCTGTTTACACGAATAGGGAGATGGTTAACAGCATAAAGCCTGAAGTATGGCAGTAAGCAGGTGAAACCCTACAGGTTATAAATGAAACACTTGAAGGAAAATAGCAAAACACACGATCTTTAAGTTGTGTCAGGACCAGACTTCATTTCCTCCCAGTTAGTCAGAGGACATCCTCAAAACTAGTGTCCTACCCCAGTAAAAGCCTCAATTAAACAATGGGCATCCAGGTACATTCCTAACTACAACTGCAGAATAACCTGTTACCAAACTCCCTTTGCTTTGCTTCATTTGGCACACTGCAGACTACATTACAGTCACGTTTTCCAGGACAGTTCACAGATATTGTAGATCCAACACAAGACCTTTGTACCCAATCTGTAGAGGTGTTGAGCATACCCAGTTGCTTTTGGAAGCTTGCAGGCAGGAGGTCAAGCTATCTTTACCTTTGATATTGCTTTCACACTTGAAAGGACAGCAGCTTAAAAATCAAATAGGCTGGTTTCAATGCTGTGACAGATTTTCACACTTAAACATGCTCTATAAAATCCCCAAGCGAACCCAAAGAAAAAGAAAAAGGCTAATATTTGGTGCATGTATACAACTGGTACTAGAAACAAACCTTTAGATAAAATTAAGTCAGCATGCAGCCAGCTGTAATCAGTATGATTTAACAAAAGTTTTCAGCTCATTCCACAAAAGCCTTCTTTATGTATTTGTATATTAAGACAAGAGATCTCCCTAATCTGTTTGACAGTAAATATGCCAGGGAGCAAACATACTGTTCTGATACATTAATATAACTTTGGAGTCTCCAGTCACAGTTTGAATGGCAGCTTTGAACAGCCATACTCATTCTAAAATAGTCTAATTTGGGGCTTCTCTAGTTTTAGATTTAGAGCTGGGCCATATGTCAATAGAAAAAAACTGTCTCAGGGATGCCTTGACCCCACATTTGGCTTCATAGCATCCGTGTAACAGCTATGGAACTATTCACCTGGAAAAAATTAGATTTTAACACTATTTCATAATTAGAACTAAGAGCTGATGGTATTATGCGAGCAGCTAGCCTTTTGCGGACCACGGAACTGCTTAGTTCTGTCCCCAGGTATTCGAACAATGAACCATTGTGCTCCATCATAATCACTGAACAAAAGCATGAAACAATTTCATCTCACTGTTAGAAAAGCACAAACAGTAACGTGGAATTTGAGACAACAGTGTTATGAGTTTATTGGGCACAGTAGAGCCTTGACGGTCATCATGGGAACACCAGAGGATCAGATTAATTAACCTATCACAGAAACTGGTCATTAAAACCTGAAAATGAGGTGCTGGGCTGAATTCTTACTTCCTGGTAATGACTGACAGTATTAAACAGTGTGCTTGGTGCCAGAGTCCTTGGAAAGTCTCAGATCATCATTGCCATCATCTATTAAACCTCGTCCCCATGGCTTCACATTACAACCCTCCCTAGCAATAATGCCAACTAAGAAGCATCAATAAAATGGTACTGTGCAGCCCAGATCAAAGAGATCTTTTGAGAAATACTTACTCCCTACCTCCTGGAAAATGTTACAGCCCAGCTGCTCCCAACGGCCAGCCCCTTAACGGCCACAGAGCCTTCTCCCACCTCAGGTGAGAATTACTACAATGCAACAAATGAACAGAAGCAAAAAAAAATCCACCAAATACTATAACACACATAGCATAGTCCACAGTGTGGCTTATGACCATAAGCTAAGAGCCCCCCAAATCTCAGAGTCTCTTATGCTTCAATTTCCATGTCAAGTCATCTGCTGTTTGAAGACCACCAATGATATCTAAACATAAAATGGAGAAGTTACAAAGAAGGAAGAAATGTCTCGGGTCTGGGTGCCAGAAAACGCCTGGCTATATCCACTTGCTACTATTATAGTGGACGTTACTGGAGGAGTATCAGCTAAGAGGGCAAAAGTGGAATGGACTCTAAAACTAAATTCCCTTTAGACCCTTGGATATAGCTTGGCCCAATTAAAGCAGCTGTGGGGCGGGAGTGGAAGTGCACACGCATGTACCTGCCGCATTTTAAGCATAGAGCAAGTGCAGTTCGGAGAGAAGGTTCTATTCAAAACCTCAGCCTAGCACCTCTGAGAGAACTGCCAATTTTCATATTATAAAACAAAATCCACTTTGAGTGCTGACAGAATTCCTGATCAGACAAATATGAAAAATGTATCTTTCCATCTTTACATTTATCTTTCAACCTAATATAAGAGAAGCATCCTTTCATTTTTAAGAGAAACACTGAACTATAAAATGGCCGATGGCAAAAATATTTGTCAGTGTTGTGTTTCTTATCCCAAATCTAACTCCAAGATAATTATTGACAGGGTCAAATTTTAAGGGGGTCAGAGTAGAAGGGCACAATCCTGCCTTGTCTAGGTATGAACAAGACGACCAAAATGGGTCTTTCCAATCTGCACAAGCTTACAACTGATATTCAGCCCCCAAAAGGCTTAATACACCAACTGACATAACAGCAGTTCTCCTACGGACACACGTAGCACATTTTAAAGCAGACATGCTAATCATTCTTACAACCTTCCCTCCTTGGAAATATCCTAATACTCCATTTTGACATCTCAGGCAACCAGTCTGTTATAGACAGACAAAATGAACTAAAGCAGCAGATGCTTCTACATGCTGTATTATTCCTTTTCAGCACCTCTAGTTTAGCAATTAAAAGGTAAGAGCTCTCCGCACTGCACCTGCCCTTCTCTGTTGCAACGAATCTGAAAGCAGGAACGCTCTTGAGAAGGAAAGAATCACTTGTCTGCAGAGATTTACATGACATCATTAGCCAGCAGAAATCCAATAGCTCTGCCCCACCCTTAGCAAAGGAATCAAACAGCTTTCGAATAATGACCAGCAGTTTACTTATCACTGCCCAACAGCCCCTGCAATGTGCGGCTAGGATTAGCCTAAACATTCTCCCTTAGCTCACACCTTCTTACCCTCACTTGTGTTTTTTCCTTTCTCCGGTAGCACCATTTAGTCCTGTCTCATGGCCCTTTACCTCCAGGGAATCTGCCCGGCGGAACTCCCTTTACAGCAGCAGCACTTGCTGCATTCTGTCCCCTTGGCGGTAGGCTGAAGGGTAGTCTACAGCACTGCCGAGCTCTCCCTGCAGTCTGAGCATGTCGTCACCAGCTGACAAGTCACATGAGCCAACCCTCCAACCTGCTTGGAGAGAGGGAGGATTTCAGCTTAACAGAAAAAGTATAAAGATGCAGTATCCTTTGACTTCCAAATAGGCCAAACTAGAAATGACCCTGGGGAGGCTGGCATCCAGAGAATTTAACCCCCAGTCATTTAGAAGCAGAGCCTCAAAGAGAAGGTTATAACTGGAGCCACAAAACTTTGTTCTGGGACAAGCAGGGACAAGGAAAAAGCTTGCAGAGTTTCACATTTCTTTCAGGCAACAGCTTCTCAACTATAAAACACTGGCTACACAATTCAGTGCAAATCCTGAACAACTGAAGAGGCTGCTCTTTAGGTTTAAGCTGAGAACAATTCAGTGCTTTTAAGAGCCAGTAACTGCAGCTCATGGCTGTGTCCTACAGGTGACTTTCTTAGAAAGGACTTCCCACAGTTCTCTGATCCACCATCTCAGAGTCCAAAATACCCACTATTCCAGTCCTAGGAACCTACATGGCTCTGCCAATTCACATTTATCATCCACTATCTATTTGGTCAAAGACCAACAGCTCAACAAGAGTATTCATTCAAGTACTGAAGGCTAAGGAGGAGTTCAATTTCTGGTACATTGTGGACAGAGCAGCAGAGTTGCATTTCACTCCTGCAACTTCAGCTTACAAAGTATTGTGTTCTCTTTCACTGTCATTGCTTCTTAAATTTTCTGCCAAATCTGATTTTGGCTCAAACATGGAATTTGTTTGCTACTGGAGATCCCTATATTTTAATACGGCATAGTGACAGATGTTCCTTTTGAGAACAATTCTTTTTCTTTTTTACCTGTTTATGTCTTGGTAAAACAGTTCACTGTAATGTTCCTTGCATGTTTGGCATCTCCCATGCTAAATGCCCTAAAAGCTGTTTTACGAGCTTGCTGCAGTGTTCTTTATACAGGCCCATTAGCCATTTTATCTTTGCCATTTGATATACTTAACAGTTGATTTAAGTTTTCTAGCTCCAGTTTGCTAGTGCAAACTCGTCATTTAAACCTTGTTCAATGGCTCTGAAACATTGTCATGGTGAATGTTGACAATGGTCTTGTGAGACCATGCTGCCTATACACTCACAAGAGCACACTGCTGTAATGCACAGCATGGATTTTAAAGACTGAGTCAGCACTGTGTGCTTAACAAAATGCTAGGGGTGCACTGACAGATTTTAGGGAACAATACCGAAAGCTGGTTTTTAAGGAGGCATTTTGGCCAATACCAATCTGATTTCCGCTACAGCTGCATGCTGGTAACTGTGTTGTGGTGAAAGGGAAGGGTGCAGGGGTGCAGATCAAAGCCTCTGTGCTGATGGAGGGAGTGGGGCTGGGGTAGGTACTGCCCAGCCAGGGTGGGAAAGGTGTGAGAGAGCCACAGCTCGTCCAGGGGGGCAGGAAGAGAGGGACGGCTCTGGCTACTTATATGGGAGGGGGAATATACCCCCAGATAAGTGCTGGACGGGCTAGGCATGACACTCCAAATTTTGCCATAGCCCCCTCCAGTGCCGCCCACCCTAAGTGCAGCGCAGCGCAGCGCAGTGCAGCGCAGCACAGCCTGCAACTCGCCCTCCACAGATCCAGGGGCATAGGCCTGCCCCCCCAACGCAACTCCATGCCACAGCTCCATCCCATGCCCACCCTGCCCCAGCTGGGCAATGCCTATCCGAGCCCCAGCCCCACTCCCTCCCTCACTGTGGGGGGCATTGATCTGCCCCCCCACATCCCTCCCATTTCACCACAACACACTTACCAGCTGCACGCTGCCAGACTCTGCTCCTCGCTGCTTGTGTGCTATGCTGTGTGCAAACGCTGGCATTTATCAGCCAAATTATCGGCTACATCAGGCCAATTTCCAATATAGTCAATTTTCTTTATATCAGTGCCAATCCAATACCAGACCGATGTATTAGTGCATTTCTACAAAATGCCAAGGTGACCAAAATCCACTGTCACTAAGATGCCAGGTTTTGGCTATGCTTCCCTAAAGGGGGATGGCAGTTATCCTCTGATCTGGAGACAACTGAAGCTTGGGGTTTTCAGCTGTCCTCAGCAAACACAGAGCAATAAGGAACTTGTGTGGTCATCTGCATGAAGGTACACACCAGCTCCTCAGGTTTCTGCAGAGGATCTTGGGCTGCTCAAGTATGAGCTACTAGGTCCATTTTTACACCCTGACAGTCTCATGCTACTCATGCAGCTGATGGCATGTTATGATCCCCATATTAGTACATGCTCGCAGAAGATATTGCAAAGAAAGCTTGTATTTTATCACCACAGAAGCAACCACTGCTAGCCAAAAGATAACTGTTGTTACATTGTTCATAGGAATACAGTAGAAAGCATTTAAGCATACAAGATTAATGAAGTGTTAGAGAGGAACCTGTAGCTTCCCAAACTTAAGCTTTCCTGCCAGTTTAGCACAGATGTTGAGGTGTGAACAGCAGCTTAGATTAATTAATAATCAAGATCCGCTCCCTAAATGGTGTTAGAAAAGCTGTTAGAATTAAGTGCAGGGATGATAATAACAACTAAAAGAATGTCCATGGATTCTAGTGAAAAACAAGTTTAGAAAGTTATTGTATAATTTTATGCTCAAGAACAATCACATAGTATGTAATCAAGGACAATCATTTTTTTTCTCATTAGTACTGAAATGCAAAGTCCAAACTGGAAGTCAGAGAAATCCACTGCCTTAGGTTATATGAAACAGGAGTAGATGCATGCTTATTTCTGCTTCCTAGAGATATATCTGACTGAATTGTTTGGAATGCTTGAAAAGTACAATATTTTTAAAGATTTTTTGGTCGTCAAGAAAACACCAAACTTGCCCAAGATTGGCTAGATCTGTTGTTTTGATTCAGTGTGTTGGACAACAATGTATGGTGCCACTGCCTACTGCCATATCCTCCCCATAAATAATGCCAGTTGCAAGCATGGTTTATTTCAAACAGGATACACAGATGCTTATACCCAGGATCTGGCATGAGTGACACAAAATTTTCTTCCTTAATCCCTCCAAGATAGGCAATACAGAAAAAAGGCACAAAGGTAAAATGCAATCCAGAGTTACAAGTACATCAGTAAAATGGGTATCAGTGCTGGAGACCAATTCATCCTCCTTACTTCTAGGGGCAAGACTGACCCTCCCATGACAAAGTTCCCTGGCAGAGGGAGGGACATCATTCTACCCTCCTATCCCACCAGATACACTAGCTGAACATGATCCTGCCTGGCTTGTAGCTGCCCTGCTCTCTATGGCCGGGCTGTGCAGGACTCTGTGGAAAGAATCCTGAGGGAGAGGGTCATACCAGTGCCCCTTTACGTCAGCACCTCTTGCTCTGCCCTACTTACACTACTGTTGTTGCCTGCCAGAACCTGAGTCTGGACATCTTCCAGAAGTGCTTTAAGACCCTCTATCTTAACACAGGCATTTAGCAAGCAAAGTTAAGCTGGGTTATCATTTAAGGAGTTTTTGATTTAGATTTTATTTCAAAAATGCTTTTGTAAACTGTCTTCCTCTTATTGTAAGCCATCCCAACTTTTGTAGGGAAGGGAATAAACCAAGTATCCCTAATTGCTAATACAATCTGCAATGGAAGAACTCCAAAAAATATGCATTAAGATCAGAGGAAGAGGGCCAGCTAGGCTAGGGACAGAAGTGACACAAACTGGTTTAAGTGATCAGAAGCTGGTTTAAACCTGTAACAGAAGATAAGTTGAATGCACATAAAACAGTTTCAAAATCGCCAAAACTGGTTTAAGATAAACCTGGTTGAATGTAGTATCATTCTTAACTGGCTTGGGTCAAACTGGTCTATGGAACTTCTGTCCCAGACTCTTTCCTGGTTTAAATTAAATCAGAGTCCCCCAGAATCCTAGCATACTTTTCAACCCTAGGCTGTGCTATGCTGCCTGCTCCAGAGAAAAGGGCTGGCCCTGCCCCCCTGCTCTCTAGTCAGAACAGCAGTGGGAGCATGGCCAGATGCAGGCCCAGCATGGGCCCCTAAGGAGAAGGGGCAGGGAGGGGGTTTATTTCCCCTCCCTCTGGGTGACTGCAGCCCAGGCCAGGGCACAGCAGCCTGTCAGGGTCCTCTTCCCCTCCACTATAACAGCAGCAACGGGGGGGGGGGGGGAGCGTGGCCAGAGCTGACCAGCATGGCTCTACCATCCACCCGTGGCTAAGGCTGGGGTTGAGCTAGTCCAGCACACAGGCGCTGCTGAGGGTGGGTACGAGCTGGGCCAGCTGGCTGCAGTTGAGCTGGGGCCACGGGAGCTGCGTACCTGGATTGTTCCTGGCTCCCTGCACCCAGGCCAGGCCAGGCCAGGCTGTTATGGAGCTGCAGCTCACTGAGAAGGGCCCTGCCCCTGCATCCTGGACTGGACTGGCCCGGCCCCTCCTTGCCCACCCTCAGCAGCACCCACACCCAGCCCAGCTTAACCCCATCCTCAGACATTAAGTTTTTGGGAACACAATTCACAGGACAGTGGCGATCAGGAACAGTGCACAAAATGCTACCCGAGTTGTCTTTATCTTGGCTGACTACACAGGCAGACTTTCAAGGCCTGCCAGGCCAGCTGAATTGGTTGTGTCACTTCATAACGCCATCACATCTAGAAGTCATCCAACGGTCGCAGCACCAGATTTGCAAGAAAACACAACAGAGTTCCATGGAGTGAACATGACCAAGCCACACTGGAAAAGGTTATGACAGAGGTTAAAGAGATGTGTGTGATCACACCCCGTCAGGAACCTCCTGACAATTCATATAGGCTACGCCACAGAGCATATCTGGTTCACAGCCAGCGATGCTGAGACAGGGGACCTCGCATGCACTGGTCACCGCACACTTCAAAGCTACCAACACTGATATGGTTGTCTAGGAAAAATCATGCTCGCGGCTCAACTCGGAGAACACCTCGCAGTAAACACAGGTGTACTTGTTGCACCCGGCGGTACTACAATGGAACTACTTGACCCTGGCAGAATTCACCCAGAGTATCAGGGCACAGTGAAAACTTGGAGAGCCCTAGCCCTTCGTCATCGATATCACTGGTTGGCATGAAAAGTTGCTGACAAAGAGATGACCCCGACTATCTAAGAGGATGATCTCACGTACGGAACTATGTCCCCGGCGTGGATAGCTTCAGATGGTACATCCTGTGATGGTGGAGGGTATGGATATTATTGTGACCCCTATCATGACTATGAGCTCCGAACATTTTATCCGGTAGAGTCGGTCCAAGCATCTGAACTACAAGGCTTTTGATTAGCTCTCAAACACACCTACCAACATCACACACACACACACACACACGTTACTGGAATGGCACAAGTTACGGAACACACGGCCCTCTGGGACGATGTCAAGGCTACCTTACTAAAATTCTCCATCCATCCCTTGATCAAGCACACACAATGTCGCCAACATGACGCGGACCCTGTACATGCCATCATAGATCAGCTACTGGCCCATCAAGGACCCACGAACCAAGACGACACGCCTCAATTACACGTCACTGACATCATAGACACCGATCCCTTCTTGGCTTGGCTTCATGAACACCCTGGAGCAAAAAGGGCACAAGCTCACTAAAGGGAGCAAGGCAGCAAAGGACCAAGTATAGAGCAATGGACAAGAATAATTCAAGCCTGTTCTGCCTGTGCACGAGAAAAACCAGTGCATCACAGGCACCGAAAGGATGCCTATGACCCAGTACACTTTGCTCCAGGTAAAGTGTGGCAAGTAGACCTACTCAGGCCACTCCCAGGAGCCAAGCCCCCGAACAGAAGACTAGCAATCGTAGATCTGGGGACCCATCAAATCCTCGTCCTCTCCACAAGAAATACCACCACTTCCATGATTCAAGGATGCCTACAGTTTGCTTTCGCTCATTGGCAAGTGCCCCATATTATACACTCCGATGGAGGACCACTTTAACTCCAAAGGCTTAGAACGGTTCGCAGCAGAGCATAACGTTCAGTGGCATCATCATCTACCCTATCACTTGCAGTTCAACGGCATTGTAGAGTGCTAAATAAGACTGTATAAGGAACAGTTGAGACTGAAGAAAAATGGATCATTTAAAAACTGGACCAAGTACAACAATGATACTAATTGGTACTGATGGTACTAATTGCCACGAACGCTACCAAAGCTTTGTGGGATGAGCATGCCCCGGTGCCACGTCCACCTTGGAAGCCATGTTACTCCGCCCAAGAAACAGTACGGCTAGCCATTCCCACAGCTACCAGCAAGCGCCCAAGTCCAGCTCCCGGTGTTGTACTTAAACCCAGCGAGTACCCGAATACCTATTTGGTTTCTCTTGAAGCAGTCTCACCCGCACACACCGTCTTGACCCACCATAATTGGCTAAGTCAATGTAGTACAGTTACTAACAAACCCCGAGTTCTGTTTTCTAGCCCGAAATGGTATAAAACTGCCAATGCATGACATGGTGTGAAACATCGACACCCGTCGCCATGAGTGAACCCATCTGCAATGAACCCTGGCAGAAGCAGACAGATTCAATGCCATCAGAATTGTTGAGATAGTCATCATTGTTCTGCATTTAATTACACTTTTGACACATTGATAATAATGCTGTATTTTATATATTTAGTTATATGGGACTTAAGTATAGGAGGAGAGACTCTCGAGCTCAAACATATCCGAATTTGGCATTTGGTCAAAGGGGCATGTGGTAAAGAAAAGGTGACCAAACATCAAACATGAGAGCAAGTTACGCTCACGGCGTGGGGGAAGCAGCATGCGTAGCCTAATGGCCGCGTGATCAGTGCATGCAGCAGAATCCCCAGCTCATGCAAACTGTTCAGCGTGCCAAAAAGTCCTAATCCTATTGGCTATTCGGGCAGTATAAAAAGCAAAACCCGCAAAAAGGAAGGCGGGACCCACACAACATCAGAGAGGCATGATCACTCTTACTGGAGGTCCTGCATCCACAGATCCCTTTCCCCCTGGACACCCCCATCACGGCTAAATACATCACTCAGATGTGCGAAAAGCTCTCAAGTTCCCTGGAGGTTTGGTTTTGGAGTTGTTGTAAAGGGAACTGATGGCGCGGAAGTGTAAGCGGAGCATTTATGTGCTTCCTGGTGTAACTTTTACAGAAAGTGCCTCCACTCTGTACATCGACAGCGCGAGTCCGTGTACTTCAGCAGGGTGAGTAAAGCATTTATTTGTTACATTGCCTTTTCGGATTTTTTCTTAAACGGGAGAAGCAGAGGAAAAAGGAAGCAAGATTCCATAACCCTTTCATCCCCGACCTGTTCGGATCTAGGGGTTGATCACCCGCCCTGTCTCCCTGCCACACTTCCCAGGTGGAGTACCTTACATTAATCTTTAAATTGAATCCAATTTCTTTCTGCTCATTGATCCAACCTGTCCAGTTCAGCTTGAACCTGCTCCCTGCCCTCCGGTGTACTAACTTTGCCCCATAACTTGGTATCATCAGTGACCTTGGAGAGGGTGCTCTCCACACCCTTGTCCAAATCGTTGATGAAGATTATTGAAAAATACCAGTCCGAGGACCAAACCCTGCGAGACCCCACTGCCCACCTCCCTCCAGGCCAAGAAGGAACCATCCACCACCACTCTCTGGGTGCAGTCCCTAAGCCAACTGGACACCCACCTGGCAGGGTAGGTGTCCACTCCACAGTCTACTAGCTTCCCAATGAGGATAGGGTGCAAAACTGTGTCAGAGGCCTTCCTAAAGTCCAGGAAGATGACATCAGCCTTGGCTCCCGCATCCAGGCAGTGTGTCACCTGGTCATAGAAGGCTACAAGGTTTGTCAGGCAGGATCTACCTGCGACGAACCCGTGCTGGTTTCCCCTCAGCATCGTTTCCCCTGCTGGGCCTGCACAAATGTGTTCTTTGATTATTTTCTCTAGCACTTTCCCAGGAATAGAGGTAAGACT
>JAGPOW010001327.1:21636753-21650188 GCA_030014935.1 Caiman crocodilus
TTCCCCTCAGCATCGTTTCCCCTGCTGGGCCTGCACAAATGTGTTCTTTGATTATTTTCTCTAGCACTTTCCCAGGAATAGAGGTAAGACTGACTGGTCAGCAGAGTCCACTGGCCAGCCTAGCTCAGCCCTACAGCCCCAGGCTCAGCCATGGGCTGGGCCATGCTGGCGGCTGTGGCCACACACCCCGGCAGCACAAGTGGTCAGCAAGGCAGAAAGCAGGGCACACGCCAGCTGGGGTTCCCATGCTGGTGAGACAGACGTAAGACATGGGAGTTTACTCTTCCTCCTTGCCCCCACCTTTCACCTGAGGCACTCTCTAGGTGCCTCCAACCCCCACCCCAACAAACCTGACAGGGCAGCTTCCCCCTCCCCTTCCAGGCACACCCCAGGGGGGTTTAAAACCCCTCCCCAATCATACTTTGTGGAAGCCTGGCTACACACCCCCTGGTTAGCTTCCCTCCAGCCTTGCACGCCCTCCTTCAGCTTCTAACCTAAGCCACTGCAAGCAGGTGGCTGCATTTCCAGAATCAAAAGTGAATGTCTATTTGCTTGCAAATCAGTTCAAACTACATAGGTTAAACTAACCTATAAAGATTGAATCAATTCAGGCTCCGGGTTTTTAGGGCTAAGTACAGGCATTCAGAGTCTGACTGAAAGTGGATTTAAAAGAAGGGGCAGGGGAAGAAATGGAAGACCATTTGAAATCTACCACACCAGACAGAAAACAACATGCAAGGTAAATGGAACATAAAATCACCTATACTCCATTCTGTGGGCAAGTAGGCTGCTGCATTAGGCACTTCTGTTTATGGAAAGCTCTACTAGAGAACAGTTTGAATAATTAAGCCTTGCCATTCAGAGGTATGTGCTGTTTTTGCAGCTTTGGAGAAGAGATTACATCCCGACAGCCCCAGTGCCTTATAGCACCCCTGGACAAAAATTTCCTCAACTCGCTGAAAGACCTAGCAAGGTTAACACTGACCAAAATATTGAGCGTCTGGCATCTTGCCACTTAATTCCTAATTTCTTTCCAGGTTTGGTCACTGACACAGATTTAAAAAGTGCTCTGGTGCCTTCACACCTGGTTTTATTTTAGTAAAAAAAGGATGCAAGAACATAGCTATGTAGTTTGACAGAAATCTTGTGCACATATTTACATATTTCTCTTAGCTAAAAATGTTATTTTCCAGCTAAAGTTATGAAGCTGGTTATCCTACCTACACAAGCTACAGTGCTGCTAGGGAAATAAGTCTTTCAACAAGTATGCTATTCCCCTACAAGGGCTGAAAATACCCTCTATACTGTTTTCATGCTACATATACACCCTTAAAACTAATATTAAAATATACCTGTGGAAATTTCTACATTTCACTGGAAGTAACTGATGCCTTAGCTTTCTGCACAGAAAGATGTTTTCTTTTCAGAAAGCCAAACTAAGATGGAAACTTCATTTCCTAAATTTTTTAAGACAGGAAAGGGACAATTTTGAGAACTGGCCCAGGCAAATAGCAAGTATGTATAAGACTAGATATTTGCCATGCTCTCCAACTCCAAAAGTAGAACTTCTTTGCAAGAAACAATCGTGTTCATTTCCTAACTTTTCTTTCCAAATTCATAACCCATCTTCAGTAATAAAGGCCACTGGAATGGATGAGAATTATGCCAACTGGATACCCTGATCAGTTGTGATCTGTAGAGTCCCAAGATCCCATTTGCAGCCTCTGCTAGGACAAGCAGCCAGGGATTCTAGAGAGATTTCATTTCATAACCACCACATATCAGCTGAAATAGCAGCATGGGAGCTGAATCTTGAGGAAATTTTAAGAGACAAGAAAAAGAATTTCAAAGTTATATTTCATTCAATTATACAGAGAAAATAGCCATGAGAAAAGGCAACCAAGTTTTGACTGGGGAGCTGCTTGAACAACCAGTAATGGCTGGTCCATGCCATAGTACAACAAAGGTGCAAAAGGGGTAAAAAGCTGAGGGAAGCACCCATGATACAAATACCAGATCTTGTCTAGTTTAGGATGCACAAAAATAGTAGGAGTGTCCGAATGAAAACAGCAGTTTGGAACACTAAAGGGCATTTAAAAGCACGAGTATTTAAAATGATAAATCCAAGGATCTAAGCCAGGGATGGGAAATTATTCTGGTTGGAAGACCACTTAATGAGTTTTGGTGAGCTGCTGAAGGCGGCAAGCGTAGCCCCGCCTCTTGACAGGTGTCCCACCCCCTGATAGCCATCCTGGGACTGGAAATGCTACCCCCTAAACCCTAACCTTCACCACCACAAGTCCCTCCCCTTGCCCCAGAAACTCTCCTTTTGGGAGGGAGGGTGCTGCCATTTTGAAACTGGGGGAGGGGGGAAAAAAAAATCAAATACCTAGTATAACTTTTTTTTTTTTTTTTTAAATAGTCCTGATTCATGTGCGTTTGTATAGTGTATCTAGAGGCAATTGCATAATAGCTCAAAATACAGTCTTACTCTTGTATATTGTGTGGGGGGGGTATGTGTGCATGCACAGTTTGGGTATGGTGGGTGGGTGGGGTGTGCGGGGGAGGGTTCGGAGGTGAGTGTGGGGTATATGGTTGGGATGGGGGCTGTGGGAAGGTGTGGGTGTGGGTGTGAGTGAGTGAGGCTGCGCGTGGGGAGGGGCCCACAGTTCCTGGAGTGCGCCAGGCCCTGGATCTACATGTGGTGACAGCAAGCAGGGCCAGCCCCGCACAGCCCCTGCTCAGGCCCCGGACGCAGGTAGCGGCAGCATGCAGGAAGAGCCCCACCCAGCCCAATAGCTAGCGCTCCCGTGGGAGCCCCCGTCTGCACGTGGTGGCAGGGTACAGGGCCAGCCCCGCAACCAGGGCCATCCCTAGGGGGTGTGAATCAGGGTGACCACCCTGGGCCCTGCAGACAATGATGTACAACCCCACCGCAGCTACCGCTAGCTCTGTGCTCCAGCTGCTCACCGCCCCCTCCAAAATTTGGCCACTTGACAACCCCGTCCCCCTCCCCTCTCCCCCCTCCCGCACACTCTCCAGCTACTTGCCAACCCCCAGCCCTGCACAGGCTGATATGCCCCAGGCCCACACATCCCTAGCCCATACATGCAGTTTCCACACTCCCACCCAAGACTGCCCCAGCCCAGCCCAGCCCATATTGCTCCCAGCCAAGTCCTCAGCCACACATGGTGGCAGGGTGCAGGGCCTGCCCCACTTGGCCCCATAGCCATAGCTCCTGCACTCCTGCCCGAGTCCCTGGCTGACCCAGCCTCACAGCACGCAGCTCCCTGTGCTCCCTGCCCCTTCCCCCAGCAGGAGGCCCTGGCCCTGGCCCAGTTGAGCCCTTACATGAATTCCCAGGCTCACAGGTGGGGAGGCTGAAAACAGTCCCGGGGTTGCCAGCAAAAGCCACTGGCGAGCAGAGGCTTCTCATCTCGTGCACCCCTGGCTGGAGGTGGGGCTGGGTCAGGCCAGCCTGCGTGGGGTTTGGTTGCTGCGTAACTACAGCCGCACCTCCTGCAGGGACCTGCTGGCTTGCAGGGGGCAGCCCAGGGCCAGGGTTTACCAGGGGCTTACGGAGGGGCCCTAAGGGCTGGCTGGAATTGCCTGGGGGGCCAGATGCAGCCCACAGGGCATGTATTGTCCACCCCTGACCTAAGCCAATTAACAAAACAGTGATATTCACTTTTTTAAAGTGTTTCTATTAACTGAATATAGATCTCTATTTTTTCTATCCATTTGTGGAATCTACAATCTTGAATGGAAAGAACCGTTGTTTCTGGTGATCCCCCGTCACAGTGCAGGGAAGAGAAGGGAAAGTAAAAGTGCTGCTTAGAGTAGTAATGAATCTCATGCATTATATTATTTTAATTTCTTCCTGCCCCCCATAGTTTATTTTAAACTGGTCTCTACCTGAGTAAAAAATGTATTTAGTCCACTAAGAGTAGTTAGATATGCAGAAGTAACTTAAAGACTAAATAATTTGACAAGTCTTCCTGAAGTACCAAAAAACAGCTACATAAGCAGCAGCACTCATCTATCTATCTATCTATCTATATATATATTGTAAAAGCTATTAACATTTTTCGTAAGTAAACATGGAGAAAAGGGGAGGTCTCTTTACTAAAGACGTACACGCTGGTTGATTATCATAATTTGACAACTGTGTTGTCAATATGTAATTTTTTGTCTCTATATATTACATATTGACAACACAATCATCAAATTATAATGATAAACCAGCAACCAGTGTGTATTTATGTCTTTAATAAAGAGACCTCCCCTTTTTTCTCCATGTTTACTTACAAAAAATATTAATAGCTTTTACTGTTGAAGAGAGAACTTTTAAAACGTTACAACAAATCAGTGCAATTACACCTCACTTAATCTGCACCTAGCCTCTAGCTAGAACCAATAAGACTAAGGTGCAATCTGCTCTAGCAAGTCTGAAAAATATTAAGGAATTCTTTCAAGGTTGAAATGCTAAATGGAAAAAGATGGAACGTCTCGTAGATATACGGATGTGGACTGCTCTGTGAATACTTACTGTATCATAGTACAGTAAATACTATTGGTCATCCAATCAAAGATGTTGGAGAAAAATTCGCAGAACTAGTAAGAATTTGTATAAAAAGGTAGTCTTGGTAATCTTTGTCAGCAGATGAGAGAGGACTTGATAAATGCAAATAAAATGAAACGTTGACAGAAAATACAGTGGATGTTTGTTTTCCTCTTTTAACATAAAAAGGAACAACCAATTAATTAAGCCTTTACAAGGATTGGGGGACAAATTGTGCCATATCTATTTAGCCATCAGTTTTTGGCACCTTTCTCTGAGACATCAGAAGACTACTATCAAAAGACAAAAAAAAAAAAAAAAGAAAAAAAAAAAGAAATGGTGGCATAAAAGAAAGTCACAACTAAAACGTGTTTGGAAGTCATGGACAGACGAACCTCCATGGCCAGCATCAGCCGAGTTCTCCTTCAGGGGTACTGATCACTTTAATTCATTCAGGTTGGAAGACACAATCAACAGGAATGCACCATCTAATTAAACATTTTCTGACGTATTTAATATTTTCCTTTGCTCAACATGATTGCTTGTCCTTACACACCTGTCTACTACCCTGAACAAGTCCTATCTCTCCTTACTGTTTAAATCTTTCCAACGCACATCCATTCTCTTTACTCAATCAACCCAGCTATTCTTAATTAAATCTTACAGTCTTTCCTCGTAATAAACAGTTAAAAGGACTGTTTTTGTTTGTGCCTCTTGAATTGCTCCTCAATTTGTCCATGTTTTTTATCATTACGGAGGTCACAAAAATAGTCTAAGTGCTCTCTCTCTCTAAGCAAGCCCCCCCCACATAATCCATCCTTTTCTTGTTCTTTTATCAGCAGTCTACAGGTTTTCTAGAATACAAACAAGACACTTAGACATACTAAAACTAGAACTCTTGGTTCTAAAATAATACCTTTTATTAGATCAACTGGGAAATCACAAGAAAATTGTCCTTTTCTGCAGTTTTTTGTATGTCTTCTCGTCTCAGACCAACACGGTTACCAAGTACACCCCTGAAACAAGATACTTATCTGTTTTCATATCTAAAAGTGGCCAGCATTGTTGCAATGCAGATTGCAAGTGAGCTAGGTCTCAACAAATCACTTCATGCTAAGTTAAAATGTGCATTACATTAATCAGTTCAATAGACTGGGCTGCAATTTCTCAGTCTTCAAAATTTTAAAAACTCAGCACGTCAGGACAGAAAGGAAAGCCAAGATTAAAGTGTTTAAAAATAATTTCTATCATTTCAAAAAAGGGAAACCAATTTTTTTGGCATGGGGGCTGAATGCTTGAGAATAACTGAATTTCTGGGACAAAGCTGTCCCAAGGTTGCAGTTTGTTTATACTAATATAATAGGCTGTTTCAGACCAGATGCACTGCTTGTCTGCTGTGATTTGAGAAATTCTTAGAAAGCATTGTTGGCAAAACTTGAAAACAAAAGAAAATTGTGGAAGGCAATTTAGCACTTGTATTAAATGATCAAACAAACAAAGATATATAGAAAAAATAGTTTCCCTCTTGGACAAGTTACTTTGTGTGTATAGCCAGGTAATTTATTTGTAGGAAGGAAGTCATAAGCACTTCCCTATGGCACAGAGGTCCCTAATGTACTGTAGTTCCTGCCTTTCATTCTCTTTTAAGGAAAGACTCCAGTTTCTACTTTATGCCCAGCCAACATCTCGTTCCGATCATGATTAAGCTATGTTAACAGAAATCAATGGAAGCAAATGACTGAGCAGTTGGTCGCTACACAGAAATGAAACTGGTGTATACAAAGCTACCTTTGAAACCACTGGTATAGAGAACATTGTCTCATGGTCATATTAGGAGTGCAACAGGTTAGCTAAAGGCCCTTATTCCACAGCCTGGCCACCTCAGCCAGAAACTAGAACAGTTTGTTCTTCAACCATAAGTTTATAGTCAAAGAAAAAAAAAACAACATCAAACTTACAGGAAATGCTTCAGTGAAAAGGAACTAGAAGAGGAAAGGAAGCATAAGCATTACCTCCCATCTCCCTGTCCAGTGGGGGAACATCATCCGCCATGGAGAAGTCCAGGGTAACCCCTTCTATCTCCACCATATCTTCATCACTAGTGCTGCTTTGGAAGCTCCCTCGTCGATATCCTTTTTTATCCATGCTTTGAGCTTCTGAACCTGAAGTGAAAGGGAGAATAGTTACTAAAGCATCAGGGTGATGGCTCCATTGTGCACACCTAGTCAGCAGAGGTCTATCAGTTTAGTCCAGCTGAATGGAATAGACTAGGAGTTCCCAAACTGTGGGACACATACCCCTGAAGGTACATAAAACATTTCTGGGGGTTACGTGGGAGAAATGGTGTAATGGCAGATTTAGTTTTCAGAATAATTTAACAGGTTAAGATATAAAATGTATCCTGATGGGTATATGGGCAGCTGGTATATCTGGAAGGGGGTATGTAGTAAGAAGGCTGGGAACCTCTGGAACAGAACAACAGATCCAGTACTCTGCAGAGAGAGAGGGAATGGGGTATTGTGTATGGTGAGCCCAACCGATGGTGCTAAACAGAACAGCGGAACACGCATCAAAAATGGATTTTGAAAACACACACTAACACTCCCAACCGGCAAAGCTAGCCAGCAGCAGTAACAAAGATTAATATATTACGTACATAAATCTCACTAAGGAAACTTCAGCCCACTTTCTCCAGAACAGTGGTTCTCCACTTTTTGCACCAGGACCCATTTTTAAACATCAATGACCAGTCCTGCCCCAGTGCCCCTCACTCCCAAGCTGCTGCCCCCCCATGCAGTGTGTGTGGGGGGGGGGCGGGGAAACAGCCCCTGGAAGGCTGGAACTCTGCCAGCCTGCAAGGGAAAAGCCACAGTTTCCCATGTTTTCTCCTTTAAAAGAGACCCATTTTTAAAGTTTGTTGATCCATTTTTAAAGTTTGCTCACAACCCTTTAATATATTCTTGTGACCCATGGGTTGAGAAACACTGTTCTAGAAGACATAATATTCAATAATACCAAGCTTGTCTGAGGTCAGGAATTCAAATTCTACAAATATACAAGATTAATAACCACACACAGGCATCTAGGAGGATTTAAAGTGTAATTTATGAACTACATAGAGCAGGTGATTATGAACTGTGCCTGGCCTACAGCCAATATGGGAAAGGTTCAATCAAGGCTGCACCATGGCTGGGATAAAAAAAAAAACAAAAAGAAACCCAAACCACTGCTGAGATAGCCAAATGTCTTTCAACTAGAACTACCTTTTCTGTACTCCCTATAATCATTTACTGAATGCCTGCATTGCATGTGACTGAGGCAGCAACAGCAGAAACTAACACTTAGCTCACTTGATTTTTCAAGTTCCTGTCAAAACAGGCAGAACACCAGCATTGCACCATTGTGCATTATTGAAGCAGTTAATACAGACTTTCTTTCAAATGTTCTTGAGCAGAACATTAGGTGGGGTGCATAGTGCATTTATTTTTTCCAAAGAAAAGGTGGTTTTGGTTTTTTAATTGCTGGATTGAGTCTCTTCTCTGACCACTTCCTTCTCTCTCAACCACCCCAAATTATGTTTGTGTTTCCTGCTGAAACTCCAAAGCTGTACATTTGTCTGGTCCTGCTCAGAACAGTGATATCATTAGAAAAATGAATGCTATCAACAGATGGAAGACAGTGACCCAGCAATGGGAACTTACATAAAATCTGCATTCAGCCACCTCACTTGCAGTATTCTTAAGGAGAATCATGCAACATATTTCTCATTTGCTGCTCTGGACTGAGAGAGTACACTGGGCCTCTTCCCTTCTTCCTCCTCCTCCCTCCACAACATGCTGGTCTATATAAACTGGATCTGCTCTTCCACTGTCAACCTCCCAATGCTGCCCTGCCAGCATGAAGGTGCTGTGAACTCAATGGATACAGCTCCCAGGGAATACATGTTGTGTAAGGAGATTCTCCAGATGGCCCAACTGCCCTTCCACACCTATGCTGAGCTCACCTATCTCCTGGGGCTTGTCTGCTCTGAGATCCATGTCCTTACCTACCTAAGAACAAACCTTCAAAATACTGTCTAATCTTATTGAGAGCTCTCTCTTCTCTCGCATACACACTTTTCAAAGCAAATGATAGAGGAACTACCCAATGTAATACTGCTGGAAAGAACAGTGAGCCTTTCATATATTCTTGTGACCCAAATATGAATTATGGTCCACAGAAATAATTTCCTACTGTTAAAGAAAACAACCTGGGAATTGCACAACAGGATGACAGTGAAATTACCTCTTGGAACAGTGTTGGTTAGTCTTTAAATCCCATTTAATCATTAACCTCACAAAGAAAGCAAAAGAAAATGCTAAGTGTACATTTGTACAAGCTGAACTCAATGCTCAGCACACATTTTGCTTCCTGCTCTAATCTAAGGCAAAGTGCCTTTATATTTATAGCCCTCTGCAAGACCAAGTACGAAACAAACTTCTGTATTTTGCATTATATGCAGAGAGAATGTTTTAAGTTTCATCTCATCTGTAACTTAGTTACTTGTTGACTATTTATTCATGCAGGATAAATCTATCAGGGGACATTAAATGCGATAGGAGTGCAACAAATTAGGACTTTCTAGGCCTCTGGGCTGGCAGTTCTAAGGGATGAGGGCTCTAGATCAGGGGTGGGCAAAATGCGGGACCTGACCAGTGACTGGACTCCATTTCCCAGCAGCCCCTGCTCAGGTTACTTCAGCTAGTTTCCATGAAGACCCCAACAGCAGCACCACCAGCAGAGGGCCAGGGTTTCCAACTGCAGCAATGCAGGCAGGGGCTGCTGGGAAATGAAGTCTACCCTTGGCCTAGATGGACCCTTCGTTTATATAGTTTCTGCTTTAATATCCACTCTGCCACAGAGAGATGCATACTGCTGGGCTACATGGACCTCTGGCCTGATGCAACATGGCATTTATGTTCTTATGACCTACTAGCAAATTGCCCGTCAAGAATGACTGGGGAGGGCGAGGGAGGAAGGGAAGAAGTTTGCTAACCCTAACCCTCCCCACCTCCATGCCACCACCTCCTCCAAGGAGCAGGTGAGGGCTTGCCCTGCCTTCCCCTCTGTCCCCCTCCAAACCACCACCTCCAGGGAGGAAGTAGGGGCCAGACCAATGGTGCTGGCCTCGCCCCCCTCCGTCCCCACCATCATAACAGTGCTCTGCCGCACCTCCTGTCCGTAATGCTCTTGGAACACTCTGGTTGTTTCAGTAACCAGTGTGGCAGCTGAAAATTACGCCTGTGAGATAAAAGGAGCTTGCTGAAGGCTCTATGAAGATTAGACCAAGTGTTTTTTCTGTCATTTATTCAGATATTAAGCTATATGTTGTTGCTGAGAGCCTAATTAAAGTCTAAGATGTAGTAAGGCCTTGTATGAAGTAAGGCCTAGTAAATTTACCAGAGCCTTATAGAAGTAATAGTAGGCCCTGCGGTGTAGTTAAAATTAACCTTATCAGAAAAATGCAAGGCTTGTACTGCTATTGGTCAGTCTAAGCACAGTTGAAGTAAAAAGAATCTGAATGGCTGAAAGTTACCAGAACAGCTCAGAAGTTATAAATTAGCTGGCACATCCGGAAATCATTTAGAAGCAAGACGCAGCTCTGTAAAAGAAGCTTGTGATTTAAGGTTAGCTATTGGCCTGGATCATTGGGCCTGTGGATCTCAAGAAGCCCAAGGACTGAATACCAGAGTCCTTATTGGTATCCCTTGGACAGCGTTGATCAGGGACTCCCGACTTCACTGAGCTTTGCAGAAGAGAAACGTGTCATACATCAGGCATTAGAAGGGACTGCCGATAAGTTGCCAATGCAAATTATTATCGTCTGTCCTTGTTTTGTTATTTACATGTAGTTGTGTTTTTGTTAAATGAATAAACCTTCCTTACCTTTCCACCCCTGACCACACTCTCAATCCCAAACCCTCTGCAGGCGGCTGGGACAACCAGAGTGCTCCAAGACAGACAGGCAGACCCCTTATTATATTAGAGTTGTGCTAACTGAACACTTGTTTGGACAAGAATACAACTTTAATAAAAAGGAATGCTCTTGTGGCATGACACTTATTTCAGAAACACTTTTTGGATATATCCATTCTATCAGATGAGAATATTCTCTACTTCCCGACCTAAAATGATGCTTAGCTGTCTAAAGAAGCTGTCGAGTTTCACTCTGTGAATGCTGTGTATGACTGATGGGTAAAATATTCTCCAATCTATTTCACAGTTTGCTACATGGCTTAAGCTGGGGCACGATGCCCTTTGTTATGTTCTAGTAAGATTATATATAGATCCCTTTAAAAAAGATTTTTCAGAGCACTCCTACTACTCAAAGAGAAAGTATAGCACAGACAGGGATAGTAGCTTCCCCTTCTCAATCTTTAATTCAGAAACTCCACCTCTGTGGTGGAGAAAAAGTTATTAAATGTAAGCCCACACTGCCCTCACCTTCACCAGAACGTTTGCTCCTACCTACTGAAAGGTACTGAACTCATGCTAAAAGTAACTGAGGTCTGAATTATGCAATTTCGATATTTATACACACAACACCAATTTGCTCCTTTTGGTAACAAAGCAGTTTTCTTAGATCAATTCCACCAAATGCTTTGGCAACAGACATTATGTACTTGCAGTGATTTTATATGGAAACAAGTAGTTGAAATGGCATTTGCTGTAAAACACAATGGAACTCTTTCAGTGAAGAAACCTGAAGCCCTCAGTTAGAGATCAGTTTCAATGACTCCCTGGTAACCCATGCAGGCAATCTCAATCTCCTCATCTTGAGAGAGCACTCCCTCTACAGGTGGAGCAATGAATTGCCAAACTAAGTTTCATCCTATCACACTAAAGGCTCATCTGCTCACATGCGTATCTATACAGGTTTCCCCTGATTTATGAGGGTTCTTTATACACAGATTCACTTTTATGCAATGAGCATATTTAGACCCATAATTTGTTAAATGTGAGGTAACTTCGTTCTTATGCGATCAGCATAAATGACCTCCCACCCAAGCAGGCAAGTCTCTGGAGGGAGGGGAAGGAGCCGTGGCCCCACTCACCCCAACCCCAGCTGCAGTGGCCCCAGGAGCAGCCGACATCAGGTGCCTGCACCAGGACACTGCACAGCCCAGGAGCAGAGGTGAGCGGGGACAGGCGGAGCACAGTGCAGCCCAGCAGCTGCAGGCAGGCGGCGCTGGCTGCTCCTGGGGCGGCAGCAGCCAGGGCTGGGGTGAGTGCGGCTCTGTTCCTTCTGCTTTGCCGTCTTGTGCAGCCCTGGGAGTGGCATCCTCCGCCCCCCCCCCCATCCTAGTCTCCCTCCCTCCCTCCCCACAGTAGGAACCGATCCCTATTTGTTACATTGTAAAGTGGGTTTGCTTTATGCAAATTTGATTTACGTGCTGTTCTCTGGGAATGCACGCATCGCTTAAATCAAGGGAAACCTATATAAAAAAAAAAATATGGGACCATACATGAAATCCGGCAGATTTCACAAACACTCTCCTTCCCTCACTCTCCTTCCTTTTGCCCTCCACCCCATTCCAATTTCCAAGAGAAGCACAGTATTTCAGGTAAGGCACAGACAAAAAAAACCTGAGAAGTACACTTCTTCACCAGTTATTATTCAGGCCCTGAAGTCAGTGTACATACCCAGCCACCATCCATGTGAATAGGATGCCATCTTCCCAAAGACATTCTAGTCAGAACGGCTTCTCCCAGTGAATCAATTGTACTACAAGGAAGCACTGAAGTAAAACCTGAACGGGTCAGTCCTCGTGACAGCTGGAAGTGACTCAGAAGACAGCAACCACAGGATGAGTGCTAGAGCACCTAAATGGTATTTGTGCTCCCAGGAAGACATTCTGGTCCTTTTCTGTCTCTATCACAATGTTGACTCTTGCCTTTTAACTACCTTTAACTCAGCGTCAAACTCCAAAGGTTTCCAGTCTTTCTCCTCTCCGTTTCATACTTTGCCACTTGCCAAACCCTGTGTTAAATCTGTTCCCCTGTCCTCGCTCAAGTGTTTTAATCCTATCGTTGCCTTGGCTTACAAGTGATGCTCCTCCTTTTCTTTCCATATCATCGTCTCTCAGGCAGGGGCGTGTATAGCAACTTGCTTTACAAGTTCATACTTCTTAACCCACTTCTGTAAAGGCAGCCTTAAAGAACTGCTAGTACACTAAAAGAGTAATCTGAAACAGCTCTGCTATGGATCTACATTTAAAGACTTTCAATGTCAGGGTGAGCTAGAAGTTTCCAAAACATTTTCCTCCATCTGATACAGGGCTTGGCTCTGGCACTAGCAAGTTATGCCAGAGAAGAGAAATAAATCTTTAAAGAGAACTGTACAATTCTGATCAGCTGCCTTCATGAGTCATTCTTCCTGTGAGGAAAGAGTAAGCTCACCATCTAGTGGCTTTCTTTACTTGAAAACCCAGTACATGTGAGCATGATCATTTTCTTACATGCCAGAAGGGAGAAAAATCAAATGTAGATTTTGAAGCTACTCAACCATAAAAGTGCCTGAACACCCAAATCCTGATGTCTCTCCACCCAGTGTTCTTCTTGATGTCCCAGTTCAAAACTCCCAATGTCTCTTCAAATAAATCGATACACTGTACTACAAAACACTGGAGAAAGCTATTTTAGCATACTATGTAAATAAGAAAATAAATCTGAACAGCAAGCACCTATAAAAAGGTGAAGTACAATCACTGGATTGTTGCATCAATACTTATAAGCACCTGGTTTGAAACCAGCAGAGAAAAGGTTTTACAGAACACAATCCTCCCACGTGCCTGAGTTCTGCAGTTTTGAACATGACCACCACCATACACACAC
>JAGPOW010001327.1:21660607-21690964 GCA_030014935.1 Caiman crocodilus
TGGCGTGCCAGGGAGGGGCCCCCCTCCCAGATGCCCTGCCCAGGGCTCTGGCCCCAGCCCGGGAGGGGGGCACCCACCCTGCCCCGACGCCATCCGCTCCTTCAGCAGGGGGGTCCTCGATCGGCCCCCCCCATACCCCTCCCCCCCCCCCACAACTTACCAGCCAAACATTGCTCTCCATGAAGCCAGGCTGCATATTGGCTATTGGATTGGCATCAGCTGATATGACTGGTTAATAAATGGCCATCGGTATCAGACAAAAAAGTCTTTATCGGTGCACCCCTACAACTAAGACGCCCAACCACCACATTCTGAACTTGTATTGCAGTTCATGATGAATGCGTACATGTATACGTACAAATCAGACCTCCTGCAATAACTAAGGCCTAGGGACCAGGGGAGGAAGGGCAGGGGAAGAGAAAGGGGGAGAAGTCTAGGGGTTTTAGTTTTCATTGTGAAACTTCCCCAGTTTATTCAAGTATTCACTATGAATATTAAATACTAGCCAACTGCCCATCAAGAATGGGGGGGGCGGAGGGGAGGGGAAATGCAGGTGAGGATAAAGCCCTGGGTCCCCGCCCCTGGGCCTGCTCCCCCTTCCCTCCTGCTGTTTGGGGTCCAGGCCCGCTCGCCACCTCCCCACTGCAATTGCGGGGGGAAGAGAGGAGTGGGCCCAGGCCCAATGCAGGGGAGGACTAGGCCAGAGGGTGGAGAGAAGCCAAGCCGCTGCATCAGGGGGATGGGAGGCCCCACAGGGGTGGGGAGGAGGCTCACTCCTTTCCTCCTCCCAAAACTGCTGGGTTGGGCTGGATGCGTGGGGCTTGCAGCCCAGGGCTGTAACGCGTGGTGGCAGGGCTGCAGGCAGCTTGTCCAGGGGCGGGGCAGAATGGCCAGCTCCCCACCACTGCATGCACTCCTGGGAGGCCATGGAGGGTACATGCCCCTTGCATCTGGGGGTGGGGGCAGGCACAGGCTTCCCACTGTGAGCTTGGGCTCCCTGCCCTGCTGCCCTCCCCCTGAGCCTCCGCAGCCCAGCAGGTGCAACCCAGTGCTGTAGGGACCAGTGGGGCCACGCAGGGATCTCATCGCTGAAAGCTCCACGCTGCCCTGGTAGTATGTTCCCTGAGCTTGCAGCAACAGCAGGGGCAGTGGCATGGGGTTGTGCCCAGTGCTGCCAGGTGCAGAAGGGATGCATTGCCAAGGCAGCACAGAGCTCACCAGCAAAGAGATGGGTCACACCTGCTGGGCTGTGGAAGCCCCAAGGGAGGGCAGCAGGGAAGGGAGCCCAAGCCCACAGCAGGCATCATGCACAGACCTGGGGGTCAAAGGCCTTCCTGTCCCCCCAGGAGTGTGTCCAGTGGCAGGGAGCCATCCCCTACCACACCCAAGCCCACAACAGGCAGCCAGCAGGCAGTGGGGGAGAGAGGGAGGGAGCCAGGCTCTGCTCTGCCACAGCTGGTTGCACATGCGGCTCTGAAAGCAAGTGGCACAGCAGCAGTGGCACAGGGTGGTAGAGCTGCCACGTGCAAGTGCTCCCTCCCCCACTCATTGGTGGCCCTCTGTGGGCTGCACACGTGCTACGCAGCTAGACGGGGATGGGGGTTGTGCCACCGCCCCATGCTGCTGCTTCCCCACCGCTTGCCCACAGAACCACATATCCAACCGACTGTGGCAAAGCAGCACAGCGAGTGGCAGTGGTGGTGGCATGGGGTGGTGGTGGACACCACATGACGTCCACCCTCCCCCTCGCCCCGATCCAGCTGGCTGGTGCATGTGCAGCCTGCAGAAGGGCACCAATGGGGAGGGGGACGCTCACATGCGGCAGCTCCCACCACCTTGCCCCTCTGCTGCGACACTGATAGCCCACAGAACCACACGTGCGACAGCCATGGCAAAGCAGGGCAGGGCAGGGCAGCAGCAGCTACTGTATGTGAACCCCCTGCCCTCCTGTCTGGCCAGGCAGTGTGCGTGCAGCCCACAGAGGGTCACCACTGCCCTTGGCCCCGCCCGCCCTGCTCCTGGGAGTGGGCACAGAGACACACTCCCAGTTCTCCATTCTTGATCTGGCTCCTCCCAGCCCCTTCCCTTTCTACTGCCCTGCCCTTTCTGCCCCTCACACACACCTACTTGCTGGGATGCGTGCCTGTGTGTGGGGGGGCTGGGGGGGGCTGTTGCAGTGGCAGTGAAGGGCACCAGGAGGGCCGAAGGGGAGGTCATCTAGTTGGGGGGGGGGCTTTAATTTTAATCTCAGATTTTGGGGGTTTTATCAGAGAATTTGCAATTTTTATCAGGGAAACCAAAATCCCTGTTCATCAATTATCTGGAAGATGGGACTGAGTGCACCCTCAGCAAGATTGCAGATGACACCAAACTAGGGGTAGTAGTAAATATACTGGAGGGTAGGGCTAGGACTCAGAGAGTTCTCAACAAATTGAAGGACTGAACCAAAATGGGGGTTACAAAGAAGATGGATCTAGACTGTTCTCAGTGGTGGCAGATGACAGAACAAAGAGCAATGATCTCAAGTTGCAGCAAGGGAAGTTTAGGTTAGATATTAGGAAAAGCTTCCCAACTAGGAGGATAGTAAAGCACTGAAACAGGTTACCCAGAGAGGATGTGGAATCTCCATCTTTGGGGGTTTTCAAAACCTGGCTAGCCAAAGCCTGGGCTGGCTTTGAGGGTGGCCCTGCCTTGAGCAGGGCGTTGGACTAGATGACTTCCTGAGGTCTCATCCAACCCTAATTTTATATTATTATAAATTGAGAAGATATTCCCTCCCCCCAAAGGTGGCCTCTAGCCACCTGTATATAATCAAAGCCCAACTAACAATGACATAAAATGTTTTCAAAACACAAACCTACAGCTCTAAGCACTCTGAATCCCAAGGCAGTTCATATTTGGTGTTAAGCAGATGTCTTGTTACAAAAAGACAAAGGAGGGGAGGAAATGATAATCGGAGCCTTCTCTGCTAACCAGATGTATAAAGCTAAGGAGGAGAGGAGACTCTTGCAGGTCATGTCAGGAGTTTCCTGTACAGGGAGTAGGTGGAAATACGCTGTGTAAGGTCACGCTGATGATACACTTTGAAACCAACAAGTTATATCTTTCAGTTATTCAATCAAGGAAAATGGAAACCAATAATGTTTCTTAAATTATTTTTTAATTTTGCGCAGAGTATTAATGAAAGGACCTACAAACCAATTACTTATATTGGCACACAATTTGCAGACAGCAGCTTTTTATCTTCACAGAAGAGTGTGTCCAATATTGCTTGATCTGGTTCACTAAAGAATTAAGATATTAACTTTCCATGAACTAGATGCAGTATTGCCAAGCTCACCATATCAAAAATCATGAGAATCTGTTAAAAACCAAGAGATTTGGAATGTAGATTTGAAATGAGCAGCAAGAGACAGTGGCGTTGCACAGCTTCAGGGGCAAAGGCAGTACTGAGCAAGGTGCAGAGAGCCCCAGCCTGCCTCTGCACCATGCATACATCTGGGGGGCACATGCCTCCCCTGGGGGTGCACACTGAAGTAAGTAGCCATGCCCCTGTGTGCCCCATCCAGGCCTCTGGACAAACTGCACGCAAGGGACAGAGCCCTGTGGCCCCATTCACCACAGCCCGTCTCTGCCCCTGGGAGCCGCGTACTGGTTGCATGGCGCATCCCCTTGCCTGCCCAGTGGGCAGCAGGAAGCATATATGGCATTGTATTGCTCCCAGGGCAAAGGCAACAGGATGCAGAGAACAAGCCCACAGCACAGGCACCCCGCCTCTGCCATGCACACCAATCCAGGGAGACACATGCCCCCATGTCTCCCCCAGGGGCACAACCCACTCCAGCCCTGCACCTGGGGCCCCATTCATCCCAGGCTCTGCCCCACTCCCTCCTTCACCGTGGGGGCCTCAATCTGCCCCCACCTGCCCCTTCCCTCTCCTCTTCTCCTCCGCAGACTAACCAGCTGGGTGCTCTCTACATGCACCAGAAGGAAAAATCCTGAGATTTAAGGGTTGTATCTTGAGATCATGAGTTAGAGTTAATTTGATTTGGAAATTAGGAGTCTCGTGATTGTTTCATGAGAGTTGGCATTACTGCACATGTCACCATTACAGACTAACAGGACCCGGGTAGCATGTCATCAGACTGAAAAACTCACTTAAAGGAAAGATAACTAGTTGTACAGTACAGTACTGAGACTACAGGGAAGTCTACTGTTTCAAGACTAACCAGTGGCAGATCCTCCCACATGGTTCCTTTCCCACATCCTTTGTTTCCACCTACAGTCTGTCCTGAAAGTGCATGTTGTATATAAGAAAAATTAAGTGCCATAAGAGACCTTGAAGTCTCTTATGCTACCTAGACTTGCAGAAGAGCGTGGAGGGGCAAGCACTAAAAACAGCCAGAAGCTATGTCTTTGGAGGTTAAAAAAAATTGAAACACTGAGATCTACCAAATGTATTTAAAAAGTACAATCTGATGACAGCATACAATGCAGGCAGCCCCAATGCAGACAGCTCTGTACAAGCTCTGCGACATCACAGCTACATTTGTTATACTTATAAGTAAAAGCATTTAATATGGGAAATAAGTCAAATTTATTTTCTAGGCCACTGATTTAAAAACAAAAAAAAATCAATTTGCCATGTCAATTCCAAAAATGTTACTAATTAAATAAATGAGAACATTTGACACTCAGTATATAAAAGACACGTCTGAAAGTCTCATTAGTAGAAGTGCACGGATACATCAGTCCAATATTGGATCGGCACTGATATAAAGAAAAATGACAGTATCAGAAGTCAGTCTGATGTGGCCAATAATTTGGCCTGTGCATGCATGCAGCCACAGCACAGCACGTAGGTCGGGGTAGGAAGGATGCAGCCTGCCAGGTCATTCTAGCTAGCCTGTAGGGCCCCTAAAAAAATTTAGAAAATTAATATCATCTGCCCCTGGCTGCCTGTCATGTGGCCCTTGATGGCTTGCCAAAACTCAGTAAGTAGCCCTCTGCCCAAAATAAACAATTGCCCTGCCCTGATGTAGGTGCCTGCCAGCTTGCCAGCTCAGAGAGCTACATCCACCTGGTAAGTCTTGTGTGCAGGGGGGACAGACGACACGGATGACAACACTGACCAAGACCCCACACAGTGAAGGAGGGAGGGGGGCTGGGGCAGCCATTGCCCAGCTGGGACAGGGTGGGGCAGAGGACAGAGCCATGACTCATCTGGGCTGGGGATGGGGGTAGGGCCATGGGGAAGAAGGGATAGTTCCCACCACTGCACACACCCTGGGATGGGGGAGTGTGTCCCCAGATCTGCACAGGGCATGGGCAGACTGCAGCTGAGGGCTGGGGCCGAGGTGGCACCAGATGCTTCCCAGCACGTGGGGGTGCTGAGGATGCGCTTGGGGCAGGAGGCAGCTGCTCTGGGAAGGGAGTCTATGGAGGGGCTACAGCAAATTTTGGGGTAGCTGCAGCCCCCTTCCCCCACCACCCGGAGCTCCTTCCCAGCACCACTGCCACCTGCTCCAAGCACAGCCCAGCCCAGTCCCTGCCAGGAAGAGTTCAGTGCAGCCCTGGCCCCAGCCTGCAGCTTACCCCACACAGATCAGGGGGCCTACCTCCTCCCATGCCTTCCCATAGTATGCACAGCGGCAGAAGATGCCCCCACCTCTCTGTACCCTCCTGATGAGCCATGGCTCCACCCAGCACCTCACCCCACCCTGGTTGGGCAGCGCCAGCCCCAAGCTCCAGCCCCACTCCTCCCTCATTGCAGAGGCCTTGATCTGCCCCCTCACACCCCTTCCCTCCCCACTCCCTTTCCACCCAACAGACTTACCAGGTGTACACAGCTCTTGGAACTTCAGGGCTGAGTATGGGAAATCAGATTGCTATCGGCCAATATGCCTCCTTAAAAACTGACTATTGGTATCGGCCCCCAAAATCTCTACCGGTGCACCCCTACTCATTAGTCTGCATGTATTCCAAGCTAACTCCATTGTTCACAATAAACTTTTTACTCCAAAGGATAACTAATAGTCTCTCTCTTGTTCAAGGGCAGGCAATTATTTCAGCTGGAGGACCACTCAACAAGTTTTAGTGAGCTATTGAAGGCCACATGGGTGGCCCCACCATTTGACAAGGGCCCCATCCCCTGGTCGTCATCTTGGGATCAAAAGTCCCTCCCCCTCACCCCTGGAAGCACTCCTTTTGGGAAGAGGGTTTTTGCCATTCTGAAACCAAAAAAAAAACCCCAACCAAATTATATACTAAAAATCAAACTAACAATAACATATTTTAATTTTTTTTTTATATTTGTCATGATGTGTGTGTGTTTGCATTGTGTACATAGAGGTGATTGCATAATAGCTCAAAATTAAGTCTTACTTTTGTATATTGTGGTGGGGTGTGGAGGGTATGGGTTTGTGCAGGGCTTTGGGTATATGTGGGGTGATGGGGAGAGTATGGTGGTATATGTGGATGCAGGTGGGTAGGTACAGGGGGTTTGTGGGGATGTGGGGTGTGTGCATGCAGCAGTGAGCCGGGCTCCCCCTGCCAGAAGCAAGCAGGTGTGGGTGGGCGCAATGTCTGTGCAGTGTGCGACTGTGTGGGGGGGAGGGTGCGATTGTGGGGTTTGTGAGGGAGGGCATATTTTTAATTTAAGGCTCACTCTTTACAACCCAACTTCTCTTTTTTTGGTATATTGAGGTTTGATATCAAATAAATGCTGGACTGTAATACTGTCTATGGCAGGACAAAGTAAAACATAAGCTTATAACTATTTGGTTGCAAGACTAAGTAGGAGGCATGAGGGATGCAAAAGGAAGTTCTTGATGCTGATAAGTCTTCAGGACAACAAAATGAAAGAAAAAAAAGTTGGAAAAATACTTTCCATTCAAGGGATCTTTTCCAGATTTGCCACTGCCAAAAAAGGCTTTTTACATAGCATGTTATTGGCTATGCTAAATCCAAGCAAGTTTCAAAGCTTACTTAACTGTTTGTTTAAATGCAAAAAACACACCCAAAAAACCCTAGAAATTATTCTAGTTAGAGGCTGCCTTCTTTCCCATTCCCAAAATGAAGCATCACAATTAAAACTGACATGATGCTGCTTTGTGAATCACAGAAAGCTTGACTTCAGGCCTGAAACAGCAGCTGTAAATGCTGGAGCTTACTACTTAATTGTTTTATAGAAGCAGCCATGGACTCCAAGCAGGACTGACACCAAAGCACATGAAGATATAATCCCAAAACATGAAAGTTTTAATTTACAAGACAAACTAACCTAAATGCAAGTCTTTTCCTGCCTCCTCCACTATTCATATAGTCAAACCAAGGACTTTAAATGCAAATTAAATTATACAGTTAAAAATTTAAAGCCAAGAAAAAGAAACAGAGTTGACTCACTGTTACTTATATTAGCTTTTATGGGTTGTGCATTTATGTTCCCGTATCTGTGAATAAACCTGTACCTTACTGAATTACTGCTAGTAAAGATGTCTACTGTTAAGGACTAGATATACAATGGAGCCAAGTTAAGTGATATAGGAAGCTTAATGAGTGCACTAAACTTAAGATTGAAAAGAAAACAGCATCAGCTCAATTAAGAAAAACAGCCTGATGTTGCTACATTATGTTTGTTAGTGTTTGGCATGCTGAAGTTGAGACTGTCATGACATTTTCACAAGTCTATGATTGTGACATTGTCCAAAACTCAAACCAGGTACAATTGGATTAAGTCAAAGTCTAGAGAAAAGGCTTCTCTGCATTTACCTAAGTCTATAAAGTGCATCTATTCCAATTCAGGTGATTATCTTTTACAATGAAACCTAAATATAACCATTAAGATCAGCATGCTCCAAAAGGCAAACAGAACATAAAGTAAGCTCAGTGAGGTTTATTAACTTGTGGATGGTTATAGATCTGTCCATAGATGGAAATGCTAGATCTTGTAACTGAAACATGGCATGACTTTGAAATTGTCTTCTTAGTCTTCCCAACACCCAAGGCGAATTTAGATAGTCAATACTAGGGAACTGTGCATGGAGAAGGATAACTAAGTCCTATTTTCTCCTTTGCAACTGGAAACATGGCTGTAAGATTCAGAGCACTGGCAAGAACCAAGCACATATTAATGGGGTTTCCCTCAGCTGCCAGAGGCTATTAACTAAATAAAGTCAAGCTGCCAAGATGCAGTGAAGATAAAATGCAGAGTTATACTGAATACTGTTTATCCACCAGACTGGGAATTTTCTGCACAATTAACTTAAGAAGCTTCTCATTCTGTGAAATTCTTGATTTGCTACAGACATCCCAAATGCATGAAATCAACTCTCTCCTTGGGAAACCAATGGATTTCATGGTAGAATACAAGGGATTTCTTCTCTCTCCAAGTTCAAACATTGGTGTTGTAAATACACTCTCACATACAGATTAAATATCACTACTTTCCTGAAATACTCATACTTTTTTTCTTGGAAATAGGTATTCTCCCCTTTGTATCTGGTGCCCCCACATCCTACCACAATAAACTGTAGGGAAAACATCTTAAGAATATATATGCATTACAGACAAAACAATATTAACAGTGAGAAAACTGATTAAAGTACAATGTTCTGCATGGTGAATAGTCAAACTCTGTAAGTAGTTAAGCAAGAGCTCATGCTTCTGAAGGATGTATACCTCTTTAACATGACCCCAGTAATTTTTCCCAGCCAATGTGTCTGAGACCTGACCTGCTATATTTTCATATGCAGGTATCATTCCCTCTTCACTGAACACCAGTTCTTAATACTTCTCAGTTACTTTAACATGTTTGCCTTGTTCTTTTACCAACTATTTTCTTGTAGTCTCACTGCTACCACGATAAGGGCTGCCAACCAGAGAAAATATTTTTTTTACTGACAATCTACAAATTTTTTTACTGATAACCAAATACTTTCACCAACATATTTTAAATAAATGTAATCCTTCTGCCAGGCACTGAATAGCAGCAATGAGGACAGAGTTCCAATTTAGGGGTTTCATACCAATTTTCTAGATCTGGCTTGAGTCCTAACCCAGAAACATGGGAAAACAAATTTTGACTGGGTGCTCTAATGTGAACAAACTTCCCTATCTATAAGCAGTGTTCAACAAAAGCCAGGTTTATTACAGGGGTGGAAAGGGATAAACACAAACTTTAGAGAAAACTTTAACCATCAAACATGAAGCGAAACCCAGACTATTAATAGTCTGAGTCTTATTTTACTGCAACAACAGTTTTACACTATGCTGGTCTCACCCCATGAGTTCCTTACTCACCTCCATACTGTGATGCCTGTGACCACACCCAGCACCATGCCACCTCCACCTCTCCCCACTTCCAGCCCTGAAGCTCCAATTCTGACCACTTCCACGCCCACCCTGTCCTACCTGGTGCCTCAGACTACCCAGGACCATGTCACCCTGCATGCCTACAAGGAGAACTGCTGCTAGTCAGAAGTAGCAGCAGTCCATGGCTAGGACTGGGGAGGGGGTTACAGAGGTTCCTGCAAGCCACAAAGTCCTGAGAGAACTTCCTGCAGGGTGTCAAGCTGCACTCCCCTTCAGGCCCTTTTCTGCTCTGTCTGTCGATCAACACTTATACTCAGCATGTTCTGCCTCAATTTAATGATAGATCTTCAGTCAAACTCACAGCTCAATTTCTGTTTTGTTTTGGGTTTTTAGGAGGTTAAGAACAAGCGTTTTTAGCTCCCCCTCCCCCTTTCTAAACTCTGTAAATGTAAACAGTTTGCAACCCTGACCACCACAGAAGACATACACTCATATGTGTTAATAAAAAGGGATACTGTAACTTGGCAGTTTGTCTACTCTCAAACTGTCCATTCACAAACTGTTTCTTTAGTTTAACACACCTAGCCTCCTTTTTCTGTAAAGAAGAGCTTTAAGAGCAATCTGAAGTGAAAGAGGGTAAGAACTCAGCAAATCAAAATTCAGAGGGCAGGCATATCATGTGAAAGAAAAAGAAAGACAGGATGGAGAGGTAGGGTGTAACACAGTAAGAGATTAGGCAAATATTTAGGACCAGATTCTTCAACAGAAGAGTGTGATTCTATTTCACTTGGCTCAAGTCCCTCAAAACCTGCTAATACAAAAGATAGGTGGATCTTTCTCCTTCACACTACATTTTTATAATACTATCTTATTATAGTATAGCAGCAGGGTGTTACAAAAGTAGATGCATTAATGACTTAGCTGGGATCTGAACAGAGTGAAAGAGAATCATACTTTGATACCTACGTCCATTTAGAACCCAACAGGTGGAACAGAATTCACATTCCTTCGAGGCCCCATAGAGCCTTGAAATAGTTGTGCATGTTTGGAAACAGCTTATATATATATGTGACCCAAAACAAGCCAGCATTCCTACTGGAGTTAATCCTCAAATGCTTTACAAGTGTTCCTATGCCACTTACAAAGCCAATGTTTTTAAGATACTGTCAATATGCAGTGAATCACCACGACCCCTTGACCTCTTACAGAAAAAGTGTACTCCTGGATCTGTTTTTTCTTCCTTCACTGATCACTGGCTTTATTTATTCCTGTTAAACAGCACAATGTTGCAATACTTCCATGAACAAGTGTACTGAGGCCATGCAGAATTTGAGCTTGCTCAGCATTCCAAAAAGAGTTTGAGAGCCTACAAGCACATCCTGAAAGAAGAGATAAGTTCCTTAGAAAAGGATGTGCAGTCAACAGAACTGCCAGATTTGGTGACCTAAACTTTTGTTTCACTTCCTGAACTGTTTGCTGGACATTGTGACTCTTTTACCCTTTCTGATGGTTTCATTTTTTTATGTTTCAAAATATGTTTTAGTGATTTACCCTTCTTTAGAATTAGATGCAGCACTTAGAACATTATCGCTATGTGCAAGCCAACATGAAACAGGAACCAAAAGAATGCATAGTTAGCACTAAACACATTTTAGGATTTTTCACTGCTGTACTAATGCCACCACCCCTCATTTAAAATATAAATAACCAAAAACTCCCCATTCCCAAACAAGATGGATGCCTTGGTACTTATAGGGGCCCTACCACTCCAGTAGCGGAGCACTGTGTGGCACATCCTTCTGATCAAAATGGAAATATTTAGCCATGTAAATAGGTGAGTTGGATCTAGTCAATAAACTGCTAATGTTGGAATTCTAAGTGGATTTCTTTTTCAGTCCCAGAGACACAGACAAGATGCAAAAGCAGTTTATTATTATTTGGGAAGAAGGGAGGGAGGGGTTTGCTTTGTAGTTCAACTGCTTCCTCCATACCAAGGCAATACTGCCTAATCTTCCACGCAGTCCTTGGCCAGAACCAGTGACAATGGCATACAGCTGAGGGCTTAAACATACTTTGGCCGCAGCCCCACAAAAGCCCACGTCACTTTAGAGCAGGCTTGTCCAACACGCAGCCTGCCAAGCCGTTTTCTGTGGCCTGCGGCGCTGCAACAGGAAACAAAGGTAAACACGGTTTACTTTCATTCCCATCCCCGGTCCCTCTCCCAGGCCCTCAGCAGCTTCCTAATGGCTGCTGAAGGGTTGGGGAAGGGACAAGGTTCCCACACATACCACGTCAACTTGATGTTGCTGATTCAGTGAGTATGGGAAGAGGAATAGCCATGTGTCACTCGGGACAGGATGAGCCCAGCCAGCGCAACAGGGGCTCAGCTGCACTTTCCCCCTGTGTCGGTCAGTCCCAAGCAGCACACAGCTCCACCGCCACTTCTGCTGGCTGGTGCCAACCCAGGCGGGTCTGTCCCATCCAGAGCAGCATGCAGCTGAAGCTGGATTCCCACGTGCTGCTGGGGACAGGAGGAGTCTGGCTGGGTTGGCACCAGCCCGCAGAAGCAACGGTGGAGCCGTGTGGCACTCGGGACTCACTGGCGCAGGCAGGGCAAAAATGCAGCTTAGCCCCCGCTGCTCCACCCGGGCTTGTCCCATCCTGAGCAGCACATGGCTCCACACCGCTTCTGTCCCCAACAGATCGTGGGATGCCAACTTCAGCCACATGCTGCTCCAGATGGGATGGACCCAGCCAGGAAAAGCAGCATGCAGCTGAAGCTGGCTTCCCACTTGGTGCTGGGGATGGGAGGAGCCTGGCCGGGTCTGCACCAGCCAGCAGAAGTGGTGGCGGAGCCATGTGTTACGGGGAACTCACCAGCACAGGCTGAGGTAACATGCAGCTCAGCCCCTGCTGCTCCAGCCAGTTCGTCCCATCCTAAGCGGCACACGACTCTGCTGCCACTTCTGCTAGCCGGTACAGACCTGGCCAGGCTCCTTCTATCCCCAGTAGCGCATAGGAAGCTGGCTTCACCTGCATGCTGCTCCAGATAGGACGGACCCAGCCAGGTCAGCACTGGCCAGGAAAAGTGGCATGCAGCTGAAGCTGGCTTCCCATGTGCTGCTGAGGATAGGAGGAGCCCAGCCGGGTCTGCCCCAACCATCAGATAGGTATAACATGACAAGCCTATGGCTGGGGAGGGGTCAGGCTCCCTAGATCTAAGACCTGATGTAGGCTATGGCACAGGAGACTCGCTCTGAAAAACCATGCTAATAAACTTGTGTCTATCCCTGCCGGGAACCCAAGTAACAAGTGGTTGATACCTGGTAAGCTCATGTGAGTGAAGGCTGCTTATTGCTTTCTGTGTGGCCTTCAAAATGTTTTTATCCTACTAAAATATGCCATACTTTGTGATAGTCATTGCCTCTCTACGAGAAAGCAGAATCACAGCCACTGAACTAAATTCATGCCCCATGGGAATAATCACAATTCAGCAAAATGGGCGGGAAGGAAAAGCCGGAGTTCTAAGTCTGCGCCCTAAAAGAGGCCACAAGAGAGTCAGAAGCACAACCTTAGAACCAGGACAGCTATCTGGTGACAGCAGACCAGGAGGCATGATGGGAATCCTCTACTCTCATGAAATTTAGGAAAGCAAGAGGACATGAGAACAACATGTAGGCAGAGACAGTGCAGGGCCTTGGAGCCATGTTAATAAGCGAGGACAACTGTGTTCCCACTCTGGTCAGCGACGAACTGTGGGTACATCTTCACTAGCTTCAAGCCACTCAAACCTGCTGCCAAAAAAAAAGCCCCTCCTACCCACACTTTACCGGCTCTGAACTGGAAATGAGGCAGTGAGAGCCCTTCTAGGGTGGTCCAAGGACAGTAGAAGCAGATCACACACAGAGAGTGAGATGTTCCCAGAATGTCCTCACCACCACATTTCTTCAGAAAAGCAAGGATGTCCTGAGGTTCATTTAATGTTTGTAAAATGCTTGGAGAGCCCAACATAGATGCACTGCATAGAAATGCAAAATATATTTTTACTTATTTGGTTGGCACCTTGGGCTGAGATTTTCAAAGCTGAGTCACAAAGCCAACTTCCATTAAAATGAATGGAATTTAGAGGGTTCCAAATCTTTCATGACAACTTTGTAACACGCCTATCTACTGAGATTTTGCAAATCTCAGCCATAGTTTGAAAGCTCAGCCAAAGAACATAAGAGCATAAGAAGTACCCTGCTTGATCAGCCCAATGGTCCATCTAGCTCAGTATCCTGTCCCGAACAGTGGCAGAAGTGGATGCTATAGAGGGAGTTTTGAACTGGTTAGACCCATTTCATTGTCACTTCCTGCAACTTCACTGGTGTCAAAGGTCACATGACATCACTTCCTGATGTGATACCCTTCCTGTGAGGTCTTTGAACGTAGCTCGCCGGCCCACTAGGTGATAAAAAGTCCATGATTCAGCCCCACATTCAAAAAGGTTGGACACCCCTGCTTTAGAGGCCTTAAAATCTCTTCCCAGCAAAATACACACTAACCTCACAAATAACCACATGCTCAGAAGCAAGCCATGTATTTTAAAAAAAACCCTGAGATCTCTTGCAGCAATTTCTGACTGTTCAAGCCCAACTGCAAGCATTGTTGAACAGTGTCCAAAATGTTAATCTCTTGTTTGTAAAAAATTCATCTATTTCATCTGTTTTAATTTCTCTACAAGCTCCTGCACCATGACTGGTTTACAACAGTGTCACTAAACAAAGGATTATGAGATTTCTAATCTGCCAAATTTACCATACACGTTATATGTCCTAGTTTTTACCTTTACTGAAAGGTATCTTGTATCACATAGTAAGCTCCTGGGGCTCTTTAGAAGTAGTCTTGCCCATTTAGTCTTTGATTGCTTTCTGAACTGACACACTGAATAATTTCCACATAGTGCCCTTCTCAAGAGACTGAATATCCAACGTTCCAAAAGCAGGACATGTAATACTTCAGCCGGAGGTACAGCTGTAAGAGGTATTCACATAAATCCACTTTGTTACAAATATTGATTTACAGACATTTCAAACATAAGTAACAACATGATGCAATCAATACACAAAGTCTGAGCGATGGGTAGCCCATGCCACAATTCCAGTAGATTATGCAATTTGACTTCAATCCATTGATAAAATTTCTGCAAAACACAAGCTTCTGCCCCACTTGGCTGTCAGCTCATCCTCATCCCATTCATTGCCTCTCTGACGTCAAAGATGTGATCTTCCTGTTATTTCATTTCTCCTTTACACAGATCCACATCTCCTAAACATAGCTAAATGCAAGAGAGCACCACAAAAGAGTAAAATGAAAGTGGGTGGCTTGAGACATGCTGTGTGGGAACAAGTAAGTCTCTTTCTAACTGCAGCCAAAAAAGTTTGGCTTCAATTATGATCTGGCACCTAGCTGACTGAAGGTGTTACGGGAAAGGGAAACCAACTGGATTAGTTAAAAATCAGCCTGCTGACAACCTCAGCTGCTATAAACCTCTTTCCGCATGCATTTAGTCTGAACTGCAGCCTGCAAGTACAGCTTAAGAGAATAAAGTCTCCTGCTTTACAGACAGAGGGTGGTACAAGATAGAACATAATTACCCACTGTTCCTTCAGTTTTCTTCCAAAACACCTATAAAGCAGTTGTCCATTTAGTATTGGATAAGCAGAGGGGCAGTTGAGCATGTTGGATATGCATTGCATCTTGCCTATTTATCAGATCCCTATTCTGTAGTCTTCATATCTGATGCATCTTCACCTATAAAGTCTTGGTTACAGGAAATTAATTGTCAAGCATTTGTGCATAAATTCAGTCAGGAGCCAGGGTCAGGACAGCTGCCCTGTGTCTGAAGAAAGAAATGGTTCAGGTATCCTGTGGTGAGGGAGCATTAACAAAGGGTGTGTGATAGGTAAGAAAGAGGGAGGAGCACAGGGAAGGGGTGAGGAGAGGAAAGGCATAAGACAAAGCCATAGGAGTAGAGACAGAAGAAATAACCAAATAGGTAATGTCTTTGCAAGTAGTTAATGGTTACAAAAAATTGGTTTAAGGTTACCCTAGACAAGCTACTAAGCACCATCACAATCTCCCTAGTAACATTTTCAAAGGCAACCTACCATGTGATAGTTCAGTAAGTCTACATGATTTCAAGATAAATTAGCTACATTAGCTAGAGGAACCATTTTGCACATGCCTTGTTTTCATTCCAATGACTGCATGTCGAGGTGGCCAGACCCTGGGAGCTGACAGCAAGCTGCTGGAGTTCTGCATTCTTAGCCTAGACTATCCAAGTGCCATGCATGAAAGGCTGATTAACAGATTCCTTAGACATTCTTTTCCATTATGCAGTTGAAATGATTCAGGTGCACCTTCTGCCCTTATCTTCAAAGCTTGCAAATACTGTAACTGCATCCCCCTCACTGTGTTTAAACTGGTTGTACACAAATAGCAACTGATTATCCAAAAAATGAGACATTCCATTTTCTAACTGTATGTTGTAATGCCATAATTACAAGGCACCTCACTGCTGAAAGTGGTAGTGAAGACCTAAGCCAATGAATTCAGGAATAGTTGTTCTGCCAGAAAGCACTTCTGAAATACTAGGATGGAAACTACACCCTTTAGTTATAAGCTATCTTACTTTTCTCCACAAATCAATAACTTGATCAAACCTAAGCAAAGCTAAAGAACACCCCAAGAAATAAAAGTAAAACAAATGTGATGTCTCTGGCTTTTAATTAAATGAAAATACCAAAATCAGTTGTGATGGAAAAAAGAAGTGATGCTGTAATAGTTTCCCAAACTTTTGATACCCGGGGCACACTTTTTTCTGTATTAAAACTGGTAGCACACTTCACTTACATACAGAAAGAGAAGCATGGGAAAGCAGCAGCGCACATGCAGTTTGTAGAGGCCCAGTCCTAATACATCTCCCAGGCTGTGGTATATGCAGCTTCCAGCTGCTGGGGAGGTACAGCAGCACCAGACGCCTGAAAGCTGCAGCTCCTGCACCCTGCCTACATCCCAGAGATGCAGCTGCTCCATGTTCTGTTCTGTGCACACTCTTGCCCCCCAGTTTATAGTTGCCATCCCCATTATGATAGTGCCCTGTGCTTGCACGCACTGTCTGCTGTGGTGAATGCAAAACTGTCTTGTAAAAGTGGTAGAAATGGGTCTGGGGGTCATTACAGTCAAGGCCTTGGAACATAGCCCTATATGTTACATTGTAAAGTGAGGTCCTGGCAGCTCCCAGTCCTCCAACAGGGCCCACCCCCCTCCCCCCACCCAAGCCCCAGCCCTGAAGGCTCCTCCACTCAGCCCCAGCAGTCTGGGAACGAAACCCCCTCCCCCCCCCACAAAAAACTGCACTCACTGGCAGTAGCAGCAGCTGTGGGGGTTTTGGGGTCACATGGCAGAGGCCCCCCACACAGCCCCCATTCCCCGATCGCTCCCCCACAGCCCTGCCCAGCTCCGGCATCCCGGCAATAAAAATTAAATTAAATTAAAAATATAAAGCTCCACACTCATTGGCTCTGGCAGTGGTGACTGGGGCCTCTGGGCAATAATGGCAGACCCCCCCCCCACTAGTGGAGGGCAGTAAGGAGCAGCAGAGATTGCCCCCCTCCCCACACTCACATCCCATACTCCCGCCCCCCTCCCCTGGCTGGGCCACTTGTCCCAGCCCCAGCCCCAGCCCCAATCCCTTCCTCCACCATGCCCCTTCCCTTCCCTAACCCCAACAGATAATACTAACTGGAGGCAACTGCCCATTTAGTCTATGATCGAATCTCTTCCGAAGCAATTCTGATGCTTCAAATCAATTTGGAGCTTTTACTTGATCTCCCGATTCAATATGGAGATTCAGTTCCCAAATCGGGCCAAATCTCCTCCGAATCGAATCAGCTACCAAAGCTTTGCACAGCCCTACAGGACATTATGACCAAGGCTTGAAATTTTACTTGGTGTTTTACTATCTTCTGCCAAAGGTAAAGGCAGAAGCACTGGGGAAAGGACACGTCAGTCAGATATGGATGCTCTGTCATCAGCTGCCAGGAATACTGTTCCATCAGGGAGACAGACACCCACAGACCTGCTTTAAGAGACTGTACATCTGTGACACTAGCAGGAGTATGTAACAGGCCTTTTATCAAACTGAAGCCTCACCTCTCTCTTCTACACCTAAAAGAGAAGGAGCTATCTGGCTCTTCTACCAAAGCAGAGTCCCCTGGCTGATTGAGGTGATGGGCCCAGGCAGGTGTTCATACTAAACTCACTCAAGTCAACTACAGAGTCTGTAAGTAAAAGGATCAGTCTGACAGGTTCCTTACAGGTTAGTCTGTCTTGTCACAACAAACAGTTTAGATTACACAGTGTTTATATTTCAGAGATAGCAAGATCTGCAGAGGTTCTAGGATCTTCCATACAAGACAGGATAGCCAAGAAAAATATCATTTCATGCTCAGAGAATAGGCTCTTCATTATCAGAGCCCTAGCTGTTACAGGGATGAGGAGGTTCCTGCCAAACTACCCCATTCCAAGTCTCTGGTTTTGGGTATTCCTCTGTCTGTGAAGACTAGCACCTACCTCTGTCACTTAAAAGTTTTTCAACATCCATCAGCACAAAGTTTCACTGCTGATAGTGTTTCTCTGCTGTCTTTTTGAACCCTATCAGTCTTGTTAAATTCACAGTAGGCACCTCTACATGCTCATTAATGCGCCATAATTACAGTGCATTAAGTTTAGTACTTGTAACGACAGATACTAACTTAATGTGCTGTAATTGGCACTACAGTGAGTTAGCACGAACAAACTGTCTTTTTGTGATGTTAATGTGCAGTCGACAATCTACTGTGCATGAACCAGGTTACACCTGCCACACTAATGTACAGTAGAATTAGCCTACAGTACTCAAGGCATCTCGTGTAGACACAGTCTCTACCTGTGAAATCTGACTACCAGGAGCAGCAATGGACTATTTGCAGATGCAGAAAAGTTCTGCACAAGCAACAGGTTTAGCACAAGCATTTCTCCCATGTGTAGTAAGGATCCAATACTGTTTCAGCTAACAAAATTATGTACAGATATATGCAACTCATATGCAAAGAAAAAAACAACAGGAACATCTCATGTCATTCAAGACTTGCCTTGTCACTACAAATATGTCAATTTCTTTGGGACACCTAAAAGAGAGTTTTCCAGATCCACAATAGTGCATCAACATTTGGAGTTACAAGAGAGTAGTAAACACCTGCCAAAAAGCCAGGAGAAAACAGCAATGCGAAATCCTGCAGCACAACGAAATGGTACTACCTGCATTGATCATTAACCTTCTGAACTGATTTTGCATACAAAACAGAGCATGGGAGCCAGAAGACAAGTTGTATTAGTATGAATGGCAACTGCCCTGATCAAATTCAAAACCTGCCACCAGTCTGTCTCAGATAGTATACAACCACTGTAATTTACTATTTACTGAAAGGGATTATCAGACTAAATAATTATTGTTGTACCATACTGGATTTCCATTAAAGATCAACATCACATTAAAGATTAATTTAAAAATAGGAAATTCAGCAGCCCAATATAGTTCATGTAAGCATCAGTTTCACTTCCTTTTATTTGGATCCCGCTACCCTGCCCCAGATACATAAGCATACAAAACTGAGCTACTCTATTTCCCCACATAATCAGAGACTATCCTAGATTTTATGGTACTCTACAATGGAAGTTTGATAGTTCTTACAGAGAAGATCAATGGCCCAAGCTTGACAGGTGCATCATACTCACAGATTTCTCAATTATATTAGAGAAGACCTCTTTCCGCCACAGCAACCATTCATAGGCTCCCTTTTCAGAGGGAATTTTCCTATAGGTACCCAGCCAAGCTTACAAGGCCAGAGAACTGTCTTTATTTGCACATACAATAGGCTCAGAGAAATGGAAAACAGAGTGTTCTTTACCGGTAAGCTGTATTCTGATCCTATACTACAAATCACAGTAAGTTGTAAATATTTGCTAGAAATTTTCATTATAGGGAACTGCTGAAACAGGTGGTTTTCTACCCTGACAGCCAGTGTACACCTGTAACATTTATACTACAGAGGTTAATTTAACTTAAGGAGGAAACATTTAACACAGCTCATTTGTTTCCAATTTCCATCCTTGCATCTAATTAATCCTTTAATTATTCTTGTGCTTCCTATAACCAGACTGGAAATAAAGAAATAACTTGCTTAAGAAAGGGCAAAGGGCAAGGAAACTGGTAATGAGGTTGCAAGCCTTTCACCTTCAGATGACCAGCCAAAAACAAATTAGGTCAGTGCTAAGCGGCAATACTTACCTTTTAGGGCTGCTGAGTAGCTTTCATGAAAGAGCGGAGGTCCTTTAAGATCTGGACTGAGGCCAAGAAACCACATCAACATATTTGTTACCTTGCTGGCAAGCGTACCCTAAAACTGGGAACGGAGGCAGAGGGAGGCAGCAAGCAGCAGCAGATGAGAAATCACCAAACTTCCAGTCCAAATGTAATAACTGATTCACATTTCTATTTTGAAGACTATCTTAATATGCACAGGTTAAACACTTAAAATCTGAGATTAAATGGAGCAGAGACAGCAACACTTGCTGACCATCTCACTGAAATGTGCCTGACTAAGGGAAGTCAGCTTGCAAAAAATTAACGCTCTCGTATTCCAACTTAGTGAAAAATAATCCCATGTGTCGGCCATCCTTGTGTGAAAGTTCATTAAACAGGCTTGGAGCACGTGTTGAGAAGTTTAGATTAGAAGTGGACAAGAGTTTAATTTTTAAAGGGTACAAGACGCACGTTTATTTAAGCACCTAGAACAAACTCCTTATCTGATTGATGATACTAACATCTCCTTTGGGAAAAGACTAAACATGAGATGTTGTCTCACTCCAGAAGAACGATGTGCTTATAAAAGGCCTATAAGAGAAGCAAGCTGTCTCATAACCATGGATCCAGGTTTCCCTGTTCTGCAATCATATCCGTCCTCAGTGGGGCTCCATTTGCTGTGGAAAAACACAGACTTTCCTCTTTAAAGGAGAAAACCACAGATTTTCCTCTTTAACAGAAAAATCACAGGAAACTTCAGGTTTCCCCTTGCAGGCTGGCAGCTTTCCAACCTTTAATGAGCTGCTTGGGGCTGTAGGCAGCAGAAGGATGATTGGAAGCAGGTGGCATTGCATACGTGTGCACACGCATGTGGCTGCATACAGCCAGACAGGGTGGTGGGAACAGCCCCAATAGCTGCATGCAGGTATGTCTATGGGGGGCAGGAGTTGGAGGGCCAGAGCGTGTAGACTGTTGGGGGCAGAGGGAGCGGAGGTGGCCTGCTGGCACTGAGGGAAGGCAGGGCAGGGGTCTGAGGCAGTGGTCAGTGCTACCTGTGAGCCAAGCTCCACACTGTTGCCAGCCAGGCCCACCCAGAGGCACCTGCCCCTCTAGCAGGTGAAGGGAGAGACCTCTGGAGCCAGTGTGAAGCTGCGGGACTAGACCAGTGGTGCCACGAGCCAATCCCTGTGCTCTCAGGAGCATAGGCAGGGGCGAGGCAACCCAAAGATGCTGCAGAGGGGGCAGGCTGTGGACAGGCTGCCTGGCACAGTGTGGGAGCCCCAGCCCAGGGCAGAGGGTGCCACAGGTGTTCCCCTCCTCCCTCCAGCCCACAACAGGATTGGACTTGCTCCACCACCACCCATGTGAGTCAGAGCCACTGCAGTCACCGCACTTTGGCCCAGGTGGGATGGGGTATGGAGCCCCTCAGTGCCCACAGCACGGCTCGGCAAGGGCCATGCTCCACTTCACACTGCTGCTGTGTAGCACAGGGCAGGTCCTCCCCACCACATTGCAGGCCTGTCCCCAGCCCTAGCCAGTGGTGCAGGTCAGTGTGTGGTGTCCCAGGTGCTGCCTGTGGTTCCACGAGGTGCACTGCATGCACCTCATGCTGGAGGCCATCCCCACCGTGTCTCCACAGACAACCATCCTGCAGATCTACATGGGGCCAGGCAGCATGTGGACAGCTGGGTGCCCCATCCAGAAAGGCTGGAGGGGCAGGAGGGCTGCAAGTCAGGCATGAGGGACAGCAGCAGACCCAGGGGGCTGCAGGTTGGGGTTGAGGGGCATTGGCATGGGCAGGGTACCAGCATATCAGGGTTGCTCAACACCACAAAGCAGTGGAGTGGGACAGCTGCACCTGAACCCATGTCCTGGTGACTGACAGGGTAGGGGGAGCTCTGATTTTCAAGGATTAAAAAAAAACCCCAAAATCAAATGACAAAATATATAGGTATTTAGAATTTGTTTTATTTTAATGACTGAGGCACTAGTACTTCCAAATTGCTTTAATGTTTTATTGATATTTGCAAATTTACGTTCAACTGATACCAATATAAATAGTAGCGTTTCATTTTAATTGCAAAAAATGAAAATTCTGGCATTTTTAATCAGAGACTTTGGGGGGTTAATAAGAGAACTTGCAATTTTTAAACAGAGAAAACCAGGACACATGCTCATAAGCTTAACTTAAGGATCACCATTATATTATTTGCTTTAGTTTAACCCTACCTCTTCACTTCATTTAGGATAAAGTCTTTAATTTTTCCTACACAAAGCTTTGCTACAGTTCTATAATAACTTTAAATATTTCAAAGGTGTGGAGGGAGGGAAGTATTCAATGTTCATGCCACCCACTGAGAATTGTGTGACTTCCTAGACAAGAAGAGCTAAGAAGGGGAAGTTTTTACCCTATTCTTGCTACAACTTCCCCTGTCATCGCACAGCCTAGAAAAGAATGACGAAAATGTTAACAACAAAAGGGAGGAAAATACATCTACAAGCAAACTTGCAGACCTACATAGAAAATGGTTAACAACCCAAACTGCGTTTTCATGACACCAGGAATAGAATTCTTCAAAAAGGACCCAAATACAAAAGAAACTATCAACTCTCTCAAAGTTGCACTGATTTCCACTGCCAATGGCACCCCCACAGAGGGTTTAACATGCTCTCAAGGATGCAGAAAGACCAGGAATTCAGCTTCTTCAAAAAGATACCCAAAACCATAAAAACCTTAAGGCCATCCAGGACAGATATTAACAAATCCCTTGCTTCATCACCATTGGACAAGGTACTAGGAACATGGTCATCTTGTCAGTTCCTACTTTTCTTAACTATGTTCATTAAAACAAAATAACCCAGTCATTTACCTGTTTTAAAAGCTGCATAAATATAGGCAACATGCATACATAACCTACTGACTAGGTGCATGTTACAGAAAATATTATACTGCTTTGAGAGAGAAACATTGTAAAACAAGCATGTGTTTAACACCATAAGCTGTTTACTCACAGTGGTAGTGGTAAAACTAATTATCCACACAAACAAAATCTACCTTGTCAAAACAAAACCACACAAATAGCTACATAATTAGCTCTGAACATGTTCTTAATCAATCTGCAAACACTGCTTCAAATTAACAGTGCTGACCCAAGAAAGCCTCCCTGGACGATTTAGCAGAGGATAAAGATCAGGTCCTTGGAGGGTCTGTATTAGTAAACCAGCATGAGTTCATGGAGTACCATCAATGCAACCTGCACATACTCACTAGTTCGCAGCACTTCCATGAAAGCTGAGGTTTCAAAGAGCTGCTGCACCTCATTCAAGTTGTTATTTTTAAAGAATTTTGCTTTTCATGAAGTTGGAAGACCAGGTGGCGATGGTGACTAGAAGTCTTCCCCCACCTGGTAAGCAGCTCTGTTCTTTCCTGGGTAAGGACCGAGTCACAGCAGTCCGTGTACTTGCAATGTCTAGATGGTGTGACTCTAATTCACTATCTCGGTGCTCAATTGCTAAAACTATGCTAAGGCCTCAACCAGTGACAACAACAGCTGTCAGCCTTCTCCAGAGTTTAAGTCACAAGGAACAAACACATCGAGCTCGTACTTTAGCTCCTCCACTGGCCCCCGGGGGCTGCTTCAGAGGCCAGTTTAAGGTCACCGTGATAGTCGCCAGAGAAATGAAATGACGAGATTGCAGTGCCGCCGAGACCACAACCCCACACACAAACCACTGGACTCCAGAGGCCCATGAGATGGGAATAAGGCACTCGGCTGAAAGCAGCGTCTAGAAGAGAGGAACTGCACCGAGGGTTAGCACGGTCAGGGAGCCCTTCCTGGGCGACACCACAACCATGAGTGCTCACAGCAGCCTCCCCCACGTCCCCGCTGTCCCTGTCCCTGACCCAGGAGCGAAGGCGCCGCAGGCTCCCTGGAGCCGCCCGGCCTATGCAGGGGCCCCAGGCGGGCGGGCCAGCGCGCACCCGGGCGCGGGACCACGGCCCGACACGTGCCCTGGGAGCCCCTTCCCGCTCAACCCAGGCCCCGCCCCGCCCCGCCCCGCCTTCACGCGTCGTACCTCAGCCGCGCCGCGCCCTAGCGCGAGTCCTGCCCGCCGCCGCCTCCCGCAGGGAGCTCGGGGGGTGCCCTGCCGAGCACCGCTGCTGCAAGGGCCCCGCGCCCGGCCAGGCCAGGCCAGGGCAGGGCGAGCTTGCGGCGCCGGGCAAAGCACAGGGCGGACCGGGACCCACACACGCACCCCGGCCACAGCTGTTACCTGCCTCCCCGAGCTGGGGCCGGAGCCAGGGCCGGCGGGGAGCGCCCCCCTGGCGGCTGGCGGCGACCGCCCCGCGGCGCTGCACCTGTGGCCGGCCGACACCTCCCGCGCCGGGGACGGGGCGGCTCATGTGACCGACGCGACCGCCTCCATCAGCGGCGCTACCACCGCCCCCACGTGCAGCCTCTGCGCTTGCGCGGCCCCTCACTCCCTCCGGCAGCGCCTGACGCAGGCGTAGGGTGCGCTCCGAAGCCGCCGCGCCGCCATCTTGAGCGCGGGCAGAGCCCGGCCTGGGCGAGCCCAGCTCGTGGCGCCGCCCCGCCCCGCCCCGCCCTTCTCGGGTGGAGCAACGTGCGAGCGCTGCCGCACCGCGAGGAGCGGGAGCTGGCGGCGGGGGCGGCGCTGGGGGCGCAAGGCTGCGGCGCACCCAGGCCTTTGGCAAGAAGGGGTGAGGGCGGCTCCGCCTGGGCAGCGAGAGGCTGAGAAAGGCTCCTGATCTCCTCCCCGGGCCTGGAAGTCAAGTGACTGTGCAGGGGCGGCCTGACTACAAATGCACAACGTGGAAACGAAAGAAGCCAGGTGCAACAGCAACATGCATCTCCTACACAAGAAACACAACATCATTCCCAGAGGACTAAACATCTACGATCCTCTGAGCACTACACGCACTCCAGATGCGCTTCGCAGGAGAGTGCCACAGAAACTTAGAAATCACCGGCTAGCCACCTCAACTTACATTTCTACTGACGGGCTTTCATACCTACTTTCTGGCCTTCATCTGCTTTACTGTGCCATCCAGGGGGAGCACAGACCATCTGTTCACACTTCCTCAGCCCCACGAAGAGTGTTTGCAAGCAGTGGCTTGCAAAGAATTTTTCTAGCCATTTGAGTTGGTCTAATAAAAGATCAGACTTACCCAAAGATTTACTTTGTCTGACTACAAATGCTGCTGTTGGTTTTAAAATGGAGGTGGAGCAGGAATCATGGGTGGGACAAGTGCATACCCCTGGATCCACCCTCCCCCAGAGTCTCCAAATAGAAATCCACAGTCTTCAACCATCCCACGCTGCTGGGGGCTTCCTGAGTTCTTCACAACAGAAGAATTATCCTAGTATTTTTCCATAGTGGGAAAAAAAAAGAGTGAAAGCTCAGAGCTGGCATTTTCTGAAGGGGATCTCAAATATAAAAGAAAGGCTGCGGCGTGCTGCCCTACACAAAAACGCACGCAGGGGACAGGAAGTCTCTCGGCAATAAACAATGACGTGTAAGCCACGATCAATACATTAGAATCTTAAGTAGGGCTCGAAGGGACCTCCAGGTGGGGCCTGGGGCAGGATCATCCCTATCCTAACCTGTTAGTCTTCTTGGGAGCCCCGCTGCTCTCAGGAGTCTTTCAGGATGGAAGGAGAGGGATCCTGCACAGACCTGCTGTTTTGGCAGCAGCTCCATCCCAGACTCCTAACAGCCCGTATATGGGGTATCAGGTCACTCACTCCCAAATGCAGCTGCTTTGGGGTTGGATTCAGTAGCAGTTTAATAACGAACATCAATACTGATGTGGAGAAGTGCAGTGGCGACACATAGGGGGTGCACACGGATGCATGTGCACCCCTTGAGATTGGCGGTGCACCCTCTGAGATTGACTGCTGCCAACAGTGCCAGCAGCACCTCTGGGCAGTTGCTGCTTGCCACCACCCCCACTTGCTGCCAACTCCACCAGCGGTGTCTGCAAGTGGTCACTGATCGCCGCTGCTGGCAGTGTCTGCGAGGGGTCACCAGTCAGCACTCGCTACCCCACTCCCCCTTGCCACCAACACTGCTGTGATTGCAGCTACAGAAGCTCCCCACTCATTGCCAAAACCGCCACCGCCGTGCCCCCCAGCCTCAGGAGGCATGTGACGTTCATGGATCAGTGAATGTAAAAGGATACCAGAGCTAACTGAAACAGCAAGGGGATCTGAAGCAGGTATAACTGAATTATCAGTATGGGAACCCAGTCCAGACAGCAAAGTGAGCAACTCCAGTCTTGCATAACTGCTCCTCCCCTGAGGCTTTATGACTAGACTTTCAGAATATTACACTAAAATCTGCCAGCACCTGAGGAAGTGGATCGTTTAGGCAAGAACATGTGAAAGCCTGTATGATCTTTTGTTTGAAACAAAAGGTGGAAGTCATGCGATCTGGGGTTTATCCCCAGCTGTGCCTCTGGCTTGTTAGGAAAATTTGGCTAAGTCACTTAAGTAACTGCTCTGTGCCTCATTTCCCAAATAGAGATTATAATACCCAATGGGGGAGAAGAGCCTGTAATGTGTCCTAAGAGGTTTAGAAGTAAAATGCTAAAGCAGAACAAAGTATTGATCTATAAACTAAAACATGTATCTTGAGCCAATAGAAGACCCTATGGGATCTTATTAACCTCATAGACTAGAATACAATATCATTAACATGAAAGGTAATTCTAATGTGTTTTCTGCTGGGAACAAAGGGATTACCCTTTATGATCCCAACATTAAATATTGCCTTTTTGAGGATTCACATAAGGAGATACAACATAGAAAGAGGATGGCACAAGTCAAAATAAAGACATTTCAGCAGAGTTGTTTGTAAGAGGAAAGAGGTTTCAGGACTGAAATGACAGGGAAGCTGCAGACCAGCATGGAGGAGCATTGACACAACTGTGTATGATGGCTTACAAGGATGTGGGATTCTTATTGCTGCCTAATCCTTTGAATTCTCCATTTTATGAGAAGCTTGGCTCCTTTGCTCATGTTTATGCTTCTATCTCCCAAAGTCAAAAATATTTAGAGGAAAATATAAACTTCTGTGCCTGGTTTATAGAACTCTGATGTCACCACCTTGTGGATTTGGGTTAGAATTACTGTGCTCTCTAGAATAAGCAGGTGAATCATTCAACTAGATGCTGTATAGTAAATCCAAAGTATACAATAACTCCCTGTTCAGTGCTTCAAATTACTGCATGTTCTTTGCTATAGCCTGCTGTTAGTAGCTATTGAGGTGCCTGGGGGTTGTTAGAATGAGAATTCTGCTTGAAACAGCGAGGCATCTCATGATACCTGATACCATCTGATGGTTGAGAGAGACCCCTGTAGAGCATATCCCAGCCACCCCCCATACATAGACAGCTGCTCAAAACCACTGGCCAGAAGCAAAACCAAGAGGATGGAGTGAAATCCTCCCACATATGCCATTAACAGATAACAACTTTTAAAGTCTGTGACTTTTTCCAATCCCAGCTATTGTACACTGCATACTAAAACCACTGTTTCAGAATGTCTTGCTACCTTACAGCTTTGTACTAATGCAGTTACCATATGCAAGGTCTTACCTCCTTTCCCATTCTCTTCCCATCATACCATGACATTGGAACATCTTAACTACCTATGCCAACATAGGATGCATGACAGACTGCATGTCTTAGACTGTGTCAGCATATACCAACCATTTATCTATGTAGCTACTATACAGAGTAGAGGTATTGGATCAGTACCAATATGAAGAAAATTGACTGTATGGGAGATTAGCCCACTGGGGCTAATAATTTGGCTGATAAATGCCTGTGCATGCACACAGCTGCAGCGCAGCACTCAGGCAATGAGGAGCAGAGCTCAGCAGCATGGAGAGCTGCCTCCAGCCCGCACGTCTGCCATGGGGGGAGGGGAGGCAGGAGGGAAGGGGTTTGGCGGTGGGGGGAGATCAACATTCCCTGTCAGGAGGGAGGGAGGAGGTAGGTACTGCCCAGTCAGGGCGGGTTGGGACAGAGCCACAGTTTGTGGGGGGGCTTCGTCTGCTGTTTGCACCCTTGGAGGGCACGGGAGGGTGTGTGCCCCGAGATCTGCATGAGATGGGATGGGCAGGCTGGAGCTGGAGTTGCGCAGGGCTCTTCTTGCCAGGGGCTGGGCTTGGGGGAGGGGCTATGAAGGGGGCAGCAGCCATCCCAGATTTCTCTGCAGTTCCACTCCCAGTGCCGCCGCAACCAGCCACTCTATTCATTAATAAAGTTGTAAATGGCATTGCTCTGTATTCTACTGATAGTCTTTTTAACTTACAAATGCTACCAGCACAAAAGTTATCATAATGGGACAGTTAGATTCCAGTTTCCCTATGCAGCAAGGTAAGGGTGTCAAAGTACAGTCAGCTAAAGGATCTGTGGCATCAGACTATCTGAAAATAGTAAACTGTATTGAATATGCAATCCTGAAATAAGTAGGCTCAGGTAATTGTTTTCTGATAATATCTCTACCTGACAAGCTACCAGCTGGGAAACGCTGACACTATCCTCTGTGGATACTAGCTCACTGGAGAGTAATGTTTTCTCATTCAGAGGCTTGAACAGTTGCATCCAGCACTTGAATACTCTTGTACAGTAAGTTGCTTAGGGCTGTGCGAAATGGCTATGTTTTGACTCGGTTTCGGATTTGGCCGTTTCAGAGAGACAGTGATTTGTTTTGGTGTTTCGGATCACTGTTCCATTTTGATTTGGCAGAATCTGTTTTAGAGTGTCAACGTTGTTTTGGTGTTTCAGCCATAGGCTATAATGGGGAATCACTAAAATGACTATAACTTTATCCTTTCTTGCCTGAGTCAGATGAAAATTGCAGAGATGGTAGCCCCTTCTGAGGGCATAGAGTGTGCCAAGCTTCAAGGAGATAGATATAGGGATTTTTGTGAAACTGCACCCCAAATTGTTCAAAGCAAAACTCATGTCACGTGTGTGTTAAGGCAGAGCAGAATGAAAACAGCAGGAATGGTGGCCCCTTCTAAGGGCATGAAGCCTGCCATGTTTCAAGGAGATAGGTGCATGGGTTTCTGGGAAACTGCACCTCAAGCTTCTGAAAGCAAAACTCACATCACTTGTGTGTGTGTAGGCAGAGTGGGATGAAACCGGCAGGGATGATAGCCTGTACCAGAGCAATGGGATTGGAAGGGACCTCATGGACACATCGCAGACACTGTCCAGCTACAAATGTCAATAGCACAGCTGTCCTCCCACCCCACAACCCCACTTTCCCTACCCTTTTCTGCAACGTTTCCCTGCAAGCCCGGCTCTGAAACATTCTGCAGCGTTTTGGATAGTTTCATTTGGGAGACATTTTGGAGCCTTCTGTTCCAATTCAGATTCAGTGTTTCGGGTGTTGAAATAGGCTGAACCACCTCCAGAATGAAACGGCTGCCAAAGTGTTGCACAGCCCTGCTTAGTATCATTTAGTCACTAGCACATGGCAAAGCCTCTGATGTGAGAGGAACATAAAACTAGATGCTCTACAGTAAATCCAGTCCCCTGATAACACAGGCAGTGAAGTTACAAAATTTCTTTCAGAAACTGATCAAGCCTCCATTCAAAACTTAGTCTTTTTTTGCCTTGGCTACTTCTATGGGAAGTCTATTCCAGAGCTGCACTTCTCTGACTGTTGTGAGCCTTCTTCTGACTTCCAAGTCAAACTTATGAATGGCCTATTTCAGGGTTGGTAAAATACAGCTCGCAGGCCATATCCAGTCCACCAAATGATTTTATCCAGCCCATGGCTGCCCTGGCTCCTCTGAAGAAAAATTGTATCCAGCCGGTGGCTGCCCTGGCTTTTGGTGCTTCTTGCCCTGTTCCCTCCCTTCCCCATGCTAGCTAGCAGCAGCAGCCACTCCCCTCCCTGGCCCAGCCTGCCTTGTCCTGCCCCCCAGCCCCCCGTATACCTTCAAAGCAGAGGGCACTGACTGCCTGGCTAGGCTTCTGTCCAGCGAGGCTCACTGTGCACCACTCTGACCCTGCAGCTGATCTCAGACCAGCCTGGTTCCCAGCGAGTCGAAGCTTAGGTAAGGTTATTAATGCTCTGCTAGGCCAGGGCCTGGTAGGGGCACAAGCAGAGCTAACGCAATGTCACCCTGTCCATGTGCCACTTCAGGCTACACCTCCTGGGTACAGCTGGAGCAGCCAATGCAGCTCCTGCCTGACTCTGGTACAGCTTCTGCACAACCCCAAATCCCCAGCATGTGGTCAGGCAGGTGCCATGTTGTATTCCCGTGCACCACCTCAGGCCGTGTGGGTGCAGTTGCAGCGTCCCCCACTCAACCTGGCTACAGGCTGGGTACTCGGGGCAGGGAAGGGGGTGCAGGGAGAAGGGGGCCAGGAACCACAGGTCATCCAGCCCCAGCCAGGCCAGTACCCCATTCTGTTTTCCCCTTTCTTCCTGCAACCCTTCCCCTGCTTCAAGTCCCCAGCATGTGGCTGGGTAAGGAAGAGGTGTGTGGCGGGCCAGTAGGGGGCGCTCCCACGTTGAGCCGCCCACCTCCCTGCGCCCGACCACCTTCCAGGCTCCGAGTGCCTCCCTGGGGTGCCTCGCGTCCGGCCGACCCCTTCCCTGGAGCACACC
>JAGPOW010001327.1:21697773-21717278 GCA_030014935.1 Caiman crocodilus
CTGCGTGAGTGTGAGCTTCTGTGTGCCTGAGTTCCTGCTTGAGTTTGTAACTTCAAGGAACGTGCCTACAGCCTACGGACTGTAAGTAAAGTTTTTTTTGCTTCCAGCAACCTGCGTGTCTAGTGCCTCAATTCCACTCCATCAGCAGCCCCATTCTGCCAGCGTTTGTCGTTCCCCACAGGCAGCTTACATCTTAAATTTCCAGTTTCAAACTAGTCTCTAATTATCAGAGATTAGGAGGAGATCTAATTTAGGGAAGATTATTCTGTATCTTTCACTGTGACATCCTTACACCTTCTTCTGAAGCATCTGGTACTGACCAGTCCCAGAGAAAGAAAACATGCTGTAGACCTCAGGTGTGACGCATTATTAAATAATTCTGATATTTTAACTTTTTCTTTCCCCACCTGCACTGCAGGTATATGCCTTTATTTCCCATCTGCCATTGTAGCTCTACAGCTACTTTCTTTTTCTTTTGGAAAGGCAGGAATGAATTAACTTGGAAGAGTTGTACCAGGGACAGCTGATCCACAGGTGCTGGGCTGAGCCCTGCAGAGTACATGCCATGTGTTACATCACACATACAACATTTTAACCAGTCCAGGGCTGATCAAACAAATAAACTATAGTCAATAAAGGAATCCAGTATCTGAGAGTGATGCTATGAGCTACTTTGCCTACATTTTCCCATGTATTCAGTCTGCTACCAGTCACAACCATGAAAGCTTTGACAGAGAGGTCCCTGGTGTTTTTTTGTCATTGTCTGACATTACCTCTGGTGGGACAGCAAGATAGCAGAAGAACCTGAACTTTTCCTATACTGCAGCTTCTACCTCTCTGATTACCAGTTGAAGAACTACAATTGCTGTTTTTCCCTGTTGTAGCCAAGGCCCTTTTACACCTTTCCAGTTGCTGAATGGAATCTCAAAATAGGCTCTTTCATTCTCCTACTCCCTACAAACAGAATGCATAACCACAGTTTCTCAGGACATCACTTCCCAATCACCTTGGTGGTTACTCAGGCTGTTGGCATGAATCAGAGTAGCCTTTGGGCAGCTTAATTTATATTGAAGGACTGTTCCAGTTCACAGCAGCCAAGGAAGCAGAAGGAACAGGCTTTCAGCTGCTTAGTATCTGGTGAATGCTGGTTGATTTCAGCAGACACTCCTGCCCTGGTTTCTAAAAGAGAGGCATAACTTACATCCAGGAGAATTTGGCCCAAAGGATGAAGAAGAATAAAGAGGATCTTCCTCCATGGTTTCAAATTCATAAGGAAGTGGTCTGCATACCCATTCAGTTTCTTTATTACCCCTCACTGTCGCTCTTCCCCCTGCCCTGACAACTGGAAATTCCAAGCTCTTTTTTAGCAGAATATGACTTGTCATTTCTCTGCACAAGCGCTTTTGCTGAGATCCTGTTTTGTAACTTCCCACAGTCAGGGTTGTCACTCTGACCAATGGCATGGATGTACTTTCCATAGAATCAGGTGACTCCAAGTCACCACACCAAGCATTGTAACAAATTACATGATGAAAAATACCATCTGAAAAGACAGCCTGATTGTTCAGTGCCTGAACGTCATCACAGAACCCATCCAAAGGTCCAGAAACTTGGTGACAACAAGGTCTCATTGTAGTCTTCACTTTCTCTGCAAGGATCAGGATGTATGCTTTCACACAGAGAAGCCCTATAGATAGCACTGGGATATTTTTGTAAGTCTATTTATATTAATAGACATTCATATTAATCAGCATCTTCCCCAAAACCCCTGAAATGTAGTAAGTGTGATGTCACAGAGTGAATTGGCTCTTTCAGGAGGACTGGGCCTAGCCTAGTTAGCTGCTCCTAAAATGATAATTTTGAGACCAGGATCAAGTCATCTATGTATAGAAAAAGGCTCCAGAAGCAGCTCAGTAAAGAGAGAGGCTTGCAGCAGATGCTGTTTCAGGAATTGGTTTCGGAGATAAGCCTGCCCAAAGAAAGGGATGGATGTGGTACTACCACAGACAGTGCTATATGAGCAAGGATTTCCCATATGAACAGCCTACTTTGCTACAAAATGCCTGATTGCTTTGTATCACTGGGAATCCAAAATCATTCCATGCCTGAATCCCTTCCATAGCCAAAAAGCTAGCTGTGTGTTCATCTAAGCAACATATCAATAAGTAGTGCCACAATAAGGCATATATCACTCCAGCTGCCGCTGCTTCTCCCACTAATGCAAAAGATAATATGACAACTGGTTCAGTTATTACTTTTCCCTTCTGAGAACTGGTTAACAAAACCATTTAACTCAATAACAGCTCCTGCTTTCTGCACTATATTCATCAGTCCATTGTATCCTTCACAGGTTCCCAATGCTTTTCCAAGGCTTCTACTCCTGCCCTTGGAAACCTTCTATCTGGATAAGAAAATATCTTTTTCCCTAGTTTCCCCTGAACCAACACCTTCTTTGAGGCCCCTGATAACTTTCTACCCTCCTCTATACCCTTAAATCAAGCACTACTCCCCAGAGCCCTCTAGGAAAAGCTCTTCTACCAGATACATTCCAAGTACAAAATCACTTCTCTCCTAACAGCCAAGAACCTCTCTTAGAGCAAGCTGGATCCATCAGGCAGGCTACTACTTGCTATTTTTGTAAGCACAAGAAATACCTGAAGGAACAGGTGACAAAAGATGGCTTATGTGAACACTGGTCATGAAATTGCTTGTCTGGTTTACAGCACAAGGTAAAGCTAGCTGGGAATTTTCTGTTAATTTTTTTTATAGAAACCTAGATTTTCAATTATATAACCTCTTTTTTCAGAAGAGTGTTTTCTCTCCTATTTTTTTCTACTGAAAAACCAAAAATCCAGCAACTCAAACTTTTAATTTGCTAGGCAGTGTTCCAATGAATCACTGAGAACATTGACAATAAGGCAAAATGTTTAATTTTTGTCAAAAGCTTTCCTGAATGGAAAAAACAAACTTTCCCAAACAGGTCCAGGAATGAGGGTATTGTGTAGCTCTACCCTTTCACTCCTGCCAAGACAGAGTTCACCAAAGGTGACTATATAGGAATTTTGTAATAGAAACCTTGGATCTTCTTGCCCATCTCTGTAGTCTGCAGAGAGACAAAGAGACAGTGTGTGGAGTCAAATGCTGCGTTCTTCAAGACGTTTTCCTGTCCAAATACATAGCATTGTTTTCTAGGACACTTACAGATGATGTCTATTAGAAAAATTCCCATCTCAGTGTCAAAGACAGAACTGAATCATGTGCCAGCAGCCTTTGACCCACTGCTGCTTCCTCCAGCATACTGGGAAGTTATTTATAATAAAAGGGAAGCACCAAAATAGCAGTAGACTGGAAATGTGTAGCTAGACACTGGCAGACAGAAAGGCAGGAGTTGATCTGTTGTGGGTGCTGCAACATGGTAGAGTGCAGCCTAGTGATCACAGAATCAGCATCATGTGTACTTGGCAAGCACTTTGGCCCATGCCATTAGTGTCACTGGTGTCTGAATCTATCAAAAAACCTTTCAACCCCCAGCCCCTTCCACTGTTAAATTTTCCAGCTCAGATGTGTAACCAGATCTGGATCCAAGCTCAAATCCAAGCTCATCTCCAAGCTCACATATCTATCCAATGCTGGTGGCTATGGGGCTGACTCCCGTGCTCTGAGATAGCTTTGATTCAAGACACTAGTCACTTATGTATGCCTGCACAGGTTTGTATTGCTGTGAAAGAAGCACCCACAGCCAAAAAGGACAGGGTGCCTTATACTGTGGCTGTCTGAGATAGGTTTAGCACTGCCACGTTTCTCAAGGGAGAATTCAATCTGACCCTATTTAACCAAGGAAAATTCCCTATGACTGAAGACATTTGTGGGAAAATTTAAGTATGGAAGGTAAACAAGTAGATATTCTCCACCGAGGACCCTGGAAAAGCAAATCACCCTTTTGGCCATGTCCCGATGAGCAGGGCTGTGTACTTGCAATGGCACAAGTAGTAGTACACAAATTTATGGTGTTACTTTGGGCTGCAGCGCACACCCCTGCACATGCCCTTTGTTACAGGCCATGCCCAGCTACTTCTGGTTCCCAGCTGGGCTGCTCATGCTGCAGGGAGAGGGCTAGCTGGGGCACAGGGTGCCTCAGCACAGGGGTATCCAGCAGGCCACCCCCAAGCTGAGGCCCCAGCCAGCTAGGGAGCAGCATATGGAGATGGGAAGGCAGGCAGCCCTGTGGGCTGTGGAGCTCCCACAGTGAGACACACTGCACCCCAGCCAGCCACAGAGTAAAGTGGCTGGCTCTGGTGTACTGTGCCGCCCTGGACTGACTGCTCCTCCATCTCTACATGCTGCATCACGGGGGCTTTGCAGCTGACTAAGCTTTCATGCTATTGTCCTATACACACTCCAGGTCTTATTTAAATACCATCAGACTGCAAGGCATGCTTTTCATGTTCATCACCAATTCCCAGGGTGAACCTGCAACATTCAAGCCTTACAAAATCAAAGCAAAACAATCCGTGGAAATGACCCAGGGATGTGAGTGGACAGGATACCGTGCAGGAATGACCACAGGCTGCATTGTGTCTCTGAATGTTTTGTGGATGAAGTCAGCCCACAGCCTTTCAATTCAAGGGAAACTTGAAGGACTCAGAAGGAAGGGACATGAAGAGGGGAAGGCTGGAAGGACACAGGTCCTCAGCTTCCCACCCCACAATATCACAGGAAATCAGTTACATACCACCTACACCTCACAGATGATCCAATTACTGCTACAACAGTGATCTTGTCCCCACTAAACACAATCCCAGGGGACCATGCATTCACCTACCCCCTCAAACCTGCTCATTAGTTTCATGGTGGGGTTGTGGTGATCTCTACCCTGAATGGGAAGTTGATTGGGAGTGGGAGAGAGGTTGCGAATCACCAAGCTTCTCTTGTGTCTTTCCAGAGGGGTGGGGTGGGAGCAAGGGACGCACCCAGAAAAAAAACAGGAAGAAGCAGCCCCATCCAGAAGCTCAGGAAAGAAGGGGTGAAATGTGGATCCTCCTGGCCTGGTAAAATTGATGTGTATTGAACCCAGTGCATGCAGAGACACCGGCATTCACCACCTCCTGTAGTGCATGGCAACGTATTATAGGGGATTACTGCAGAAAGCATGGGGTCTTGTGTCCGCAATGAAAAGGTTAGGAATATAAACCAGCAGCAAAGCTTGGCTAGAAAGAGGTAGCTTTGTGACAATGGTGACAGTGCAGAGGTGGCTTTTGGGACACCAGGTCAACCCCAGCAATGCCTGTGGTGATGCCCCTGCCCCAGGGTTTCCATGTCATTTAAGCCATAATTTTTGTCTAGGTCATTAACCCAGGTGGACTGCTGTGGCTAAGCTGTCAGCATCTCTGCAGGGTGGGATGAGAGTGGTGGGGAGTTTGGAAACTGGGGGACAGTTGTGAGGTATCAAAGGAGACTTGTTAAATGACTGGAGGGATGGGCAGCAAGGAGGTGATCCTGCAAGGGGTGGGTTGAGAGCAAGGAATGTGACGCAACCTCTTCCTCTGTCCCAACTCCTTCTCTGCTAAGTTGCTATGGAATAGGCTCTGGGACTAGGAGACCAGCTGTGAACATACTCAGATCCCAGTGCCTTCCTCCTCCCTCCTTCAGCAACTGAAACAGCAAAGCCAAGAGACAGCTGTGGCTGGACTGGCCAAGCCATGTGACTTCTAAATGGGGTCCTGCCAATCACCAGCATGGCAGAGAGAGAAAAAGCAGCTCCTAATCTACCAGCTGAGGAATGCGCCACAAAGGAGGCTGTGTCACATGAATCAGTGACAGCAATGATCATAACAGGATCATTTGACTGCTCAGGACAGAGAAACACCTTAGGGAGAGTGTGGTATGAAATGGATAGCAGATGAGACTTCAGTGATAGAGATCTCAGTGTGGATGGCCTGTCCATGAGCACGTCTGCACCCAGAGGAGGCTGTATGCAGCTCATTCTTTCCAGTGCTCTTAGTCATTCTGGATGCTGTCCTTCCTATCTTGGCTCTGCAGCCCCAGACACTCCCATGCACTGTTGAATTACTGCAGCCATCAGAAGCACTATTGTAGTGTCTTGCCAGTGGCCCTTGCAGGGCTCACACCAAAGGGGAAAGATCTGCCCAGCACCCACTCTGTTAGGAGATGGAGGTGGCACTTGACAGTCCCTAGATGGGAAGAGGGCTCGTGATGTCCCTGCTCCTCAGAGGGAGTTACCGAGCTACAGGCCAAAGCAGGAGGAAGGTGATGGGAGATAGTTGTTCCTGAGAAGGAGTGAGGACCTTATACCAAATAAGAGGAAACACTGCCTAGGTATGAGTGGCTGGGAGATGAGCGCTGTGATCTGCTGGCCTCTGGCTGCCCTGCAGAGCCATATATTTAAACTGGCCATAGCCTTCTCTCGCTGAAGTGACAAGGCCCTGGGCCCCAGAGAGACAGAGGGAAGGCAATGTGTCACAAGCACTGTGACAGCTGTGAAGTGTCAAGTTCTGAAAGACCAGCTCTGAAGGAGAATCTCATCCAGTGTACATTATGTGGGGGAAGTGGTGACTGCAACCGTGAGCCCATTAAGGACTTCTCCTGATCCCAGACAACCTAGGAAGAACAGGTGCATCTTACAACATGTCCTAAAGGCCATCAGCAATGAGTTTTGGAGAATCTGACTGAAAATCCTGAACCCTTCCTTGCAAGTCATTGCTGCCACCCTCTCCTGATTATAGTAGGATGGGTATCCTGAGTGCCTCACTTGATCACAGCTCCCATAGGGTCCTATGAAGAAACCCCAGAGCTTCTTCAGGATTGGTCCCGTCAGTGTATCTGGGCTAGCAAGAGGGCTGCCACCATTTCCATTAGTAGACAGTTCTATAAGGGATTCCTGATTTTCTTCCTCTGCCAGTTTTGCTTCATTGTTCCCAGAAACCCACCCCACAGCCAGCCTAGAGGTACTCACCCCCTTCAGGTCTTTATGAAGTATTAACACACCCCCAACGAGACATAATTCTGCTTTGGTGCACATATCTGGGGCCTGACTTGCCACTGCAGTGTTGAAGTAGCCTCCCCCGTCCTTAGGACCCTACCTCATGATGTTCCTGCCTTTTCATGACTGGAGTTCTTTTCTGAACTGTGGTAGTTTTTATGACATCTTCCTGGAATCCAGAACTGAGCCCGGCGTTCCAGAGCTCAGAGCTGTAGAGGGAAGGGCTGTCACCTCCCAGACAGCCAGATCTTTGCTGCACACTTAGCCCTAAAACCTCATTGGCTTTTCCTCTTGCCATGGCATATTGCAGACTCTTATCTTATTTGCTTTTTTGGCTGTGGTCATTTCACATCCACGCAATTCCTCTTCCCCTCTGCCTAAAGCAGCCTTCCCTATTGCCCCAGCAGTACCTACTAGAAAGTCTCCCAAAGACCTGTACCAATCACAACTGGTCCTGGAGACCTACCCCTGCTCCCTCCAGTAGCCTAATCCCTGCACAGTCCAGCTGCAGTCTGTGACAAGCCAGTTTCCACGGTGCTGGCCTCCTGATTCATGGGCCTCATCTCCACCATGTGAATTCCAAGATCTGTGTGATTAGCATGGCAAATCATGCAGTGTACTTTTTTCCAAATGGAATCCCACAGTCATCATTATGCCCTAAAAGCTGCTGAGTTCTGCCATATCAACTAGAGAAAGTTATGGTGGTAGAGTAGCATGGTAAAGTCAGAGAGCTGGAGGTCCTGGAGTCATGTCCACCATAATTTTTCTTTTTTCCTGCTCATCAAAGGAAAGTAGTCATGCTCAGTAGCTGCAGAATGAAATAGCCACTAAGGCTCTATGAGGGGAATTTACAGCAGGGTCTCACTTCTCTCACTGCGTGCTCAGTGGAGTTCTCCTTGGAGACTGCAAAGCAAAGTTCCTTCAGCATCCAGTCTAAGAGGCTTTTAGGGAAACCTTTTAGTAAAAAGATGCCAGATTAATGTTACTGGAAACTGAAGTCCCTGAGCAAGTGCTGTCCTGAGAGCTGCAGCACAAGGGTCCCTTACCCTGCTGTGCCAATGGGAGACCCACCTCTAAGAGTGAGACAGCTGTCAGTCAATGGCTTCAGTTCTGGGAAAGTCAGCAGTGGGGGCAGGTTATGATTGAGGGGCAGTGTTTGTAATATGGACACCAATGTCTGTAAAACTAGTGTGACTCACCAACATATTTCAGAAAGGCCCCAGATTGACAGCATTCACTCACTCTTCCTACCCACTTGCAATGGATTTGCAAATCAAAGTCTATGTATCCTCCTTCCTGTTTTGTTTCAGGTTCCGTTACCTGTGAGGAGAAAGTTGAAGTGGTTGTATATGCCCTGGAGCACCAGCGGTTACTAGAGCTTTCCATAACACTTTGAATTAAATTCTCCAATTTATCAAAGTGTAAAGTATTTCCATCTCCAAAGTACTATTTTGGTTCACTATAAGCCATTAGTTCCCAAACAACTAGTCATTTGCAAGGCTGTAAGAAGAGATCCTCAAGTGGTCTTGTCTTCTCCTCTCCTTCCCTTCCTTCTCAACCCTTTTCAATTAAAACCTGAATGCTAAAATTATGTGGTAGTCCATGAGCAATTTGGAGAGTTCACAATAGTCTGATGGTCCAAAAAATCTTATACAATCTAATAATATATTGTATTTGGAAGGAATCTGTCTAGAGAATCTCCATGGAAAATCTATGCTACTTGTAATACAGCCAGTCAGACTGGATGTCTCATAATTATCCTTTCTTGCTCAAAAATCTAGGGTCCCCTTTTACATGTTACCTGTATTATGCAGTTAACTTATTAACTGCACAATTTATACTGGCTGTATGTGCAAAGTAACTATCATACCATAAAAGGTCCATCCAGCTATAAAGTTAGAACTGGAAAATGTGTAATAACTTTATATCTGGTTTCTATCCAGCTATAATATGCATACATAGCAAGGTGTGCCCCTATGGCTGGGAGCCTCATCAGCTGATGAGATTCTTAGCCGTGGCAATGTCCCACGTGTTGCTATATCTGGGAGTCCTGCAGTTCACGGGACTCTCGGTCACAGCAGTATCCCAGGCAGGATGCTGCCATAGCTAAGAGAAGCATTCTGCTTCAGGGAATGCCCTGAAGCAGACACTAGCGAGTGGAGGACAGTCACCTCCAGGGCCAGTCCTCTCACCATAGAAACAGCCTCCCTCCCCCCAGTACAGTTAGAGAACAAATATGAGGCCCTGGCTGTACTGGAGGAGTGTGCGGTGGAGTAAAATGCACTGGAGGAGCCTGCTGCCATCACTAAACAAGCTGAGAGCCAACCAGGTAAGCAGAAGAAGAGACACTGTGCCATCATTGTGGGGGACTCCCTGCTTAGAGGAACAGAGGGAGTCATCTATCATCTGGATCCAATGGCACATGAGGTTTGCTGCCTGCCTAGAGCTTGGATAGGGGACATCACAGCAATGATCCCAGACCTTATCCGGCCCTCTGATCACTGCCCCTTGGTCCTCATCCATGTGGGCAGTAATGATGTGGCCGAGAGTAGTCCGAACTGCGTCATGAGAGACTACAAGCCTCTGGGAGCCAAGTTGAGGGAGACAGAAGCACAGGTGGTTTTCTCATCTGTTCTTCTGGCGAGCAGATACGGACAGCACCACAAAGCCTGCATCGGAGGGGTCCACCAGTGGTTTCAGAGCTGGCGTTACTGGGCGAGCTTCAAATTCTTTGACCACGGCCCACACTTCCACGCAGGAGACCTGCTAGGGCAGGACGGGCTACATCTCTCCCCGAAAGGTAAGTGTGTTTTCTCTTCCAGGTTGGCTGATCTCGTACAGCAAGCTTTAAACTAGGTTCATTGCAGGATGGGGATGCAGAGGTGCAGAAGGACACTTTGACATCAAGCCTGGTGACACGAGAAGGAACAATCCAGGTAAGTGACACAGGCTCTTGGGGACAAGAAGGCAGCAAGAACACCCATAGGAGGTCTCAATTGCCTCTACACAAATACTAGAAGTATGGGGAATAAGCAGGAGGAACTCACCTTCCTGCTAGCTAGCAAAAACCCAGATCTTGTACAGCAAGCTAGGTTCCTAGCTGGGATACAGGACTTCCACCTAATCCAGGTGGTACACAATCCCACCAGAGGAAATGTCTCGCTGGACTTGGTCCTTGCCACAGGCGATAACCTGGTGAGGGATCTGTGGGTGTTCAACTACCTAGCCATTAGTAACCACCATCTGCTGGAATTTACTATCTGGCACAGGGTGGTGAAAGCAAGCAGTAAGGCAAAGTCCTTGACTTCAGGAGGGCTGACTTCAATGAGCTAAGGAGATTAGTAAGAGAGACATTGGAAACTCAGAATCTCAATGAGATGGGAGTCCAGGACGGGTGGTTGTTTCTTAAGGAAATGATCCTCTGAGCTCAGGGGGAGTCAGTCCCAACACGAACCAAAGCGGGCAAGAGTGCTAAAAAGCCCCCTTGGCTCAGTAAAGGCATCCAGGAGGGCCTGAGGGCAAAAAACATGGCATAGAATCAGTGTAAGCAAGAGGCTGTCACCAAGAAGGATTATACCGCCATTGCTTGTGATTGCAGGGAGGCGGTTAGGAAGGCCAAGGCAGACACAGAACTAGAGTTGGTGACCAGAATTAAGGATAACAACAAGTCCTTTTCCAAATACATTGGGAGTAAGAAGAAGGCACCAAGTAACGTGGGGCCCCTGCAGGACAGGCTTGGCAATCTGGTGATTGCTTCATAGGAAAAAGCTGATCTCTTCAACGAGTTCTTTGCCTCCATATTTCTGAGCAGGGACTAGGACAACTCCCCAACTAGGATTATGGATAGGCTCAGGGGACACAATGCCATGGCTAGGGTCAGGGATGATCTAGTTAGGGAACTACTGGAGGGGCTAGACATGTATAAATCAGCAGGTCCATATGCTCTTCACCCGAGAGTACTGAAGGAATTGGTGGAGGTCATAGCAAGGCCCCTGGCACAGCTGTATGAGCACTTATCGTGCTCTGGCCAGGTACCAGAGGACTGGAAAAGGGCCAATGTGGTTCCTATTTACAAGAAGGGGAGAAAGGAGGACATAGGTAACTATAGGCCCATTAATCTCACCTCAGTCCTTGGGAAGACCTTTGAGAAAATTATCAAGGAGCACATCTGCGGGGGCCCAGCATGGGAGGTAATGCTCAGAGGCAACCAACACAGGTTCATTGTGGACAGATCCTGCCCGACTAACTTTGTTTCCTTTTACAACCAGGTCACAAAGTCCTTGGATGCAGGCATTGAAGTGGATGTTGTCTACCTGGACTTCAAGAAGGCCTTTGACACTGCTTCTCACCCCACGCTCATAAAAAAAACTAGATGACTGCAGCATTGATGCCTACGCAATTGAATGAGTGGCAAATTGGCTCGATGGTCACACCCAGAGAGTGGTGTTGGACAGGTTGTTTTTTCGACCTGGAGGGATGTGGGCAGTGGAGTTCCCCAGGGTTCGGTCCTTGTGCCTGTGCTATTCCACATCTTTATCAGTGACTTGGGGGTGGGTGAGAAAAGTACACTGTCCAAATTCACTGATGACACAAAGATGTGGGGAGAAGTGGGCCCACTGAAGGGGAGGGACAGAATCGAGCTAGATCTAGACAGGTTGCAGAGGTGGGCAGATGAAAATAGGATGGAATTCAACACAGACAAGTACAAGGTGCTGCATTGAGGGAGAAGGAACCTGCAACATACCTATAGGCTGGGGAACACCCTTCTCAACAACACAGTGGCTGAAAGGGATCTTGGAGTCATTGTTGACTCCAGGATGGACATGAGCTGCCAGTGTGAGGAAGTGATCAGTAAGGCTAATTGCACCTTATCGTGAATCTACAGATGAATCACAAGCAGGTCCAGGGAGGTGATACTTCCCCTCTATGCGGCACTGGTCAGGCTGCAGTTGGAGTACTGTGTCCAGTTCTGGGTGCCACACTTCAAGAGGGATGTGGCTAACCTTGAGAGGGTCCAGAGGAGTGCCAGTCACATGGTCAGGAAGGCAGCAGAACAGGCACTACAAAGATAGACTAAAGGGCCTGAATCTATCCAGTCTCCACAAGAGAAGACCGAGAGGGGATCTGGTGGCTGTCTATAAACTCACCAGGGGGGACCAGAGGAAAATAGGTGAGACTCTGTTCCCCTGGGCACCACCTGGGATAACAAGAAATAATGGCCACAAATTGATTGAGAGTAGGTTCAGACTTGATATCAGGAGGCATTACTTTATGGTTAGGACTGCCAGGCTCCAGAACGGGCTCCCAAGGGAGGTGGTGCTCTCCCCTACCTTGGGGGTCTTCAAGAGAAGGTTGGATACATATCTGGCTGGGGTATTATGATCCCATCACTTGTTCCTGCCCAGGGCAAGGTGTCAGAGTTGATGATCTGTTCAGGTCCTTTCTGACCCCTAAAAACTATGAAACTGTGAAGAAGCTGTTCAGCTACAGGACTTGCAGTTGCAGGAACTTGCTACTTGCTGGTGCAGGGTAAGACCAGAATGGCAATCCCAGGCTTCCCATGCATCAGCATTAAAGTGTGATTGGATCTGATGCTGGATCCCACAATCATGCCTCCTGTTGTGCAGATGTGGTATGGCAGAAAGCACGATTGTATGGATTGCTTATCAGGTCCAATCGGATCTTTATCCAGACATCTAGAGGGGCCCTAGGCATCTGTTATTGCTCCACAAAGAAGATAGGCGGGTATCTGCTTGCCGCTCGCCCTCTGAAATGTTAAATTTGGCCATGGAACTAAATAAGGCTGAAATCTGGATGGTGAAACCAGTTTGGTGTAAAACTGGGTCTGAGACCTGGAAACTAATTATCTGCTATTGCAGGGGATATAAAAGGAGAATAAGTGAAATACACAGAAATCCACTTCCTGCCTTCCAGCTCGTCTTCATTTTTCAGCCAAAATATAGTCTAGAAAATATAAGCATAATAAAAGAAAATATAAGCATATCAAATAATAAGGAAAGATTGCCTACAGGGCCAGTGGCATCTGCCTTCCTTCCCATTGCTTTAATCCAGAGATATCGCCTCACAACCCACACAAGAGTGTTTTTCAGACAGGAAAACAGCTACTCCCTGCCAGCAGGCAACACAGTCGTTGCTGTGTTCCCAATGACATTAGCAACAGCATCTTGCATCACCCTAGTCCCTCTGCTACAGGGTACCTAAGAGCCAGACACATAATTAAGCATATTTGCTGTAAGGATGGGTCAAAGAACTTCTGAATAGGAGAACATGAACCTTGACTGCTCAAGCTGAAGAACAGATTCCCTCAGTTTTGTAGCAGCTAAAGAAGACTTATAAACTTCTATGCATGTTCTAACCATTAAGAACTATTATAGATTAGCTGACATACACACACATATATATATGATCAGGAAAGAATCCTCCCCTCATCAAGTCTCTGTTTCAGCTCTTGCTACAAGTTTCAGAGTAGATGATGAGTCTCTTCTTCCCCTACTAATTCATGTTCAGTTAGGAGACTTTGGCTCAGCTACAGGGGAAGTGATTCTGGCTTATCTATGCCTCAAAGAACTCTAATCCAAAAACCAACTGGAGAGGACAGAAAAATGAGGAAGGAAATCCAACCAAAGAATCCATAGTTTCATTACTGCATGTAGCAACTTCCTTCTCTGTCCAGTTCTGATGACCTGAAGCTGCCCCTTCACCTCACCTGGTTTGGTGAGGACCCTCTGAGTGGGAAAACTGTGTAAGACTATTTCATGTATGAGAGGCCAAAAACATGTACATGAACATGTACCCCCATTACGGTAAAAAAAAAAAGCCGAATTTCTATGTACAAAAGCTTATTCCTTCCTCCAGACAAGGGAGCTGAGGTTTCTAAAAGCTAGCTGTAACAATCCCTTCTTTATATGCATAGTAAAGATGGAGGAACAGTGGGAGGGTCTATAAGCAAAGAGAAGCATTGACAGTATTTACAGCTGAGGCTAAAACAAGGACCACATATGAAAAGGGAGAGTGAGGATACTGTTGACTAGGCTAGATGTTTCAGATGGTTAAGAAACCTTAGCCAAGGGAAACATGTAGTACATTAGCCTCCATTGCTGCTGCCTGGGAAAGATTAAGACTACCTAGAGCAGAGTCCACAGCCATTGTTTAGAGAACAGCTTATGGAACAGTATTAAGAAAAACCTCAAATCCTCAAGTCTGGCTCTTTAGTTGAGGCTCATCTAACCCAAAGGGATCATCCAGAACTGCTAAAGTGGAGCTCACTGCCAATAATGAGGAAAGTTATGGAGCCATGATGCTAATCAAACACATCTGTTCTGGCAAGTTGTGCAAATCTACTCTAGAGCCTAGAAAACCAATAGAATCAGGATTTCCTTGGATCTTAGATTTCGTAGTATCTAGGGGACCTACACGATAGAGTTGCTAGGGAACCTCAACAGAGAAAATAGCCTGGGTGTAGTCCTACAACAGTTTTGCCTCCTACAGTAGAAGGTAGCCGGACACTGAAACATTATGAAATGCTCCATGAGCCTAAGTGAAACAACAAATGTAGGGTTTCATTGAAGTCAATTGTACTGCCCCATCTCTAACGAGCAATGTCAGGATTGAGATAGGTCCTTCTAAGACGACAACTCCTTCCCAGTGAAAAGCAGGATGCGTTTAAAGGAGATTTATAACTAACAGCATAACGGTTTTGTAATAATCTTGTGCTATTGATACACCCCCTCACCTAATGGCACTTCCCCCTCTCAATCCTTTCCTGGTAGTCCTCTCTTGGTGTCCAAATCATTATAGCTGGGGAAGCATATCACATTTTTTCTTCAGTGAAGGAGCAGAGTGAAGCCTCATAGAAGAGATGGGCACAGAGTCACCTTGCCAGGTCATCAACCATATACTCCATTTCCCACGATTTTGAAGAAATGTCACTTTATTGACACTAGCAAAGGAACAGGAGTTCCCTTTGAGGTGTGTGAAGTGGGGTAGTTCTGAAAGGGCAGTGATAAAGGTTCATTTTCAAGGGATCTATTTATTTCCATTAATTATTATTCATTAATTAAGGTTGTTAACTAAGAACACCCCAGAAATAAACTCCTTCCCCTCAAATTAAGATCTTTTCCCATCCTGCTTAATGAATCTTTTGCTGCTTTATTCCATCCCTTCTTGTTACCAAGTCTTTCCTTCTCTTATCCCTTTCTTTCAATCTCTCTTCATTTCCTCTCTTTTGGGCACAGCATCTAGAACAACTATCTGTCCAGTCTACTTATACATCTCATTTTTTCCCTACTGCCAGGCCCATATCATGGTGATCCTGCCTGGCTGAGGACCTGTTTTGTGAAGTACCTTCATGTGACTAGAGGTAAATATTGGAGAATTAGAGGAGATGATACTTCCTTCCAGGACTGAGCATGCTGCCTCTACAGGGCTCCTAGATTGCTATCAGCCCAGGGCACAAGAAACTGGGCTGGATCTCCTGCTGGAATGAACTGCTGCTAGACCACTGCTTAGTGGGACTGTGTTCCCCACACCCCAGGAGCGAGAGCTTCCATCACTGATGCAGCACTGAACCAGCGCTCCTGAATAACAGGGGATTTGTGGAACCAGAAATGCATGATCAGTTTGGAGTAGATTGGGCCTTCTGGGACTGAACAATATGAATGTTTGTAGTGCATGTGACTTCAGAAGATCAAGCCAGCCCGGGCTTTATTCCCCACTGGGAAGTGATGGGGGTGTTCCCTATGGCCATACACAGGCCCTTGCTACCCTGCAAGAGTCAGAAAAACACCAGATACATGTCTGTGTTCTCTGTAATGAACGCAGGGTTGCAGGTAAGATCCTCAACAAAGGCATTATTTTGGGTCTGTGTGATTTGCCACCGAGATCCTGGTTAGCCACTTCCTGCCCTGAGGCAGTCAAGCATGTATGTGCAGTTTCTAAGAAAATCAAACAGCAAGAAGGGTACAGCAAGTAGCTAGGCAACATACCCTGTGCTACAAAGCAGCAGCCAGCTCCAGGCGTGAGGTGGATGAGTCACAAGTTCCATGTGCAGGGGCCACGTGCTTGGTCTCTTCTGTCAGTGGTTTCCACCAACCCATCTCTCCCTAGTAGGAGCTCACAGACTTGCTCAGCCGCCTCTGCTCTCCAATACCCTTTAAACAGTCATGCCAATGCAGCCAGAGGTGCTGAGCTGATGGTCAAAGGGGATAAGATGCTGCACAGCTAGTACATCAATGGAAGTGCTGCCTCAGCTGTAAGATGGGTAGGTCCCTTTGGCATCAGAAGGGAGCTGAGTCCCCATGCATCACTCAGCTCTTGTCCCCTCTGCTCAAATTGCTGTCAAGGTACAAAGTGGTGTGGGATGTCTATCACATGGTCACTTGTTTGCAAGTTTTCAGACTAGGGAAAGAACCCTGCAAACTCACTTCATATACACCACTGACTAGGTACTGGATGATGGGGCTCCAAGGACACTGTGGATGGTCCTAAGCAGATACTTTGTGTGGTAACCCTGTACCTGGGCCTTCAAAACTGAGTGGGCAGGAAGTCTTATAGTCTGCATGTGTTGAGCAGTCTCACTGCATCTGACCACCTTCATATACAACCTGAGGATCACCTTCCTGTGATGGATTTAATTTGGCCTCCCAGCAACGAAAAGAAAAACATATTTCTACTAGTTGGAATATATGGAGATGGGACAGTCCATCAGACCTGAAGGTCATAGACGGTATAGCCAGCTGGGCCTGGAAAGATCACAGCCAGCCTTGTGTTCTGGCAGTTGATAGAGGGGATGATAGCCATGTCACTGTGTCTAGACATCCATCCCAGAGATGACAACTAAAGAAAACTGGGTGATGCCATCTGAACACATTTCTTCTGTTCACCCAACTGTCCTGCAATTTTTGCACTTCCCAAGGTTGGTTAGATCTAGGAACGATCTCTTCTTGACTTAAATGCAAGAGTGGTACCAACCAAGATGTTACTGGTACATGAGGCCAGGCTCGTACCCGGTGTAACTTCAATGAAGTCAAGATAAATGACCTATAAATTTTTCTGAGAGAAAAGAGGAGTTGAGGGAGCTCTTTCCATTGTAGGGCTTTCCAAAAGATAGATAACCCTCTGTTTCTTGTTCTACTGCAGGAAAATGTGCAATACAAGAAACCACTGCTAGCTACAATATCTCAGGGTCACAGAAACAATTCTCAGATGGGCAGAATAGTGGTTATTCTGTCTCACCCCAAACAGTGGGAAAAAACAGAACCACACCCTAGGGATTTCCTCCTGTTTACTTCAGGGTAAACATTTTTGATCACAAAGCTTGCTGTATATTCAACAAAGATTCTTCGTTCTAAAAAAAGGAGTGAAACTGAGAGTGACCTCAGGACATCCTGGACACCGACATCTAGATACTATCTGAACCTTGATCTTATATAGTGCTTTTCATCTGGAAATATCAAAGCACTTTACCAAGGGACCTTTATTGCCAAGAAAGAGGGCGTGTGGCTTGACCAAGGTCACTCAGCAGGTCAGTGGCAAAGCCAGAAGGAGACTACCGGTCTCCAGAGTCTCAATCAAGTGAGACTCTTTAACAAATTCTTTGCCTCCATTTTTCTGAGCAGGGACCGGGACATCCTCCCAGCAGGATTTCAGATGGACTCAGGGGAGGCACAACCAGGCCTAGAGTCAGAGAGGACCTACTTAGGGAACTGCTGGTGGGGCTGGACGTGTTCAAATTAGCAGGTCCAGATGATTTCCACCCCAGGGTGCTGAGGGAATTGGCAGAGGTCATTGTAGGAACCATGGCATGGCTTTACGAGCACTTGTGGTGCTCTGGCCAGGTGCTGGAGGAATGGAAAAGGGGCAATGTGGTCCCCATTTTCAAACAAGGGAGGAAGGAGAACTCACGAAACTATAGGCCCGTTAGTCTTACCTTGGTCCTGGGGAAGCTCTTTGAGAAAATTACCTAGGAGCACATCTTCGAGCAGAAGGGGAGATTATGCTTAGGGGCAACAAACATGGGTTCATTAGGGGTAGGTCCTGTCAGACCAACCTGGTTGCCTTATACGACCAGGCCACAAAATCCTTGGATATAGTTGTTGTGGTGGACGTAGTCTTTCTGGACTTTAGGAAGGCCTTTGACACTGTCTTTCATCCCATTCTCATTAAAAAATAGGTGACTGTGGTGGCAATGCCTACACAGTCACATGGGTCGCAAATTGGCTAGAGGTCCATACCTACCTGGAGGGACATGGGCAGTGGGGTCCCCCAGGGCTAGGTCCTTGGGCCCGCACTGTTCAATATCTTCATCAGTGACTTGGATGAGGGAGTGAAAAGCACCTTGTTCAAATTCACAGATGACATTAAGATGTGCGGAGAGGTGGGCATGATAGAAGGGAGAGCCAGGCTACTAGATCTAGACAGGTTACTGGGGTGGGCGGATGAAAACCGGATGGGATTCAATACGGACAAGTACAAGGTCCTACACCTGGGGAGGAAGAACCAGCAGCATACCTACAGGCTGGGGAACTCCCTTCTTATCAGTGCAGAGGCAGAAAAGGATCTTGGAGTCATTATTGGTTCCAAGATCAACATGGGCCGCCATCGTGAGGACATCGTCAGTAAAGCGAACTGCACTTCGTCATGCATCCATAGATGCATCTCGAGCAGGTCCAAGGAGGTGATCCTCCCTATCTATGTGACACTGGTCAGGCCACAGTCAGAGTACTGTGTCCAGTTCTGGGCACTGCACTTCAGGAGGGATGTGGACAGCATCGAGAGGGTCCAGAGGAGGGATGCTCGCATGGTCAGGGGTCAGCAGGGCAGGCTGTATAAGGAGAGGCTATGGGACCTGAACCTGTTCAGCCTCCACAAGAAAAGGCTGAGCAGGGATCTGGTGGCCATCTATAAACTGACCATGGGGGACCAGCGGGGAACAGGAGATTCCCTGTTCCCCCAAGCACTACCAGGATTAACTAGGAGTAGTGACCACAAGTTGACTGAGAGTAGGTTCAGACTAGACATCAGGAGGTGCTACTTCAAAGTCAGGGCAGCTAGGATCTTGAACCAACTTCCAAGGGAAGTGGTACTCTCTCCTACCCCAGGGGTCTTAGATAAAGGAGGTTAGATAATCACCTTGCCAGTGTAGTTTGGCCCCAGCATTCTTTCCTGCGATGGCAGAGGGTCGGACTTGGTGATCTGCTCAGGTCCTTTCCAACCATACCTGTGGCAGAAATGCCACCGTGGGTGCCCCTCTCCAGAAATCTCTCTCTGTGCCAGCCTGAGAGGCTGCTGGTGAATCCCTCAGGGCGGGGATGTCCATGTCTGCATGACAAAAGCCATGCTACCTGGGCCTGAGAGGCGGATGCTCTGGTCACCTGGGCAGGGGAACGACCCGGCCCTGGCCCTGCGCTCAGCCCAGGTAACCAGGGATGCTTGGGAAATGGGTCGGCTTGTGACCAGTTTTGGCAGCTTCGATTGGATCGGGCTG
>JAGPOW010001327.1:21717378-21728477 GCA_030014935.1 Caiman crocodilus
GGCTAGGGTCCTGTGACCCTGGCACTCGTTCCTGCCATTGGCGGGGGGTCAGACTAGATGGCCTGCTCTAGGCCCCTTCTGACCCTAGATACTATGATATAATTTGACCTCAAATCAGTTAAATCTGATACTACATTCAACCAAATTTCTCAGACCAGTTTTGGCCATTTTGAAACTGGTTTATGTACACTGAACTTATGTTCGGTTATAGGTTTAAACCAGTTTCTGATCACTTAACCCGGTTTGTGTGCAACTTCTGTCCCTAGCCAAGGTGTAATAAACTATTTTATGATTATAAGAATAAACTTTAAGTCATGTTATACCAGTTTACACTTCTTCAAATATTGGCTCCACAACTCTGAAAATCCACAGTTACATGATCTTAACAGTAGAGTGGGATGGATTTTGATCTACAACCCTCTTGACATGTATGTAGTCATATGTGAAAAAAATTAAGTCAGTCCAATCATGTAACCATTGATATCACTGAAGTTACACCACACTGTAACCAAGATTAGAATCTTCCCCTTAGATTCTGTAATGGGTACAATTTGTTCATCTTTCAGTTAGATTAGAGATTTAATAAAGTATCTGGAACCCATAGATCTACAAGCACTACTACAGTAGCTGCTAAACAGCATGAAATTGCCTTACCTATGGGGGAGCTTGAAGAGACTATGGAAGGACCAAGAGATGCAGGGCATACAATGATTATACAGTAGCACCATCCTGTAGGGCTAGGTACAGACAGTCAAAAAGCCTGAGGCTGAATCGATTCAGTCTTTGCAGGTTAGTCTAAGATACACATATTAAATTGAAACAGAAGTGAACAGACATTTACCTTTGATTCAGGAAATGCAGTCGTATGCCTGCAGTGGCTCAGAGCATGGTTTTCTGGCTGTGTTTACTTCCTCTTCCTTCTGCCCCTAAGGTCTCTGAGATTGTCAGACCAGAATTACAGCAGCAGGACACTGCAGGGTTGCTCATCACTTCCTTTTCCTGCTTCCAGGTACTTCTGGGATTTGTAGTTCACAGTTGCAGCCAGTAGTAAGTTTGAGCAGAGGAAGAAGTGTTTAGCTTCTTTCCCTGGGGGCAGGGCCACCCCCCTCCCCACCGCCATAGACTGGGCTGTATTCCCAGCTCGGCTTGCCCCCCACCCTTTGTCAGTCAATCCTCTTTGCTTCAGCTAGAAAGCAGAAGGGAGGAGCCATTCCTCTGCTCTTTGGAGCAGACAGCAGAGCCCAGCCCAGCCCACAGGTGGAAACCATACTGGGGTGTTGTGGGGCTCTGATTTAATTTGAACCAGCAAGGGGTCTAGCACAGAAGTTTCATAAACTGGCTTGAATCAAATCAGTTAAGTCTGATACTACATTCAACCAGGTTTATCTTAAACCAGTATCAGCCATATTGAAACTGGTTTATGTGCACTGAATTTATGTTCTGTTACAGGTTTAACCAGGTTCTGATCACTTAAACTGGTTTATGTGCAACTTCTGTCCCTAGCCCAGGTGTAACCTGTTCTTTTGGTACAGCCAACCTTCTCTGCAAAATGTTGTAAAGATGGCTCACAACTTTTCCTCCTTCCTGTCAAGTCCACTTTTTCTTTGAGGTATCCTGAATGCCAAGGAACACAGTTGTGATGGGTTCTTGAGTATGTTGCATGTGATGGAAGGCTCTTTACATGGTCTCTTCATGTGGTCCTGAGTTCTCGAAGAGACCGATATAGGTAGTATCTCTTCCCTCTCCCCAAATCTGGATAAATCCAGTATTGACACAATTAGCTTTTGGAACTGGGGGTGAGAGGGAGGTGTTGCTCTTTCACCCACCAAATATATCTGAAATGTAACACATGATGCACCTTACATCCCTTTTCATCAGAGCTGTCTCCTAAATGCTGTTCACTTGTAGTATCAAAATCATAGGTGACCAAGTCAGGGGGGGCACTTGCCTCCTCAGTGGCCAGTCATTGTCCTCCATCTCTCTTATGTGAGGAGTCAAATACATACAGTGTTGATCCTGAAATCATCATTATGTGGCAAATGAGTAAATCCTTCACTGAGATGATTGGGGCAATTCATTCCTCTCAGACACTGTTCCATGCTTCCTGCAGGCTTTGCATTCTCCTTCTGAGAGGGCATTTGGAATGCCCCAACTTCTTCGAAGTGTGTTATCTTTTTCCCCCTCCAAATTTATATAAAAAATACCAGTGCCCTATTTACTTTGAGTAACATGCCACAGAGCAGGAATTGTCAACTGGGGGTTTGTGTACCCCTGGCAGTACCTAGGGGGTATGTGTGGGTGGCTGGGGATGGAGCGCTGCCACCTTCCAGAAGCAGGGGGAAGTGGGGGCAGTGGTGCCCCTCTGTGGGCCACACAGGCACCATCTGGCCAGCCAGACATGGAGCGATGCCACTTCTTACCGCCCCATGCTGCTGACACTCTGCTCCTTTTTTAGTAAGTATACCCTGTTTCCATGTCTGGCTGTGCACTCCCCCCTCTCCCACCCCCAGCTTCCAGGGGTACACTTACTAAAAAGTTCTGGCCATCAGGAGTACATTTACTAAAAAAGGCTGAAAACCCCTGCCATAGACTATAACCAGCAAATAATCATGCAGATTTGCAACATCCTCTTTCTTCCCAGCAGCTGTACAGTCACTATTACACATATCTCTATCTCCATGATGCTACTAATCTTGTTTCCTGATTCTCAATATGCTCATAACACATTTTATAGCATCAACTTCTCCACCACTTTCTACTTTTGTGGCTTACCCTCAACCTTTGCTTTGCTCTTTTACAAAGATTATATGGTCCACCTCTCAAAATATGCAATTTATTTCTCTAAAATGTCCCCTTTTTCCTTTCCACACTAACCCCTTCTCATGTTTGCAGCAACAGCAATTTATTTTGCTTCACATTTTATTGAATTGGGAGTAACAGGTTGTGATCCACCAAGTTCTATGAAACAAAACTGACAGTTAAGGTCATCTATGAGAATGAACACAAGAGAGAGTGAAGAAATTTTTACAGAGTAACTCTGAAAAATTATATTAGAACAATTCAGTTTCCTAAAAATGAAGAGGCTTATCCAGATCTGCCATTTTAACCCATGTGCTTTCAGAGGTTGATGGTTTTCAGGAAATGAAATAAGGTAGTCAAACTTAAAATGTTAATGGATTAAACAAGCCCAATTTTATGTAAAGCACTGAGATGTGAAAATAAAATAACAGAATACTAAATGTTATGGTATGAAAGCTCCACCTTTCATTCAGCTGCACAAGTAATAACATTGTGACAACTTCAGTGCACAACTAATTAGCCACTTGCTGGACATGTCCTTATTCTGTTCTAAGGAAGTGATCGCCTCACCTTTAAGCTATCAATCAGTGTTTAGAAATGTCCTGAATATAAAGATGGGAAAGTAAAGCACTGGATATGAATCACATACCTAGCAGGAAGTTTAGTGATCCTTGCTTTAAAGAGATCTGAAAAGCAAATGATGTCAAACACCTTCCTTTTTCATTCTTTACATAAAATAAGTGGTATGAAAAGCAAGCCATTCATTGTTCAGATCAGCTGATCTAGACCTTGGCTATCACATTAGCCTTTTGTTCTTGGCAGCACCTTCTCAGAGTGACTAATGGAAACCATCATTTCTGGCAGGATGGGGAGTTTTCCATCTTGTTGAGGGCATGTTCTCCCCTCCTTTCTCCAATTTGTCTGCCATCCCCACCCTGCCTATGCTTGCTCTCTTTTGATGTAATTTTCTCTTTTCTTTCCCTGTATGCTTCAGTATCCCATTCCCATTCCTCATCCCCTGTTCTATTCCTTCCATTTCCTGTTTACCCCACTCACTAGCTCTCACCTGATATAATGTTCATATAATATTATTTGATTTCTTATTTATGGAAAAAATGATTACTGAAAAACTGAGCATTGCAAAGCATTAGGGCTCATATGGTACCTTGATCTAGACATTTTAAAGCACTCAAAGGGGTTATTTAGGTATTTCTTACAGAAATAAGGATAAAGTTACTGTTCAGTTAAATGAGGCGTCAAAGGCCACACACTGAGTCGGGGGAAGAATTAAAAGTAAAACCCTAAAATACTGACTCTAGCTATAAAATGGTACAGGTCTAAAATAAGCTTAAAAAGCAAATACCTAATTCATTGTTAGGTGCACAGCAAACAAATCAGACATATGCACTATTTCCTACTGATGGGACCTATATTTGCTCCAAGAGCAATTCCACTATTCAGTGGTAGTCCCTAAGCACATAAGGATTGCATGATCAAGACAGGAGGACACATACTAGTTCATGACATGTGCATTTAATAGACATTGGCAAACAGGATCAGTTTTGAATCACAATAATAAAATCAATACAATTAGTCATTCTTAACATCAGCCATGCATGATGCATTGAAGAAAATGAGAAACCAAAAAAAATACTGAATAGATTCAAAACTGTGGACTTGATGAAATAAGATTATGTACACTGAAGACTAAAGGGGCAAAGTATGGAAAGCATTATGATGATTAAGAAGCACAGTTTCCCTGCCAGCTGCTGAATAAAAGCAATGATGCCTCAAGTTGTGCTGGATGTCAATAAATAACAGAAAGAAAATTTAAATGACACAAACATCAGGGAATACTGGGTATCTGTGTACCATCACATTTTTAGTCTCTCATAGGCAAAAACAGTTGGCTACATAAAACTGAATTATGTTGAGCATTTGAGTTATCCAAGCCAGTTTGGCCTCCTCAGTCTATTCTAATAGGAACCCTGGTGCAAGAGATTCCAATCTTTGCCCACTTCTTACTTTGCTCTACTAGTTGTTGCAATATTCATAATAGCAGATGGCCTCTGAAACAGATGCAGTTATATCTGAAAACTGCTAATGGTAGAAAGCAATGAAGATGCAATAGATTTATACAGAAAATGGCTAGAGGCCACAATTAGCTGTAAACTTCTTGAGCTGAACCACCTGCAGTTGGTCTTGTTTAAAAGTGGCCTCTAGACTTGGCTGCCTATAGATGTGCTCATTCGTGTTCCAATTAGAATGCGTCAGAGCAGTCTTGATGAGTCTGTTCCATATTCTAATCAGAAGGCTCCAGCCTCACCTTACCACCATGTGTATTAAGCCCCACTATGTTTCAAAATGGCCACAGGGGAGCTTTAACTAAACCTCATTGACTGAGCTTTAAATGAAGTGTCCCACAGCCATCTTGAAATGCATGGAGGCTTAATAGATGTGATGGTCAGCCATTCTAATTAGAGCAGCTGTCCAGGAACACTCAAATCAACACACACTCCCCCTCCTCCAAGCATGTGCATAGGCAGCCAGAGAGGTGACAGCAACTCACTGGACTGCCCACCTTCTGTACTCATGCATACAAAATACCATATTTGAGGCCTATTTATACATTACTGCCTAAACCCTTGGTCTAAATGGCCTGTTATTCCAAGTTAATTTCTTCACAATGAGTTTTTTAAAACCATTAGTGAAAGAATTTCTATGGATTCACTCCCCATCATCATGGGATGATGGACAATTATAATTAGGAATGGCCTATAAGAGCCAAACTCTCCAGTTCTGCTACTCAGCCTGGACCAGCTGCAATGGAGAAGCTGTGTGTTGCCCATGGGATACTTGAGAAGGGAGATGAAGAAAGACATCAACTCCTTTCCTTGTGTCTTTGGCTTCCTCAGACTCCCCTGAAGACTTCAGAAAGAATGCTATACCAACTAGTACAGAAGCACCAGAGAGGAAGGAATTAAAGGAGAAAAGCTTCCCAGCAGACTAATCCAATCCTGAGACATTGCGGAGGACCAAATAATGAAACCATTTTTAGTCCAGTTTGAAATGGTTGGAGTTTTCCTCAGAAAAGCAAGAGTGGAATAGTAATTATATCTTTTGGCTGCTATGGAGGAAAAAAAAAAAAACTGGACAGAGAAAACAGAGGGCAGATGCTGCCTCTGACCAACCATCATGATTCCACCCTCATCCACCAAATAGCTTGATATAAATGCATCTGTGGACTTATGCCATTCTTCTTAGTGTTATGGCTAACAAGGGACTATGAAAATAGAGGGCCATTTGCCATGATGCTGTGCCATAAAAAAAAAAATAATAATAATAATAATAATAATAATAATATGGGCAACATGTCAAAAACTCCAGAGAGGGAATTCCTAAATTGGATCTTAAAACTGAATCCTGTGGGAAAAGGTTGTGGGGAGGAGGCGGCAAGGAGGAGAAACTTGCAATGATTGCAACTCATGTTGGGTTACCCAAGCTGCAGCTGTGGTAGCATGAAACTTAACTATATATTTGGATGGTTGGCTTTTGTTTTCCCGACCTCACTGAACTTTGTGCTACTGCTGTAAGGACACGAGCTAGATACTAGAAAGCTAGCTCAGTTATATTTTCATTACACTACAGTTACTTCAGTGCAGATATATCCCAAATTAATGTCTGTAAGGGGTTTGATATCCTCAGAGGGAATACACACTAGTATTTTAAAAAAATTGCCTACAATTTATTCTGATGTTGAAAAACGAATCCCTTTTATATATGTCTGGAAGTCTGAACATGTTAGAAACCAATGATCTACCAACTACATCCAAGTTATCATCATTACTTACAGAGAAATACTGCATGTTAATCCATTTTTTTCCTTCTAAAATAGCAAGCCAGGGGTCAATTGCACATATAAACAAAGACATAAAGCACATACAAAACATACAAACACAAAACACATAAAAACTTAACACACACACAAAGGCAGTATTAACAGGCACCTACTTTCTGGCTGTAACTGTTGCATTATTTATACACTTTATGCTGCTCTTACTAAGAATGTGTGGGAGAAAGGATTTGCATAGCAACCATGCCTGGGTCAAGGAACATACATATTTTGACAATCACACTGCATCCAGGCTCACTGGTCACGTCTTGATAGGTTGCTGTGGCTACTAATGCTGAGAATCGACAAATCAACCATCTTTAAGAATTTTTAAAGGGGCCAGGTCACTTCCACTCTGGATCTAGGTACACATTTGTTGATATACACAACCAGCCAGAAGCTGAACTCCGATAAAGGCAAGGATGTTGATATCATGGAAAGAAGAGATTGACATGGTATAGCTTACATAATCTTGCAACACTCATCTCCATTGCCCCTTCTGTCTTCATCTCTTGGACTGAACAAATCTCTGCATGAAAAGCAAAGTGCTCTTGCAATGTCAACACAGCCAGTGCTAATATTAGTGATTCCTTCTTGCATAATCTGATGCTGGGCATTTTTAAAAGCACTCTAGAGACCGCTAATCACAAATAATACATAAATCCCAAATCTCCAGTTTGTAGATTTGTGATAAATGTAGCATGATGTTGGCTTTTGTGTTTTTGGATTCTCTTAAGCAACTTTATGTTTACTTATGCTATGGGTGAAATGGCATACCCGATTGTCATAAAAAGGCAATAAATGTTATGCACCAGATGGTGTTTACTTCTGATTTGAGAAATAGATTTTTAAATATCAGGGCTTCCCATACTGTGGTCCACAGACCCTGGTGTTCAACAGATCACTTGCTGGTGATCATTTGCTTTCTAGTTGCTAAACTGTAATAAGTAGCAAAAGTACATGAATTGCTTAATTAATTTTACTTTGTGGGTTAACATTGTCTGTGGGTTCCATTGATCATTGGTGAAAAGATAGGACTTGGTAGAAGGTAATCCTTAATGCAGGCTCTCATTTAATTTGTGGACCTAAATAAGAAAATAGTTGACAACCTGTTTTCAGTGGCAACAAAGAATTAGGAGCCAAAAAATGCTACCTTGTTGCATTAACAAGAACTCACACATTGTAACTGTACCGTTAGAACTGTGATATGCATTTGGAATCCACGAGGTACTATAACTGAACTCCAGCCTATGAGATTTTTCTAGTGAATGGTTGCGTCTTATTACTTAGTATTCCTAAACTTGATTCTTTTGCTGAAAAATCCTCTCCAAAAATGGCCTAGTTTTTGGAAATGAATTGCTTATAAGAACAGGACATTGAAGATAAAAAATAAATAAATATAGCTGTGCCACATCTATTGTTTCTTGATGGAATTCAGAACTTAGAAACAGAACTTGACAGATTGGATTCATTCAGTGTCTGAATTCTAATTGATCACCCCTCAGGTGACATTATACCCACATCAGTATAATAAGCCTTTTTTAAAAGAAATAAGTGCAATCAGGTAAACTCATCTTTGTGCTGATCTGGGAACTCTAAAGACTACAGATTCGTATTGATGTATATTCAGTCAATGACTGGGATAAGTGCAAATCTTTGTGACTAAATCCATTACGGATGTCCCAGTTCCCTATAAAATAATCTCTACATGGTCCTCATTTAAAATCATGCAGAACCACTTTCAATGAAATAAGCAAGCATTTATGTTGTACGGTCTTAAAACTGAGTTAAATACTAATCTGGAAATGCTTGAGAGGAATGCCGACAGCCTCAGCCATCTTTTACCACATATTAATATCACATTGTATATATGGGGATCAGTGCTTGTTGATGTGAACCCAGTTCAAATTATGGTAACCGAGGCCAGTGGAACAGAGCTTTGCCATACATTATTCTTGCAGACTGAGGTCAGAGGTAGTTTGGTTGGGAAGCCAGTTCACCAGTTTTATTTCAGAAGGGCAATGCTCTCTCTACCTGTGGCATAGAAAGATTCTTGTAGAGATGTATAAAATTGAGGTGCTTCTTCCCACATGTGGTAAGTGTAGCATGCAGGAAAACCGCTGGCTATTCTGTAGTCCCTGAGAAAATAGCGTCCCAAGACAATTGACCTTCCTCCTCTCCCATCTACATTCCTGATATCTTAGGGTCATTTCCAAAGAGTATATCCAGTTTCCATTGCTCTGGCAGTGAAACACTACCAACACCTACCAGTAAATCTGGCCCATGAAATTAAACAAAAATAGAGAAAAAAAAAAATGGGGACTGGATGGGCCCATGAACAGGAGAATAAAACTGTTCAATTATGTTACCAGTTGAAATGTATCCCTGTTTAGTAATGAATGAAGGTTATTCTCATTTGGTGGTGCACACAAAAGGAACAGTTTCGCTAATTCTTACTACAAAAAACTTGAAGTTGTGTCTCTGGTTTAAAATTTGTAACAAAAACAAGTGAGACACACATTTGCCAGAAGTGTCATAAACCTCATATTGTTTGTTTTTTTTAAACAATCAAAAACCAGTTTTCATTGTTCAGTTTTCAGGGAGATTATTTTGTTTGACTTTGAAAACAAACAAAAAAGCCAAGAGTTCTGAACTCAGAAAAACTAGAGACTTACATGAGCCTCCTGGCCCCCCAAAATCTGTCTGCATGAAAGAAAACCATAGAAAACTAAGACCTGGGCCACAACCAGGTCAAAGATTCTACCACGCCTGAGTGCATAAGTGGTACAGAACAGACATTAGTTTCTGTAGCCAACAGCATACAAAGGAATGATAATCTGACTGTTTGCAGGCCAAATGATCAGATCCCCATTTCCAGTTGGATCAACTGTGGACAGTCTTTGGCACAAGATGAGATCATAGTTTGAACTCACACTTGAACTGTTCTGCCATATGCCCCCACTATTGACAGGGTACACCTTTACACATACTTTATGTTAAGTCTGTCACGGCAGCGCCTGCAGGGAGGGCTGTGATCTCCCTGAGGTCCCTCTCACTGTGTCAAAGGCTGGCCCAAGGACACTCTCTTATTCTCGCCCGCCATGTCTTTGCTGTTAAGTATATATTGGGAGGCTGCCTTACATCTCCTCGGGCATGGCTAATCGGTACTTCTGTCCCTGTGATCTCCTGGACTCTCTGGGGTCTTCCTGTATAATGGGTGCTCCCCTTATGGGCTATGCGTGGCTCTGACCATCCCCTAATACCACGCCCCAAGCCTCGCAGATGGGAAAGACATTGTTCAATCAAAATACATGCCCGCTCTCTCAGGCCTCCTCTGTAATCCTGCCTGCTCTTGGGCCTTCTCCATGCTTCTCTATACTAGTGCCCCTCCTGGGCTCTCTCCGTGCCCACTCCAGGCTCTCTCTAATGCACTGCTCCTCCTTTGGGGCTCTCAGTGTCCACTCTGGGCCTTCTTTAAAGTGTCATCCCTCCCTGGGGCCCTTGCCCGCTCTGGGACTTCCTACTGAGCTACCGGTCTTCCAGTCCCACCACGCTGCTTCCCCCTTTGCTGCTATCCCCTTTCCTTGGGGGGACCACCGCAGCACCCTGTCCTTCTCCTGGGCTTATTGCAGCGCTAGCCTATTACTGGGCTTGTCATGCCTGTCCTGGGCTTCTCCAATATGGCCTCTCAAATATGTTGCCCTCTTCTAGCGCTCACCACGCCCATGTTTGGGCTCCTTAAAATGCTGCCCCCTGCCTAGGGCTCATCACACCCATCTTTGGGCTCCTCAAGTATTGTCCCCTGCCTGGGGCTCACTGTGCCCATGCCTGGGCTCTTCCAATGCCCTCTCTGGGCTGGGGTCTCCACACCCCGTACTGCTGCGCCCTCACTGACACTAGACTGCTCCTTCCCTGGCACTAGGGCCCCACACCCTGTGGGCCCCTATGAAGATACTGCACCCTCACTGGCACCTATGAGACCTCCTCCAACCCTTGATAGCCTCACCCAAACCACTGGTCTAATATCAACACAAAGCAAACTCAATCCTCCTGGCTACAACTGAAACATAAGGCACCTGGCTATAACAACACAAACCTCCTGGCTATACCTCAGCATTGCTCTCATGTCCTGGAGCCGCCATCCCCCAGTTTGCTCAAGCAGTGCTCACATTCTAGCTCCCACCCCTCTGGTTGCTGTCAGAGACCTGCTAGCCTGGCCTTGGCTCGGGCTTTATAAGAGCCAGGCCCTGCGGCCCTTAGGATCAGCTGACCCTCATTAGTTGCCCCAGCAACTTGCAGCTGTGCTCCTTCTCACCTCTCTAGGAGCCAGGCAGCAAGGTGCCCAGTGACAGGCTGCTTTCTCAATATGTAAATCAGGTACGCCAGTGTTGCAGTCTGTATAAAGTTA
>JAGPOW010001327.1:21736912-21772398 GCA_030014935.1 Caiman crocodilus
GTTAAAGGGCAAATTTGTCTGCTTTTATCTCCTAGCACTGCTCCCCTCTTCTGTATCCCTCTCGCTCTCTCTTCCTCCCTGCACCTTGTTGTTTGTATTCTAATATCTTTCTTCTTATTATTCTCTGTTTTCTTCATGTCCTTTCACACCATCTGATGAAATGAAATAGGGTTCACCAAGGTCAGTGCTCTTTTTTTTCTGTATATCTTTTATTTAGTTAGTCTATAAAGAACAGGTGTAATTTTCCGGCATGTTTGGGGCCAAGTGGACTATTGTCCAAAAGGACTTCTAATATTTATCCTGGTGAAACTCCAATTTGGCTAGAGGGCTTTAGGACTTGAATGTTTCTTTTGACAGTATCTGTTACTTTTCTAAAACTCTTCCTTATCCGATTTTCATGTCTGTTCTATACCTGACATCTTAAAAAGACACATCCTTCATCTTAGAATTTCTGGAGTGCTCGCTACACAGTATTCAAGGAATCTCCCAACAGAGACTCTTAAAGCTTATTTTTTGAAAGCACCTCTTAAATAAAGAGAGGAATCTGTTGTGTCCGTATCTTGTTGCATCAGTGTACTATAGCAGATCAGTCTGCATTTACCACTGCTGTGGTTATATAAAGCCACAACTATACAAAACACTTACCTTGAAACCCCAGTTTAATGACAGAGAACAATAGGCTCCTCTTTGTAACAACAAGCCATGGGAATTTGCATGATCCTCAAACATTTACTAATAAATTGAGCTGCCTAAGCTAACGTTTCTCTTGCTATTTAAACCCCGAAGTATGTAAATAAATAAAAGAATGGAGTAGCTATAGTGAGAATAACTAGAAACTACAAACACTGATTGGAGAGATTAAAAATCATTATTTCCTCATGCAGCACTGTCAGTGAGCTAGGTGCTGAACTGACAAATAGCTGTGGAACTGACTGCAAAGAGCTGTCTAATTGAGGAGAGAGTTGAAATAAGGGAGAATACAACACAAAAAGAATATGGAGGACAAAGTCAAGGAGCGCACAAATACAGTTCAGATGTGCTTAAGTTTTGTTCCATGCAATGTTCAGTGGGTTCCTCAGTGAATTTAATGGTGTGAATTTAATAAATGGTGTGAATGGTGTGAATTTAATAAATAGAAAGGAATCTGCAGATACTAGGTATGTAGTAATAAACTGTGTTCTAAGAACATATTAAGAGAACCCTTTCTAACTCTTTACAAAGACACAAGTAATATAAATACACCCTATTTGCTGACAAGTGTTTTCATAGGCTGCGGAATGGGATGGGCTACTTGGGCCATGGCCCGACCGGCTTTTAGCACATTAATTTCTATAACCCACAAATGCACGATTGTCATTCTGGTTAAAACTGCATAGTTATTTTTGTAACTGCATAGCTAGCTAAGTTAATGTGATAAAAGTTGGTCGTGGAGCAAAACCCCCAGTTTTTCTTTCTTTTAAATTTATTTTAAAATGCATTCCCTCCACTTTCCCCAACCATTTCTGACTTTTTCTCTCCCTCTCTATTCCCTATAGATAAGCATAAGTGAGCTCAGACTTAGGATAAGCTTTAAACATTTTTATTTTGGTAGCAAGTTTTTGGTTTTGGATATCCTCTGTTTTATATTGTATTATTATTAAGTTTGTATTCATTTTTACTATTGTACATTGTATTATTATCATTTTCGTATTGATTTTTATTGTTTCGTATGGATATTGTATGGTTTAGGCCTGTGTTTGTAAGTGAACCGAAGTCATGTCAAGTTTCCATTTTATATGTCAAGTCTCCATCTTCTATCCTCTGCTGGGGCATCCCATGTTGCAACTGTATGAGTCACATACCCCTTCCATGTAAATTGGTTTCCCGAAGAATGAATGTGATTGGGAATGATTGAAATACAATGGTAGCAGGCCTCTACTGAATGGTCTGTAATGACTGGGCCATCCCCTCTCATTGATTCACCTAGGAACCACAGACCTCACCCAGGAAGAGACAAGACCAGCATTTGAAAGACAAAGGATGCTGCAAAACCAGCAAATCTCACCATTACAGACGCCCAAAACTGCACAGCCTTGCACGGAGCATACATGCTCGGTATGCCAGGGGCTGACCGTTGCCTGGGCATGCCTCCTATCACTAGGGTCACACAAGGTCTGCTCCTATAAAAAGGGGCAATGAAAACAGACCCAGTGGGAACGCCATTTCCATCTGGACCACCACCATGCCACACCACCTATCTACCCAGAGGCCCTGCCGGCAACCCCCCTCTGGACAACACCTACTGGACAAGGACCCTTCCAGCCTGGGTAGGTTAGGGTTAGGGTAAAGATTGTGACAGGGTACCGGGGGTGCCTGCTCCTTTAAGGCCCTGGAGCTGGCAGCCTCCAGGTGCCTGATGAGGGCAGCCATTTTGAGACCGAAGCTTCCTATATAAACTGGGCAGTTTGGCTGCTGGGAGGTAGGCAGCAACATTGCCTGGCTGAAGAGCTGCTGGTGAGAACACCTGGAGGTAAGGGGGAGCTGTAGGGGTGGCAAGGAGGCTCCATGGTCCTGGGCATGACCTGAAATTGCACCCTGCCGGGAGTGGGTGGTCTGGTGGGGCTCTCAGTGGCGTGGGAGCCCCCAGGAAATGCCAGGCCAGTTATCACCCTGCTGAAAGGCGGGTCGGGGCACCATAACCCCTTTGCCCCCACTGCCGGGTGGGTAACCCCATTGGTTTGTGTGGAAGGGCCCAGAGGGTGGACCCTGTGAGAGAGAGAGAGAGAGTGAGGGGCTAGAGTCCCAGCTCAAGCGAGAGAGTACCCTTGACTGGCCCAAGCTGGGGCCAGGGCCAAGAGGGACAAAAGGACCGGGGGCCTGGGGTCCCGACTGGCCTGGAGATGGGCCAGGGCTAGGTGCCAGAGGTCCTGGGGGGACCACACCCGAGAGGGGAAGATAGCGTTGGGGGGCTAGGTAGCCTGATGATGGAGTAGAGGCCGCTGGATTGGAGGGATCGCAGGAGGGTCCTGTATGGATGATTCTGGGGCCCGGCATGGGGCCAGTGATTAGAGGAACACCAAGATGCCATTTGTGAGGCTTGGGCTGTGGTATGGGGATGGAAGGAGCTGCAGATTTCGCCCCCTGGCATCAGGGTACGAGTGGGTAGCCTCCTGCTTATTAACATCAGTTATGGAACCTAGCAAGATCAAGTTGTGGCGGGCAAGAACAGGCGGGCGGTTGGCCCACCAAGACAGGCAGGTGAGCCGTAGAGTGCAGCCCTGGGGAGCCTGCCCTGTCACAGTCATCATCTCCCCTGTTCAATAAAACCACTGTCATTTGCAACCCCAAGTTGGGTCATGTCTTACTGAATCCCAGTCCCTTCCCTATCTTAAATTCCAGCCTCATTCTCTCTCTCTCTCTCAGCTCCAGTTTCCACCCACTCTGCTAGTTTCCCAATCTCCTCCCAATTCCATCGCCCCTTTTCTGCCACCTCTCAGTCTCTCCTTGCTTTCCTGCTGCTCTGCTGCCTGCTGCTTTTCCTGTGATTTCCTGCTGTCCATCTCTCTGTTTCAGGCTTCCCCTGCACCCTCTGTAATCCTCCCCACCACCTTGCAACTTCCCCGCTCCTATTAATTGTCCTGTAGTTTGCTCCAGCTTCCAGCCCCTACTGCCGCTCCCTGCAACTTCTCTAGCTGCCCCAGAGCCATCCTCTTGCTCCCCACACCCAGAGCCCCTCTTTTAACACCCACACTTTCCCCTAGTCCCATTTTTCCCTCTCCCTACCTACCTTTTCAGCTCCACCATAGCTCTGGCTCCCGTCCCAACTCTGTGCCAACATGCTTCCCTGTTCTGCAGGCTTTGGGTGTTGTCTTTTAATCAGTTAAGATCAATTAACCTAAAGGTACCCCGAGCGTCAGTTCTTCAGCCCAGGTCCCTATCTACCAGTTCTAATCCCGGTCCTGGTAACTTTAACTCCCTACACTTTTACTTTCTTACCTTAACCTTTCCCCAGGTATCCCAAGTACACCAAGCACATACATGCATATACATCACAACACCCAACTTAGGAACTCACCTGTGTGAATATGTAGGTGGGTGGTATGTGTGTGAATTAGTGAATAACCATATATATATACATATATAGATATCATTGTGTGTGTGTGTGTGCGCGCGTGCGCGTGTTTGTGTGTAATATATGAATTAGTAATCCACGTATGTGTATTGGATGTGCAGGTGTTGGTAACTGGTAACTAATTCTGTCTAAATTTGGTGTGTGTAGTGTGTATGGGCTTAAACTGGTGATAGGTGTGCATGAAGTGTTTCTGAGTTGCTAGTGTGAGTGTGTGTGTGTGCATGTATGTGTATATGTGTGTGTGTGTATATATATATGTGTGTGTGTATGTATGTATACGTGTAAAATATGTATATATTTACACACATACACACACGTATACATATCTACCTATCTATCTATAATGGTATTGTGCGCATGATATACGAATTAGTGATTGGTGTTTAACTTTTGGGGTGTCTAGTGTATGTGCTTGAATTGGTGATAAGTATGCATGTGCCTAGGCTGGTTTGGATGTGTATGTGCCTAAGCTGGTAGTGTGTGGGTGTATGCACCTAATTGATTTGTGTGTTTTTTGTATATGTATAATTGTGTCACACCCTTCTGTCTAACAGCGCAATATTGAGATCCTGAGAGTTGGCCTGACCCCTCAGGGCAGCAGCCAGGCCATGGCCCGGGTGGCCCACCCCGTTCTGCAGCCTATGAGTGTTTTTACTTCTGAACTCCACTGCTGTCTTTCTATTTGGTCTCACTGACATCCTGGATTCTGTGGCGTTTTTAGCAAGCTATTGTTGCTCTAAATGGTATATCAGTAACCATTTTTTGTAGTAATTGATGTTTGTTTTGGCATATTTGCTGCTTTGGATTTGCTGAGGTTCTTCTTAAATAAGTGCAGACTGTGCACCCCCTTTTCTTTTTTTTGGAGTTTTCTATTTTTGTGTCTGGGAACTATTTTTGTGAAATAAATTAGAATGGCAACCTAAGTTGGAGAGATCAGCTGATGCATAACATGAAGTTGTTTTTAGTAAATATTCCCAGCTTTTAGTGCACAAGCCATAGGAACATGTGACCCAGTGTTTTCAATAATTTTATTTCCCACTTTCCGGGCTATGGTGTGAAGGCCACAAACAAATGCAGTGCAATAAGCCTGGGTATCCATCCCAGGCGCCATCTGCGCCTCCAGCATCCATGGTTTCAGTGCTGAAAAAGCACTTAACTCTGTTGAATTCTCACAATCAAAAGTGTGGCAACACCTCTACCCTCTGGGGTCAGCAAAACAACATTGACCCTCGCACTGGCGACAACAAGCACCTAGACACTGCATTCATCTGAGGCCTTTGCAGAGTGGTTTGAGGTTTGTTGCAATAACGTATTTGTTTCTGTATTTATTAAAATAGAAAACAACTCTGACTGTAAGGTAACTCCCTCCCACCCACATAATTCGATTCTGTAAATGGAAAATTTATATTTTTAAAATATTTTTTCAGATATAGAATCTAATTGTTGGAGGCTTGCTTTGAATTTGTCCCCCTTCACTGCTACAGCAGGGAAAATAAATCAGGTAGCCCCTTGCTCACTGCTTCCTGTCAACTTCTTCCCTTTGCAGCCTCTTCCCTTCTTGCTGTCAGACCCTGCTCTCTCTGACTACACAGAAGTTAGGATCAAATTTGAAAACACTGACCTTGAAACAAACATGGCTGCAGTAATTTGCATGTAGTACCCACAGAATTATTTCAGCCACAACTTATACAGTTTATGTTTCTTTTGAATGTGCTGCAAGTTTTAAAAAAGATACTTCATGAACACACTTTTAAGTGTCACTTTTGTATTTATGTATATATAGTACAACCTTTTGGTGGCATTTCCTCTGCTGGGGTAAAACTGGTATGCCCCTCTAGGGTGCTCTTCCGCACAAAGCCACACCATGATAGGGTAGACAGGGCTCTTTAACCCTGGTTGGCAGCCGGTCTAGAATTGGAGCCCTGATAGATGGATAAATGGATGCTTTCCTTTCCTAAGGCAGCTCTTGCATCCAAGTTGGTTCCAAATGTACTGGTATCTGCCTTTTCTTTGGATTAAATGAGCAAGGCCAAGAGATGGACACTGGTGTGTGGGCAACTCAGTATCTCCATATACACTGTCCTGGCTTTTGTGCCCTGGAAAGGTCACTCCAGATTCATTTAATCTTTCAAACAAGGTTTATGTTAAGTGAACTGATGTCTCACTTGGTGCAATTCTATTATCTTGCAAGGCAGACAGCTGCCAACAATAAAGGTGCATATCTACCCAGCCTTCTTAGAGTCATTCTGCCACAGGCTACTGAGAGAGAGACTGTTTTTGTGGACATTACATATCAGTTCTGAGATGCAGGATGTGCTCACTAAATCCTCTGCTCCTGATACAACCCTAGCTTAGCCAGCCAGCCAGGTCTATAGCACACCTCATCACTCAAACAATTCTCATGCCTTCTTCCCAGAAAAAAAAAAGATTCTGTGAAGTTCCAAAAGTTGAGGTCTCGCCGCACCAGCCTTCTCCTCTGTATACGACTACTAAGGACCCCAAACCTGGCCATAAGTCACTTTATTAGAGGAAGACTTGGAAGCTGTCAGTAATGATGGAAATTAGATCTGACAAACTGAGGCTTTGTAGTAACTTTATGAATAACCCATATTTTGCTGGAAGCTGTGTGAAGAAGGGGATCTACATGTCACGTCTGCATGTGCCTCCACTATACCAAATAGAATCATAGACAATGAGGGTTGGAAGGGGTCTCAGGAGGTCATCTAGTCCAACTCCTGGTTCAAAGCAGGGCTATTTTGAAGGCTTTGTCTAGCTGGATCTTAAAAACCATTAAGAATGGAGATTCCACCAACTCTGTAGCTAGCCTGTTTTGGTGCTTTACTACCCTTCTAGTGAGAGATTTCCCCCCCTAATAACTAATCTACACTTCCCTTGCAGCGACTTGAGATCATTGTCCCTTGTTCTGTCATCTGCCACCACTGAGAGCAGTCTAGCTCCATCCTCTTTAGAACCACCCCGCAGGTAGTTGAAGGTTGCTATTAAATCCTCCCTTACTTTTCTCTCCAGACTAAATAAGTCTAGTTCCCTCAGCCTCTCTTCTTAAGTCATGTGCCCCAGCCCCCTCATCATTTTCTTTTCCCTCTGCTGGACTCTCTCCAATTTGTCTAGATCCTTTCTGTAGAGGGGAGCCCAAAACTGGACACAGTACTCCAGATCTGGCCTCACCAGTGCTGAACAGAGGGGAATAATCACTTCTGTTGATCTTCTGGCAACTCCCTTACTAATGTAGCCCAGTAAGCTGGTAGTCGTCTTTGCAACAAGGGCACACTGTTGGGTCATATTCAACTTATTTTCCAATGTAACCCCCAATTCCTTTTTTGCAGAGCTACTGCTTAACCAGCCAGTCCCCAGCCTGTACCAGTATATGGGATTATTTCATCCTAAATGCAGGACTTTGCACTTGTTCTTATTGAACCTCATGAGTTTTCTTTTGGTCCAATCCTCTAATTTTTCAAGGTCTCTCTAAATCCTAGCTCTACCCTTCAGTCTATCCTCTATTGCCAACCAGCTTGGTGTCATCCACAAACTTGCTGAGGGTGCACTTTATGCCACCTTCCAGGTTGTTGATGAAGACATTGAACAAAACCAGCCCTAAGACTGATCCCTGGGGCACTTGACTTGACACCAGCTTCCAGCTAGACATTGAGCCATTGACTAATACCCTCTGAGCCTTACAATCTGACCAAGTTTCCATCTGTCTTATAGTCCATTCATCCTACCTGTACTTCCTTAGCTTGCTTGTGAAAATATTGTGGAAGACCATATGAAAAGTCTTTCTAAAGTTAAGGTATATCATTTCCACTGCTCTTCTTGCAGCCACAAAGCCAGTCATCTCATCATAGAAGGTTGGTCAGGTTGATCATCCCATCATCAGTTTGGTCAAGCATGACTTGCCCTTGGTTAAATCCATGCTGACTGTTCCTAATCATTAGAGCCTGGTTTAAGTTGCAGGCCTAGCTTGCTAATATCATGGCTTGATCATGGCAGGAGCTGCTATTTTCAAGCCCAAATTGTGGCACCCCCCATGCCCTTTGATTGGCTGAGGGGGCAAGTTTAGGGCCATCTGGCTGGCAGAGCCCAGTCCCCAGTGCCAGGCTGGGGACAGGGATCAGCAGTGTTGAGTGGGGAAGGACAGGGAATAAAACCTCTGGGCAGAATGCTGCAAATCTCCCCCTGTGGCATGGACCTCCTGCACTGGAAGGGGTGGGGGGGACCCACTTGGCTGCCAGAGTGGGGAAGACTCACCTGACAGTATGCCCAGTGCCTGGCAGACCCCAACCTAGCCAAATTTACCTGGCATCTAGGTGGCAACAGCTCAGCAGTGCCTGAAGTCTGCAGAAAACAAAAGGTTGCAAGGTGGGTGATGGGAGGGAGGGGCTGGGCATGGCATCACTCATATGCAGCAGCCACTGCACCTCAGTTTCACCCAGTGCTGGCCCTGCCTCTGCCCCTGTCCCCTTGCCCGAACTCCACATGGCACATAGGAGCCCCACTGGGGCTCTTCCCAGCCACTGCTCCCCTCCCCCCTTGCAGCAATGTACTGCCACTACTCACACTGGCTGGGGTGGGTGGGGGCAGTTGTGGGGTACCTGCACAGTGGTGTGCAACTCCATCTTGTTGCAACTCCATCTTGTTGCACAACTCCATCTTGTTGCAACAAGATGTCATGATATGGCCACTTGCTGGAGAACTCCCTATCAAGCAGCCATATTGTGGCATTTCATTGCAAATCACATTTTTGGTGAAAGTCACTTAATTTTGTGATTTTCATGAAAAAAGTGAAATTGCAAACCAGGCCCTACTAATCACCTTCTCCTCCAAGTCCTTGAAAATGGATTTCTTGAGGACCTGCTCCATGATTTTTCCAGGGACTGAGGAGAGGCTGACTGGTCTGTAGTTCCTCAGATCCTCCTTCTTCCCTTTCTTAAAGATGGGCTCTATATTTGCCCACTTCCAATTGTCCAGAACCTCCTCCAACCACCGTGAGTTTTTAGTGGTGGTTTCATGAGTTAGAGTACACCCTGGTGCCAATTACACCACATAGTCTAAGAATTCCTCATGCTTAAGCTTTACAAAAATTTGCTTCTTGGCTTTCTGTTTGTACCCGCAAACATTAGGTTGAGCCAAATATGTGAATTTGATTTAGCTATTTCATAAATGAATGTAAGTTGTTCTTTTTTCCATTCCAGTCTCGTAAAAGAACTGCAAATTATTTTTATATAGAACATCTAAGCTGGACCACAGAACACTTCACAGTTGGCTGTAAAACAGATTCTCATGTATCATATTGTGTATAAGAAATTGGTTCACAGGATCCCTCACAGGAGTGACTTCCTTATATTCAGTTTTCCTGTCTTCATGTTACTAGTAAATCATTTGATTTAACCCTACTGTAGTTCTCTCATTAGACAGCAAGATAAAACCCAAGTTTTATATGTGTGGGGGAGGAGGACATAGTAAATATCTACCTACTGTGGGATTCTTACCCTTTTCTCTCAGGGAAATGATCCTGGTCACTGTTGGAGACTGGATATGGGACTAGATATACTTAAGGTCTGACCTGTTGTCTCGCATTTCTTATGTTTCTGTGTTTCTTCAAATGCTTGTAGGGCACTGGGCTAGGAAACCCTAGCCCTGTTACCAGAAAGCAGGCTAGCCCCTTTAACACCAGACCTTTCCAGGCACAGCCTGCTGGCACGGCAGGGGTTAAAAGCTGAGCCTTGCTGACTAGTCAGGTGACTGGGAGGGGGCAGGCCAGGACTATAAGAACCCTGGGCTGAGCAGGCTAAAGCGTGTTTTGACTGCAGAGGGTTGTAGAGAAGGAGGAGACCTCATTAATGACTTGGGGTGCAGTCATAAAAGGCCAAAGGGCCCAGTGTGTTAGTGGGTGCAGCTGTACAGGGCCAGGGGTCCAGAGCTGGCTGCAGGAAAATAGGAATTTGAAGCTGGGTACTAGTGGGTGGATCTTGGCTAGTAGCGCAAGCTATAAGAAAGGGCCCAAGCTTGAGGAGGCAGAAAACCTAACAACTCAGTGCTTAGGGGCACAGTGTGAAAGGGAGGCCAGAAGGTCTGGTGCTGTAGTGAACACAAAAGGAGGGCCATGGGCCCCGAGAGTATTAAGGAGCTACAGCCTCAGAGTCAAACCCTACCTGGTGTGTTTAGGCTGGTAGGCCTAGCTAGAGAAAGTCAGGGGACAGAGAAGCCCGTGGTGGCTGAGAACCCCAACACAGAAGTACAGACAACACCTGTGGGGTGTGGGACACATACAAGTGGTCAGAGCATGCAAGGACAGCCCTAGCCATTGGGTGTATGATAGGTAGTCTCCTGCTTGTAAGAACAAATAAACAATATTTACATCAAGATGTGGCAGGCGAGGAAAAGCAGGATACAGGACAAAACACAGGAGTGAGGCATTAAAGGACTTCAAGGATGTTCCTCACAGACCGCTAGAAAGCCACTGGGGATGGCAAAATGTTACAGGCACTAGTATATTGTGTGCACACATAGGAAGTCTCGGGAAGATCTGAAACCTCACAAGTAGATAGAGAACTGCTAGAGCCTGGAAAGGTATTTCAGGGCTGCTAGGATTCGTATATATGCAGAAGTAGGAGGGGAGCTAGCTGAAGCTTTGTACTCATCTCTCCCAACCCTGGAACCTACAAATGTGATGTAAACCATCAAAATGCATGACAAACATGCAAGTTACTTTGCCATTTTAAGACATAGTTCTTCCCACCAAGGTGCATGGAGAAGCTTTGGAGAGAGCAAGAGCAGAAATCCCTGCACACTATCTGGAGTTTTCAGGATGTGCACAGCCTGCTTGGTCTGACATGCTGTTCAGAAGAATGGGCACAGGAGGAGGGAGCAGAAGGAACCCAGCATTTCAGAACTAAATCAACTTATTCCTTCCCCTTTCCCTCAGGTGAAAAATGTATCAGGCCAGTTTCCTTTCTTTCTTCACTTATCTACCTGAAAACCCTGTTAGTCTCTGTCTGCCTCAGCTCTACTTCCACCAGCCTCCCTCTACTCGTTTAAGCCTTGATTCACAGAGCTGTAAGAGGAAGCCAGCTGGCAGCTTCTTTCCTGATGTCCCTCTCCAGTGCAGTGAGAAGGGGCTACAATGCAGAATATACTGTTTGCTCTGGTACAGTTGAGGGGCACTACTACTTATACATCTCCTTTCACACATAAAACTGGAAAACCTGTGGCTTATAAAGCAAATCAAGGCCTAATGTACATCAGGCACTGGGCTGGCACTCAGAAGACCTGGATTCATTCCTTGGCCCTTCAATTGCTTTCCATGGTAAATTTGGGAAGTCACTTCTCTACCTGTTCCATGATTTGCCAAATAAGTAAAATGAGAACAATTACATTGACCTGCTTTGTGAAATGCCTTGAGATCTACTAATAAAAAACACAATATAAAAGCAGCTTTCCCCCACTTCTTTTGATGTGTATAAGCAAGGACTTTCTCTTATGACTGTCAGGATGTTTCCTTTCCAAAACTTATCTTGCACCATCTTCCCTCTAGCAATCACTTCTGAAGGAGGAAAATGCCACAGAGGAATGCACAGAGTTATTTCACCTGCCAGCCTGGGTTCTCCTTCCTTTTCCTTCTGTTACTTGGTTACAGTGAACTCTCTGGTAATAAACATAACTAATGGCAAAACTAACTCACAGTAAAACATTTGAATAAACATTGTGTTTTCTGATGATGACACACATGCAATGTATTTTGCAAAATATTTTCACCCAGCAACTAAAAGGATGATTAGTTCTCAGACAGTGACTATGGGACATTCCCTATCCACACTGAATAGATGTGCATCATGCTATACAACAAATTTGTGTATCAGTGTGACTGAACAGATCTGCTCTGAGCTGCATCTCTATAAAGTAGAGAGATGCCTGAAGGCCAGTTTCTGTCAGATGGGTGAACTGTTGGTTTTGTCCCCATCAGTCACTAAAAATCTTTAATGTTTAATCATTTTTGAACATTTTAAAAACATTTTGTCAACATAAAATTTCAGTGGCAGTTTTGTTTGTCTAAAGATTACAGAATATAGCTCATGATAAGGAAGGAAGGTCTGGTCCCCACAGAGTTTTTGCCTGGTATTACTAACTATGTTGGTCCTGGGTATGATTTTTATGTCAATATAGTTCTATCCAGAAGGGAAGGGGAAGAAGACAAAATAATGCTCTTTCACACCTATATAATTAGCATGGATGTAGTGCCATAGCAAGGGAGAGTGGGGGTGAGCGGGGGTGACCACCCTGGGCACTGAAGCTTAGGGGTGCCAACAGGTGCTACTCAGCTGGGGCAGGGCAAAGGACAGAGCTGCAAGCAGTTTGTTTGGGGGGACATGGAGGGTGGGGGAAGGGTGGCTCTCTCTGCTGCAAGTACTCCCAGGCAAGTACGATGGGACATGTGCCCTCTGGATTTGTGCGTGTGGTGAGGGTGAGATGCTGCTGCGGGGTTTGTCGCGGGTACCAAACCTTGTTGCTGTGGTATTGCATGGATATAGTTTTATTGGTATGAAGGACCATTATTTTGTCTTCTTCCCCTTCCCTTATGGGAACAAGCTAAATGGTTATAAAGCATCTTTATACTGGTATTATTGAGTCTACAGTAAGGAAGTTGTGCTATTCTAGAATAATTAGTTTTTGTGAGTAGACAAGCTGCAAGTAAAGCATTTATTTTAATTTAAAATAGATTGGGCCTAATACTACAGAATGTTGTGACAAAGTGATGTCTTAGGTTGCCTAATAGATCTTCTGTAGTCTACTGGGTATGACAAAGGTCTTAGAACCAAGAATTGCTAATCTATTTAGTGACTTTGAGGCAGTCTGTGCCCAAGCTTCCCTCCCTGTGAAAGTGGCTAGAATAATAGTTACTCACCTTTGGAAGGTGATTTGGGATCTGTGGCTGAAAAAGCACTACAGGATTGTTACATACTATTACTGTCATTTAACAACTTCAAGTTTGAGTTCATGAAACACATGTGATTTCACAACATATATAAAATGGCATTTGATTTATTATAAGGATCAGGAACATCAATACTCTTTTAAAGCATCTTGCTTTCATAAAATATGTTGTGTTTATCTTGGCAGACATTTAAGTCAAATCATGGCTACAGGACCATTGGCAGCTACTTTCCAGCAGCCAGGGAAGGAAAGCATATCAATGGTTTTACAGTACATCATAAGATACTTTAAATGTGAAATGGTTATCTTGGAGGAATGAAATCACATTCTCAGGCTCACAGGGCATTACCAGAGCAAAAGAGCCACATATGTTGGGTCCGTGTATATTTTTTTCAGTACAGACCCAAATCAAAACAGCAAAGCTTTGTTTGATTGGTGAGTAAATGTCAGTAGCCTAGCATTCATACAACTTCAGGACAACTAACATTTTGGATATAAATACAATGCCTTCAACTGAAAAGCAGGTGATTGCAGTGAAAAGAGATTTCTACTGCCTGCTCTCAAAATTGTTCATTATTTGCCTCAGAAAATGCATAAGCCCTGCCATGTGGGCCAAGGGAAAAAATGAGTTATGACTAGCAAGAGATGAAAAAGGCAACAAGAAAATGTTCTAGAAATGTATAAAGTAAGAGGGAAACAAAATAAAGTATAGGTCCTTTGTCTACTGGGAAAAAGAGAAGAAATGAACAACAGAGAGAAAATTGAAGTAGTAAGTGCCTCTGTCTTCACAAAAATAAAAAAGTTAAATGTGACTGGATATTTAGGATAAGTAACAAAGGACAGGAGTATATGCTGGAATAAGTAAAAAAAAAATTTAGAAAAGTTAGACTGTTCAAGTTGGCAGGGACTGATAAACTTGTCCTATAATACTTAAGGAACCAGGTGAAGCAATCTCTGAACTATTAGCAATGAGTATTGAATACTCATGGAGAACAGAGGAGGTCCAAAAGACAAAAGAAGGGTAAGTACTGTAGCTACCTTTTAAAATGAAGAAAAAAGAAAAACTTGAGGAGTAGTCAGTCTAATTCTGATATGTGGAAAGATACTGGAACAAATCTATATTAATAAAACGGCCTGTGTGTCTTTGTGTGTGTCAGCACCATAGCTCCAAGACCATGATACCTAGAGACCTGAAATGTTGCGTGCATACTAAGGAGACACGGGGGCATGCACCTGGGTGCTATTTTTATTGATTTGGCTCAAAAAAAAATTGCTGATTTTTTGATCTATACTGCACAACCCCATGTGACAGGTCAGCTCCAGGAAGCAGAATAAATTTGCATACGCAAAACATTCTTTAGAAAAGCTCAAAGCTCCTGGCCAAGGTCAACCGGTACAGCTGGAGAAGGCTCCACATTTAGCAGTATTCCCCTAAGGGCTGTGGTTGGGACTGGTTAACAGGACCTAGAAGCAACTGTAGGCGAAGTGAGGGCTTAAGGAAGGTCCAGGGAGAAAACAGTACGGGGCCTTCTCAGGTACTGATTAGGGGCTTATGAGAGGCCTTCCCTGTAAGGCAACCTACAAGAAGCAAACCTGCCAAAAATCGACTTGCAAAAGCTGCAGCCAGAGCAACTGAGACTCCTGCACAGCAAGCTGCAAACAAAGCAGCAATGGCTGCAGCCAGGAACCGGCCCTGGAGGGAAAAAGAAAACTCTGCATTCTTCTACAATCCAGTCTTGGATTACGGTTCTGATCCATTAGTTGCAATTGGCTCAATGGCAACTTCTTGCGGCTACTGCCTTGCAATAAGATGGAAAGGAGAAGCTCCAGGGATATGGTGCAACAGTGGCAAGGTTAAACTGCCCCAAATGAATGATCTTCCTTAGCCCCTTCATACAGTGGTGACAGGCAACAATTCAGATGCACGTCATTTCCAAAGCAACATTAGAAGATACAACTCATGCTTCCAAATGACATATTTTGGCACCACAAAAGACATCAGAGAATCTGGCTACCTGCCCACATTTAAAGTGCAGGGCCAGGTTTATCATCAGATTGGCAGTCTGATGTCACTCCCAAATGAAGAACCCAAATTCCTTCAGATTTACTTCATGGGTGACAATACAAAGCAGGCTGAACAGTGTTGCAACAATGTCATTCAAACCAACCTGCAGGTGGTGTTGCAATTGCAAGACACGCTCCGTAAGAAAAACAACTATGTTCACAGTTTCAAGTGAGCCATGGAGAAGATGACTCCAGAGTATAATGTTGTCATTCATGCAGACAAAACTCCAGCTGGTGAGCATGAGCGGTGCTTCAGTGCACCCACAACATCAGAAGTGACTGTCGTTCTGGCTGGTGAACAACATGGCAATTAAGACATTGTGTTGCAACTCAGGAACAACTCCCTCTAGAAAATTGCTGAGACACACCAATCACATGATGCACTTCAGTATTCACTAATTTTCTGGCAGGGTGATGATGGCTACCATTTTGAACTGTGACAAACAAACCCAGCAATAGGGCTGCCAACTCAAAAGATTTCTGCCGTGGACTTTTATGCCTACAGGATAATGCTGCAAGCTAGACGTTTCAATCACATCTTGCAATGCAAAGATCTCTTCCACCAACTTGCTGTGGACATGCATGCCAAAATTGAAGCTGTTGGCCTCAACCTGCAAAGCCCATGCTTTTCTCATGGCCAACTCTATGTTGATTGTTCCAGAGTTGGCAATGGCAAAAAACTTTTCATCTTGGCACCAGATGGCAAAATGTGCGACATTGTCTATCCTGAAGCTCTAGATGGATAAAAAAGTGTCAAACACTTATTAACTGGGATAGAAAAATGTGATGTGAAATCCTCAGTGCTATGCTAAAGTCTTACAAAGTAAATAAATAATTCTACCTCACAATTCAGTTGTTTAATACATTTAAATGTTCAACACACGGCTTATTAGTAGAGGGAAATAAGATAGAATGAAAATATTTTATTTATAAAAAATTAAAATTTGATTACTGCAAGTTCTGTGAAGCTGGGTACTTTGGCTAGTAATGAATATATTGGCATTTGGAGGTTAATAAGGTAACAAAAACAGCCAACATAGATTTGTCAAGGGGAAAAAAAACATGTCAAAATATAATTTCCATTTTTGACAGTTTAAATAGCCTAGTGGATGAAGGGGAAGCCATGTGTTATTTCTTGACTTGAGCAAGGCTTTTGACATTGTCCCACATGAAATTCCCATAGGCACACTCAGAAAATATGGTTTAGATTAAATCACTATAAGCCAGGTGCACAACTGGTTGAAAAAAACACTCTCCATGAGTAATTATTAAAGATTTGCTGTCAAACAAGGAGAATATTTCAAATGAGGCAATGTGGAGGCCAAGTTTTATTCAATCTTTTCCTTAACAAGTTGGATGACAGAATACAGAGAACACTTACAGAATTCGTGGTTGGCACCAAACTGGGAGGGGTTACCAACACTTTGGAGGACAGGGTGAGAATTCAAAATGATCTTAAAAAACTGGAGGAATGGTCTGAAATCAACAACAACAAAAAAAAGGCTAAGCTCATTCTGGGCTGTGTACATAAAATAAAAGATGTAATTGTTCTACTTGGCTGTTGGGAGGCCTCAGCTGGAGCCCTGATGGCCGCTTTGGGCACCACACCAACAAAGGCATGGGCCAATTTGTAAACAGAGTCCAGAAAAGAGACAAGAATGATTCAGAACATGGGCTGAGAGGAAACACTGAAGGAACAGTGTTTGTTTAGTTTAGCAAAGGGAATACCAACAGGGAACATGACAGCAGGCAGTCCTCCAATTTTTAAACCGTACTTTTGAAGATAATGATGATTCTATACAGCTACAGGAACAATTAAGCATGTTACCCAGGAAGGTTTTGAAATCTCTTTCTTCAGAATTTTTTAAGAACATCTGACAGAAGTGGTGTAGGTTGACTCAACATACCTTAAAGCACATGGATGGACACAATGAACTTCTGAGGCCTCTTCTGCCCACACCTCTTAATGATTTCTGGGAGGCTTCGACACTTTTTAACTGATATCACTACTGGAAATGTATTTCAGACCAAATTTTTTCCTCATTTATACCTATCTATTCTGGCTGATCTATAAAGATTTCTGTGTATGACTAAGACACATTTGTCCCTCAGAATTTATGCACATACAACTAAATACCAGATACAGGCAGTCCTCGACTTACAATGTTTCGAGTTACAACGTTTCACGCTTACAACATTTATAAACTGACACCCTGTTCCAACTTCATGATGTCAGTTTCGACTTACAGTGCCTGATCTGATCTGACACCACATCAGTGAACAAGTTCACTGCATCACTCATCTCCCTGGAGAACATCTGTCCAAACTTCCTTAGACACTTTCTTTAAGAAAGCAGACAAGACTCCAGAAAAACCTGCAGCTAAGACTTCTGAGAAGACTCTAGCCAAGAACCCTTCAAAAAGCCCAAATGAGAGCCTTTCAAAAAATCCAGCAAAGTCACCGCAAAGAAGTCCTTCTGAATCAATTTGATTGCTATTTACAGTATAAATTCATTAATGTAGCTATATTACCCATCTATAACTGATCAAGTACAAAATTCTGGGGTATTTTTGGTGAAAATAGGGTATTGGGCCTTGGTTCAGGAGCCAATCCCCATTTATAATCTTGTTTCTTATGAGAAAATTGGTTCCAATTTACAACTTTTTTACTTAAGATGCAGTTTTCAGGAACCAACTGTGTTGTAAGGCCGAGGACTGCCTGTACCGACACTGTATTTCAGTGGACAACACGATTTGTTTCCCAAGGTAAACACTGACTTCCATTTAACCTTGGTCAATATCAGGTCAACAAATCTTGATGTTTTCTTCAACAGAAGTCAATATCTGCTTAAAATTTACACTACAAAGGAAATGAATAAAACTAAATCAAACATAAGCACAGTGTCATGTCTCTCCCCAAAATAAGACCATTTGGTTTAATTTTTTCACCCTAATGTTTAATACTTTTAAAAGAAAATTCAGGATTATTAATAATTTGCTAGTTTTTAGCATACCAACAAGAGGAAGCTAGTCATTTTAGGCAAAAGCGAAGCAGGGCAGGTTGGCACCTTGGAGACTAACTTGTTCAGAAAAGCATCATTCCTCACATGCTAGGTTTGGATTTATAGCAAGTAGGAGCATTGAATTGAAAGGAATACAGTAATTTAAATACCAAAAACAGGGAGAGGGGAAAGTGAAAATGGAAGAGAGGGCACTTCTGAGAAGCAAAGGTATAGCAAGGGAAACTGTACAAATCTACCAGGTTCCCTAGTTTGGCTGAGTTGTGTTCATCACAAAATTAAAGAATCCATTCCTAGGCCAGTCCCCTTCCTGGCATAATTTAGAGCAGGAGTGCCCAAACTTTTGGTCCTGTGGCCTGGATAACTGGCACAGGTTTGGTCCATGGGCTGGGCCCTGAGCCACCCTGATCTGGTCCCATGCTGTCTGCTGCTCTGATCCAGCTGCATGCCTGCCCAATCTTGCCATGTACTGGCTGCCTGCCAGATCTGGTCACACTGGTACAATCTGGTGCATAGGTGCTTGTTATCCAGTTCATGAGACTCCCCATGAGTCTGGAAATTTGGCAACAGGGGAGAAGCTTTTAGTGCTTCCACTGTTCCCCTGCTGCCAAATTTCCAGAACCTTGGGGAGTCCCGCAGGGCAGATAAGGCTCTGTGGGCCAGATCTGGCCTGTGGGCCAAGAGTTAAGCACCCCTGCTAAACACAATACCGACACAGGCAGACCAGGTTCTTTTGTTTTACAAGACCAACCAAAACAGTTGGAAAAATTCTTATTTGCAAACTTTTGGGTACAAACATCCTTTTCCAGGCAGACAGAACTGCAGATGCTCCCTCTGCCTGAAGAAAGGTGTTTGTACCTGTAAGCTTGTAAAGAAGAATTTTTCCAACTGTTTTAGTTGGTCTAATAAATATATCAGATTTACCCAAAGAGCCTTGTCTTTCTTCTATTTAGACAGTCAGTCAGGTTAATGTCAATTGCTTCACATTTCAGCACTATTGAAATGTGAGGAAGCAAACCGGTAATTTGCTGACTCATCACAATAGTTTAATCAAACATGACTCAGGATATTCTTTTGGCATGTACTCATATAATTAGGTCAAGATGCTGTGTTCCACATTGCACTGAATTACGTGTGCTTTCAGTACTAATGTTGCTATGACCTATATTTAGAATAATTATGTTTATGACCATGTAATCATATTCATGACCCCAGCATTCTCCCTGTTTCTTAAGCCTTCCGAGTGTGGATGAGGCAGACCTGAATTCACTTTGACCACTGTGCTGTGAATTATAAGCTGTCTTTCACTTTCCTAGAGTCTACACAGTAAAAAGACTAAGCTGATTCTCAATACCATGCAGCCTAACAAAACAGACTTACTGTTAAAGACTTAAAGGCTATTATGTGGGCTTCTATGAAAAAGGAGCTGGGGCAGAGTGAGCTAAATATCCCAGAAGCTTTCCTTCATCTCAGTGTCCTCATTTCAAGTATAGTATGGAAGTACTTATACCATGTTGTTCATTTATTTTTGGAATAATGAGGTCTTAGGGAATCATTTCTAGTTGCACACTGTGAGCACTTCACCCTTTTCAAACAGTATTTTTCAGGATTTCACTGATTTTTAAATTGGAGAAGACTGAATAAAGCACATCTTCGAAGAGTAGCAGAATGCACTAATGTTTTCCTTGATAAGTCTACCAAATTAAACCTTACAGATATGTCCTTTAATATTGTCTTGGAGCATATTGTCCTTCATATCTGCAAAACCTGCTGTCTAGATGGCTATAGCTATATTGCCTCCCTTTCTTATAATTAAGAAGACATTTCACACTGAAATTGTTACCATCACAAATTACATCAACATTTAACCATAATTTCCTGAGGAAAAAGGTATAATGACAGAGTTTTTTTCTTTAGGACAGTGATTCTCAACCAGGGTGCCACAGCACCAAACCAGGTGTGCAAAGAAAAACCAAGGGATTTCAAGTAGGCATCCATAGTGTCAAAAACATTCTGATTTGTTATGGATTTTCTTTGTAATAGCAAAATTGCTCTGTTTCCATAGTAAAAGAAAAAGAAAAGAGTGGAAGCTAAAAGCTGGCCTTTTCCAATGGGTGCCTTAAGTCTAAAAAAGTTTAACACACTTTGATATCTTAAATTTCTGCTGTTTGAACTTATATTCCTCATGCTTTTTATTGTTCTGGACATCAGCAACAGGAAAAAATGAAACCTGAATACAATTTTTAAAAAAACACGTTTTTAAAACAAACTGAAAAATAAACCTAATCTACCCCTTCTCCTACCTGAAGCCTTTACAATAAATAAATGCCAAACTTTAAATAAGTAAATCCCAAATCCCCTCTTATCTACACTTAGAGCAATTCTTCACATAAATCCAACCAAGGAAGAGGAACTATAAACATCCTAAACCTAACAGTGCTTCTTCCTGCTTCAGAGTGGTGTGCACATTCACCTGTTCCCTTTCCACTATCTGTTCCTTGGTGAGATGTGATTATTGCACAATTACTACTGAATGGAAGGACAGGTCTTCAGCAGAGCAGGGCAGGGCAGTGAGCATTCTCCTTTGGAATTCAACAGGGCCCACAGCAACAGGGAAACATGGAAATGTGGGGATGGCAGCATCGCAGTGGTAGTTGAGCAGGAAGAGCTCCTGGACTTCTGCTTGGCAGTATTTTGTGCAGCAGCAAAGTTTACATCTAAAATTGCAGTTTGGAAAGGATACTTGATTTTTCTTTGTCATCTAAAAAAATACTTACTTAGCATTTAGGTCACAGTTTATTTTCTTTTATGACTACCTTTGGTGCAGTGTATGGATCATATTACGCTGAGCCCTGGAGTATTTGAATAAGATTCAGCTCCTCCTGGGATGGAATTTTTAAAAGTTAACTAGATTAACTATTTTCTTCCACTCCAGTTATGCATCATTCAAAGACAGACTTGTATTGTAATGAGCATCTAAAGATACCCAAGCACCAGGAAAGTCCAGATTAGGATCTGAACTTTATAACTGAGTTCTTTCTCTAAACATTTCTATCTTTATTGTTTGACAAGAGGACCCCATCTCTGCAGCAATCAAAGCAAATTTCTACATCTGACTATCCATGAAATTTGGCAAAATTTAGAACTAGATCCAAACTTGGCAGCAAGGGAACGTTTTTAGCACAACATGACATGCTATTATTTCAGTAAAGATAATATCTTTAATATGTTATAGGCTTTGAGTGTGTTTATAAAAGCAGTTAAAAGGCACAGGTCCAGGATTTTGAGAGAAATTGGCTATGCACCTAACATTTTATTCAGCAAGAAATTAACAGCACTGTGTCATTTGGCCAAATGATGACTAAGCTAGGGTTGCAATAACTGATATAAACAATAAGGATTTAGAGCTAAATCATCCCCCTCTTAAGCTCAAGTCATTTGGAGTTAAGCACATGCTTAAACCTGAGTGTCTCCTCAACATTGCACTGAATAGAAATGGATTTAAGCACATGCTAATTCTTTTCCAAAATCAGGGAGAAAGTGAGAGAAGAATATAAAACATCTGATTTTAAAATCATATTTCTTTCTCATTACACTATTCAGCAATGTGGTGCTGAATATTGTTGCAAAAGGGTAGTGGTGATGTGTAGGGGGTACATGGGGGTGCACATGCACCTCCTTAAAGCACTGGTGCACCACCTGACAGCCAACATTGCTCACTTAGGTGATGGATGGGGTGGGCAGGTGGGAGTGCTGGTGCCCCCCATGAGAGCACTGGCCAGGGCGTGGGGGGCACCAAGAGAAGCACCACTGGCACTTCTGGGCACTCTTGTGGCCCTTGCAGGTACACTGCTGGCACTTCTGGGTTGGTGTGCATGACCAGCTGGGGGGACTTCCCCCTGGTTGGCACGCTCAGCTGCAGGGGATTCCCTCACCCTGGTTGCTGACTGGCTGCTGGGAGAACAAGTGCCCCCCCTGACTCAGGAGGCACCAATCGCCCATGCAAAAGGGGACACATTTGACATACATATGAGGAACTGTATTTAAAAGCCTCATTCCAAAACAGACATAAAACATTATGGGTGAAATTCTGGGTGAAATTCTGGCTCCATTCCAAGCATTATCAAAACTTCACTATCTTCAGTGGTTCCAGGATTTCATTATATGGGTGTGTTTCCCTTAATTTCATACTTCCAGTGGATTTTTTTTAATTTATTCAAAAAATACAGGTATGTTTACTGCTGTCTTTCTTCTGAAAATCTCTGCTGCCTACCTGACAGAGTCCATTCATGGTGACATCAAAGTTGCATGGCAGTATACCTGCGTCTTCTAAAATGCTTAAAGAGATAGAGGTGTATTTCTAAGACTTACAGCTCTCCCTGCCTGATCTTATAATTAGAACTGCCCAGACATCCAAGACAATGTTTACTTGTCTGCACTGAATGGAGCTCCCCTTTGTAGCCATCTGACATTTCTTGTAACACCCTTCATTAGAGTTAAGGTACACCTCAGAAATGACCAACTCTTACTTTTCACTCATTTTTGGACTACAGAAAAATAAAAGAGCAATTTTTTTGTTGTAAAGACCTCAGAAAGACCACAATGTGTTTTTAATACTTTGGATTCCTGTTTGAATTCTCTGGGTTTATCTTGTGAATCATGTTTGCACACATAACAGTGCTAATATTGCATGCATCTTGAATCATCCCCATCAAGACATCCTATCTGGTTGAGAATCACTGATTTAGGGATACTTGGCTTCCAACAAGAGTGAGAGGTACTTAGTTGCGTTAGTCTCAAGTCATGGAAAGCTTTCACAGCATCAGACGAAGTAAGCTTGGCTCATGGAAGCTCATGCTACACATCTCTAATTAAGTCAGTTGATGAGTCCAAATCTACCCTGCTTTCTTCCAACAACAGGCCACAACAGGCTAATACAGGTCAGTTATACTGGACACCCATTACATTGGAAAATAAAGTTGTTAAAATTGAAAATTACTTTCATTTTCACTTTTTAAAATATCTGCAGGTAATAATAAAAGAATCTCCATTCTAACTGGTCTTAACTGGGGTGATTCCAAAATGTAAACTGAGATATTTATTACTTACTTGCGATAGCTAAAAATTAATTTATAGAATCACTGAGGAGTTTAAAATAGCTGAACTCTTCTGAAGAACTGTTACAACAGCACTTATCTCTAGATGAGCAATATTGTTTCTTAAGAGGAAGGAGACAATGATCCTTTTTGTTAAGGGTTCTAAAGAGCGAGCAGCTGATGTGGAGATTTTATGAATAACATGCCAAAAACCATTGCAATGGACAGTGGAGTTCCAGAGATGTAAAATGAAACTAAGTGAATATACTAAGATCCAGCCAAAGAGTGGATAGAGGGTTTATCAATATATATGTAGTCCAATATATATCACAGATATATTTTAAATAGATTTGTTTAGATAGATATTTATTTATTTAGATAGATTTATTAGAGTGATTTAATCTATTTTAAATAGATTTATTTTAAATAGGTATGGTAAAATCTAGTTGAAAATATTGATGTAATGTTTTCTTCAAAATATACTCATTCATATGAGTCATTGCAGTACTAAATCTAAATAAGCTATTTCCCATTTTAGCTGCCTGTAGTTCAACAAGCAAACTAAAATATAAAACAACTATATTAAGGCATTTAATATTACAACAGCAAATGCAGATGACTAAAAAAGCTCACGTACTGTGTAGCTGTTATTCCATCCAGTCGATTAAGTAATTGATCGATAATAATACAATCTTAAAGCTCACAGCAGGAAGGCTGATTTTTATAATTTACCATTTAAAACTGAAACCAAACAAGTGAAATCACATATGATAATGATACATTATGGAGCATGCGCTTCCTACATAAAGGGGCCATATTACAGTGAAGTTAAAGTGGGCAAAAGTCCAGTACAACCTAGGGAGTAAGATTTTGAAGCCCAGGAAGGTGAACATCTCTTCTTTGCGGATTGTCTTATGTGTCAGTCACTGCATTGAGACGCAGGAGACCTACATTCAGTTCTTGACTCTGCCACGGAATTTCTTGGTCATGTCACTTAATCTGCGTGACACTAACCTGTTCTCCGTCTGCAAAATGGTGATAACAGTATTTCCTTTTTCCTACTTGCTGTCTGTTTTCTATCTGAGACAATGGCACTCCCTTGCTATGTGTATGCCCAATAACTGGCAGAGTGGGGCTCTGACTGGTTGGAGCTTCTAGATGCTACATAATAAAAAACAAACTTTGAACCTGTCTGCACAGTGAGCACATCTTAAGGCCTTGGGAGCTGTGAATGGCATTGTGCAGGGAGATGAGGACAAAGAATGGGCAAGAGAAGACAGGAATATCCTCTACCAAATGGATGTTTCATTGCGTTCCTACCTGCTGGGTACTGAATCTACTGAGGCTACTACTAAAGGCATCAGGCTGAAATAGTTGCTGTTAAATGTCTCTACCAAGTGACTCCCATTTTGTGACTTGTGTAGCATTCTTTTGCCTCTCCCTTTGGGAAGATTCCCAATGCTCAGTCTAATTGCTTGTGCTGGGCACTGTAAGAAAATTCAAAAATCAGTCCCAGCGCAGAGAACAAACAGGTCAGTCCTGTTTCAGGTGTATGTGAGACTTCCCTGGGACTTATTTGGCTCACAGTCCTTGTGCTGGCCCATTGCACACACTGAAATTCACCCCTTCAGTATACAGGATTCCCTCGCTTTATGTAGGTTCTATATGTGCAGATTTGCTCTTATACAATGACCCTTTTTATGCCAAAAATTGCTATATGCAAGGTAAATTTACTCTTATGTGATTGGTGTGGTGGAAACCCACAGTCAGCTGCTTTGTACAATGCATTGTGGGAGTGATGTGCACCAAAATATAGTCTCCTGTGTGTATCTGTGCTCCTCGCTTGTTGTCTGTGACATGCGTTTCTGTAGTTGCCATCCCATGATGAGAGCACCCTGTGTTTGTGTGTAGCATCTACTGTCGGGAAGTACCAACACTGCCTTGTAAAAGTGGCAGAAATGGGTCTGGGGTCAGTACAGCTGAGGTCTTGGGACCTTGGGACCTATCCCTATTTGTTACATTGTAAAGTGAATGTGAATTGGGTTATATATACACTGTTTCCCAGGAATGCATGTACAGCATAAAGCGAGGAAAACCTATACTCAGCTTTTACAGCTATGGGGCCTTGAGTCATGCAAAAAGCACTGTGAGGGCCCTGTGCTCGAATGGCAGCTAAGGAGACAAAGATTTCATTTTAAAAAAATTAATATTACACAGTGAGCTAATGTTGAGAAAACAGGGGAACTAGGAAGTCCTTTGACTATCAAAGTTGCAAGCTCTGCCAAAGAAAACTTACCCATTTTAAGCTCTCCTACTTTCTTTTGACACCACCTCCCCCCGGGACCTTTTCCCGCTCCCCACGTAAGAAACCAGACCAAGAATTGTATTGGCGATTCCCCATCCCCTACGTGGGGTCAGGACAGAGGTGGGATAATGCCAGATGATTCTGCACGGAGAAACTTAGCTGAGAACTTGATTTGGTTTTTGGCTTGGGGCAAAAAATAAAATCTGTCAGAAGCAGGTTTGAAAGGGGCTCTAACTCTAGCGGTCCTCCTTTATTCTCCCGCCTCCAGCAGGGGTTTGGGCTGAGGGAGGACTGCCAGAGCAGGGTTTTTCATTCACTGTTTTGCAGCCTGCTCCCCCCTCCCGCCTCGATGCTGCGGGGGTGGGGGGGATCCCAGGGCGCGAGGAATATGGGCCCTTCTTGAGATCGGGGGCAGGGAGGGGGTTTAGGGAGGCGAACAGCTGCGGGCCAGAGGAGCAAGCTGTGGCTTCAGTGCGGGGCTGGCAGGAGGGCGCTGGAGGGAAGGGAGCCCGCTACGGCTGAGGGAGAGGTCGGGGGAGTGGGTGCCGCGGTGGGGAGGCAGGCTGCCCGGGGAAGGGTTGCTTCCCCTCGGTGCCGAGGGCGGGTCGCCCCAGCCTGGCGGCCGCGGGACCCGGGGCGGGCGCGGCACCACCTTAAGCGGTGTGACGCCGGGTTGCCATGGCCACGGGTTTACGCTACAAGGGCTGGCGGGGGAGGCGCGGGGAGGGACCATTTCAGCACCCGCCTGGCCGCGGACAGCAGCGGCCACCCCGGCTCCGCGGCTCGGGGGCACTGGCGGCTGCCTGCGGCTCCGAGACACCCGCCGCGCCCGGCGCCCGCCCGCAGGGCAGGGAGGAGGCGGCGCCCGCGCCAGCCCGGCGGTGAGTGCGGCCGCGCGGGGCTCGGGGCGGGGGGCAGCGCCGCCGGTGCCCTCTCGGCTCGGCGCGGCGCGGCTCGGCTCGGCTCGGCTGGGGGGGCGGGGGCGGCCGCACTTGGCACCAACTTCACTGTGACGCCAGGACCCGGGCGGCGCCGCCCGGCAAGCGCTCGCACAGCCCGGCCAGCCCCGGCTCGGGGTCCCCGCCGGCCCGGGACATGCTTCGCGGCCCGCGGGACCCCTCGGCGCCTGCCCTCGCTGCGCTCAGGGCCGGGCGGGAGCAGCCGGGACGGCGCGGCCCGTTCCTGCTCGCGGGCGCCGCGGCGGGAAAGCCGCTGCTCGGGGGATCCCCGAGAGCCTCCCCCGCACGGGGGTCGGCGCTGCCGGGAAGGACGGCGCGGGGCTGGGCTGGGCTGGGCTGGGCGCCGGCACAAGTGCCCGGGCGGGAGTTTGGGGCGTTTGAGGGCGAAGGAGCGCTTCTCCCTCGGAGCTCGCTCGCTCGCTCGCCCTCCTGCCGGGGAGTAAAACGGGGCCACGTGGCTCCGAGGACAAATCAGCCTCCGCCAAAACCGAGCTGCGAACAGTTGAAGTGACAAGTCCTGTCCGGGGGAGCCCGAGCACGGCAGGCCTTTCCGACACGGGCTCACCCCCCCCCCCCCAAGAGAATGGAGCTTGTAGACGGGCAGATAAAGGGCAACGCATCCTTCAGTGATGACTTGCAAACAATGAAGGCATTTCTGGAAATCAGCATTGGCTCCCAAACAACTTGTCAACGAAGAAAGGAAAAGAAAAAAAGACTGTATAATTTCTTCACAGCCCCTTCTCTGCCCCACCCACGTCTCTCTCTAGTACAGTTTTCAAGCCACTGAAGATTTCTCAACTAAACGAACTAATTGCATCCAAAAGAACATGGCTGACTAACCAGGGATATTCATGATTCTGCCTGTGTGTTTTATGCCCAGGGATAGTCCTTGCAATGCCCCATTTGGAAAGGACCAATGAAGATGTCAGTAGGGAGGCGGACCACTGTTAAAAGCAAATGTTGAGGAATGACTGAAAGACTCAATAGTGGACTTCCCTGTCCACTGTTTAAACTGTCCTTCTCCCTAAGCTTTAGAACTACATGGGGACTCCTACCACACCTCCAGGTCTGGGTAGCTACCAAACACATGAACCCAAATAGGTAATCTATAAATTTACCTTACCTCATGAGTGCACACATGAACCAAAATAGGTAAGGAGTTAGTACAGAGAGGTAGGGAATGGGTTGAGCCGTGGTGGCCTACCCCACCATGCTACGTCCAGCACATTAGGGTGGCTATAACTAATACTGCTGTAGAACCTCTAACAGCAGGAAAAGGAATTGGGCCTCGGAGAAACATGGGTCTCCAAAAGCTGCACAGAGAGAGTTGTGGCGAGGTACAATTTACCAACCATCTTTGCTCAGCTCTGTACCTGAACACAACCTTGGAATGCATTTGTCCCACTGTCTCTTAGTAATGTAAGTCATACAGCATGATATAAGTACTGTATGAGCTGTAATTATAATTCAGAGCTGACCCTAGCACTTCCAGCACTAAAAGCATAAACACCTACACCTCTAACCTGTAACTGTATTGGCCTCAGGTACTTTAAGGACCAGCCACTAGAGGGGGTAAAGTGGATTAAAATACATGAGCAATCATATTAAAGTTGCTTTTTTTTGTGAGTAAGGAAAGATCATTCAGAGCAGCTGGTTTAAATGGTTGTCTAAACCTGATCCACAGTAAGGCTTAATTCCCTTATCACCTATACTCTGTCTTCAGGTAAAGTGGTGTAAATCCATCACCAGCTTATAAATCTCTGAGCAGACAGTCCAATTCTTTCCTTAGCTATACTTATAGGCCTGCAGTAAAGGAAGCTGCCCTAATGCAACTGGGGGATGAATTTGGGCTCATGGGTAAAAGTGTTCAGGTAAAAGGAGGTGCTGTGTATTAAGAGAACTGACAAATACTGTGCGCCATACTCCACTGCTACTTAATGTTGAGTAGCCCCTTTCTTTGCATATCCCAGTGATTCCATTGGCACTATTTGCAGAAGTCAGTAATACCCAGCACACAAAAGGGTGGCCCAATTAGGTTCCTTTGTGAGTCCAGTTTCAGGGTGCTTAAAAGTTTGCCCTTTAAATGTAATGTACACAGAAGCCAAACAATTCAGCAGCTATGTGACTTTCAGAAAACATGAATTTCAGGCATATTTCTATAACACATGGTAACAAAAAAGACCGGACCTATTTTCATAGCTTTGACTCGAAAATAAAACCCCTCTCATTGACTTTTGCAGAGTCAACGTCTATATCATGATTACAGGATTGGACTTGTGGCAAATGAATGCTAGTACTATAATTTTTTTGTTTCTGTTTTCTCCTAAAACAATTCCAGTGTTTGGTCTAGACATCCTTGTGTGTGTGGAACTCATTAATTTCACTGGGAGTACTGCATATGGGGTTGGATATTGCTTTCACTGAAATCAATAAAATAACCTGCATGGATTTTAATGGTACAACACCAAGCTCACTGAGCATTTACAAAATCTAGAACTACATACGGACAACTTTAGCCATTACATGAGAGGCAACCTATTTTCATCAAAATTCACACAGTATAAGTGAGAACAGAATTTGTCCAAGTATGGTGAAATTCTGTTAATTTACAATTAGGCAATCCCTCTGAAATAAAAAAGTGGCATGGGGATAAGCCAATATAGAATTTATCTTCTTGGGTTCAGAAAATAAAAATCTATCCTTTTACAGATCATACTGCCCCACTGTTCATACTCAGCACTTAACTGACTACTCTTCTTTAGCTTGTGTGGGTCCATAACTGCAAAGAAATCTAGGCCAAGGATCAGCACTAGCACAGGATATCAGCAATTTACACATGAGCTACTGATGTACAAAATTAGAATGTTGTAGCATATAACATGAGAATGTAGCCACAACTGTAAAATGAAGATGTCTGCATATTGAAATATCAAGATAATTGTGTTGCACCGATATATTAGGATTTGCTGCTATTGCTGTGGTCTCCAGCAAATGCCAACAAATGGATGGCCTTTTTTCCATGCAATACTGTAGATCTCCATATCAGGCATTGCTTTTGTCTGTGTGTGCTGATCTTCTCATTAATTCCCGTTTTCTATATCTTTACTTGTCTGGTAGCATTTAGTTTTTTGATATCCAAATGCCATGGTGATAAATCTCTTTTCACAGCTTTGGGTGATTAAAAGTTTGACTAAAGCCATCTTAGCAGTTAGTGTCATTAACCACATGCCATTTGACATGCATTATTGATGGCAATGGGAAAGCCATGAATACAGACATCTGTGCTAGGTCTCACACTTTGCCTTGCTTCATCATTGTTTTACTTTCTTTCAACTGTGTGGCAATACCAGCAGTGACATTTCATTCGACTTTCAATATGGATGAACAATAGCAATACTGGGGTTTCTTTCTTACTAATACATCTTAAGTGAAATAAGGCAGCTTGCTTTATCACAGGACCCTAAAAATTTTTGGTCAAATTCTGAAGGAAATTTTTTTAATTACACAAAAACTATGTTTGCGGAAGTGCTCTAGATCAGTGGGGACTAACCTTTTTGGCAAGTGTGCCACAAGTTTCCAACCCTCTAAGTACCACTCCAGTTCCCTTCCTCTGCTGCTCTGCCTCCTGCCCTGTGATCCTGGACCAATCTGATGCTCTGCTTTCTGCCCTGCCCTCCCTGCCTGACCTGCTCCACTGCTTCCAGCACTGTCCATTGCTGTGCTGTCTGCCCCTTACTTGATCTGCCACACACAAGGGCCTACCTGTGCCACTTGTGGCAGGTTGGCCACCCCTGCTCTAGAGGAACTCTAAGTCTTCCTGAAGAAAATTAAGACTCTTACTAAGCTGATACTTAAATTAGTAAATATTTCATACATTTTCCCAACTTAAAAAATGTAGCTCATAAAATAAGTATAAAATAAAATAGCTCAAAATCTATTTTATAAACTAAAATAAATATATCCCAAAAAATAAAAGTTCATTAGTATATTTTTCAGTCATTGGAATACTGATTTTAACTTTGAATTTTTTTAAAATCACTACTTAATACTAGCTTAATATTATTACAGATTAAAGGAAAAGTCATTCATGAACAAACATCTCAATTGTATGTAATCAGTTATGCAAGTCTTTGACATAAAAGCTCAGAGCTTACTTCAGACAAAGTGGCCCAACAGGCTAATATGGTTAAAAGTGCACCAGCTTCTGTAGCCAGTGGCACATGAGACAGTAGCTTCTGGCTGCCTTTGACACCCACAACTCAAAGCACCAGGCACCTACTTACACATACCGAATGCTTAGCCCAGTTAACCCATCAACGTGGAATAAGGCTAGATTTCATGCCACTAAAAATTAAATAGAGTACAGTATAGTATTTCCTAAACTGGAAGTTAGCCAGAGCCACCCATTTAAAAAACACCACTCTTACAAATAATATCAAGACATTTTTAGGGATAGCAAGCAGGTGTATCCTTAACTTCAGATCCCAGCCAAAGGAGAAGCTTCCAAAGGAAGCATACATCCTAACAGAATCTGATGTATTAGTTCACTCCTTATTCAGGAAAAAGAGTACTACCTACTGAATCATGAGATACAACCTCCTACAGCACACAGGTATTCATCAGAGTTCACTTATGCAAGCACAAAATCCATCCAATTCAGTTCACCTTATGTGATGTACTATAATCTCAAAAAATGGAACTATAACTGCAAGCCAGTTCAAGCCATGGTATTTTCACTGCATAATACCAAACTATGTGGGTGGTTGTTTGTCTCTTTGAGCCATCCTGCCAAAGTTTGTGATCAGCATAGACACTCAAGCTGGAATAAATGAGCAGCTGGCAGGGTGTTCTCAGTAGGTGCCCCCTGACTTCATAACTCTCTCCATCCTTGATCTGAAATAGCCCACATTCAATGACCTTCATAGTATACTATGAAGCTCCTCTTTTTTCTGCATGAACCCAAAAAACAGAGATAAGTATGAGGATGATAGAAGATAGAAAAAGAGGATTGTTTCAGTCTTTAGCTTGCCTGCTCTTTCTGCAGTTCAGCTATAATGATGGGGATTTTTCATGTTTGATTTTAAAGTTGAGTCATGGATGCTTAGATGAAGGGGTAAGTTTGACTTTCCATTAAAATAAGTAAATACAGTGATAAATAATAATAGGTTGCATTTAGAAACAGGGATAGAAAGGTAAAATCAAGCATTTTCAGAAGGGGCCACTGATTTTGAGATGCTGCAAGTTTGGGGCCTGAAGTTCTGAAGTGCCCAACTGCTGCTAGTGCACAGCAGTTCTGAATATCAGCCCCAAAATTCCTCAAGTCAGACAACCAGAAATGGAGACATCTCAAAACAGCAGCTGCTTTTGACAATCTGTGTGAGTCAGAGGTAGAGCGTTACTAATCCAACCCATGTCCTAGAGCAGGGGTAGCCAACCAGCTGTATGGATATCACAAGTGGCATGATCAGCCTCAGTGTGTGGCACACAGGAGATCAGGGAGGGGACAGGCAACATAGCAACAGATAGGACAGAAAGCAGAGCAGTAGATCAGATAGGGAGTGCAGGGTGGGGAGCAGAAAGCAGAGGAGTAGATTGGGCAAGGGAAGGCGATTAGAGTGGGCATTGGGGAGGCTGAAGGCTAATTTGTGATATGTCTGCCAAACAGGCTTGCCCCCTACTATCAGTCATTATATGTAACAACACCAATATGACTGGAATTTGCTCTAATATGCATATATTTCTATTCCAAAATAGTCACAGCCAAAATATTGTCTTAAGAAATAAAAATATAAATCATAAGAGGTTTTAAATTCATGTTTTATTTCAAATTGAAAAAAATATTGGATACAATCTGAGTATGGAGTAATTGAGATACACTATCTTTCTCTGTAAATTATGAATCAACAAAGTACAACCACTGACATTAATATCCAAAGAACAGCTGAAGCATTTAATCAGTCTCTAATGCTGTTTTATGAGCACACTACATAATAATAGGTATTTTTTCCTAGAAAAAATACAAATTCCCTCTCCTTCCCTAAATGTCACAAGGACAAACCGTAAATGTTGTTGCCATGTTAATTTATTCCATCACCATGAAATACTTAATATTCATCATCCCCCACCCTCACAAACATACACAGCTACAGCTCACTGTTAATAAAAACCCACACAATGTAAAACTTATGATTTTTTGGTTTGAGAATAATTACTTAAGTATTTTTGTTTTATTTTACTTTCTATGCTTTCCAAATGATCTGACATCATTTTCAAACTCTGGAGCTCCAGAACCTCTTTTTCCTGCCAAAGCATCCACAAAACCCTCACCTCTGAGGTGAGCTGCATCTCACCTAGAAGGTTCCCCAGGCCTCAGCCACTCCCAGCCTAAACATTCTTCCTCCATTCTCTGGTTGCAAAATGGACTTCAACACTGGCTCCTGAACCCCTGCTGCTTGGTTCCACAGAACAATGCAGGGAGCATGCGCTGTAATCCAATTAGCTGTTCATTGTGAAGAGCTAAGCAAAAGACAGCTGCAGACAGGTCCTGGCAGGGCAGAGACAGCAAATAAAATATTAGGCTCCTGGCTGTAGAAAAATGGAATATTTTGCTACAAAAATGTGTATCCTGTGGCATTTTGAAAAAAGTCACAAGGTCCTAATGGAAATGATTAAAACAGTTCACACCCCACAGAGCTGTTTTAGGGACTCTGCAGACTCACTGTATGTAGATATCAGACACTTTCTATTTTTAAGCTTATACCTTGCAACCACAAAGACCAGAAACATATAGTTGAAACATAAAGGAAGAGTCTATGGAATGCAGTTCTGCAGCAAAGAGTAAATTCTGTGGTTACGAATAAATATGGGCCCCTACTTGTGATGCTTTAAGGTTCCTTGCTTTTAGAATTGCCACACATTGGGGCAGGGGTAGTTTAATGCTAGAGGGAAGATGAAAATAGCTTTTCTGATTGTCAGCAGGCCTTTGAACTGAATACGGCATAGAAATGAAGATTGTTGTGACAACATGCGTGTGTAATATTAATAAAAAAAAAATCCTTATAATTTATGCATAGCTGGTCAAAGACCCATTTGAATTACACACTCTTTGCACCATTTATAATTATCATAAATTGATTTGAGAGTTGCCTAACTTGCTACAGCAAGAAGGTTTTGGAAAGTGCAAGACCATCTTTGCATTTATGGAAAGTTAATATTTAATTTTTGCTGGGTTCTTATTCAAATTTTTCTCTTGCACAATTCTGCTATAGTCTTGTTAATTTATTTATCTAAAAGTATTAAAAAATCTTTAATTCCTTAAAGATCTAGCAAGACATTAACATCTTCCAAGTACATTGGCAGAAGCCTATGACCTGAAGCCAAGATTCTTTTTAAGTACTGCTGTCTTCCCATTCATAGCTCTCACCTTATCATTTCTGATTAAAAAGGCTATTGTCATGATTGTAGCACTGCCAAGCCATAATGTATGATTTATTATGTACAGCAGGTGACTGATAGTTAACATTTATCTCAAAAAGAATGTAATTGTTTGTTTTTTCCTGCAGCTTTCCCTGGGAGGTGCATGTTTGTATCAGTGACAAGATGACAATTCATATTCTTACCAAAAGATCCAGTGAGTCATCTTATTAACTCTACTGAAATACATGCTTGGCAACACTCCTACCACGGTAATCTACATTTTTTTATTCTCCCTGGAAATATAATTTAGGAATTAGTAAGCTGTAGTATGCATTCAAAAGTAAAAGCATTTTTCTTTGCAAAATGTAGTAAATTAATACAAATGGCAAGTCAAAAGTAGATCACATATTGTGCATTTCACTCTATTTTTTAACATTTATAACAATCTTTTAGAGCCGTGGATGTTATTTTGCAAAATGAAGTATTGTGAGGGCCTTGTTATTTACATGGAACATTATGTTTTGTGTACTGCCTATATTGGTATGGAAAAAGATAAATAGCAAAACTCCATGTGTTACATGAAGGAGATTGCTTGGTATAATGTCCTACAATATATGGGCCTGAAAAGTAGTTGCCATATGATGGCTCCACAAGCATCTGAAACATGGTATAATTCTGAGACTTAGTAGAAAGATTTAGAGGGTAAAAAGATGATGAATTATGTGTATGATGAATTATGTGTAGTACTGCACATATAAAGCTAGCTGCTTAATTATGAACTCATCTGCATCCTACCCCTCTGAAAGCTACCAGTTCATCTGTTTTGTTAGAGGCTAAAAATTATGCTAATATTATATACTTTTGGGTTTCTTTCTCAAATCCACAGCTGTGCGTGATGGAATATTATGGCTGCTTGCATTTTTCCCAGTTATGCAAACTGATGTGTGGTTAGTTTGTGACAGTGCTGCTTTTTCTCCATGGCTCTGGTTTCGCTGGGGGAAAAGACATAACATGTTTTCTCTGACCACAACCCTGCTTTTCTTTGAATAGTTACTTGTCCTGTCCTGAGGGATGATGTATGCTAGGAGAGTCCAAACCATTTGCTTTCTGCTTTGATTTCTGTGCAAATGCACACATTGCAGGCAGTCTTTTCTCACAAAAGAACATATGGGCTGGAATTACTATTTGTTATTTCAAGGTAACTAGATGGTAACTGTACTGAAAACTCATGGCAAATCAAGCATTATCTCAGGTTAACAGAGAAAATAAATAATCGCTGAACTGTATGCATTATACCTTAGCTTAATGGGAAACATAGTTTCATAGTAACTAGGGTCAGAAGGGGCCTAGAGCAGGCCATCTAGTCTGACTCCCCGCCAGTGGCAGGAACGAGTGCTGGGGTCACAGGACCCCAGCCAAGTACCTATCCAATCTACTCTTGAAGATGCCAAAGGTAGGAGCAAGAACCACTTCCCTAGGAAGCTGGTTCCACATCCTAGCCACCCTAACTGTGAAGTAGTGTTCCCTAATGTCCAACCTAAACCTGCTCTCCAGTAACTTGTGACCA
>JAGPOW010001327.1:21776277-21830230 GCA_030014935.1 Caiman crocodilus
GTCACCCCTGATAAGCTTATAGGTGGCCATCAGATCACCCCTGAGCCTGCGCTTTTCCAGGCTAAAGAGCCCCAGGGCTCTCAGCCTGTCATTATAGGGTCTGCTTCCTTGACCTCTGATCATGTGCGTGGCTCTTCTCTGGACTCTCTCAAGCTTTTCCACATCCTTTTTGAATTGTGGAGCCCAAAACTGGACGCAGTACTCCAACTGCGGCCTCACTAAGGCTGAGTACAAGGGGAGAATGACGTCTTGGGATTTGCTTGAGAAGCATCTATGGATGCAAGCCAGTGTTTTGGTAACTTTACTAGCCTCAGCATCATACTGCAGGCTTGTGTTCATCTTGTAGTCAGTGATGACCCCCAAGTCTCTTTCTTCCATAGTGCTAGCCAGCGTAGCACTGCCAAGCCTATAAGGCTGCTACGGGTTTTTCTTCCCAAGGTGCATAACCTTGCATTTATTGGCGTCGAACACCATCAGATTCTCGTACGCCCATTTGCTGAGCCTGTCCAGGTCAGTCTGTATCACCTGGCTGTCTTCTGGTGTGGATGCTTTGCCCCAAAGATTGGTGTCATCGGTGAACTTGGCCACTCCGCTTCTGACTCCAGTGTCCACATCATTAATGAAAATGTTGAACAGTATGGGTCCAAGTACAGAGCCTTGGGGGACCCCACTGGTCACAGGACACCATGATGAGTGACTTCCATCAATTACTATCCTCTGGGTCTGACCATGGAGCCAGTTTTCCAGCTAGTGGACTGTGGAGGACCCAAGGCGACATTTGGCCAGTTTCTCCAAGAGGTGATCATGGGAAACCAGATTGAAGGCTTTTTTGAAGTCAAGATATATGACATCAATCTCTTCTCTTCGGAGGATTTGGAGGATTCCAATTCAATTTGAAGAAATTAAAGGGTCCTCTGAGCGATTTGGATTCAGAGATTTGGCTAGTGAATTGGTTCAAATCTCTGCTGAACTGAATCAGGGGCCGAAGTGTCTCATAGCCCTAATGGGCTGGGCATTGGCATATCAGGGCTGCTCAGTGCCACAAAGTGGGAGAAGTGGGAGGGCAAGGGATGACAACCAGAGCAGGACCTGTGTCCTGGTGAATGAAGGGGGCAGGGTGAGTTCTGATTTTCCATGATATAAAAAACCAAAAACAAATGCCAAAACATATAGGTATTTGGAATTTATTTTATAATGACTGAGGCACTGGTAGTCTTCCAAATTTCTTTAAAATTGTAAATGTATCAATAAAACATTGGGTTCAACTGATACATATATATATATATACACATATATATATATATATGTATATGTATATGTATATGTATATGTAGTGGAATTTCATTTTTATCGCAGAAAAAAGTAGATTTGGGGGTTTTGATAAGAGAATCTGTGAAATTTTTAATAAGAGAATTTGTGATTTTTAAACAGAGAAAACCAGGGTCCCTGAATTTATTAAATGCTCATGGATAATTAGTCACTATTACCAATCTCTTTGGAGTAATGAATTAATTGAATCTAAAATGTACTTAAAAATGTTCATGCCTAGTGGAGAATTTTCTTTTAAATTAGATTAAAATTTACACAAACACAGCACAGAAATCATTAGCAATGGACATAGCTTATGTACAGCAAACAAAAATGCAGTGGGGTGGGGGGGTAAGCCTAAGAGTTACCTCGAGCATCTTAGGAGTCTACCCTCTAATTAGAAAATGGAACAGGGCTAATTGACATAGTTTATGAGACATTTTAATATGATCTATGAAAGATTCCACAGTGACTTGTTTCAGATGCAGTTAAAGGTAAAAACAATTGGAGCATCAAAATATTCAGTTACTTTTTGTAAACAAACATCTGAGTGCAAATGAAAGCTAGCAGTACAGAACAGAGATAGCATCTGCACACAACTGTTTTAGATGTGTTCTGTTTGAAAGTGACAGCATATTGTGAATCTTTTGAAACTATTTTCAAAATGCAAGATAAAGAAAATAAGAAAAGAGAACATTAAAAATTTTATGGTCAAAATACAACCTACATTAGACCAGAATGGCTTCTAAATTCTACATGTCTGGGTTTCCATGGAAGCTGTAGTAATATTAAATACACTCCTTGTTGAGAATTGACTTTAAAAGTATAAATCCCATAATTGTTTCCAGTGAAATTTTTCATGTTTCAGAAGACTACCCAGTGCAGAGAATTTGTGAATTAACCTCCGACCATGATAAAACTGAATTCAAACCTGCAATGAGGGTGTAGTTCAAAGACTACTTCGGTCAACAGGAATCTGCCCACTGAGTTCAATGGACTTTGGATCAGGTCTCTCATATACACCTAGAAAAATGTGTGGTTACAGTTTCCACCCACAGTAAACTTTTTGTCTACATCACAAACTACTTTACCACCTGGTATGACTTATTTACTCTATTCAAGATCAGAACTTGAATCAAGGATTTGACATGTTATGTTGCAGGAGTTGCAGCATGTGGCAATTTAAGCAGAACCCATTCACTCAAGGTTGTGAAGCTCTAATCAGTAATTCAGAAAAAAGCCCTAAATATTATTTTCCTTAGTTTCTTTATTTGACAGGACTGAATTTAGGATTCACGGTTGATAACTATGTTTGGTAACATTGCAAATTCCATAAACGTTCAAGAGTTGCATAAATGAAGACCCAAGATATCTTGGTAGGAAAGATATAGATGAGTTGTTACTACTGTTGAGAGTAATATTAAACACTTCCAAAACAAATTTTCCAGGGCAACTTGTTTTTGTTAGCTTTATGCTTCTAACTTTATTTAGCTCTTTATTTACCCATTTGAGAGCTTTTAAAGGGAAAACAGTGAACAAGAAACAGATACTTTCATATATTCCTACTGAACTTTGTACAAAATTAAAATCTTTGCCCTGATATGGCAGAGCACAGGTAAAGTAGTTTGGGGTTTGTGGATTCTTCTGGCTTTGTGTCCCACTTTCTCAAACTTACAGTCTCAGTAAATATACTATTAAAATTAGAAGTCCTGATCATGATAGTAATTCATCAGACTCTTTTGTATTTCTCAGATGAAACAAGTTTTTTCATCTTAAATATTTTTCACAAGTGGTGTGAGAAATTTTTAAGTCACTCCACTGAAATCCATCCCTAGCCCCTTGGATTTAAGAAAGATAGTCGGGGTTCAGACTCTAAAATCCTAAACCCTAAAATCTATGAATCTATAGTAGTGGAGCAATAACAATTTTTTATTTAGTAGTTTTTTGTAAATACTATATACATACAGTGACAGCCATGTGGAGAATGAATCTGAAGAACAATAATTTGTTTTGCTTTCATGTCAAATATAAATATGCATTGTAAATTCATGTAAGTGTATAAACTGAATATGAGAGTATACACTGAATGTGAAAATATACCAACTGAAGTTGCTGAAAATACTTTGTTAGCAGCAGTTAAAAATGAATTTAGGTTATGATTTAGAAAGGTATTTAAGCATGTGTTTAACTTAAAGGACATGATTAGTTTCATTGATTATTATAGAGCTACTTATATATTTAAAGTTATGTATGTTACATAGTTCGTTAAACTGGATCCTCAACATTAAAAATAAATGTAACAATCCTAGCTATTTATAAGTTTGCAAGATATTTGAGACTATTCAAACACACACAAACACACATACACATACACACTCAACGTGCAGTCATTACATTTAAATCTAAGTCAGGGGTGGGTAAAATATGGCCCACAGGCCAAATCTGGCCTGTCGACTGATTGAATCTGGCCCACAGGCAGGTGCCCAACACTTGATTGTATCTAGCATGGGGCAGCCCTCACCATGCTCCCACCTGTGTCTGGCCCTGGCCCTGCCCATAGTCCCAGCCACAGCTAGGGCACCCAGCTTCTCAGTGGGACTACTGCTGCTGCTCCCTGGGTACTGCTCAGCTCCCATTGCCTACAGCATCTCCTCCAGCTTCTGCTCCACTGCTCCACACAGCAGGTAGTATCTGGAAGAGACAGTGGCCATGGTGACATGCACCAGGCACCACTGCTCAGCCAGGCAGAGGGAGAGGGGAAGCTGCAGCCAAGTGGCTCCTGCCCCAGCACACAATATACAAGAGTAAGACTTTATTTTGAGCTATTATGCAATCACCTCTATATATACTACTTAAAAACCCCATAAAAATGGACAAAAAATATTTTAAATAGATTTAAAATGTTATAGTAGATGTTTGATTTTTAGTATATGAAATTTTTTAAATCTTTAGTTTGTTAAAATTATATTTGCTAAAAGATTTTGTGTCCAGCCCACCATGACTTGTTAAGTGGCCCTTCGGCCAAAATAGTTGCCCACCCCTGATCTAAGTGCTCATCTGTGCAGATGTTTGGGGAGAATAAGCTGGGCAAAAAATGGCCAGCCTGATCTAAATTAGTTCACCAAGGTGGTGAACTAAATTAGACTGGGGAGGGTTAGCTCAATCTAGCGAACTTCTATACAGTGTCAAAGCACAGCCCTGATGCTGGGAACACCCAACTGCCTGCTGCAGCCCCAGGGCCACATTCTTCCTACCCATCTGACAGATATTTTTATATTTAAAGTCCCTCCCACCCCCCCAGCTCCCCACCCAAGGTGGGTAACCCTCCATGTGGACGCACCAATCCCCCTTGAAGACCTTCAACCCACCAAATTCGCCCATGGACCTGTTAGCCCCTTTGACCCACCCACTTCTCTTCCCACCTTGACTTAGAAAGACTGGGTTCCCAGCATGGTTCCCAGCACTGGCAATCATGCACACAAGTCACTTCCAACCTATGATCATGTTGCTTAAAGTGATCAGGTATAGCAAACGCCTGCATGTTCCCCTAGTATATAAATGATGACAGTGGGGGGAGGGGGGAGATGACACATACATGCTGCTATTATGTATTATGACATAGAATAAAACTAGACAAGGTTATAAAGACATTACTACAATCTGTTGATACGTGAAGAGAAGACTTCATTGTCTTTGCTGTCATGGCCCCACAACGCCTTTTTTTTGATATCATGAAGAGACTTACTTTTTGATCCATCCACTATTTTCTCATCCAATTGTCCAACACCATGATAAAGCTACTTCTTCCCTTTATAGAGATAGTTATATATGCTTTATCACATGTGCAAACCACATGATGAATTTTAGACCACCAGTCCCTTTTTTCCCTCCAATCAATCAAGATCCTCTTTGTATCAAACACAATTTGAGAAACAAAGTTCTCCTAGGCAAAGGACCTAAATGTTTCCTTCTGTGAAATGAAGAACTGATTGTGCAAACAGACTCGTACTTTAAGTGTGTAGTCTCACTAAATAAATAGGACAATTCACATTCTTAAATTCAGTTAAGGCTTTTTTATTTGGGGATTAATTAGCTCTGAAGAATAGGGGTGCCAGTTATATATAGCCAAATGATCATGGCTGAGTTGGAATATCATATATCAAGGCGGGGAAAAAATATATTTTTTTTACTTTTTATTTTCAAAAATCTTTCATAATTAAACTTTCAATTCTTCCTGTCTGCCACTGAATACTAGACTTTTTATTCTAAGCCTTTAGCAACTTAATATACCTTTTTAATAAAACATCCATGTTATAATCAGGAATCCTAACTGAAAAGGCATTGTGACAAGGGAATTTTGCATTTTACTTTAGAGAAGATAAAAAACAAATAATACTGCCACAAAACAACACCCATTTTGTCTATGCACAGCATTCAGGCATATTAGGGGCTGTTCTTCTGATCCTTCTGTAATGTTGTAACAGCACATTTCAAGAGCAATCACTTGAAAAATCCTCCTTCACTCTTTATAAACAATTTGAGGAAGAATTTCAAAATAAGAGTATCTTTAGTTCCACTGAGACTTCTACAAGCTAATGCACAAAACCAAGGGAAGTATATTTTAAAAATAAGACTCATGTAAAATAAGGAAAGGGAAAAATCATAAGGCTTTTATAGGAAAATACAACCCTTTCAATTAACAAAGGCCAATTTTTAGTACCATATTTGTCTAAAACTGTATCTATCAGATGTCTAAAGAACAACCTCTCATATCCAGAGGAATGCTCACTCCTGAACATTTCTGGTAGTCTCCAAGATGACTTTAACTAAAGACTTTCCCTTCTTGAGTTGAAAAAGAAGGCCCATGCATTTTCATAATCACTCCTTTCATTTCATAGCCATTCAGAGCAAGAAACAGTCTTTCAACTTAGCTTCACATTCAACACTATAAGTCACAGAAACCAAGCACTGAACTTAATTGAAAAGTTAACAAATCAAAGTATCTGTTGTTATGGAACTTACAGAAGAGTGATGGAAAATGTTATGATAGGATTCAGCAATGAAACTCCTTTCGTACAGGTTTCCCTTGCTTTATGCTGTACGTGCATTCCTGAAAAACAGCACATAAATTGAATTCACATAAAGGGAACGCACTTTACAACGTAACAAATAGGAATGTGTTCCAAGACCTCCACTGTACCTAACCCAAACCCATTTCTACCCCTTTTACAAGACAATTTTGGTACTCACCAACAGCAGACAGTACACACAAGCACAGAGCACTATCATAATGGGCTGGCAACTACAGAAACACATTGCAGATTACAAGTGAGGAGCACAGATCCACACAGGGGACTATATTTGGGTGTGCATCACTCCCACAATATAGTGCACAAAGCAGCTGACTGTGGGCTCCCACCACACTGATCACATAAGAGTGAATTTACCTTGCATATAACAATTTTTTTTATATAAAAAGAGTCATTGCAATTCACACATACAGAACCCACATAAAGTGAGGGAAACCTGTATTTGGTGATTCCCTGCAATGCAGGAGTTGAGGAAGCTTAGGCAGGTAAGGAGAGAATCATAACTAAAGAACATTAACAGATTCTGGTAAAAGTGTTTAGAAATGTGGACAGCATTTTTCTTTCAATACCAACAATAAAGATTAGTACCAAGTGATATTAAGTTAGTTTTTCTTTCCTTACACAATGGAAACCAATGCTAGACTGTGATTTTTTTTCACTTTGTGTAATTTCTTGAATGCAGTTCTTAGTGACTTATGCGATTACTGTAATTACACCTAATTACCTAATTGTATAATTGTTTTTAATTATACTCATAGTGTACATACTTAAAATTACAAAATTAGAGCATTTAATTACATAAATCCATTATGAAGCTTCATGAAAATAATGTTTTGCACATGTTCAGTTAGCAATATTGTAAGCCCAACATTTTGGCCTTTGCAGTTTTTTCTGATTATAATATTAAAACAATTAATCTACATTATGGATGACCTGCCTGCTCAATGTGATGAGGTAAAAGCAAAAGTTCAGATGCAGGTGTGCTAAAGCCAGAATTTTACCTAATACCTTTTATATCAGTTTTCTAGTCACGTGTAGTGGAGGTGAGACAGGGAACTTCTGGCTAGTTTTTACTTCATGAAAGCCAAACTTCTTTGTAAACAGACATAGGTTTATCACAATCCCTGAAGATTAAACCTTGTTGTTAGGTTAGGCAAAAGAAAGAGATTTTGCTTCAGAGATGGTATGAGAACAATTTGACAGACTCTTAGGTACCCAGCTCTTAAATGACAAAGAAAAATATTAGATGCTCTGCATACCTAGATGGCATTCAGAGACTAAAGTGATAGGTGTACTAGAAATGTTAAAGATCAAGATCAATATGGTGCTTTATTTCTGTTGTTCTTATATCATTTCCTGACCCTCCAGCTGTTCTATGTATTTAAATACCAGTGAACACAATGGGAGATTTGGCTGCAAGACTGAAAGGTCTGAACTTGAATATTTAATTCTGAAGGTTGAAAACTGTATTGAATTTAACTGTAACAACTGGGATGCTCGCACAGCTAATCTTGAGTGATTTTGCACTGAATCATGTATGGCTTACCAAATTGACTTTAAATGTCTTTTGTCTTTTGTCTCTCTATACAATAATAAATTGTTGCCTGGTAGGATTAAAGCATGAATAAATTAAAATTGCTTGATAAGAAATTACAGTGGTTTAGTCAGATATCCAGCTCATGTTATAGTTCCATATAAAATGCATTAATTTGTCATTGTACCTAAATTTGCCTTCTATAGCTATGATGTATTTGTCAGTTTGTATGAAAATGTCAGGCTTTTTAACGTTGGAGTAGATCCTAACATTTTCCTCTTAACTATTTTCTTTTTCTTAGTTAACCAACTGACTTCACGATGACTGAGGGCTTAGATTCCAGATTGAGTAGCCTCACTTGGGATCAGATTAGAATATTGGATCAAGTACTAACTGAAGTAATACCTATTCATGGAAGAGGAAATTTTCCAACACTAGAAGTAAAACCAAAGGATATTATTCATGTTGTAAAGGAACAACTGATTGAGAAGGAAATCAGTGTTAGAGACATCCGCCTGAATGGTTCAACAGCTAGCCACATCCTTGTAAAACAAAAAGGAACTAGCTACAAGGATTTAGATATCATTTTTGGTGTTGAACTTCCCAGTGAACATGAATTTCAGGTTGTTAAGGAGGCTGTTCTGAATTGCCTACTGGACTTTTTACCAAAATGTGTCAATAAAGAAAAAATCACTGCTCAGACTATGAAGGATGCATATGTGCAGAAGATGGTCAAAGTCTCCACTGATCATGATCGCTGGAGCCTTATCTCATTGTCAAACAACAGTGGCAAAAATGTAGAACTAAAATTTGTAAACTCACTCAGACGACAGTTTGAATTTAGCGTGGACTCTTTTCAAATTATCCTGGATTCCATATTAAATGTTTACAGTGACACAGACTGTGAATTGACAGAAGACTCGCATCCTACCGTTATTGCAGAGAGCATGTATGGTGACTTCAGAGAGGCAATGGACCATTTAAAATACAAACTTATTTCCACAAGGAACCCTGAGGAAATCAGAGGTGGAGGCCTTCTGAAATACAGCAATCTCCTGGTTCGTGATTTTAAGCCAGCAGATGAGGCTGAAATCAAATCTTTGGAACGTTACATGTGTTCCAGATTCTTCATTGATTTTCCTGATGTGGCTGAGCAGCAAAGGAAAATTGAGTCATACCTGCGCAACCACTTCATTGGGGAAGAAAAGAGTAAATACGACTACCTGATGACTCTGCGTGGAGTTGTAAATGAGAGTACAGTCTGCCTCATGGGACATGAACGAAGACAAACTCTGAACATGATTACAATTCTGGCTTTAAAAGTACTAGGAGAACAAAATATCATCCCAAATGCAGCCAATGTTACATGCTACTATCAGCCTGCTCCATATATCAGTGATAGAAACTTCAGTAATTACTACATTGCTCATGGACAGCCACCAATCATCTACCAGCCATACCCATTTCACATACAAATGCAAAGTGGCATGGTTTAGAAAAGCATTAACCTCTCACTGCACACCCACCCCCTTCCAATACTTTCCACAATAAAGGCCTCGTTAAAGCAAGTTTTACTATCACTTTTGATTTTAGGACTTTCTTGCAGATTGCCATCGGTCTTGATCAGTCAGTACTTAAAATCATTGTTACACAAGGCATCAGATAAGTTATGTACATGTAAAATTGCTAGGCACTATTTTACAAATTCACCATGCTCTTCATATTTTCCTAAAACAGAAATACTCTGTGACTGAGTTTTACATTCCTTTGAGCCAAAAAGTGAAAGATATAAACAGTTCTAATTTTACAAAGTACTATAGACAGTGGTTCTAAAGAATTCTTTCCTATAATTTAACCAGTGTAATTGGAAAAATATGCTAAAACGTTGTTCAGTAGAAAGACCTGATTTTGAAGTCAACAGATTAAAAAAAAACATTGGCATTACAGATATAGTAAACAAACTGGACCAAATTTGTCAGCTGTACCCAACTCAAATACAGTTGGAGTTGCAGTGCATTTTGGAATTTGCACTGGCTGACTGACAGTCTTAAAAATCCCAATAGGTTAAATTCTGCTTTCTGGGTGCAAGTCAGCAAGATGCCAAACAACTCTCAACTCCCATTAAAGACATTAGTACTTGAGAATAGTTTCCTCACCTGTGTACTGCTCAACACCTAACAAGACTAATTAACACGGTAGCCCAATTCTACAATCTGGGTCTACCCAAAATTCCCCCTGATTTCATTGAGAGATACGGGTAGCCAAGGAATGCAAGGCTGGCCTCTTGGTTTGAATTCCATACAACAGAAGTTTTTAAGCAGGTGATTTAGTCATTCTGCTCAATTAGTCATGAAAAGTAAGCCAAAATCATGAGGAAGAAGGTGCCTATTCTGCACATGAATGGGTTTTTTTCCCCCGTAGATATTTAATAGTGACCAGAAATAAAGTAAGCTAAATGAATACCAAATGGTAATCAGGAAAAAAAAGGGACTGTGTGATTTTTAAGTGATTTTAAAACCATGTTCTTAGCAGGGGCATTTGATATACTATTTTATACTAGAATTGTCCTGTATATGCTTAGATGTCTGTGCACATACAATAGTAGCAAATCAAAATCTCTCTCATGATCAGGAAATACAAAAAAACAAAACATTAGTTTTTTTTAGTGTGTTTACCAAAGATAAGTTTCAAACATGTCACTTAAGTGCCTCCCTGTGCCAGTTGTTCAGTGAAAAGTGTAATGTATTTGAGAATATGTCATGCTAGATAGCTCCTGAAATAGAAATGAGGGTACATGAAACATTGTGCTTGGAACTCCATCTCTGGCTTACAAAATATCCTCTTCTATTAAGAAGTGGTCCAATCCTGCAGCACTGAAGTCAATGGAAATTGTACCATTCACTTCAATGCGTTAGCACCACAATCCTACTCCCATTGAAACAAGCCAAGTTCAGCAATTGACTCCAATGCAAGGAGCAGGTATTGGAAAAGCTCACTAATGAAAAACATAACTAGAGTAGATTTTGTTTCAAAATATAAGCTGTAAGCCAGTTGAAAAATTCAGCAAGAGGTATTGTTAGTTCTGATGCTTTGTATGTCACTTGCTTATCCTTAGAGCTAGTGATAAAATGATGCATCGTTTTACATCATGTTATGCAGACCAAAGTATTGACTACATTTTATTTGAATAAAAACATCTCTCCAGTTTTAGAAATATGTGCAGTTTGAAAAAGAAGTTTGAGTTAATGTATGTTTTGGTACATTAAATCATACATTTCCAAATTTATATTTCTAAGATCTATGGTCTGTAATTATCCGCTTACCAATGAAAAGTAACTTTACTGAGGCCCACTTATGACCTTGCCAGTAGATTAAAAAACTGTTTGTAAGACTGTTTTGTTGACTTTTCCCTCTTGAGTGAATTCCTTTCAGTATAATGTAGTGCAATATAAAACTACTCCATACTATGGAATGATGTACATGAAATGATTGTAAGAGGAATAAGGGTGCAATAACCCAGTTGGAGGCAAATGAACAGTGCAATGTCTTTCATGAATACATTATCTGTTTTTTTATTGATTTATCAAATATGTCCAATTGCATGTCTCAGGGCACATTTAGTTCAATTTTACCAGTATGATTATGATCTTACCACTTGTGTCAATTGTACTTAATAAAATGGGCCATTTTAATTTATATGTTACTGGACTGCTGTATGGAACTGAAGCACTTCCAAAAAAATTCCACTAGTAAAACAGTGGTCCACATACACAGAGTAGTACATTTCTAACAATAGAACCTGTGATTTTCATCTGCTTTTCACCAAAAGGAATAGTGTTGTATACTGCTCCATAATGCCATTTATACCATGCCTCTTCTGGTACTTATGATTGTACTTAATTTTCAGCGCATCTGCAATCTCATTGACTTCCATGAGACTATTTATTAAAGTTATGCACAACTTATTTTCAAAGGAGCCTAAGCTGGACAGTTAAGCAAATCTCATGGAATGTCAGTGGGAGCAGGGTTCTTCTGAAAAATCCCTATCCCACTATTATAAATGATTACAGGTTTGGGGGTACTGATATGGTGATTTTATACTAACCAAAACCAAAAAAACCCGTAAAGCTTCCTTAGCTGCGATGGGAATTTTGTGGAGAAATTTGATGACCTAAAGAATCAAAGCATAGATCCGTAAAGATGGAGGGTTTTCTTACATCCTCTACACATCCAACACATCAGTAGCTGGAGAAACATTTAAGAATGTTATCAGTTTGTACTAACAAGTAGTAGTATCATAATGCAACATTGCTGTGTAGTAGGACTATAATGCTTATTTGGCTAGTGAAGAAATCCTTGTTAAAAAGTACAGCTAATGGTGAAATAGCTGCAGATATGTATAAACTAACTAGTGCTATCATATAGCAACTGCTTAAATTTTCTTTTCTTTTCTGGATTTTTTTAAGTACTTGACACATCGCTGTTTAAATCCAGGTTAGACAATGAGGGACTGATCCAGAAGTCACTGAAGTTACTGGAATGAATCTAGTTGGCTTAAGTGGGCTTTGGATTTGATTGTAAGAGAACATAAAGGACATATTTATAATACCTACAGGTACATGTATAAAAGACATCAATATGCAAAAATGTCTCAGGTATAAATAAACCCTTTTAATTTATTAAAAAGGTCTTATATTTCTTAGGTAGAGGTAGTCATTCAATTATGAAGGCTATTGGGGGTAATGATTTGATACACACGCACATACACACACACTATATATACATACACAAACAATTAAAAAAACTTTTTAAATATTTCGTTGAACAGATCATATAAATAATTAGCAGCAGTATCAAACCTGGAGATTTTTAAAGACAGTACTGATTCTGTAAATTAATATTAGAGACAGGGATGTGATATATACATATATGTATACTGCTGCTTGAAAAACGTTGACATCAACATGTAAGATACGATACTGTAACCTTTTCTCCAGTCCTTATCTATTTTACTATGTGCAAATATAAATCTCTACAAAGAATTAATTCTGAGACATTTTTCGGTACCAGTATCTTGAGCTTTATGTTTACATTATTAACTTGTTGTTACAATCTGTTTAATAATTATAACAACTGGGAAATGTAATGCTGATTTTATTTAATCATATTCAAAAGTTCTCAAAGTTTACAGTTTAAAGTAATCTAATGTTGTCAGGATGTAAGTGTAAAAGTTTCAAGTGCTTTCTTAAAAATGTCATTTGAATTTTGTGTTATATTGTAAAAGGTCCATTTGAAGCATATTCTTTCTGGTATTTTGTTTCAATTGTAATTTGTGAGCTTTATACTCAATACATTACGAGGTTTTTGCAATGGATAACCAAGGTGTGAAACTGTCCTCTGTCATGATGTTAAACTGTCTATTGTGTTACACTGATCCTACAAATGTATAAAAAGTAAAACTGATAGATCTGATTTACCATAGAGTTACTCCAGTTTTACACCTTTGTAGCTCTACTGATGTCAGTGGAGTTATACTAACATGAAACTGGCATAGCAAAGTGGTGATTTGGAAATTATGTTTGTATTGAGAAATATTTTTGGAAAGAACAGCAAAAGAAGTTTAGGCAGTTCAGTATTGCAAGAAATCCTACCTATCCTCTCCCGTTTGGTGTGTTTTTCTATTAAAAAATGATGAATATTCAGGAATACATCTGTTATGATAAGGAAGTATTTTACTTAATGTGCCATCTGAAGTTGTTGAAATAATATTGTAATGCTAATACTTTGTATTAACCAGACAAATTTGTAGGTCATTAGTCCACAGTGTTGACTAGTGCCTTTGGGTACTTGGGGAAAAATCATTAAAATAACCTTCTTGATATTCCAGATGCCTGGTTTACTTCAAATATATTTGTTATTTGTTAAAATGCTGTTTTTAACATGATAACCACATACTGTGGATGCATGACTTCCAGATTGGCATGTTATAGTAGCAGGAACAATTAAAGAGGATAGTATGGTTAGTTAAATCAGTAAACCATAAATTGAATTTTGCCACTGTTCCACAGTCAAAATAAATAGTTATTTAAAGGAATTCCACATGCAAAATGAATTGGTCTTAAAGTATGATAATTATGCTAAATTATAACAACCCTTATACTACTCATGCAAAACATCTTAGGTCAAAAATTCATATTTTAAGTATCTAAATAAATATTTATCTTATACAGATTTCATAGACATTAGGGCTGGAAGGGATCTTGGAAGATCATCGAGTCTAGCCCCCTGCCCCAGGGGCAGGAAGTCAGGAGGGGTCATAGGATCCCAGCAAGATAAATGTCCAAATTTCTCTTGAAGGTGTTCAAAGTAGGTGCTTGAACCACCTCCAGCAGCAGTCTATTCCTGATGTGATTGTCTATTGGGTAAATGATACATGTGTCAAAATACATACTTAAATGGATAATGTATTTGACTTCAGATATGTTTGGACTGATACCATACCTACTGTGAATACCTATTCACATATGCATAACTACACATTTATCCAAGACACTTGAATTTGTGCTGACAGAGAAGCCATCCTTATTTAATTCCTCATGACTTCATTGTACATTACAACATACAATATGCATTCTTGAGAAAAGAAACACACATAATTTCCTTTTTTTATTTAACCTTATTTTTCTTTAATCTTGTACATATTTTGTTTATTCCCTTTATTCATGCCCTAAATTTTTACTCAATTAAAATCCCACTAGAAGCCATGAGAGAATTCATGAGTTTTTCTGTAAGGTGTGTAGGATTTTAGGTCTCTGGGTTTATACTGGCCTCTCACAAAAATTCTGTCCAATTTCTGAACAGTCTACAACATATGCTGGACTCCTACAACAATATTCTCTTAAATTCTAAAATGTGAGGCAAATTGTGGCCCTTTATTCATCAAACATTTACTATAAATACAATAAATTTCCCTTGGTCATATCCTATAACAAATCCAGGGCAACAATAGACAGTACTTCCTTACCCCTTCCACATAAATGCATGAAATGGAGTCATACTGTGACATGCTCCTGGTTTAGCTTAGTTTAGGTGGTTACTTTCCAGTCTTCCATGTTTTTCTGATGGGTCTAATATTCCCTTCCCAGATTTTTGAAGGCTGACTTCCTGGGTTTCATAGAATGACAGCACAGTTGCTGTCAGAGGTCTCATCTCTTCTGGTATGATACCATGCCAGCTCAGATCACAAAGGCACTCCAGCTAACACCACTTGCTAGACTGGGAAAGGGCACCCTTAGCTCTGGTATTTATTTCAGCCTTGTTTTAACTTTTATCTGCCTCAGTTTTTTGCTGCATGACTTATTAGAAATCGAAGACTTTTATCCAGCAAAAGAATGGCTGTGTCATTCTCAGGGATGTTGGGAGTGCTTTGGAGAAAGTCCAGCTGTATTTGGCAAAAAGGTGTTGATTTTTTTTTCTGTTTTGGTATCCATTATCTTAATGTTTTAGTTTCTGTACATTCGTACAAAGCACAGTGATTTATTTAAAAATATACTGGCCTAGAACCTAAACAGCTAGTTCCTGCAAAGTCTAATCTGAAGAGTTCAAAAAAGATCCATGGAGTTAAAACCTCTGGAAATATGGCTCATAGTATCCCGTGTCATGTTTCAGTCAAAGACAAGTAACAATTCCCAGTGACGTTAAAAAGGGAGTGCAAAACAGGTTGGGTTTCTAAATGCTACTTAACCCTGCTTTAGCGGAACATGTATATGCCTTAAATGTTTTCTGTTGTCAGTTACACTAATATACAATTGTACTATTAGTTCCTTTGCAAGAATTGACTAAAAGCCCTATAATAAGAAATTGTTACAGAACATGACAGTTTATCCTTTTTAAGCTGCTGTAAAACGACAGGCATAAATTTCTAAAGCTTTCAGTATTGGTCTAACTCTTCCTATTGAAGAAAATGAATTCCTAATTGACTTCCTAATCAAAAAAATCCTGTCAACTTCAACATGAGAAGAATTAAACGAATCCTCAGCATTTTTAAAGCCACACCTGATATACATGAAATTCATGAAAGCTACAAAGCAGAATGTCAGTTTTTTAGTCAGATGTACATTCCTGCTAAGAATGATTAGCAGGAATACAGATAAACAAGCAATAGTGTGCTATCTATCATTTGATTTTTGAATGTCCTTGCTGGCTTTCCATGTAATGAATTGAAAGATGATTGTAAGCATTGCCGTGTACAACCAAGAAGAGTTACAAAATACTGATCTCTGTACACTGGTTTTTTAGTGTCATTAGATCATTACTTTGAAGTAAGCTGCTGTACCTTCCTCTTGCACATTGTTGCTCTCCAGAAAAACACTTGGAAAGCTAATTTCTGCCATTAGCATGTCCTGCATGCAGTTGTTTCATTCTCAGCCTACAATAAGGCAACCTTGGGTGTTTTTCCAGATCTTTGGGTTGTGGCATTCAGAGATTCTGCTGATAGGCCCTGGCCAGGCCTAATGGTACAAAAGGGTAATGCTGGATATCGCTGAAAAAAATCAAGGGCCACCATAGAACCCTCATGTTGTGAGCACTTTCTCATGCAAATACATGAATGGGACTGCTCAAGTGACTAAACCCCAGTCTGCATGCCAGTATGTGTGCCTTTGTTACCTCCTAGGGGCTGGAACATAAAAACAGATTTATGATGACTATTACCAGCTTCAAGCTAGCAGGTATGACAGCTTTGTTCCACCTGTAGAAGCCTGTCCTTTTAGGTTCATAGATCCTTGGTTTGGTCCTTAGTTCGATACCCAGTTGGAAGCTGTGTTACATAAGAACCGCACAATCTAACTTAACTAATCTGAAAATCACTTTACAGGTTTTGTGTGGGGAATTTTATTCCAGTAGGAGGATGACTTTCATATACCCTCCACAAGTAGGCTTCTCCACAGAAGCTATTTTAGTTCATGAACTGGAATAATCCCCTGCAAGGAGTTTTGTGGCCACTAGATGCTGCAAGTGCAGAGGAAATTTCCCTTTTCCTGGTTTATTCTTGGGACAGCTCAAAACACAACAGCCCAGGTCAGGAAAAAAAAAGGCCTCTTCAGAGGCCCCTTCCACTTGATGTTTTTGTCTATCCTACCTTTCTGCAGAAGATAAAAACTGGGCTGCAGTGCTTGGCAGGGACTCTGAACTGTTCATTTTTTGAAAAACCTGCTAGTTTCAGAACAGGAACCCACACTTCATTTGCAGTAGTTTGTTATCAGCAGAAGGGCAATACAACTGTTTACCAACTCCTCTGCTTCATGCTGGCTTGCAATGGGGTGGAATTTATATGACATGAAGTCACGGCCCCAGTGCAAGATCTCAAAATTCCAGTCTGGGTTTTATTTATTTATTTGCGTTGTTTGCTCTCCATTCTTACCAGCACACTGACCTGGTTCACCTACAGTAAGGGCTTCCTGCCTTGTTTAGGCCTGATTGATCTGACTCAACCAGTTATTTAATGAAAACTGTAGCTGATTTGCCCCTAAGCCATGTGTCTGACTGTCTTTATTTTGCAGTCTGGTACACAATGAAAGCCCATGCAAAATCCCACACAAATGCCATTTTTGGAAACAGATACTAGACCTATGGCAGACTCGTTTCCATTTGTCTTTCTAATCTGTGGATATATTCAGACATAGCACCGCTTTGGCTACAGCAATTTTAAGACATTCTAAATCAGCCAAAGTCCAATCAGATCATTCTCTTTGGGAAAATATATTACTCTTCCCCCTGCTTCAGTGCTGTTCCTAACTTGCATTAAAATTGTCCTTAATGTTTTGTCATTGATACTTGTCATTCATTTTGATGAGGCCTGCATAAAGTCAGATTTTGGAAAGAGTTATTTTACTGTTAGCAGACAAAGTGGAATGTTATATGCACAGGAGCAGGGGCCATTTGGGTGGAAACATTTTTTTCAAACCTGATTGGTGTTGTTATCTCTCCTGGAGTTTTCTAAAGCATCCACAATAGATCTTTTTACTTTTCTCATTTTAAGTATTTTGTGCATCGCATGGAGTCAATACTAGAAATACTGCATTGTGGAGCAGAAAGAAATTTCAGATAAAATCACCGTGAACTGCATAGAAACATTCCAACACCCCCATAAGATACATAAGTGGGTTCATGGTCATTTTCTAATTTCAGTCCATTGGGTTAGACTCTACTCTTCATTGTTTGCACAAAACTCCTTCAGCTTTTAACATCTGTACATTGTCCACAGGAGTAAAAGGTTCCCAAAGTCCATATGGATTATTTTTAACGTGTATAATCAGACTTTTCAAACATTTATTTTCAACAGCAAAATGGAAAGCTTTTGTAAAATGCCCTCCTCTCCCACTGTTAGATCAGAAATAGTACAGTTGGAGTGTTGCCATGCATCAAAAATAAAAAAAAAATTAATTGTAAAATACTTTGCCAGCAATTGGAAAAAAAATTTCATGACCTCAGTTTTTAGACCACTTTTTACTACAATTTGAAACGGACAGCTTCAGCAAATGTGATCCGAGCCATTCTTAAGAATTACCCACATTCCACTTTGCCCCTAAGTTTAAAACCATTTAGAACAGCATTAGGAAAACTGGAAAGCAGCCTACAAAAGGGCTATTTGTTTAAAAAACTACCTTCCAAAAACTTCCTTTTTGAGGAAACCAATTTGCCCCATCTGAGCTACATGTGTCATGAGGAAAGTAACTAAAGGATAGAACTTGGGCTATTTTTTGCACTATTTTCCATTATTTCTCCCCAAAAGGCACATCTACACGTGTACATTTACTGAATAGTAACTAAAATTATTGCTCAGTACGTGTCTGCACGTGCCTGCCCATACTGCACAGTAAGTATGATAACTTATGCCAACATGAGCATAAATTTGATAAATGCATCATGCACGTATCAAATTTAGGCCTGATTAGTTCCTGGGCAGTAATGTACATGTAGACACCTTACTGTGCAGTAACACTGTGTGTGTGGACTGACTTGGGACTAACGTTAGTCCCAAGTCAGTCCATACACAGCATTACTGCGCTTTAATGCCTGCTGGTGTATATGCTAGCCTGTTCTTGTGATATGCCCACTAAGTCTTATTTCATAAGCAAGTGACTATCTTCCTTCTAGCTGCTTCCATATTCAGCTCCATTCCATCTTGTCCTATTACAGAATCTATGCTTCTAAAATCACAATTAGTTGCCATAGAAAGCAATTCAATATTATAATAAATACATTTTGAAGTGGCACATTTACCTATGCATTATAAAATAAGCCTCTGGGAACAGGGTACAAATCATACACGTCTGCATGTGTGCCTGTGTGCATACTTTAATTTGGGTTTTAAAGGTTTATTTTCTGTCTTCTTTTGATACATTGAAATGATAATATTCAGCACACACAAATAAGATCATAGATTGACTATTGAGCTGCCATTACTTCATTACCACAAGTTGGTCAAGTAATCCTTCAAGGATAATTCACTCATCATATATACCAATTTAACCCACCTGCTCCCCACAAACCTGGAGTGGCAGAACCTCAGTCTCGGAAGGCTGACAAATCCAGGGTTTTGGGGGACCATGATTCAGGCAAGGAACTGTGAAACCAAAGGCCTTTATGGAAACTGGTTTGGTGGGTTCCCTCCCATTTGCAACACAATTGAAAGATTCATAACACTTCTACTGCACTTGTGCAGCACAAGGAAAAAAGTGATCTTACCTAATTGAGTCCCAAATGGATTGGTACTTCATAGGTTAAACTGAAAGTTGCTTCCAACTTCAGAATTTAGCCCCTTCAGCAACATTATTTTAACCTGGATTGTTTTGGGTGCATTCAGATGAGCGCAGTTGTGTGGTATGTGGCACTGCAAACATATTTGCAGTGCCACATACTGCACAGTCGAGAGTTTTCTGTACTGCAAAGCCATGCTGCCTGAGCATTTACTGCTGTTTTTTCCCCCCTGCAGCTTTTTTTGACCCCTGGATATCCAGGGATAGAAAAAAACTGCAGAACTGCCCCCCGCCCACCCAGAGCAGCTCATGCTCAGGAAGCATGTGCTGCTAAAAAAGCAGAGGCGGGCCACTCAGAGCCATGCTCCAACTGCCAGCCAGGCTCCGTCTGGCAGGACCGCCATAGCTGCACCCCTGAGAGGCCCCTAGGCCTCCAAGACCACAGCACAGTGCTGGACCCAGGCTCCCCTACATCACCTGGGGCAACTTTCTGTGCACCAAAGGGCATATGGCATGGGTGTTCCCTGGGGACAAGAAGCGGTAGCAGGGAATGCTCTGTTACTCCTATGGGCATGGGTAGCAGCAAAGCAGCTGGCTATTTTCTCCAATCAGGCCTAATTACATGATTGGGAAAAGTGGCAACTGTTCAGTATAAGAGCAGGGCCCTGAAAAGCAAAGTCAACAGTCTGCTTCTAGCAGCTGGGAGCACATCACCCGGCTGAGCTGCTGCTCGTGGAACATCCTTGGAGGTAAAGGCAGGAGCTATGAGGACGGCTGGAGGCTCCTGGTCCCGGGACATGACCTAACACTACACCCTGCTGGGACTGGTTGATGTGGTGGGACTGTCAGTGCAGGGCAGTCTCCAGGAAAAGCAACACCTGGGGCCTCCCCACAGTGAAAGGCAAGTATGGGGTGCCAGGAAGCCTCAGCCCCTGCTGCCTTGCAGGTGACCCCGTGGAGGGGAAAGGCTAGGGGAGCACACCCCAAAGAACAGAGCAAGGACCCAGGCTCACTGAGCACTGAGGCAGGGTCCTGGCCAGGTGAAGGGGCCAGAGACAACCCAGGCTCACGGTGAACACTGAGGCACACTAAGGGAGCTGGGAGTGAGGCTCCTGTGGGGTGGGGCCCTGAGCCTACAGGGAGCTATGTATGAAGCTCCTGGGGTGAGAGAAAAAAGGGCTGTAGCCCAGTGTAAGGCAGGGGATGAGGCCCCACTGTGGAGCATGAGGGAATCAGGATGGTCCCGAGCCAGGCTCAGAGTGCCAGCAAAGGGTAGGGGCTTTGAGTCCTGAGATGAGAGATGGGCTTGGAGCCCCAAGCTGGGAGGGGCTGGGAGCCTGGAGTGGAACCAATCTGGGAGCCCGTGGAACAGTGAAGGACTGGGAGCCCAAGTGATTGAGTGGCTGGGTGTTAGGCCAGACAAGTAAGCCGGGTGTTAGGCCATGGATGCCATCTACAAGGCAGGGGGCACAGTATAGGGGAGGTTTGGAGCCATGTACATAGGCCCTTGGCACAGGGAAAGTAAATGGGCAGCCTCCTGCCTGCCTGCCATCTCTTAATCATCATCATCAAGGTGTGGTAGGTGAGGAAGGTGGGTAGTTAGCCCAGAGACAAGTGGGTGGGCCAACAACTGACCAGCCTGGGGTGCCCACTTGTTTCAGCGTCGCCGCTACTTGTCCCTGGGGAACCAAACATCTACGCAAGTTTGGAGGTGCCCCTTTACTCCAATTTTGATTTCAACTTCTTCCAATAAATTGGAGCGTGAAGGCCTGCTTTATTAAACTTCATGCATGGAGCTCCATGTAGTGCTCTGTTCCAAAGTGTTTGCAGGAGTTGGTTCTACTAGGAGTCCCTGTTGAACTAGAAAAGTTGCATTTGGAAGCAAGAGAAGAATTCTAACATTTACAGCACTGAGTTCAAGGCCAGAAAAGAACAGCCCAAGGACTAAGAACAGACATTGCATTTGTCCCTGAACAAGTTGTGCCCATGTTTGTCCCAGAACAGAAATGTCCTGGGATTAGTGCGTACACATCATACTTCTAATCAGGGATTAGCAAACAGCTGAATGCCTGGCTGCTTTTCTGCAATTTATTCAATTACACCATCCCAGAATAACTATTCAGATGCACTTTGCAATAGCCTGGGACAAACTGTTAATACTTCTTATCTTGTCAACTTTGTAATGATTTATTTCAGGATAATGAATATGAACGTCTGAATGATCACATTTTGTCCTAGGATAAAATGGTTCATCCCAGGACAAATGCAACACCTGTTTGTAGGCTAGGAGTAAACCAAAAATTCTTTGCCAACTCTGGCTTCAGCTGTTTCACATTCTCCAGATGTGGAATCCTTTCAGTCATGTAGAACTTTTTTTTATCTGTAAACCTTTCTGCACTATTGTTGATGAGAATTCACTCCTTGCTAGAGTTGCTTTTCTTTCTGGGGAAGACAGGAGCATTATGTTATGCATATGTTCATTTATTGACATAAATGGAGGAAAACTAGCATTTCAGATGTCATTGCAGCTGTCACTGTTGCTGTTTTTTCAGCCCATTTTGCATAATATACAAGGAGATGAAGCTACTGTATGTGTGAATGCATGCATGCGCGTGTATCCACATCCCTCTCTGCCACAAAAAAGCATGATCAAAACAGACCAGATAGAAAGAGGGAGAAGGTTCATTACTATATTCAGCATGATGAAGGGCTCCATGCATTGTTCTGTACTCATTTTCATTCTGAGGATGGTTTGCTAATAGGATCCAGGTCCTGATAATCTCTCGGGGACCAACTTGTAAACTCTCACTCCTAGAAGCAGACTCACTTAACTTAATTATTTGTATGAATAAGAGCTATGCATCTGACTAATGATTTGCAGCCCTGTATGCATCTTTCTTTCATGATAACCTTGACCACATCATTTCCTTTAATGGATGCTTCTCTTCCCCTACCTCAAGGTCAAACTTCGCATTTTAACCTTCAAGGCTGTCTGCTTACCTCTCTACTCTTTTCAAGTCTCCCTCCTCAGACCTTTTATTGCTTTTCCTGCCCCTCCACTTCTGCTTAAATCAGACCTATTCTTCTCTTGTATGTCTGTCTGTTCTTGATCTCCTGAGGCTTCTTAAAAGAACACTTCATTAAATGGTATGCTTTTCTGTTCTCCTATTCATATTGCCCCACAGAAAATGTTGAGGTCCTTTTCTGCATTTTCAGATCTTAAGTGATCCACAGGATGCAATAAGGATCTCATGGATGTCTCTTACTTCCCTCTAACTCCTGCTGGATGTCATGGAGTGTGAAGGAGCCACAGAAGCTGGGGCTCCCTGAATCCTTTGTTAATTAGGAGCAGGTACATTTCTGCCTCACACACCTCTTTCCAGCTGGCCCACTACTGAAGCAGCGTAATTCACGCAGGTTTTTTTATGAATAGTTTCCTGAATATCTGAGAGTCATCATCTCCACATTGCAGATGCCAAAGCATTATTGTCGTATTGAACAATGACCCTATTGAACAGTGTTCTATTGAACAATGACCACAAGACAGCACACTGTTAAGAACATGTATAGCACACATGCAGTCCACATTTACTATGAAAACATGGAGCTCCTTCTGATAAATACCAACTTGTCATTATAATTTTCATTATTAATTAAACTGGTTAGATGCCACTATGATGCTCTATAATGCTAGCCTGTGATTCCTTCTTATAGCATTGTTATTGGCTCCTGACATTATAGAAGAAACATCCTATAGATTTGCCTAAAGGATAAAGACTGATGCTTAAAAAATATTTTTTTTATGCTATTGCTTGCTTATTCCTGGTGGCTCTCAGAAAACAAACTTTCCCAATAAGGAATCTACATTCATTACATGCTTTGAGTGGTTTCTGTAAACCTCTACTACCCTCCACCAGGAAAGAACAAGGATCTGGGAACTATATTAAAGCACTAGCAACTTCTAACACTTCTCTTATAGTTGATTAAGCTATAATTTGCAGTCAGAATGTTCACTCTGTTATGTTCAATTATGAAAGTAGCAAGTATATGGTTTGAAGAAATGTTGGAGTCTATAATATAACAACATCTATCAAAGGCTTCTTTTAGTAAAAAGAGGTGGTCATATACATGTCCCTAAATAATTGATTATATTAGTTTTACTATTTTTATTAAATAATTTATTCAGCTCTTTACCCCAATAAACTACCAGCACAATTCACAGGTAACAGCAGCAGGTCTTCTTATATAATGCCCCAGGGGAACAAAATATTTAAGTATGTACCTAACTTTGATTTCAACACAACTACTTGTGGACTAAAGTTAAGAAGTATAAAACAAGTATTTACTGAGGATCTCATTAAACACACACACACACACACACACACGTTCCAAATATTGCAGTTACACAAAAATCCTAGGTAGAGCATACTTGAAGTGAAACCATGGTTTCCTTGAAGTCTGTGGGAGTTTTCCACTGGAGCCTAGGTCATAGACAGAAAAGTAATTTTTTTTCCTTATCTGTTACATGGTACATCTAATTCACCCCACATCTTTTGCAAACCATGAAAACCTGCTCATGCTTAATAATATACTATATGGAAGATGGTTTACTCCAAATACATGAGTGGATTTTGAGCATACTCCAGGCAGTTCATTGATACCAACTGCTTTGGGGATGGAGATCATTGATTATGATAAGCTTTACAAACCCCGTTAAAATAGTGGATCATGTGACAGCGCCATTGTTTGGTTTAAAAGGGAGAAAACATATACCAAACATATATGCCTCTAAAAAGTGAAGAATGGGAAAGCCCTATCAGGTGCTCTATCAAGTATGTTGGGCCTGCTAGGTAACCCGCCCAAAAACAGTAGTCTAACTTTGTGACTCAGCTGAAGCATGGGTAGATTGGAGAAACCCTCAACATGAAGACGTTGGGGCATATGTTTACCATGTCAACAGAGAGCTGGAAGAGGGTCTGTGATAGAGCACCTTTGGTGACTGTCACTTTAAAGGCTTTGAGTGGCAGCAGGGCAGCCAGTGGGTGCAGGCCAGCCCTGGAGAGGCAGTCACATGACCCAGTGAGGGCCATCTGATTGGAGGAGAGTGGTAAGCAGACTCCATTTTAGCTCAGGCACTCAAGGCTGAGCTAGCAGTCTGCTACTGACAGCCGGTAGAACAACATCCATCTGAGCGCCTGTTCAGGAACACCTTGGAGGTAAGGGCAGGAGCTATGGTGATGGAAGGAGGCTCCAAGTCCTGGATATGACTTCTGCAGCTCTCCAGAAATGCCAGGCCAGTTGCCTCCCCAGTGAAAGGCGGGTAGGAGTGTCTTATAATCGCTGTATAGTGGGGGCTAGAACAGACAGTGGGGCCAAGCATGCTGAGGGAAAGGCACCCAAGTCCCTGGGGGTATAAGACCCCAAATCCCAGGAAGGGGGCACAGAGTTAGCTCCAGTGAGGGGTAGAGAGTGGCCCCAAGAAGGAGGGGTCAGGAAGAGCCTAGTACTTGGTGAGGGGCTAGTGGCTAAAGTAGGCCTAGTGTTAGGTGCAAGGACTGTCACCCATACAGTAGGCTGCAGGAGGCACCCAAAGGGCTGTGGGAATATTACCTCGAGTAGAAGCAGGCAAGCTTAATGGCCAAGGAGTGATTCAAGAGGAGCAGGGCAGGTTGGCAGTGGCCCAGTGAGGGACAGAGTGAATGAGGCCCTGCGAGAGGAAGCAGAGTGTATATGTAGTAGGGGTGTGTGAAATGGGTTGTATTTAATTCAGATTTAGCCCAAATTGGGGACAGTGATTCGATTAGTTGATTAGTATCACTGTCCTGATTCGATTCAGCTGAATCTGAAGATTCAATGCTGATTTCGAGAATCAGTGATTCAGCCACAGACACAACTTTAAATGTCTTTTCTACATACCTTGAGGTACCAGGCACAGTTCATGAATGCTGCGATTGTGGGGGGGCAGGTGGAGCATCCCATAGAACTGCGCCTCCCCCCCCTGCAGGTTCGATGGTGAACTTGGAAGTGGACCCACTTCTGGGTCCACTGCCGAGCATGCAGGGGACCTCTCCATGCCTCCCTAGCTCAGTGCTCAGCTATGGGGGGACCCCAGGTCCCTCCCAGACCCAGGAGGCACCAGTTGCTAAGCTGGAGGGTGGAGGGGTGGGTTCCCTTCATGCTCTGCAGTGGACCCAGGAGAGGACCAGAAGTGCTTCTGGTACACTTCTGGGTCCACTGCTGAGCTCACTGAGGACCCACTCACCCCCACACTGCCATGGGATACTCCATCCACCCCAGCATCTCAGCATTCACAAGCCGCCCGGCACCTTGAGGTATGTAGAAAAAACATATAAAGCTGTGTCTATGTCCAAAATATTGAATCTCTCCAAATCGATTTGGAGGCTTCTGATTCAATTTGGAGAGATTAAAGGGTCTCCTGATCTGATTCAGATTCAGAGATTTGGCCGCTGAATTGGGCCAAATCTCTACTGAATCGAATCAGTGACTGAAGCTTTGCACAGTCCTAATGTGTAGTATGTGGGAGGCCCAGCAAGGGGCAGAGTTTGGCATAGCTTCTGGCCAGAGCAACTAATAATTTGGATGCCATCTGCAAGGCCTGGAACACAGTAAAGGAAGGTCAGAGCCATGTGTAGACCACATGGCATCAAGGCATTAAGTGGGCAACTTCCTGCTTATTTTATCTTGTGTTATTGAACAGCAAGTCGTGGCAGGAAAGACAGGCTGGGCTGCCCTAGACAGAGGGGTGGGCTGGCACTGCAACTGGCCACGTGATCTTCCCCCTTTCACAGTATCTCAGAAGAGATGACCAATCCAGGGACAAATAGAGATTGGATCCCAAGAGGTATTGCTTTTTTTTCCATTACTTGGATCCATGGAGTTCACTGGAACAGGACAACGATGAAGTTAACTCAGCACCCAGGACAAGGATAAGTTGTTTACCTGGCTAATGGGTCAATAGATAGCTGAACTGGTAAAATGAAGAAAAAATTGAAAAGTATGGTGAGGAAAAGCCCAAAATATTGTTGATCTACATGTTCCTAAAAGGAACAGCTTTTCTCTGAGTTCAAAACTTAAATGAGAAATCTTCATTTTTTTTTTTAAATTTCTTTTCTAATTTAGTTATTTCTCTTCTGTTTCTCCTCCTGTGTGGGTCTTCCTGTCCACACACAGGGCAGTGATAAATACCGGTATTCAGCAAAGCACAAACCATTAGCAGCAGTCCTTAACTTAACAGCATCTTGCCTAAGTTAATGCTATAACTTAAAAGGCTTTAACCTTATTGAGCTCCTAGCTCCTAGAGTAGAGAGAGTAGAAGCCTATAACTGCACAACTATCAGTACTATGATGGGTGTGATTGATCACAAGACCAGTAAAGCACAGATTGTCTGTCTGATTATGTCCAAGTTGATGGGATAGGAGGTAGGATTATCTATTGATCTGCTGGTCTGCACTGTCAGGAAGACACCTTTCCTGTCCTGTCCTTGCTTCCACTGATGCCTCATACAGCACATGAGTGTAGCACAGTTACTGTATTCTTAACCAAATGCTAGACCATTTAGTAAAAAAAAAGTTTAAAAGGAACATGCATTGGTAAAGACATAGGCAGGGGAAAGGGGGGCTAATGGGGCTTAGAGCCCCCAAACACAGGGCAGTGATAGGGCCACAAGGCAGCCTGGCTGAGGGCTTCCAGAGGCTGCAGCAGGGGTGGGGAAGAGGTGGGGCTGGAGCTAGGGAAGGGGTAGGCACAGTTGGCAGGGCGTGGGACTGAGCCGCGAGCGGCTTGTCTGGGGAGTGCAGCTCCTGCTGCTGCATGCGCGCGCCTCGCAAAGCATGGGGGCGAGGTGCCCCCAGATCTACTTGGGGCATGGTGGGCTCCCACTTCAGGCTGGGGTTGGGGCCATGGTTGTTCTGGTCTCTTCCCAGGGAAGACTCAGAGCAGGGCAGGGTGGGATGGGCACAGGGGTCCCAGGGGCTCTGTCTCCTTCAGCCCGGTGGTGTAGCCGACTCTAGCCCCGTTTTGGCCCCCAGCTCTGGGCTCCCCTGGGCTGTGCAGGGCCAGGGCCAGTGCTGAGCCGCTGCGGGGCAGTAGATTTGGAGGTGGCACTGGGCAATGACCCCAGGCACAGGAGAAGGGATGGGTGCAGAAGGCCCTGGCCCCAATCCTGATCCTGGGTCCGGTTCTACTCCACTTCCTCCTGATTCCTGCCCAGTGCTATCTCTAGCCTGACTCCCTCCCCCGACTCTTTCCCCCACAGACTTTCTCATCTGTGGGGGGTGGGGGGCATGTGCACTCAGCCCCCCAGCCCCCCATTTTTTTCTCCCTCTGCCTAAAGTAAGGGATTATTCTTTAGAAAAGACTAGAGATGAGAAACAACCCTTCTGGCAAACACAATGTGTAAAAAAACAAAAACAAAAACAAAAAACCCCCAAAAAACCCAGCTTGACCAGTTGAAGACAAACAAGGCTAGACCTCTGGGCTGTCAAGACAAGGATCAGGGTTACTGGCTTGATCCTGATGTTCCTTTCCTTGTATTTCATGGACAGACCAGTGTTTACAGGGTTTCTTTCATTTGGGGCTCTATCCTCCTTGGTCCTGGTCACACACAGCTCTTACTGAAACCAAACGGGAAGTGTACATGGGAGCTTCAGACAGAATTCAAAGTAGCCATAATTTCTTTTTTTTTCAGGAGTTTAAAGGATGGGTAGTTCTTTCTGTGTGACATAAAGCTTGTGCTCAAATCACCTGGCTCATTTAGACACCAGCTGACATCCAAAGCAGTCAAAGCAAGTTAAATTAAAAAAACTCAGATGTGCTTTGTAATAGTTTAAGGGAAACATTTGAGATCTCCCCTCAGGGCTGTTTCCATTACATTTTTAATAACCAGCATCTAGCATTTGGCAGGGATCACGACAAAGATGCATTTAGACCAACGACAAATTAGCATCAGGACTATTGTTGTTTTGTTTGGGTTCTTTATGGGGCGTTTTTGAATACACATCAAAATAAATTAAGGCAATACTTTCAGTGTAATCAACTGCATAATAGTTTACAGACATGTATGTGGGTGGGGTTAGAATGTATTTTTACTAAAGTGAACTATGCATTACAGATTTTGCATAACCCAGCAACTCTTCAGGTTTTTCTGGGAATCAAACCTCCAACTGGGTAGAGATTAGGAACAGTTTATAAAAAAGTATGAAAAAAATGTTATGTGAAAACTGAGTCTCACTCAGAGCCAAGAGAATGACTTACAGTGACTAATTTATTCAACAAATGCAGGCCCTCATTCTGACAACGCTTAAGCTTGTGTTTGCTTAAATGCATTGTCCTGCCCCTTTCATCGGTGTTTCCTACTATCTAGCTTATATAAATCCTCACTCAAAATCAGGGATCTTACTCTTTCCCTTGTATTATATCTCTTTGAAGCCAACTCCAACAAGTTGGAGTTGCACTCATTACTATCCAAAAACAAACCAGTTCATTAAACCCTGAGAACAAGTGAAACAGTTGCATCTGGCACTAAGGATTTCTGTTCGCAAAATGCTTTGGTGTCCTTTGTGATTAAATGATATACTACACAATGTAAGACATTACTAATTATTAATTCTTATTATTATATACTGATTTCACTGAAAGCTTAGTGTCTTGCTGCATCATATCAGAGTGATGGAAAAAGGCTTTTGACGTTTTTGCTGATTGTGGGCTGAATGCATGGAGATTTACTGTCACCATAAAATATAATTTTAGCTCATGTGGAATTTGTATTAGAGGGTGCAGAGTAAAATTTGAAATTAAATGAGACAAGTTTGTCATCAGCGGTGCTATTATAGAGATCTCAGCCTTTTCATTTGCATTTTGATGGATCACTGATTTTATAATACTTGGTACTTGGGGGGGGAGAACTTCTTTTTACTAGTTACCCTTGGAGGGAGAGAGAGTTGGGATTGCCATCACATGCCAAATCTTGGTCCTCTGTCATAACGGGGTAACAGACATCTTGTTCCATATTCCCATGTATTAGATATGCTATAGGCATCTAACTGACCTTGAGGGTTAGTATACAAGTGCTCAGGGCAGCTTGATAGTTGGGAACCACGCAACTGTTAAAGGAAGATACCACTGAGTTTCTTCTTGCTTTTTCCTGACTTTTCCACCGTGGACTCTGCCCCTGAGCCTGCAGTGGTTTCCATTGCCTTGTTTCTACAGTAACGCCAGGGAGTTGAGACCAAGGACTAGATTCATAAGAAGGACTTAGGCCTAGCTTTTAGTTGCTGTCCTGCCTCATGGAATTCACAGCACCAAGTAGGTGCCCATGCGCTCAGCTATAAACAGGGAGAGAGTAAGGTCCTTGATTCTGAGTGAGGATTTACATAAGCTATATGGTAGGAAACACTTAGGAGAGGGATAGCTAAGTGTCTAACTCCTGGCCTCACTAAGAATTCACTTATGATTCAGACTTAGGAACCCTCTCCTGGCATAAGATAACTAAAACCTTCTCTCAAAAAGAAAGGAAGGATCAATATTTTTCTTTTTTTCAAAGGAAGGAAAAGGTCATGATATCATCCGTCTGTCCAGTAGCTTTCTGCTTACTACACCCATCTGTCCTGTTGGTGGCTTAGTTTAAGTTTCCCCCCGACCTGACGGGTTGTGAACACACATCTTCCATCTCCCAAGAGACAGCCCTAACTGGTAACTCCTGTTGAAGCAACTCCACTTCATATAAAATAACGTCACATTTTCTAGAACCAGGAATGGAATGACAGTCTCTCACATTCCAGGTTAGAGTTCTAGCCACTTGCCTATTTAGTGAGAGGGAAGCACCCGCACCCCCTCCTCCAGCCATGTTTTTTTGTCTGGGGTTAGAAATGCTCAGAGCATGCCTCTCATGTCAGGTCCTACAGGTAAAATGAGGGAGAGGAATGCCTGATCTAGAGATCCCAATGGCCTTTGGCATGAGCTGGGTTCCTGGTTGCTAAGACCTTGGCTAGTGTGTGCATGCTCAGAAGTAGAAACTTAGCTACCAAAGGGACTTCAGTCACCAAGAGGGTTAAGGTGGGAGTTTTGTGAATGTCCAACATTTAGGAACTATTGTCATAGGTGAGCCTCTGTGGGAAGTAGTTGGGAAGGATGCCACGCTGTTCCCTCAGTTCCCCTGACCTCCGATTGGCTCATCCCTCTGGTTGTCAGCTAAGTTCAGATACTGGTCCATGGCCCCTGTGTGATGCTCTGGTGGAATGTCATCTGTAATGACATTGGGATCAACAGCTGGAGGAAGCTGAATTAGTGCATGGTCCTGACATGAAAAGAAACAGGAGAGAAAGTTAGGCTATGCTCTGTCTTAGGTTCTTTGGGCGATTTCAGCAGAAGAATGGAAAGATTTGCCAAGAACAGTGGCAACTTGTCTCATTTTGTAGTTCCCAGCTTTCTTCATAGGTAAAAGATACCAACTCTCATTAAAATATAGCTAAGCTGTGCACAAGGTTGTGCTAAATTGCAGTTATCCAGCTGCAAGTGAGACGTGGCCTTTCTGACTGTCTCTTGCTTGATGAGATTCTCCCATTGTAACAAAGTGCATAGCCCCGATGGAGACTCCTTGGTTAGGCTCAGAGATCATGTAGTTAAAGATTCCTCACCTAAAATGAAGAATTATTCGGTGTTTTTAGCAAACGCAGCTAAAACCTCTCATACTTCTACAAGTCTCCCTTGGCTCCTCACTCCCTTCTTATTTGTAACTAGGCAATTATACATCAAATAGCTTCTGACCTAGGAGATTATTACCCTCTCAGGAACTGTGGTTCCAGTTGCTTCCCATCCAACCCTGAGCATATGTTCATGAAGGGAAGGGTTGTGCAAGTTCCCGGATGGAAGGAGCAGCTGAGCACAAAGCAAGGGCACTCCCAAGCCAAAGAGTCAAGACTTTTGTTTCCTTTCCTGATGCTTTGCCCAATCAGCAATGCCTTCTGAAACAATATCTCAGTAGCAGAGTTTTGTCTGACTGGTGCAAACATAACAGCAGTCTCTGAAACCTCCACTTTATGGTGTTTGGCCATGCTAGTCATTTTAGACTAATCAAATCCATTCTGCTTGCCCCCATTTTTCTACCAAAACTTAGCTGCAGTCTCTTAGCTTATATGTCAAGCAAATGGTTATTTTTCCCTAATTATTTATTAGCATTCTAACATGGCATGCTGAAAAGGTTTACACTTAGCCTTTGCAAGCTTTCAGTTGGAAATATACACCCAGAGGCTCCTTTGTTAAAGTGTCCTGGTTTTCGGACTTCACCTATAATTAGCAATAACATTCCTAGCTGCAGGGATCCAATTTAAAGAGATGTTGTTTGGTGTCTGCCCAGGCCAGAGAGAGTTTTAAAAACTCAGAGTTAAATTTGGTTGCAGATAAATAAGTTAACAGCTTTGAAATTGTTTGTTAGCACTAAACAAAATGGCTAAGTACACATGTTCAAGAAGCCCAAGATGGAAGCGTTCTAACTGTGGAGCTTTACTCTAACTGCCCAAGGTTAGGTCAGGAGCAAACAGACATTAGCCCTTTGGTGGAGCAGGGCATGGAGCCTATCTTCATGGGCTGAGGCCAGCAGGTGGGGGTGGGGGCTCTTGCACTTCCCTCAGTGTGCCTGGTAGGCTCCTTGGACTGCTGAAGACTCCTGAATGGGGCTGAACAGCCAAGCCAGCCCTGACTGGCTGCTGGGTGCTGGTCACTACACCCCCAAACCCCTGCCTTCATGACCCGCACATGCCTTTGTTTCCTGGCCTGCATGCTCAGTCAAGCAGGGAGACCCAGGAGCTGCAGCAGGTCCTGCTGGTCACCCCATATGAGTCTTACTGAAGGCTGCAGGGACATCACAGATGCCCACCTGGCCCTGGCAGTGGCTCATCATGGCATGCACCCTCATGGCCATGAGCCACCAGCTGGCCATTGCACACATGACCACCCAGGACACCCTGTACCCACCAAGTTTATGTGTGCGTCTTGGATGCCTGTGGGGGCGGGGGTTGCATGCCCTGGACACCATGGGTCGCATGTGTATGTGTGTGTCCAAAACACCTAGGTTCTTTGTGTGTGTGTGGTCAGAGAACCCAGCCATCCATGGGACACGCACGCAGAACATCTGGGTCGTGACTGGGCCACTGACTTTCATGCAGCCAATAAGGAATGAAATGATCATTCAGAGTAATCCAGTCTGAAGTCTATGCCTAAACAGTTTTATACCAATGCCAAAGCTAGTAGTGCCTAGGCCACCCAGGAACACCTGGGTATAGTGACCCACGTGACCCAGCAGTGCCCGGCTACAATGCCCAGGTATCCCAGTCGTGCCTAGGTACAGTGTCTGGGTAAACCAGTGTTGCCTGGGGAGTGGTATTCAGGAACCCAGCTGTGCTCATGTGGGGTGCCCAGGTGACTTTGCAACTCCCACATGTACACATACATACATTCATACATACAGACATACACACACACACACATTCTCCACTGGCACACATGCACACACACACACTTTCACCCATAATCCCAGCCCAAACACAGCATCTTATTCAGTGCTATGTATGTAGCACAGAGGCCTGGGGGCTATCAGTTGGCAATCTAGCACTCAGAAACTGAGCTTTAGGTCAGGAGGGGCCTGCCCAGGCTTTTTCAGTAGTCTCTCAGTGGCAGATATGTGTGGTTTGGGGTGACCAAGAAAGGACTTTCACCCCAAATCCCTGCCCAAACACTGCTCTTCATTGCCTCCTGAGGAAGCCTGGGCAGGGCAGTGCCTGACCTGCATGCCAGCCTGCCTCCTGCCAGACCCCAGGCCTGTGCACCCTGTTCATTGCCCGGAACCAGGAGCTGTCTTTGGGCTGGGATTATGGGTGAAAATCCTTTTCAGGTCACTTCAAAACACATATCACTGCCACTGGGAGACTCTCCTGAGGAAGCTCAGTTTTCAAGTGCTAGCTTGCCTCCCGACAGGCCCCAGACCTGTGTGCTAGGTACATGGCCCCCAACAGGGCCTAAGGAATTTTGTCCCATTACCTGAATTAGTTTTTTTGACCTTTTTGTCTCTATTCATTACTTGTTTGCCTTTCCCAGTATTGCCCTCTCTCCTCCCTCTTTTCCCTCCCTGTCCTCTCCATCTTTAGTATTCTACTCACTTTTCTATTTGAAAGGACTATTTGTGCATGTCCTTTCACAGCATCTGATGAAATGAGCTTTGGCTCATAAAACCTCATGCTATACATCTCTGATTTAGTTAGTCTACAAAGTGCAAATGCTTCCTGCTTGACTTCAGACTAACAAGGCTAACTACATGTCTTGTGAGTTTACAATCTGATATTTGACAAGGCTGCTATGTCTGCTCTTGTTTTTTTTTAGGGTTGGTCAGATTTCAATTGCTCCATCCATACTCAGGTAATAAAGTTCTTTGCATTTGAGCTCTTCCTTTAATGTAAGGGTGGCAGAATTATTGAAAACTGCGATTTAACAAATGCCCAGATGGAGTAGATGAAATCTGCATACTGAGTGATAATACCAGACAGGGACTCGTAGATTTGGAAGTTGGTATCTGACACTGAATGAAAGAAGAAGTAGTCGGACCCTGGAGCTATGGGCCAAAAAAAGCCTTGCAGCATACCAGGTGCTCATGTGCCAGGTACCCGCCAGCAGTGCCTGAGCTTTGAAGGCCACAGGGTTGTCTTTGCCAGGCCTAATCTTCTGGCCCCTGTAGCTCTGAGCCAGCAGAGGCGAGTTGCCTGCACCAGTTCTTGGTGTGGGTAGTGGGCCATGCTGGGGTCTGACCAGCAGGGCACCTGGCCCCGTGGGTTGCTTAGGAGGGTGTGCCAGTGCAGGGTCTGGCTCCCGCGGGGCTGTGCCCGTGTGCGGTGGTTCTCTTGGTCTCAGGGTCTGTGGGGTGCTTCATGAGTGGGGGGAGGAGGGAAAAGGCCCAGAGATGTGGGTGCCCTGGTACTGGGGCTAGTTCTGGGATGCAGACCCTTTTCCCAAGCCAGACTTCAGCCTACATGTGGCTGGAGGGAACAAGTGGTAGTGGAGGTGGCAATTAAAAACAGGATCTTTGCTGCCTCAGGTCAGCATGAGATTGTGGATGGGGTTGGCCTGACACTCAGAGAGAGGAGACAAACTCTGTCCTAGGCTAGACAGTTGCTCTGCAAGGGGGCGTTAACAGTGCGCCACCATGTTCATGCAGTGTCGGCAGAATATGACCTCACACGAGGCACGATGAGATATGGTACAGATGTTCATTACAGTGCTCTAGCCTATAGCCCTGAAGTTTGATATCACATCCATCCAGGGTTATCTTAGAGTGGGATCCACCATTTTTACAGCACTCTATGTGCCATGACCATCTGTACAGTTACGGTCACAGAGCACTTTCTGCATGCTTGCTGCTCAGTAAGTGTAACATCCATGCCCAGCCATTGTAAATGAACTGCAATCTCGGTCATTTAGGTTTTGCCAGTTTAAAATGCCTCTCAGTATTTGCTCTGCTCTGCTTGTGCCAAGTAAGGTGGAGATGTCATATGCTCATATATTTCTGGGATGTGAAGCTCTCATAAATAAATTGCCTGTGGTGATCAATCAGACAGAATGATCAGAGGAAGGTTTCCCTAAAGCTGACCTTGCAAACCAGCTTCACAGCATGGATAAATCTAGGTGTCGTGTCTGAAGAGTTGCTTGATATCTTCATTCAGTTATATTATAACTATCATTTGCCTTTAAAAAAAAAAAAAGAGGAGAGGAAAGCTGTCTGCACAGCAGGAGCTGTCATTAATGCATAGGAAACTCTGAAAAACCCTTCTTCACATCATGGGAAGTGGAAGTGCCTTGCTGTTTAGGGCAGGATTTGTGTCTTCTTCTATGTCTGAACAGTACTTGGAACATTTTGGACATCACAGTGCATAATAATGGCACTGCTTTTCCTTTGTATCGGGGTATTAAATTCATTGGGCTGCGTGTGCTGGATCCAAACTGCAGGGCTTCCCACAGACCAGATGACCCATGAGCAATGGTGGCATTAATTCTATAGCTGCCAGACCTGTTTTTTCCATGCGTCTCCAGAACCCAGGAAGTTAATGCTGCTACTGTTTGCCCCTCCTTCTCCCTTGTTGCTGATCTTAGACTCCAGGGTAAGTAAAACCCCCGATTTCAGCAGTGAGTAAGGGGTTGGAGGAAGGTGATAACTCCCTGGGTTCTGGAGCCCATAGGCTTCTCACAGTCTGGCCACCCACCTCCATGGGCCATATTCAGCCCATGGGTTTTGTTCCCTTGACTGTCAGAGCCTCTATGGTGGCAGTGTTAATTCCCATATTTACTGAAGCTCTGTTTCAAGACCCATGGGCTGAATATGGCCCATGGAGGTGGGTGGCCCAGACTGTGAGAAGCCCATGAGCTAGATGACCCACTTCCACAGGCTGGATCTGGCCTGTAGACTATATATGAAACACCCCTATTCTATATGAACGGGTCTCCTTCATTTCTTCCCTAGCTATCAGCTCTTTCATGCAATACTTGCTTCTTTTCTCAAAAAAGCAATTGGTCATGCTAGCAGATACTAGGGAAATGTGTACCTGGGAAACACAGTAACAAATAGTAGGGACAGGCCAGGGTCTAAAAGATTTGACAATTCTGCCTCATTAAGGATTCCTTTAATATGTCTCATAAAGTATCAGTGATTTTAAATCTAATATCCGTTTGTCACAGGCTGGCTGAGCTGGGCATGGCATGGAAACACACAGCTTCAAGGGGAGCAATAGTTGCTTTTGTGTCATTGTCCCTGTCTATGTTGGTTTGTTGAAACAAACATTTGCCTTGGTTGCTGCTGCTAGTTTAGGTCTGCACATGAAGGACAGCAGTGGGAACACATCTATAGTTGCTTACTCATGCTTGGGTGGGATAAAAACTAGCAACTGCCAGAACCTCTGGTCTGAAAAGGACTAGGCTAAATACTTCGACAGTCTGAGAACATACTGCAGAGCACTTTGGCATGCTGGGATCCCCAACCCCTGAACCAGCCCTTCAGAAAGTGATGGATATTCTATTCCATCATCATATGGCCAGGGTTATCAGAAGCCCATCTTCTCTCAGAATCATTTTAGTGAGCCAAGCTCCCATGTAGAAGCAAGATCACAAGCACTGCTGCAGCTGGACTCTGTGTGGTGGCACAAGAGGTAGTAGAATTTCCTTTCCCTGAACAAAAGCCAAGCACAATCTGTCTTTTAATGACTGAAGTGGATGGATTATTTTAGCTCTATGTGATGACTAAGTGTCATGTTTTCAATATATGCTATGCTGTGCATTGTATTTTAGCTAACAAAAAAGAATGCAACATGTAGTCTGAATGGCATATAGAGTAAACTAAACAAATACCTGAAAAAAGGAAAGAGAGACTGGGTGATGGTGCAGAGAGAAAAGGCTGTTCTGTTTTTGGATGAGAAATGGAAGATCAATTTGTGACCAGATTCCTCACAAGGGAGAAGTGGGTATTTTTGTGATTTAAATCACTGGACAGGGAACCATGAGTTCTGGGTCAAGTCACTTTGGCTATATGCTAGAATCATAAATGTGAGTGACTGTTCACTTTTGTAAAGTTTAGCAAAAACATAAGTGTTTGCAGGATCAAAGACTTAAAACTCACTAGGGCTCAGGTTCCCTATGTGAGTAGATAATGACACCTACTTCACAGTGCTGTTCTAGATCCCAGTCCATTCATTCCTGCACTGCATCTTCAAATCTTTGTATAGAAGATGCTATTCAAGTACAGATTATTAGATCATTTTAAACAAAAGATGTTTAGTCTACAGTCTCAAGGATGATGCAGCATTATTAATACATTTTGGCTACTGTACTATAAAGAGCCAGTCAGTCTCGAACAACATAATTTGTGTGTTTTGGTATCACATTAATAACATTTAATGCTAGAATGCAAACCAGGCTTGGGGTATTTCAGCTTTCACAGTGATTTTGATTTACACAGCAATCAATTAGTTAATATGTTTGTGCTAAACTAAAGGAGAAATAATATTATATTACAGAAGTAAGGCTGATTAACAGAGCATCACTCACAATTGGGTCGCGTTAAGGTGTTAAAATGGAAATCCAATAGTTCTTTGAGAAACATGCTGGATTCTAGTCAAATTGTCATAAAGTACAGAATATAAATATGATCACTGCTTTTGTTAAGAGATGTAATGAATTTAAATCATTTCCTTGTAAAAGAAAAGGAGATTTATGAACTAGTCTTCATCCTGATTTACAAAGAACTAAACACGTCCTATCATCACCTCAAATAAGTTAGGACAAGCTTGGCTTCTACATAGATTGTTTTCTTGCCAAGAAAGAAAAAAATAGGTGCTAAGGACTAGATTTACAAAGATATTTAGGGGCTTAAAATCTGTGGAGTAAAGTGAGAAATCAGGGAAGTTAGGCACCTAATTGCCTAGGCACTTTTGAACATCTAGTTGTAAGTCTTTGTCTTATATCAACTACAGCGACTTCCTTAGCCTAACAAAGCGTTTTTAAAGCTTGCTAAAAAAAAATTTCCAACTATTTAAGTTGGTCTAATAAAAGATATTGGATTCACCCAAAGAACCTTGTCTGCCTATAATCAACAAAAGTAGATACAAGGACATCTAGCACCATGGTCAGATCCAGCAAAACTATCTATCATCTCACACCCCTGATTACAGTGCAGTACTTCTATGGCCTTGTCTGCACTAGTGATATTTAGAATTCTGCCTACCTTTTGGTTCAACTAGCCTTCCTGTAACATGTCACCATCTGAACGTACAATTGCTGCCAACTATCTACAATTGCACTACAGTCTATAGCAGACCTGCTTTGCACATAGCTAATTAGTGTGGAGTTAGCTATCCTGTCCAACTCCACACCTAAGGTCTGTCAACGAAGACAATTGGACCCAATGTAACCCCCATGGTGCATCTAAACCTTTCAGTGCTGTCCTCCATGGTGGCCACTGCATAGATGAGCACTCTAGTCAGTTTTCTGTTCTCTACTCGCTAGGGTTCAAGTCTTTCAGAAGCCATATAACTACATACACACATGACCTATCCATACACTATTTCACTGGCTCCAACTTCTAGAGCATTATTTGAAAATCAGATTCTTAATAAGCTCTTCTGAGAAGACAGCTTCCTTTGATCACATCATCAATGGGACAGAAATGGGCATGTGCATAAACACATGGAGTAATAAGGATTTCTCATCACAACTGAATTCTGTCATGTGGAAAACCCTGATCATTGGTGGACCATCACTACGTGATCACACTCAGAACTGTGAACAAATAGGGCATTTAAAATGTAACAGAAACAGCAGTATAGAAACAGTATAAACAGGAGAATTATATTGCAACAGAGTGCATACAAGCAGCATGGCCCCAGCGTAGATGTGTGTGTGATAAGTTGTTTTCAGATTTATACTGATGCATTTGCGATTAGAACATGGTCTATTGATCCTGTAATTTAATAGAGACAAGAGAATACAAGTCCTCTGGTGGAACAAAATCAAATTAATATTTAAAAAATACAATAAAACATATTCAATGTTGTAATCTGTATTTTGCAGCTTATAAATTATTTTATCTCAACAATATGAAGTTAAAATGAGATAAGCTGTTCTTGCCAGGTTACAAAATATATATAGCACCATTGGATGACCCATTAAGAATTGCCTTCAAGCTACCAATTAAGCTTACAATTAAGTTAAATTTACAATTAAGCTTACAATTAAGCTAAAGCTTCCTCAACTAAGTATAAGTGCAGCTTTGTCACTGAGATGTTAATATAATGGTACCCATGTTTTGTGCTCTTTTTAAAGTCCAATGATTGTCCTTTGTTAGGCTTTATAACAGAAACTGATCCTTTGGCATGCCAACAGATGACAAATTATAAGGTCATAAAATGGGAACCTTGCTCACCTAGGTCTCATTAACATGGATTTTTCAGTTCTCAGTTTTATGTAGCAAGTGAACAAGTCACCATCACTGCTTGTTGTCATTCCATACATTGTGCCTAGGATAACACCAGCCATAAAAGCCTCGATATTCCTCTTAATACACTTTGGAAAAAATCATCCTTTAGCAGTGAGCTTGTTGAGCTCTATTTTATTATTCCAGTTAAATCTAGAGTAAATTTATACAGTTTAAAAAGTTGAGAAATGATTTTTAAAAGAAATCTTGTCAGACCTCCAAACTTAGCCTGAGATTTGAAAAATAAACTCTGATCTTTCAGTTTCCTGCCTCATCACTGCAATAAAAATTGTGCAATTGCAATTTGACTGACAATATTATTAATGATGCCTGACACCAGCTAGAGCATGGCTCATTCTTTCATACTTGCCCTAACTTTGCAGAGCTAATGGGAATAAAAACTGTAGGAAAAAACAGTGATATATTTTAACATGGGAATCTTTGTTTAGATTCTGATGTACACTATGGTTCAGGCATACCTGGGTAACCTGAAAGAAGTGTGGAACTCAATAATCACTTCTCTTCCACCTCCAGCCCCAACTAAATAAAATCAGTTCTCAATACAATAAGTAGGGAAGGAGGCAAACTAAACAAACAAACTCATGTTAAGTCCATTTCACTCAAAATATTTAAGGCTAAATACAGACATTCTGTACCTGGCCTAAATGTCCTTAAACAGACACTGTAAGTCAACTAATAATAAAAATTGTCCAACATCTCTCCCCACTACACAATTGATTCAATAGAAATTATCACAAATTAAAAACCTTGCCTCTTGTACATTTCCTGGTCCATCACAGCTACAATAAGATTCCAACCCTAGCTTGTGTCATTTAGATGGAATCTGATGCATGGAAATAATTAGAGAACTCATGAGGAGAAGAAAGTAGTAGAGTTGCCAGTTTGGGGAATGGTAATAAACAAGCAGGATTATGGAACAGGTTTTATGATTTGGAAAATTAGGCTTCCCTGGTATTTATCAGCTTATTGCAGAGCTTAAGTTTCATTATCTCTTGCCATGTTCACATACTAATATCCACAGACCAATCTGTCATCTCATCTCCAAATTTGTGTCTGGCACAATGGAGAAGACAAGGTAGGAAGATAGCACTGCTTCTCTACTCCCTGCCTGGACTGTCCACGAGATCCCCTAAGTATATGGCCTGCAATGATCTTAGGGGATTGTTCTGCAAACAACGATACACAGGAGTTTTGTTCACTCTGCCCAGCTGCTGCTTCACCTGCTATATTACACAATGTCCCCGTCTCATAAAAATGCACCGGTGTGGCTAGTTGAACTGGCAAAATTAAAATACACTTTCTGCATGTGTTCAAGCAAATGCACCTTAACTTTTCTAGTGTCAGATGAAAACAAAATGCAAATATCTGCACATTCATTTTTTTTTTCAAGTTAATAATAACATCAAACCTTCCCCAGCTATTCACCTGAACCCAGGGCAGGAAAGACACTGCTTTTGACAGAAAGACAGAATACTAGAGACCAGAAACCCCCCCTGCTCCCATAAGTTTCAAGGTAAATTACCTTCAGATGTGAAGTGCATAGTCTCTGTACAATGAGCCAACCACTCCCTGGATGTGAATCCTCCAGGCTTCTGTGAAACTACAAATTTAGATCTAAAATTTTGGGACTTGATGGCAACTCTGTCAGTCACTTTCATGTAACAGGCTTATAAACCAAATACCCTACTAGCACTACCTGAAGTACAATACAGGTAGGTTGGCTAGATTAGATGTAATCAATATTTATGGTGCCAGGGAATATTCACAATGTCCTATCATATAATATATTATTATTATATTTATTACATTATGATTGTTCCCTCTATTACTAATTGTGCAGTTCCCTCCTTAAACCTTTTTATGATGTGTGAAAGTATAAGATAATGACACCATGAAAATCTAGAACGACCCAATAACATAGTAGGCCCTGATAAGAATTCAAATATTTTGAAGTATGGCTGTAATTTACAAAGTGGTCATTTGGAAGAAAACCTTTGGAACTAGCAATTTACTCAAATTGGTATGAAACAGTCAGCATTTTCTCTAATGCTTGTCATAAATTTAATAGATTTCATAGATGTTTAGGTTCAGAAGGGACCTTAGTAGATCAGTGAGTCCACCCCCCTGCCCTGGGGTCGGGTGACCCCAGCCAGGTGCTTGTCCAGTCTCCTTTTAAAGAGCTCCAAGGTAGGGGACAGCGCCACCTCCCTTGGAAGCCCATTCCAGCTTCTGATAACCCTTACCATAAAAAGGTTATCCATTTAACCCAGGAGATGGATAACCCAGGAGCTTCTGGTAATCCTTACCATAAAGAGGTTATCCATTTAAACCAGGAGGTGCACGACCCCACCAGGGGAGATGCCTTGTTGGATCTGATCCTGGCCATGGGCAATGACCTGGTGAGGGGTCTGTGGGTGCTCGACCACCTGGGAGACAGCGATTATTGCCTGCTGGAATTCACCATCTAGCGCAAGGGGGCAAAGGCCTGCTGCAAGGCAGCAGCCCTGAATTTCAGGAGGGCGGATTTCAATGAGGTAAGGAGAATAGTCGGGGAGACACTGAGGTCCTGGACTGGAGGGGCATTGGGTGTCCAAGAAGAGTGGTTGTTCCTTAAGGTGATGATCCTCCAAGCCCAAAGGGAGGTAATCCCAACAAGGATCAAAGGGACAAGAGGGCACAAAAGCCTCCATGGCTCACCAAAAGCATCTGGGAACATCTCCTAGCTAAAAAGGAAGCATACACCCAATGGAAGGGAGGGGCCATCACCAGGGAGGCCCCTGACCTCTGTTGCTTGGGGCTGTAGGGGGGCGGTCAGGAAGGCCAAGGTGGAAATGTAACTGGGACTAGCTACCCAGATCAAGGACAACAAGAAGTTCTTTTTTAAATGCATAGGGGGTAAAAACAAGGTACTGGGTAATGTGGGGCCTCTGCAGAACACGCTAGGAAATCTGGTCATCACACCAGACAGCAAAGCTAACCTATTTAACAATTTCTTTGCCTCCATTTTCTGAGCAGGGACCGGGTGATCCCCCCCACTGGGACCCTCATAGGCTCCAGGGGAGGTGCACCCAGGCCTAGGGTCAGTGAGGACCTAGTCAGGGAACTTCTGGAGAGACTGGATGTCTTTAAAACAGCAAGTCCTGATGATCTCCACCCCAGACTGCTGAGGAAATTAGCATTGTGAGACCCTGGCACAGCTTTACAAGCACTCATGGTGCTCTGGTATTGTGCAGGAGGACTGAAAAAGAGCCAATGTGGTTCCCATTTTCAATAAAGGGAGGAACGAGGACCCAGGAAACTATAGACCAGTTAGTCTTACCTCAGTCCTGGGTAAGCTTTTTGAGACAATTATCCTGGCGCATGTCCGTGAGGGGCCAGCAGGGGAGATTATGCTTAGGGGAACCAACATGGGTTCATTAGAGGCAGGTCCTGCCAGACCAACCTGGTGGCCTTCTATGACCAGGTCACAAAATTCTTGGACGCAGGTGTCCCAGTGGACATAGTCTTTCTGGACTTTAAGAAGGGCTTCGACACTGTCTCTCACCCCATTCTCATTAAAAACTAGAAAACTGTGGCATCGATACCTACACAGTCAGACGGGTCACTAGTTGGCTGGAGGACTATACCCAGAGAGTTGTGGTGGATGGGTCTTATTTGACCTGGAGGGATGTGGGCAGTGGGGTCCCCCAGGGCTCGGTCCTCAGGCCCATGGTGTTCAACATCTTCATCAGCGACTTGGACAAGGGTGTAAAAAGCACCCTGTTCAAATTCGCAGATGACACTAAGATGTGGGGTGGGATGTAGGCATGCTAGAAGGGAGGAATAGGCTAAAATTGGACCTGGACAGGTTACAGAGGTAGGCGGATGAGAACAGGATGGGTTTCAACTCTGACAAGTGCAAGGGACCTTACCTGGGGAGGAAGAATCAGCAGCATACCTACAGGCTGGGGAACTCCCTTCTTGTCAGTGCAGAGACAGAAAAGGATCTTGGAGTCATTACTGATGCCAAAATGAACATGGGCCGACAGTGTGGGGACAGGAAGGCCAACCATACCTTGTCATGCATCCACAGATGCATCTCAAGCAGGTCCAAGGAGGTGATCCTCCCCCTCTATGAGACACTGGTCAGGCTGTAGTTGGAGTACTTCATCCAGTTCTGAGTCCTGCACTTCAGGACGGATGTGGACAACATGGAGAGGGTCCAGAGGAAGGCTACCCGCATGATCAGGAGTCAGCAGTACAGGCCTTATGAGGAGAGGCTAAGGGACCTGAACCTGTTCAGCCTCTGCAAGGGAAGGCTGAGGGGGGATCTAGTGGCCATTTACAAATTGGCCAGCAGGCATTGGGGGAGTCCCTGTTCCCCTGAGCGCTACCAGGAGTGACAAAAAATAATGGTCACAAGCTGGCAGAGGGTAGATTCAGACTAGACATTAGGAGGCACTACTTCACTGTCAGGGTGGCTAGGACCTGGAACCAACTTTCAAGAGAAGTGGCACTGGCTCCTACCCAGGGGGTCTTTAAAAGGAGGCTGAATGAACACCTTGCTGCGGCTGTTTGACCCCAGCACTCTTTCCTCCCATGGCAGGGGGTCGGACTTGATGATCTGCTCAGGTCCCTTCTGACCACACCAACTATGAAACTATAGGTTCTTCCTGATGTCTAATCTAAACTTGCTGTCTGTCAGTTTGTGGCCATTGTTTCTAGTAACTCCAAGGGGTGCCCTGGTAAACAGAACATCTACTATTCCTTGCTGTCCTCCGTCCACGTCCCTGCCCACCTCCCCAATGAATTTGTAAACGGGCACTAAATCACCTCTCAGCCTTCTCTTGTGGAGGCTGAAGAGATCCAGGTTGCTCAATCTCTCCTTGTAGGATCTTACCTGCAGGCCCCTAACCATCCAAATAACCATCCTCTTCTAGACCCTCTCAAGGTTTTCCACATCCCTCTTGAAGTGCAGTGCTCAAAATTGAACTGAATACTCCAGCTGCAGCCTTACCAATGCCGCATAGAGAGGACGTATCACCTCCCTAGACCTGTTTGAGATGCACCTGCCAATGCATGATAGAGTGCAGGTAAGCTTTACTGATCACTTTGTTACATTGATGACTCAAGTTCATCTTGCAGTCGACTATCCCTTTCTGTTGCTGTGCTGCTTAGGAAGTCACCTCCCAGGCTGTAAGTGTGTTGGAGATTTCTTCTCCCTGGGTGCAGTACTTTGCATTTATTTTTGTTAAACTGCAGCCTATTCTGCTCTGCTCACTTTTCCAAATCTGCCTGAATCCGTTCCCTACCCACTAGTGTGTTTACTTTGCCACATAATTTGTTGTCATCCACAAATTTGGACAGAGTACTCTCCACGTTCGCCTCCAGATCACTGATGAAGATATTGAACAGCACTGTTCCAAGGACTGAACCGTGGGAGATGCCACTGCCCACATCTTTTCAGGCCGATACTGACGCAGCCACCACCACCCTCTGGGTGCATCCCTTAAGCCAATTCACCCCTCACTTGACCATATAGTCATCTACATCACAGCTGTTTTGTTTATTCATGAGAATGGGATGAGACACCATATCGAAGGCCATTTTAAAATCCAAGTAAATGATATCAACCTCCACTTCTGCATCTAAGCATTTTGTGACCTGGTTTTAAAAAGAAACAGGATTAGTCAGGCAGGATCTACCTGCTATAAACCCATGTTGGTTGCCCTTCAGCATTATTTTTTTTCCTGCTGGACTCCCACAAATGTAATCCTTAATAACTTTTTCAAAGGTTTTCCCAAGGATAGAGGTGAGACTAACTGGCCTGTAGTTACCCGGATCCTCCTTCCTCCCCTTCTTGAAAATAGGGACCATATTGATCATTTTCCAGTCCTCTGGGACCTGTCCTGAGTGCCACGTGTGCTCAATAGTTCTGCTATGACACTGGCCAATTTCTTTAGCACCCTTGGATGAAGATCGTCTGGGCTTGCTGACTTAAGCACATCCAGCCCCTCCAAGTGTTTCTTCACAAAGTCGGTGCTAACATTTGGTGGGCTGATATGCCTTACTAATTTCCTGAGCAAACTGAAGCCTTTCTGAAGTGTTATCCTTTCTGAAGTCTAGCACCTCTGCCTTACTGGCTATTTTTCTCACCTTTTGCTAGATAGTGAATTCTAACAATTGGTGGTCACTATCCCCTAGGTTACCCTGTATCTCCCACCAGGTCATTCCCTATAGTAAACCCCAAGTCCAGTAAGACATTTTCCTTAGTGGGACCATATACCACCTGCATTAGGTGAAGGTCCTGTATGCAGGTTAAAAACCTATGTGAATGGTCAGATCTAGTTGGCTGCTCCTCTCAGCAGATGTCGGGGTAGTTTAGGTCACCCATGACAACCATGTCCCTTAAGTGTACTGCCTCTGAAAGCTGTTTTTAGAACTCAAGGTGTAGCTCATCTCCCTGGTGTGGTGGTCTGTAATAGCCCCCACTTCCAAGTCCCTTTCCCCCCAACCTCCTTGTATTCTGACCCACAGTACCTCAATTTGCCCCTCTTCTGATCCCATCTCGATTATAGAGAATGTGTATCATTCCTTAACCTATAGATCAACACTCCTCACCCCTTTTTCCCCACTCTGTCACATCTGTACAGCCTCTAACCTCAATGCCTACTGCCCAGTTGAGGGTAGGGTCCCACCAGGTTTCAGTTAATCCAACCAGGTAGAAGTCTTTGTTTGCAAGCAGAAGTGTGAGTTCCTCCTGCTTGTTCCCCCTGCTCCTAGCACTGGTATAGAGACACTTTAGCCCCTGCAATAGGTGCCCTTCAGACCCCCTGTCCTGATACCTATTTCATGAGAAAGTGCTCGACGGTAGGGACTCATTAAAAATGTATCTGAGAAGTATATTTTCTATTTGCTGATCGTGGCCCTTATCTGAGTAGGCTCTGTAAAGTCCAGCTCCAAGAAACAGAGGTAGACAATTATCCCTTTCACTGAAGGAGCTGAACTGTTTTACAAGGATGTCTGAGAGGCAGGAAAAATTTGCAAATATTTGCATATTGCTCAAGTGTTTGTTACTGAAGTATTCCTGTGGGTATTTTGAAAGCTTTTGTAAGAGTCATTAAGGAACAAAAACATCAACATGTGACTAAGCTGACCAGTCATAGCATGAACTATGAATAGTCAATACCAAAGGAAGCTGCCACCAAGATCTTTCCAATATGTTTGTGTAAGCCATTGACTGAGAGATTGATCCTGTCCCAAAGAAGTCAGGTCAACAGTAATAAATAAGTTTATAGCATAATACTTTCCTATTCCTCTTTTCACAATTCAACTATAGCTTTCAAATATATTTAAAAGAGTAAATTAAAGAACAGTCAGTATAGAAACCCTGAAACATCTTTTTAAAAAAGTCTCCAGATTGTCTTAATTGCATGGGAAGTCCAAACCAAAGCCCACAAAAGTCATTAAGAGTTTTTCCACTATCACCAATGGGCTTTGGGTCAGGTTCTGGCCAATCTTTATTTGACACAGAGTGTATATGTACATCTACTTTTGATTTATTGCAGCATGATTTTTTCCATTTAAAAACATGTATTGTTCTCCCTCCAGTAATGCCCTGGGTTTCTAGAGTGCCTCCAGTGCCTGAGCTAGCACATTTAAAGCTAGTTTGGGTATCTCTAAGCCACACTGAAGTCAGCTGTGAAAACATGCCTACAGTTAATTCTGGTAAAAAATTAGCATGTCCATTCACAGGAAATGCCAGATTCTGGGGAAAATGCTACATTTTAGAAAGAAAAATAGAAATGTCAAAAATGCCCATGTAAAAGAAAATAATAATAATATCATTTCAAAACTACCAATTCATGGGAGCTCTGGGAACAATGGCTCAACAGGAGCGCAGAAGGGACTAAGGTACCCTGGCTTTATAGTCTCCCAGCTTCATAATAAAGAAATCCTGCAATCTTGGAGTTCAAGGTCACTTGCATGTGGGATTGTCCTGGGCTCACTGACCCTAGAAGCTTGGGCTGTTCAGCATCCTGACTCACCAAGTGGCAAGGTACCAGAGGCACGCCGTTGGACTCTGCTTGTGTTTGGTTGAAGATAGGAACATAAGCATTACCATTTACTCGGTCAGACTATAGGCCCATCTTGCCCATTATCCTATGTCAGACAGTGGCAGAGAACGGAGGCTGAAAGGAAGAGTGAACAGGGTATGACCAGGGTCTCTCCTACAGCCTCCAGCATTTAAGGTGAAAGAAGTTCTGTTGCCAGAGGCTGTATCCCTAACTCCCATAACTAGTGATGCTACTTTCCTCCATGAATTTATCAGCGATGGCCAAAGCCAGTATGTTTTCTGTGAAACATTTCATTGTTGACAGATCAGCAGTTTCCAATGGAAACACATGTCATTGGAACATTCACAGCCTGCTTGAATCACAATGAGATATTGTACTCAGTAGCACAGGTGAGGTCTGGTATTACCAACAGTAAATATCCCTTGCTTATGTGCTCATGGCAGTGAAAGGATTGCCACCACACACTAGATAAAACATTGCACACTTCAAAGACTGTTAGTCTCTAGCAAGCATGAATTTCTTTGATCAGATTCAAATTTCCCTATTGAGGCTTATCAGCTCCTGTTCAATTATGAATTACTTGTATAGTCTGTTTATCCAAACAAGGTTTGTCAGTCCTTGCTTTGCTCTTTTGAGTGACGTGATGAAAATACTTCTAACATTGATGTTTTCTGTGCATTAACTGTTAAAAATTGAATCCCTATAACTTGTTTTTTCATACACAATAATTCTAAGGAAACAGTGCTGGACATTATTATTTATAATCACCCTAGAAACAAAATATATGCAACCAGACATGACTTTTACAACAGTTAATTATATCATTAGTGTCAGTGCCACTTAACAACTTGCATAAACCTTTGTAAGTCTAACACTGAAAATGTTGCTATGGAAATGACCCAGCGTTCTGACTTGCTTTATACATTTGCAAGATGATGCAATACTATGATAAAGAATGTCAGGTTTCTGCATGTGTCACTCTCACACAGGCATGTTATCTATCTAAAATGATGTCTTCTTTTCAAATTGGAACTGTACCAAAAAATAAGGTTAGAAAAAGGTTAAAACAGCCTGAAAATGATAAAGAAATGTTTGATTTCAGATCTACTGCAATGCTGCACTAAAATAGGGGTGGGCAATTATTTTGGGTGGAGGGCCGCTTACTGAGTTTTGGCAAACCATTGAGGGCTGCATGACAGGCAGCCAGGGGTAGATAACTATTCATTTTCTAAATTTTTTAGGGGCCCCACAAGCTGCATAGAATAGCCTGGTGGGTCACATCTGGCCTGCAGGTCACGTTTTGCCCACCCCTGCACTAAAATTAATGTTGGATTTTCCATTTTGCCAAAGAATGCATGTCATGTCAACACACAATTATTTTCTTTTCTAATTTAGTCACCGTTATTCACACACATCTACCTCATACTGGTCCCTTATGCTGAACCAAGACAAATTGCTTCCTTATGATGGTGTGGAGACATCTGCAGGATGCAATAGCAGGTAAAACCAGATTGCTAAGTAAGTTGAAGAAACTGCTGTGGCCCACAGAGGATTCTAAAAGGATTGCATTTGCAAGATAGAAAACAATACAGAGTTCCTTTCAGAATGCCTGTATCGTAGTAAGGAACTTCTTTGGAAGAATGGAGAAGCACAATTTTTATAGATGTTGCTTATTGCAACTCTGTTGGCCTGATTAGGTTGCCACTAAATTAAAAAATAAAATTCTCATCAAATTTGATGTGAATACTGTTAGAGCAATGCTTTGCAACTTTGAAACACAGATCCCAAATGGCTGGATCAGATCCTCAAAATATTAAATCATCATAGTTTAATTGACAGTCCATGTATTTAATTCCCTGTTCTGATTGATCTAAGCAATCAGTGATTTAATGCACAGAGGAAGTCTTCTGTCATTCTGCATATATATGAAATTGTCTCTCATTTCCCTAGTTATAGGTTCTTAAGGTTTGGGGCCAAATAAAGTCTGCCATAGCTTCATAAAGTCTAATGTAATTACACCAAGGATAAATTTGGCCTTTGGTTTCCAAGTAGGAACAACAAGCAAGCAGCTCTGTAATGAGCTAATAAATGGTACTTGGAAAAAACGTTATTAGATCCCTATCCCCAAGGCTAAACATATCAACACTGCACTCCTATCAATCTCTCTTTGCCGAAGGAAAGATGTTATGGATTGGCTGGTAAGATTTACTCTGTTTATCAAGATTTAGCTATCTCAAAAAAATACTACCACTGAGACTGCACTTCATTCAAAAGGATTTACTGGGCTGGATGCTCATTTTGACATATTCATCCTAACACAAGAAGTGATGAAGGCAGGGAACCAAGCAAAACTTGGATCAATTCTGAGTAGTCTAATCCCTCCATGGACAAAAGAAGAAGAGTGAGGAAACTGCCTGTGAATCCTCTCTCCCACTTTTGAAGCTACCAAATGTGACTTGAATTATTGGCCCATGATGGCTTGCTAAGGCTGAAGAGTCTTTGGAGGAACAGTGGACGAGTACAGGGTATCACCTGACCTGGAGTGGCCTCTTTGGGTAATGATATTGAGAAGACTATAATGATTTTTCTACCCTCCTGGAGCACTTTTAGAGCAGAATTCTGAAGGCTGATCAAGACTGTGGAATGAGAGAGCTCAGAACTATGTTCCAAAATAAGAAAAGCAGATAAACAGACTGACATAGAGATCAGGTTGTACCAACACAAAGGATTATCTGTAAGGTAGCTGTGGAGATTCTTCTTCAATTCTCTGTGATGGTTGTTTGAGTGTGGGTACTAAAGACAGCTGCAGAAATAAACCGTCCATTTCCCAAGCTGGCTGTTATCCAAGATATGCTGATTAGTTTGATACACTTTTTATTAATGTATTTTCTTACTTTCTTCAGTAAACTTCTGGTTTTCAACACACTGCATAGAAATTAATGGCTTCATTGACATGTGCTGACTTGTATATCTTGCCACAAGTTGATGATCACACTATGATGTTAAAGCTTCTATTAAAGTCCAGAGGGGCATATATGTAAACTAGTGAAGAGATAGATGTTACAGACATGTGCCCCAAGCAGTGGTAATATGTTCTTGTGCCCAATGGATATTTTCTAACAAAAGACAAATTGCATATATTTCTGAGATGGGGTTTCAAGGAATTTTTGAGAATTGAGATTGCTACACAATAGCTGAGGGAATGAACGTGTTTAGCCTTTGCCCATTACATGAATTTATCTTTGTTGTGCTTAATACTGAGCTTTTTGAAATGCTAGATGTATGTGATTAGGAAGTGAATTTTCTCTATTACATACCAGTAAACCAATATTCTTAAGGGGCAAGATTTTTTGTGACATCTTTTATTGGACCAATTGTATAGTTGAGAGAGCTGTTGGAAAAGTTTTTGGCCATTAGTGCTAGGGACAGAAGTTGCACATAAACCAATTTAAGTCATCAGAAACTGATTTAAACCTGTAACAGAACAGAAGCTCAGTGCACATAAATTAGTTTCAAAATGGCTGAAATTGGTTTAAGATAAACCCGGTCGAATGTAGTATCAGACTTAACTGATTTGGGTCAAACTGATTTATGAAACTTCTGTCCCAGACCCCATCCTGGTTCAAGTTAAATACAGTCTTCCAGCATGTTTTCCAATTCTCGGTTGGCCTGTGCTGCCTGCTCCAGTAGACAAGAGGTGGGAGGCGGGGGAAGAGTGGGAAGAGGCAGGGACTGCCCTGCCCTCCCTCCCTTCCAGCAAACCCCAACTGGGGTCTGGGACCAGGGAGGGGGTTAAACTTCCCTTCCCACCCCCCTGATGAGTACAGAGCTGCCCTTCTAAAAACTTACTGATGGCTGTGACTGTGGAATACAAATCACAGAGACACCTGGAAGCAGGAAGAGGAAGTGATGAACAACCCTGCTGAGTCCTACTACTGTGATTCTGCACTGCAAATCCCAGAGACCTCAGGGGCAACAGGAAGAGGAAACGAACACACAGCCCATGCTGGCTGTGGGTCAGAGAGCTGTGCTCCAGTGCGTCCTGGCTTCTGATGTGAGCCACTGCAGGCATGTGGCTGCATTTTCTGAATCAAAGGTGAATGTCTGTCCAGTTGTTTCTCAGTCCAATATCTTCAATTTAGATTAGCTTGGAAAGATTGAATCGATTCAGCCTTGGGCTTTTTGAATGTCTGTACTTAGCCCAGGTACCCTGATGCCTGAAAGTTTGCCCAACAGTTCTCCTAACTATACAGTTGATCCAATAAAAAGCTATCACAAAAAAAGCCTTGATTCCTGGAACACCATGGCTACAACAATACTTCTACTACAAAATTCTCAAGAAATTTGCTAGTGCTACAGACTTCATAAAAAGCTTAGTGTTACTACTATAAACATTGTTTTTTTAATTGTTAATCATTACTGTATGGAAATCAGCATGTCACAAAGATCATAATAAGCAGCCATCCCTGTGTGTGTCAAATTTTCATTAATAGATTTGATCTGCCTAACTGCAAAGTAATGCTGCCTGTTGCACTATAACGTTCTTAAGAACTCTGTGAAAGGACAACAGATACTTTTTTCTCAGAGTTGGTGCAGTCATTTATTAAAGGAGTGACACACACTGTGCTCTCAAATAAATTGGGCAATAGAATTATTAATGTGCCTAAACATAAATGAAAATAGATCCTGTGTTGAGCCCCTTTTCCTTGATCTGGTTGTACATGTGCACTCTCCATGAATGAAAAAAATGTCAATATGAATTGTCACTCTTAAATCGAGTGAAGCAGATTACTCCAGATTACTCCCACTCTTTTGAATAAAAACATTCAAGTGAAAAGATTTTCAGCAGCCTCAACATCAGTAAACTCCCTCAGCCTATCTTACCTTAACTTCTCTTGATTTATCTTTTAGACTTTTGCATTTGTAAGCAGTTCACACAGACAGAAACAAAAACAAGCAGTGTTTCAGGCCAATCAATTGGATTCAGATGGTCATGAGATATCCTTTTTTCATGGATCACTTGTTTTATATGGTTCGCTTTGCAAGAAGTCTGTGGTATTTAAAATGTAAAAATATGTCAATACATTCCTAGTATTACTCACAGAATATCTATAAACAACACTACACAATGGAATAACTTTTCAGAGGTGGGTCAGATAAGTCAAGTTTTGATTTCAAGTGGCCTTTTGATTTACAAATACATGTAAAAAGAAATTAATATCCCCAAAAGGCATGTTGCTGAGCATGAAATACTGCAATTTGACTGAAACATAATGCTTTGTACTTAAATCATACTTGTTTATCCAGAGAGCTTAGAGGTCAAGTAGAGTGTTTGAACCATATGCAGAAACAACAACAACAACAAAAAAACAACCACCAAAAAACCAATCCCCTCACCCCCCCACCAAAAAAACAAAGGGAAATGTAGAAAATGTTTAGCCAGTTATATGGAACAGATAGGACAAATGAGGCCTAATTTCCGTATGCAGGACTGTAGATGAAGGGTGCTGACTGGGAGAAATCCCTGCAGGTTTTGAAGGAGGCTGGAACTGACTTCCCACCTCTTCGATGAGTCTCCCTGACCAAACGGGAGCAGGGGGAGAATGCAAAGTTCCTAAGTGTGGGAAAGCGCTGGGTCACACCTGCATTCTGTGAGGCCCCAATTGGCTGGTTCCAAGGGCATGCAGCTAAGTCCTGATTGGCTCTTCCTGTCGTAATATTCAGGGATCCAGGTTTTCCATTTCCCATGGCAAAATGAAGAAAAGGAAGTGGATTTCCCCCTTTACCTGAGGAAAACACGGATTTCTCATTTTAATGAAGAAACCCCCAGATTTTGCGATTTTGCAAAGAGCTCTCTGCAGGCTGGCAGAGTTCGAGCCTGCACAGGGCTGGGAGGAGGTGGGAGGAGGGTGGGCAGGCAGAGGAGCCACGTACATGTGTGTGCACATGGTTGCCAGGCAACCTGGAGAGCAGTTCATAGTATCCTAGTACCTAGGGTCAGAAGGGGCCTAGAGCAGGCCATCTAGTCTGACCCCCCGCCAATGGCAGGAACGAGTGCTGGGGCCACAGGACCCCAGCCAAGTACCTATCCAATCTACTCTTAAAGACACCCAAGGTAGGAGCAAGAACCACTTCCCTAGGAAGCCGGTTCCACATCCTAGCC
>JAGPOW010001327.1:21848152-21872893 GCA_030014935.1 Caiman crocodilus
TGACCCCAGTGCTCTTTCCTGCCAAGGCAGGGGGTCGGACTAGATGATCTGCCCAGGTCCCTTCCGACTCTAACTACTATGATACTATGATACTATGAACCCCTGGTCCAGAAAAATCTGGTGCAGCCTCCATCACAGCTCTCCTAACCCTCCTCTAAGCCATATGAATACTTTACCTTAACTCAGTACCCTTGGCTAAAGAGATCATGTATAGTAGCTTGGGCTTCACCACTTAGCCAAAGTAGCTGACTGTGGCTATTGTAGTAGTGAAGAGCTATTAAGCCAAATAACAGGGGCCTTCATTGTTCTCATCTGATTTCCTAAAATGAATGACAGAAATGATGAGAGCTGAGAAAAGGGGCAGGATTTTTTATTTAATTCATTGTTAATTTATGCCCTTTTAGACTGCCAGGGTTGTGCAAAAGAGATGCAGTATAAATAATTAGATCCAGTAAAATTAATGGGGAGATTATCAAAGGCATTTTATTTAGGTGCCTAACTTCCATCAACTTTCATAGACTTCATAGACATTAGGACTGAAAGTGACCTTGGAAGATCATCGAGTCCAGCCCCCTGCCCCAGGGGCAGGAAGTCAGCAGGGATCATAGGATCCCAGCAAGATAAACTTCCAGATGTCTTTTGAAGGTGTTCAGAGTAGGTGCTTGAACCAGCAGTCTATTCCAAACCTCGGGGGCTCGGACAGTAAAGAAGTTCTTCCTTATGTCCAGCCTGAAATGGTCATGGAGCAGTTTGTGACCGTTTGACTTTGTCATCCCTTGGGGCATTCTGGTGAACAGATGTTCCTGCAGATCCTGGTATCCTTTTAATAGCCATTAGGCACAATTGTGTCTTTGAAAATCCGTCCAAGCACTTTTTGTGTTGTAGGCACACTATTCGGCAGGGGAGGCAATTATTATTTTTCCATGGACTTCTCAAACAAATATTTTGCAATAAAAGATAGAACCCAGAAATATTTTGAGTCAATTGATATTTAGAACAAATATCACCTTCAGAACAGATATGCATCATAAATTTAAAAAACCGCTTTCTTTAATGGATTTTTTTAATGGTTTTGGATGAGTAGAATAACTACTACTTAGACCACTGGAAAATTTCTATGAATTTGGTCTGGATAAGTTAATGGTAAAAGTTCAAAGTGATTGACAGTGCCCAAAGGTTTAATATCTGCCAATCAGTGTGAAGTATAGATAGTTGAATAAAAAATTGAAGAGGAAATAAAAAATGGAAAGGCTACAGAACTTTAGGTTCCTTTAGACAAATTTTAGAAGAGAAAGGAGAGAAAGTTTATTAAAACAGAAGCTCAAAATGAATCAGAAAAGATATAAAAATCCCCATTAAAATAAAATGAATGCTAAGAAATTCAGAATATTACAAGTTTCAGCTTACAATGCAGGCTCTCAGAAGGGCTATTAAAAACAAGTTGGCACATAAAATGCATGAAATACGTGTTCTAAATGAAAAAGTGCACTTGTTGAACTAACGGTGCATCAGATGGCAAGAAAAGTTTACAACTAGGAGATTATGCATAGTAATAAAATAGTATGATAAACCCCAGAAATTTAGCACACACTATGAAGTATTATTTTCTTAAAGTAGGTTAAAATCCACATCCCAATAATATATGCTCAAAATTATCATTCACCAAACTAGTCAGATCTTTGTCTAGACAAACAACGGTAACAACTACCAACATGAATAATAAATCATAAAATCTGATACTTATATAGATTCCTTCTTTGCAAGGTATATCAAAGTGGAAATATGCCTCTGAGGCTTGCTACTTGTTAACTGAAAATGCTTGTCTAAACTGCTTGATATTAGCCACTGTTCACAGGGTACAGAAAAAGGGTGCAAGATCTCTGTGTTTTTCTGTTCTTACTATTTAATGTAAAAATAAAACAGCCATTGGATTTTATCTGATGCTGCTGTAGTGAACACAAGGGGCATGTGCAGGGGCACGTGTTTCCTGTGGTACAAACAGCAGCAGTATATATTTGTGCTGCTACTTTTTACCCCAGGGAATGCCCCTTCACATGCATTCCAGCATGTGGCAAATTGACCTGCATGGGGGAGGAGAGGCTGGAGCCAGTGCCCTTCCTGGGGACCTCCTAGGGTAGCAGCAGTGCCAATCTGGCCATAAGGAGCCTGGCTGGCAGTTAGAGCCATACTCTGGCCACCTAGGCTCATTTCTAGTGGCGCATACCGCACTGCTTTTTTACACAACAGTTTTTAAATTTTTTTTACACCAGGATCTCCCAGTGTCAAACTTTGGTGCTGCATTGCATGACTGCACATGCACCACGTGTAGCTTGTGGCACTTCAAACAGCTTTGAGGTCCGGCAAACCTCACATACACACTCATTTGGATATGCCCAAGGAGTGCAATTCATATGTAATCCTTTTGTAAATGTGATCCCTCTGTGTCCTAACTTGGTCAGCAGAATGTGGAACATCAAGGTAACTGTAAGGTACATGTAAGTTATGAAAGGCAGGGGGTATAAAGTGACCTTACTGTAAATAAAATCAAGCCTCAAATCTGTTCTGTGGTGCAGGGATTGGTCACAGGACGGCCCCATCAAAACAAGAGAGTGTATGGGCCTGCTCGGCCATGGGAGAAACAACAGAATAGGGGAGAAAAAAACAATAGTAATATGAGTGAAACCCTGCCTCCGTTGAAATCAAAGGAAGATTTATCATGAATTTCAACAGGGAGAAAATGTCCATACAACGGAGGAAAACATGGCTCACTAGTACGAGTATACGGTAAGAAAAGCTAGGACCCTGCTCCAGAAAGAATAGACTAAGAATGAAACCTAGCAAAACATTGAGATGTGGCTCATAATGAAGAGAGACTAAAGAAGTCACATTTGTTTAGTAAGAGGAAAAAACCTTAATAGGGGATGAAGTGGGTCAAGGAGAAGAAATACTTCATGCATATTTAAATGGAAGCAGTACAGCCCATCACACAGGACTGAGGGATTTAGACTAAACAAATGAAGCTGCCCTTTCCACCCCTGTCATTGCGGTTCTGTAAATATTTGGGGTACTCAAAGAACAACTGAATGGAGACAAGCAGTAAATGTTTCCTGAGATTGGGAGCATGAAGTTATTTATGTTTAAATGCATGTTCTCTTTTTTCCAAAGAGCCTGCTTTAAAATCAGAACAGTGACAGATGTAGGCTTTATGTTGTTGTATGCGTAAAACCACCTGAAATTATAAATCAGCAGCATAAACTAAAATCTTATCAAGCTTTTCAGGTTCATTTAGGACCAGAGCTAACATGACAAATCATGTACTTTTCTTTCATACAAAGAGAAGGGAAAACGCTGATGTTTGGCTCTGCAACACCATCCAGATTAATACCTAGTACAAAAATGAACAAATCAGCCTGGCAGCTCTAGGACTAGTGAATCTCTGTAATCCTGCAAGGATGGTGCAGTGGCACTCTCGGTGAGGACTGATGTTCTCATTCCCATACCAGGTGATGCACAAAAGCTACCACTCTGGAGAATGACCTTCATCAAACTGATTTTCCACCAGAGGAACTTTGAGTGCCCATGTTAAAGGGATCACATGCAAGAATTACTTTCAGAAACTGAAGCATGGCATAATTGTGATAAAGTAGCTATTTAGATTAATGTATGGTTGGTGGCTGTAGTATCTTTCCCAGAACCGTTTAAAAAAAGGTAAAAAAAAGATTTTTCAAAGCCCTGGGATAACAATTACCCTGTGCCCTCCCAGCCAAAGATTTATGCTTCAGAAAATTTGAATTGCACTTTGGACTAGTTAATGCCAGTTGTCTCAATGTGCATGGTAGAGTTTAAGAGCTAATTATCATTGCATGTCTTCTCCTGTTCCTATTCCATAAGACATCATAGTGTAAATACAACTGTCTGATGTCAATGTGGGGGGGAACTAAAAGTAGCAATACTTTTCTTAAATGCCATACATAGGTTATGGTTACCTTTCTTTTTCTATATGCAGAATTCCAAGCGTGAAGACAAACTGAAAAATAGTATAGGAAAGTATTCTCAACAACACGTTTTCTACCCAAGAGTCTATTCACATGTGCTCCCACAAAGAAATACAGAAGCTCTGTCTTCATTGTATATGAAAAGAAACATTTTCTAGTAAAGAGATTGAGCTACATAGCATGCATTTTAACCATGCTATATTTGGTTATCATCTGTTAGCATAATATAACTGAATGGACACATGACCAACCTAACAAATGGAGTGTAGGTGACCAAAAGAACTAGTATGTGCATTAAAGCTATGCAAAATTTTGCCAGGTGTTTTGTTTTGATGCTGTTTTGATTCATTTTGAGCTCAAAACAGCAAAATAAAAATGAAACAAAGGGCTTCAAAACAGCCTCAAAATGAAATGAGGGCAGTCGAAACATTTCGAAAATTTTGATACGTTTTGAGTTTCAAAGCTCAAGCTGGGCTTGCCTGCTGGGAAACAGAAAATAAGGAGAGGAAGGGGGAAGATGGAGGAAGGACTACTCTCATACTGACTGTGTAGCTGGCCAGGGACTGTGAACCTTTCCTGAGGTCCCTTCTGATCCCAGTTCTCTGGGGGAGGGATGGAAAAACAGCATTAAAGGTGGCATTGTTTGAACTGGCCTGCTTTCTGACTTGGGGTCTGACAGTTACTGAGCTATCTTCTAGCAGCTCAGGTGCATTAGACAAGAAAGGCTGCTATTACCATTGATTTGAATTATTTCCTACTTGCTAGTCTAGCAAGTGGGATTCCACAATACCTTTTGCTTTCTTCTTTAATTTTATTATTGTATTCATTGATTTATTCTTTTTGATTGCATAATTATATTGGATATTACACTATAGAATTTATATAGGCAGGGAGATACAACTATATTTTATTTCTAAACATTTATACCTTGCAGCATATTACATACCTTATAGAACACACCATGAAGCATGGTGGAAAGGCAGCTGCCAAGCCTTCATGGAGGGGTGGAAGAGGAGTAGAGGCAGAGGTGCAAGTCCCTCCCTCAGCCTCACAAACTGAGATACAGCCTCTTTCCTACAACTAGCAGGGATGTGGCTTCCAGAAACAGCAAGGAGGGGGAGCAGTGCCAGTGCCACTGCCTGTATCTGAGACTGCATCCTCTCCAAGAGTGCCAATCATAACTGCCCCCACCACCTCCATGACAACAAGCAGCAGCATAACAGTCTCCTCTACCCCCTTTCACTCTCCATGCTGAGCCTTCCAGTGCCAGAAGAAGAGCCAGAGCTGGATCTGGATCCGAGTGCCCTAGCAAGGGAAATTCTGGGGATGGAGGAGGAATCAGCTAAGTCTGTGCTCCACACCTCTCAAGTTCCCCCTAGAGCCAGGTCTCCTTCCCCAGATGGCACTTGAGAGTAAGCTGAGGTAGAGGTTGTGGAGGCAAGTGGCTCAGCTGAGTGCTCCTCCTGTTGCTGTGCCTCTGCCTGCTGAGGAGGAGTAAACTACAGCATCCACACATGCACCCACATTTCAGAAACAAGTGGGTAGTGTGGTCCTGAATCATTTTGAGCTGGCAGATGATCCCACATATGCTATCTGCCTGCACTGCCGAGTCAAAACCAGCTGGGGCAAGGGAACAAAACACATGAGCACCACGAGGATGCTGATGCATCTCCACAGGCACCACTCCCTTGCCCATGCTTCTCCTCAGCTTGGCACCAGAGGGAGCTTGCCCAAAGGGAATTCCCCCATTTTCCCAAAGCACAGGCAGGCCAACCTGGAACAGTGGAGGAAAGGCAAACAGAAAGCAGGGTGCGTTGCAAGAGTAAGCACTGGGGAGACGCTTGTTGTGGATGGCCAGCCCTTCTCCTTAGTTGAGCAGCCAGGGTTCAGGCAGCTCATGGCGCTCATGGCCTCATCCTACCAAGTGCCCACAGCCACCACCTTCAGCAGAACGGTGATGTCCTCCTTGTATGAGGCATGCAGGGAATACTTGAGGGAGGAGCAGTGCAAGGCAGGTCCACAGGTGGCCTTACATTTCACCTAAAGCATCTGGAGCAGTCAGGGTGGAGATCATGCCTACCTCTCCCTCACAGGGCACTGGTGTGACCAGTCAGGCCACCAGTGGGCTCTCCATCAAGCTGAGATGGTGGATGAGTACTACAACAGAGGTCATGGGGACCATTAACCACTTAGTACAGGGGTGGCTTTTTGGGCAGGGCAAGCTCACCCATGGGTTCATGGTCACTGACAATGGGGCCAATATGGTCAAGGTGGTCCATAATGCCAACTCTGTTGGTATCCGCTGTGTGGCACACAACTCCCATCTCATTGTCAGGAATGCCTTGGAAGGGGACAGGGCTGCCAGTGATGGCACTAGCAAGCTCATTTCCAAATGCAGGAAGATGGCAGGCTACTTCCACTGAAGCATCAAGGGGGCAAGATGCTGTGGGAGGGACAAACAAGCAGAGGTGAACATTCCGCAGCACAAAATCATGCAGGATGTGGAGACTCGGTGGAACTCCACATACCTGATGCTCAAGAGACTGGTGGAGCAACAGAAGGCCATCCATGAGATGGCCTTGCTTGGGGAGACTGGGATCAGTAGCCCCCTTCACAGAGCTGAGTGGGATACCATCTCCCAAATCTTGGTGATCCTCAAGCCCTTCCACCAAGAGCCTCAGCACTCGTGATCCCCTCCTTAGCCAGGTGATCCCTGTAGTGAGGGAACTTCAGAGCCAAATGGAAAGCTTCCAGAGGATCAGTGTTCCTGGCTGGGGTAAGTTGCTATCACCAGATGTACAGGCACTGATGAGGCAGCTGAAGGAGGGCATCAGGAAATGGCTTGATCCTTTGCGGTCCAGCATGGCCCATGTACTGGATGCCATGTGTGACCTGAGGGTGAAGGACAGCATATGCAGCAGCCAAGCTCTAGATCACTGGATGGAAGTGCTGGTAAAGTCAGGGAGACAGAACAGTGGAGGCAGGGGGACGTAGAAGAAGGGGTTCCACTGTCCCACGCTAGCATGCCATCCACCACCAGTCTCCTCCTCCACCACAGGTGCTGCCACTGTGGGCCAAAAGCATGGCTTCCATGGTGGGGTCCAGAAGGACCAGACCCCACCATCAGGCCGGTAGTACTCATGCTTTGGTGACTGCCTATCTCACCAAGGACGTGGAGCCACTGCTGTGTGACTGCTTGGCCTACTAGGCAAACCACAGCCAGATGTGGCCAGATTTGGCCATAGTTGCCCATGAACACCTGTCCTGTCCACCAACCAGTGTTCCAAGCAAGAGGGTGTTCAGCATTGCTGGGGATGTAGTGACACCCCACTGCACCTGCTTGGATCCTGTTTTGGTGGAGCAGCTGGTGTTCCTCAAGGTGAACGTCCCACTGCTGGAGTTCCCAAAGGTCCACGTACAAAAAGAGTGAATGCCACCCTCCTCACTCCATCTACAACTATTTCCTTTTTTCATTTTTAAAAGCCATTTAATGACCTGCTCTCAGAGCTGGAGGGAGTACTCACTGCATCACCAGCCAGCAGGGGAACAACATGTCCCTGCTGAGCTCCCATGCCAGGACGAACTTGGAACTATGAGCTGAGGCTATGGGGAAGGAGGAGGCCCCAGATCCTGGGCATGACCACTAAAACTGCACTCTGCCACAGCTAGGGAGGCGTGGTGGGACTGCTGGCAGTGCAGCAGCCCCAGGAAATGCCAGGACCAAGGATCCCCTTGGTGAAAGGCAGGTAGGAGGCACCATAACCCTCAGTTAATGCACGCGTGCACACAGTCCTGGCTGGGGAAAACCCAGACCCATCACTTCTTTGACAGGCCTGAGGCTTCCTGGTTGCAGTGCAGTTGTGAGGCTCCAGGTGAGCTCAGCTTAGCTGCTTGGGGTGCCAACTTCTGGGTTGAAAACCCCTTTATCAGGCTGAGGAAGTACCTGCAGGTGTATATGTGTGTGTGTGTATGTGTGCACGCACGCACGCATGCGTGCACTCTTCCTGGATGGAAGGAATAGTAAAGAAGCCAGAGGATGGCTTGCAATGCAGGCAAAAAAGCCAGTCAGTGAAAATGGAAATGGAGGCGTCAGAGGGTGACAGACAGGCTGGACTTGAGGGACAGGGGGAAAGGGGTAAAAGTGCAGAGGTACCTGGGGAGTCAGATGTGCAGCAGGTTGCAGTGTGTCAGAATTCCAATGTCTGCATTGAGTCCATGAGTTTCTGTACCTACTTCCTAGGAGGCTGATGAAGTGAAGTTCATAAGCTGGTCTGTGAAATTTCCATTTTCACTGACTGGCTTTCTTGCCTGCATTGCGTGCCAGCCTCTGGCTTCTTTACTTTTCCTTCCATCCAGGAGCAGCACACACACACACACACACCAACTGAAAGTGCTTCCTTAGCCTGAAGAAGGGGTTTTCAACCCAAAATGGAACAGTGTTTTCAAAACAAAATACAATTGAAAACGAAATACTGTCTTGTCAGAATGGGAGTCAAAATGAAACGGTGCTGTTTCGCACAGCCTGAATGTGTGACCATAAAGAGTCAAATTACCAACCAGACATTTTGAAACAAGCAGCATGCACATCACTGCCATGGCTAAGACTGGGGGAGTGTAACATGCTTGGCTTTGAGATGCCAAAAATAATTTCCATGACCTTTTTATACAGATTCAATTTTTTCTTTTAAATGTTATTTATTAATCTAATCCATTAAATAAGAGATTTAATATTAAAAAAAACATATCCAATCCCTCAAAATATACAAAAAGACAGACATTAATCTTCTCTCAACAGTGCTACCACAACCCAAAAAAATCAGTGTCCAAAGAGGTCTTGTGTTTCCTTTCTTTTCTCCCTACAATCTTCAATACTTCCTCAATGTTTCAGTCAATGCCAAGGCCATGTTTCTTTATCTCTATAGAACAATGTACCTTCTCCTTTTACCAAGGATTATGCATAACACAAACCTAATTATCTTCTATACATCTGTGCTTTTAATTTTTAAATGTATTCTTAAGTGTTAACTCATACAACTTGCACCTCAATATGCAAAAGTATTTCTCAGATCTGTTGTTTTGGAGGCAGGAAAAGATTCTTTTTTAGGAAGTTTCAAAAATTTTCACCAGTTTTCCCAGTAAGCATCATTTTGCTTTTTCTCTGGTTTTAGTGCTAAAATTTAAAAACTAAAGAGCACAAAAAGGGGTACTAAGATAGTACCATAGTAAGACTTATTAGAAGGCAAATGGACAGTCACACAGTCATGCAATACTGCATTCATTTTTTGAAATGCAATTTGTTGCAACTCAAGGTGACATACATTTGGAGGCTGAAATCCTGGCAAAATAAAATGAAAAGTAAAATGAAATGTAAACTCTTCTGTGGTGTCTGTGGGGCCAAGTGTTTATCTAATGGCTTTTTTAGGTTTAGTAATTTAAAAAAAAAAAGTATTTTTGCTTTTAAAAGCTACCTGTTTAGGTATAGAGTGAAGGATTATATATGATGCATACATTCTATTCACAGCATTCTCTTTTTTTTCTTCAGCTCCAGGCAGTACAAGTAGTTGCTAATTGATACTTGAATAAAAGAAATACATCTTAACTAAAAATATCAGTTGAACACTTAACACAACAGAAGAAGGTATTTCGTAGAATGACCTAAGTTGCATTATCTTCATTCACCACATGAGATATATAAAAGCTAACATAGAAGAAATCTCAAAACTACCAGAACCATAAGCACTACTTGAAGAACTGTTCAAAAGCCATGACAATTTTCTTGAAGTGTTATAAATAAATGCATATAATAGATTATTGCCATGGAAAATGCATGTTCAAATATTAAGTGCTTGAATGACAAATAACTATTTGAATTGTAATGTCTTTTGCAAAACACTACGCAAGATTACTTAAGTACCTGGGGAAATCATGTCATGACATTTCAGGCTAATAGGCTATTAGTGTTGACGGCAAAGGATAAATGAATCCTTATTAAATTCACATATTATTTTAAATGCTTTCCTTTGGTATCTAAACCTGGCCTAGAGGGGAAAAAAAAACCAAGTATACAAACATATATGCTTAGATTATGCATAATTATTCTAATCATGTATATGTTAAATATATTATACATGAAAAGATTTCATCATAACAGATATTCCAACTGCCATCATAAATGAAAAAATACATCACTGCTGATATTATGAATCAGTATTACACAGCAACAATTCTTAATGGTATTTACTTACTTCAAAATCTTTCCTGCTTCTTTGTTTCTATGCAGATAGTGCAAAGGAGTCAGATCTAGCTATAATGAGCAGATACAATTTCCCACCAGAGCAGAGTCAACTGATGAAAGTGGGTTCCTTCAGCAACTGCCACCCCACTCCAGTGAAGGGCACGATGGTGGCTTTCCAGGGGTTGAATGGAGCACAGCTCTGCCGTGCCTTTCAGACCATGTTCATTTCTAGTTGTAAGAGTTTCAGTGAAATTCTTACTGCCAGCAAAACAGCCCGGGAGCCGAAGTGTGCATGCGTTCCAGCACCCGGGCTGGAGAACTTCACAGGCAAGCTCCCCCGCCAGCGAGCACTAGAGGGCTGCTCCCTGGGCCATCCCTACCTTACCCTCCCAAGCCTCGGAAATCCCATTAATTGACAGCCTGTCCTCTCCCCTGCCTGGGACAGCAGGGGCAGGCTGTCAACAGGCGGTTGGCAGCTGCTGAAAAGCAGCGACTGCCACAGACAGTCCTGAGAGGCATTGTGGGGGAATGCCACTCCCCCTCCATCCCACCAATCAGAAAACAGGGAGAATAGGTTTGGGGGGTAGATTTTCCTGCAACCCCCCATGGGCTCGGGAAGGGGTCCCACCACAGGAGAACACGCCCTCTCCTTCTAATCAGCTGATTGAGGGCAAGAAATTATCCAGGGTTGGGTCCCGACAAGGCACTCTGATCCCACCTTGAGGCAAGGAGGGAGTGAAAGCAGAAAAAGCACAAATACAATGCCTGTCTATGGCTTTAGAGACCCAGCCCCAAGGTTGAGCTAATGCCTTGGGATGGGTGCTGGAGCAACTGTGACTTTGGAACCGATGAGCTGTGAGATTGCTCCAAGCAGATCTTAGTGCAAGAAGCAGCCTAAGCCCTTAGCTTTGGAAGGTTCATTAACTAAAACTCCTCAGCCATGAAACTCCAACAAGCCAGCATGAAGAAATAAAGCCTTCTCTTTTTGTAACTAGACTTCCTAGTTGTGTTCATTCTTGAGTCATCCTCCAGGAGAGGTAATGGCCTGGCTGACTCAGGTCTGATACAATCTACAAAGAGATGAACCCAGCATTCCTAAGTGGAAGGCGAAGGCCACAATGTGAAAGAAAACAATCAAAATGGGAGGCAGACAGAACAGCACCCTATTACCATATTGTATAATTTACATTAAAGAGTCTCACAGGGAAGGAAATCAACAATAATGTTTTAATGACAGAGACTATTTCTGTAAGGTACCCAGCACATTTTGCAAATGCTGTAGAGGTAAGAGATTACCAGAGCAATAGCAACATTTCATTGCAGATGGCGATCCATAGAAGGCAGTGCAGACACTGTAGCACCCACTGAACTGAACTATTCATGACAGCGACACTTTGCTCCCTTACAGAGAGTGAAGAGAAGAAAGTTGTCTAGAGATTCTCCTTTGTGTCCTGACCTCTTAGCTTCCTGTTAAATTATCATATCAGCTGCGGTGTGATTTCCTTGGAACGCACAGCATGAGGCAAATGGAAAAATATCTGCCTGTTTGGTTTGGGTTTTTTTAATAGCAACTGTTATAAAAATGACCCTACACTACTAACCAGCGAGTAAGTTCTGAAAAAAACCAATTAAATTGAATGGTGAAGAAACTGGAGGCTCGGAAATGAAGGCACATTGATAAGTTAGGGCTCTGGAGTCTCAACAGTCTCAGGTGTTCTGCTCTATGAGCATCAGTACTGCCTCAGATAGCAGCTGTAATGCTTTGAGTACCTGCCAGTAGGAACGAAGACAGTAACATTTACAGACATGATGACTGAGGCCATTTCAGCCTTAGACAACAAGCTTGTCATGTCAAGAAGATGCAGTAGGACCAGCTTGCCAAGCATCCTCATCTCCAGCTGACAGCTCTGGCAGCTGAGGGAGTTCAACAGCTCTTCACAGAGACACCAATTATACCTCACGTTTCTATTTAATGTTAAATAACAGTTAAGATTTGAGGATTTATTTTCCCCTCAGTGGCCACTCAGAATTCATGCTCTACTATTGCCATAGGAATGGAAACCATTTGGAAAATCAAAGTCTTATTTATTGCATCAAATCTGCAACACGTCAGGACTAATAAGTTAGCACTGCACCACCCAATAAATTTGAAAAGGTGAAGCCAAAGGCATGTGCCCAAAAGTAAAATGAAAATGAAAAGTACACTTATGGACACCCCTGAGCAAATAGGTACTGAAGTGCTGAAAGAAAATTACTGTTAAGTGGTGGAAGGTGGGAGAGAGGGAGAAATGCTATTTAGAGGACAAGGCAGAAAGACAAGCTCTGGAGTAATTCCTGAGAACTTCAAATCTAGGAACACGGAAGGACGTCAAAACAGATTTTTAGAGTATTTGACATGAATGAAATCATTTTTACAAGCAAGCAGAGACCTGGTTTGGGAATATGAACTGCTTTACCTGAAGCTGTAGTCTGTTTGATCAACACATGGATGTAATGTTAGTCCCAGTTACTTGGATATAAATTTGGACCTACTCCACTGAAGAAAATCGATTTATGCTAGGACAAAATCAGTGTGGAAGGAGTCTCAGGCTCATATCTGTGATACTCCAAGTTAGGCAGAACTTTTAATTATATCAAAAAGAAAAATGCCAGTCAGCTCAAGAAAAAAAAAAGCCTGCAGTGTCAAGCTCTCAACTTTGTTGTTCATAGGACATAGCATCTCTTTGTAGTTCATAGGACATAGCATCTCTGTTTTGGTGTTTAAGTGAGATCTGAGGAAGGGTACTGTGATACCCAAAGCTTGTCTAAGTCTATCCCAACCATGCAATTGGTCCAGTAAAATATATCACCCATGAAAATTCTTGCCTCTGTCTTACATACTTATTAGTCTTCCATTACCATAGTTTCTGGGCATCTCACAAATCTTAATTTATTCTGTTACTCATATATATTTTACACACATGCGCACACACAAGCACATGCACTATATTCTAAAGTCAGCAATAAAGAGACTTGATATAGATTTTCTTTCTTGTCTTCCTCTACTACACCGTTCAAGCCTATATGCAAAAGAATAGGCTGGGAATCCCTGTACATATTACTTATCTTAATGGCTTATTACAGGATATCCCTGGAAATCCAGGGCCAGGAGAAAAGCATTCCACTTTGCCTGGGGGAACACTCACATTTCTGGTTCTTGTACATTATACTGTAATTGGCTGTCCTAGCCTTGGCTAAGTGCCTACACATAATATGCAATGCATTGCAAAGGCACTAAAAAAAGTAAAAAAATAAAAAAAAATATGAATGATCTAGACAGTTGTTGTGTTTCACCCCATGCAGGGCTATATTTCAGTGACCATTTATTTGTTTCACACAAATAATTACATATAGCCTGCAAAGCACTTCACGATGGAAATTAATCCATAAGTGTAAGTCATTAGAAATAGCACTTTTGGAACGCGGAGCCTTTGTGACTAACTTTTCTTAAGTGTTGCCTTTTCTTCTTAATCAAAACAGTTAGAATTCTGGAAGTGCAACTTCTCTTAGGACCAAATGCATTCATTCAGACAGCTGCGTTTAGAAAGGAAAACTTGAAGAAAAATGTTCTTTAAAAAGTTAAAATAATTTAAACATGGCAATAGAAATACTTTTAGATAATTCCTGTTAAGAGATAGGCTATAATGAGGATTCAGACAGTTCTCCTCTTCCTCCAGGATGCTTCCACAGGAAAGGAAAGAACAAAATTTCCAATTTTACTAATTGTGCTCCATGCTTCAAATCCTCAGCATCTTTGACATTATTTACAGGGTTGTTTCCACACTCCATCTTGACCGCAGATAGATCATTCCATGCTTTTAATATTTTCTTGCTATATTCCCTTAACTCTTTCCACATTCTTCACATTCATCACATACATACCCAGGTAAACAACAACTCAGTGTAAAATGCATGTCCATTGGGTTGCATAAATTCAAGAAGATAAAGATTTTCTAACTTATTTCTAGAAAAATTAGCACAGCCATTATGAGTGCCAAAGCTGAAAGGGGCAATATGCTGGTCAGCAGATTGCCTTATTTCTGCTACAGTTCTGCCTGTAGCCAAAGCTAAGATAAAAATACCATCATGATAGGTGTTTAATAAGCATAAGAGACAGCTCTTCCCTCAAGATCTTAGTCTAAGCAGACAAAGGAAAGTAAAAGAAACAGTTGCAGATAGATGAAGCGAATTGTCCAAGATCATACTCCAGGTAGTGGCATAGCATAGACTAGATCCCAGAAGAAATTGCTTCTCATGACTATCAACAGCCATAATACCAGGGAGTAGAAATATTTCACTTACAATTGCATTACCCAGAGATTCATACAATTGTAAACAGAGATTCATACAAAAAGCCAGAAAGCAAGTCAAGTAGGCCAATAAATCTAGTCTCCTGAAGACAGAGAACAAATGTTTTCCAGAGTCGACATCTCCAGCGCATCACACAACCTTGATTTTACCAACATCTGGGTCCCAATACCTTGTGTTTGGCTAATGCATTATTTTTCAGAAACGTACCCAGTCTTAATCTGCAGACACCAAAAGATAGATAATTCACCACTTCCCCTGGTAGCTCTACCGACAGTTAATCACCTCCCTGTTAAAAATGTTGCATCTAATTTCTAATATATTTTATCTGTCTTCAGCTTCCAGCCACTGGTTTTCATCATGCCTTTTTCTGCTAGATTAAAGGGCCCTTTTGTAACTGGCATTTTCTCCCTGTGAAGTTACTTATATACCATAATCAAGCCTCCTCTCAGTTTGCTTTTTGATTATCTCAGCAGAGTGAGCTTTTTAAATTGCTCACTGTAAGGTACTTGAGAAATGAAATTTTGTTAAATATAGTTTTGTTCATGCATGGTGGTTTTAAGACTCATTTGTGGTCAGCTGGACTTGATCCACGAAGTAATTCATTATGATTAATAAATTTTATTGGGGTGACACTACAGCCAGAGCAGGACTCCAGTGGGCTTGGTATGGTACTGACATATGGTAAAGGAAACTCTGACTCATGCTGCAATTAAATATGTATGCAGACATATAAGATATTAGTTCTCATACTGTAGACACAAAGCACTTGCAGGTGGCTTATGGATAGCTGGTTAGTCACATAGTGCTTTCTCTTTCTTTGTTTTCCAGCAGCTAAACTGCATTAAAATATAGGTAAAATTATATTGACTGTAAGAAATATTATTAAACTTAATTTATGTGAATGCAGCAGCTGGCCTAGGGACACTGCATGAGCAGGAACGGGAAAGGACGTAGTGCAGGAGAATCCCTGTTGTGTTGTGGTCCGTGATATAAAACAAATTTGATGATATGATTGCAATGATCTCCATTCATTGTTCACAGCTGAGGCACTCAGCCTGAATTTAAACAACAGGAGGCTGTTGGTAGGGTGCACCACGAATGCCTCTTGGCTCTGGAAATCACTTGTTCTCCACCTTCAAGGGATTAGATTTATTATCCGCCCTGACTCGCGTTCAGGCTTGCCTGTTTTTGTTTCAGTCATTTAGGAAGCTCTCTGGTGGAGGGGCTCCATCAATGGTTGCATGAACACCATGTGCCCCTGGCAGCTGGGGGGGGGGGGGGGCACGGCAAGCTCCCACAGGTGGCAATGGGGCTGTTGGTAGTGGAACTGTGACAGCAGCAAATAGTGAGCTCCCACAGGTGGCCACAGCACTGTTGGCGGCAGAGGGGGAGGGGTGGCGAGCACCAAGCAGTGGTCAGCAACCACCTGTAGATGCTGCTGGCAGCTTCAGCGTCAGCCAGTGGCAATGGGGGACCACCCGCAGATGCCACTGGTGGTGCCGGTGGCAAGGTTGGGGGGACGAGCAGCGACTGCCTGCAGGTACCACCGGCAGTGCTGGCAGCACCTTTTTGCAGAAGGTGCACTGCCAAGCTCAGGGGGTATAAGTGCACCCATGTGCACCCCCTACACATTACCAATGATTGTTTGTTAGCAGGTAATTTTAGTCAGACTCCCAAGGGCAGGCTGCACAGTACCTCAAGCCTGACTGACTGCATTGCAGAAGCTATGACAGAATCCTAAGCCATGACCAGGACTCTCGGGGCTAGATGCAGTACATGCAGAGAACACAGAGATTGCCACTGCCCCACAGAGCTCAGAGAAGTCTCTTATTTTCTTTCCTCCTAATGTGACTTCTGACATGGAGAAACACAGAGCCTTTAGCTGGTGCAGCACTCCAGTATGTAGGAATTGGATACCCCAAAGTATTTAGAAGGATTTCTCTACATAGCATCTATATTGTTACATAAACTGAAAGCAACAAACAAACTTTGTCATTGGGCCCAGACGCCAAAGGAGGCACATGAGCCCACAGGCAGCAAGCGTGAGCCCCTGGCTCCCCTTGACCACAGCACACGAGTGGTGGATCTCCAGCAAATGAAGAGGAATTGGCATTGGTAAGTGGGGTAAGTAGCAGTAAGCAGGGAAGGGATGAGAGCAGGGCCAGCTGTAGGGGATAGGGAAGGGTTTTTCCACCCTCTCATCCCCATATAGTGGTGTTGGCCTGGAGCCTTGCTTCCGAGTCATGCAAACAGGCCAGGCAAACAGGCGTGCTCTTCAGGGACATGCCAGACTTTGCATGGGAGTTTGCATAGGAGAGGCCTGAACTCTAAGAGGTTGCAGCTTCAGCTGGAGACTTCAGATGAGTAAAAGAGTAGTTGTCTTTCAATGGGGGTTATGACAAAGAGCATAGTCAGGGACCCTGCCTCAGCATCACCTTCTACCCAGGGCTCTGCTGAGGCCTCCATCCAGACAGCGCCCTTGGATGGGTCGGCAGCACCCACCCCCTATCTGGTGGGGCCTCTGGAGCCTGGGAGTGACAGGGGGGCCACAAGTCCCCTCACCTTTCCCACATGTGTGCTGCTTGAGGTCCTGGAGGGGCGGGTAAGGGAACTCCAGGCAGAGGTTACCAGGCTGTGGGGAAATCAGGGCTACAGAGGATGAGATTGATGAATACTTTCATTCTCTGCAGGATGAGTCATCTGGTGGAAAGGGACTTTATGCAGAGGAATGGAAGATGGTCACTTCCAGGACCAGGCATTGTGCTGTTGAGACATCTGTTCCCCAGTTGCGCTGGGGAAGCTATGAAGCCCTGGCAGCACTGAAGGACAGTAAAGTGGAGGAAGCCATAGCCCCAATCATCACCAAGCAGGATGAGGGTTAGCTGGGCAGGTGAAGGAAGAGATGCTGAGTGGCAATTATACTTAGGGGCAAACAGCATGGGTTCATTAGAGGCAGGTCCTGTCAGAGCAATCTGGTGGCCTTCTATGACCAGATGACAAAATCCTTAGATGCAGGTGTAGCGGTGGACATCGTCTTTCTAACTTTAGGAAAGCCTTTGACACTGTCTCTCACCCCATTCTCATTAAAAAACTAGGAGACTGTGGTGTCAACACCTACACAGTCAAATGGGTCACTAGTTGGCTGGAGGGCCGCACTCAGAGAGTGGTGGTGGACAGGTTTTATTCAACCTGGAGGGATGTGCGCAGTGGGGCTTCGCAGGGCTTGGTCCTTGGGCCCTCACTATTCAAATCTTCATCAGCTACTTGGACGAAGGGGTAAAAAGCACCCGGTTCAAATTCACAGATGACACTAAGATGTGGGGAGAAGTGGGAACGTTGGAAGGGAGGAATAGGCTGCAATCAGACTTAGATAGGTTACAGGGGTAGGCGGATGAGAACAGGATGGGTTTCAACACTGACAAGTGCAAGGTACTGCACCTGGGAGGGGAGGGGGAGAAGAACCAGCAGCATACCTACAGGCTGGGGAACTCCCTTCTCATCAGTGCAGAGGTAGTAAAGGATCTTGGAATCATTATTGATGCCAAAATGAACATGGGCTGACAGTGTGAGGACAGGAAGGCCAACCATACCTTGTCATGCACCCACAGATGCATCTCAAGCAGGTCCAAGGAGGTGATCCTCCCCCTCTATGCAACACTGGTCAGGCTGCAGTTGGAGTGCTGCAGACAACATGGAGAGGGTCTAGAGGAGGGCTGCCCTCATGATCAGGGGGCAGCACAGCAGGCCCTACAAGGAGAGGCTAAGGGATCTGAACCTGTTCAGCCTTCACAAGAGAAGGCTGAGGGGGGATCTAGTGTCCATTTACAAACTAGTCAAAGGGGACCAGCAGGCATTGGGGGAGTCCCTACTCCCCCGAGCGCTACCAGAAGTAACAAGAAATAGCGGTCACAAGCTGGCAGAAGGTAGTTTCAGGCTAGACACTGTCAGGGCAGCTAGGATCTGGAACCAACTTCCAAGAGAAGTGGTGCTGTCTCTTACCTGGGGGTCTTTAAGAGGAGGCTGGATGAGCACCTTGCTGGAGTCGTTTGACCCCAGTACTCTTTCCTGCCATGGCAGGGAGTCAGACTTGATGATCAGCTCAGATCCCTCCTGACCCTACCAACTATGAAACTATGAGTTATTGTAGTGGGTGACTCCCTCCTAAGAGGAACAGAGGGACCCATCTGTTGCCCAGGTCCCATGGCACGGGAGGTGTGCTGCCTGCCTGAAGCCTGGATCTGGGGCATCACTGCAGGGATTCCTGACCTCATCTGGACCTCTAACTACTATCCCATGATCCTCATCCATGTGGGCACAAACAATGCAGCCAGGAGTAGTCCTAACCATATCATGAGTGACTATGGAGCTCTGGGGCCCAGGTTTAGGAAGACCAATGCATAGGTGGTCTTTTCATTGATCCTCCTGGCCAGCAGTCATGGTCAGCATCACAACACCTACATCAAAGAAGTCAAACTGCAGCTCCACAGTTGGTGTTGTCACGTGGGTTTTGGCTTCTTCAAACAAGATCCTCACTTCCACAAAAGGGGCATCCTGGAACATGATGGTCTTCATCTCTCTTTGAAAGGCAAGAGTTTGTTCTCTTACAGGTTGGATGATCTCCTATGCAGGGCTTTAAACTAGGTTTGTTGTGGGTTGGGGATGCAGATGACAGAGAAAACATAAGATCAACAAACCACAAGCCATGCGCTAGAACAGCCCATGTAAGTACTAAGGGGCCTGATGGGCATCAGGACTAGTGGGTACCAAGTGCACCAATTGGGGGGTTCAAATGTCTCTATACTTATGCTAGGAGCGGTTCAAATGTCTCTATACTTATGCTAGGAGCATGCAGAATAAGCAGGAGGAACTTGCACTCCTGCTTGCAAATAAGAATGTTGATTTAGTGGGGCTAACTGAAACTTGGTGGGACCTTACACACAATTGGGCAGTGAGCATTGAGGGCTATAGGCTGTACAGACGTGATAGAGTAGGGAGAAAAGTGTGTGTGTGGGAGGGTGCTCTCTTTGTGAAGGAGCAATATACATATTCCATAATCAAGTTGGGACCAAAGGAGGGCAAACTGAGGTACTGTGGGTCAAATTGCAAGGGAGTCAGGGGGAAAGGGACTTGGTAGTGGGGGTCTACTATATGCAGTAGGATGAGCTGTACCTGGAATTCTCCATACAGCTCTCAGAAGCCATATGATCAAGGGACATGGCTGTCATGGGTGACCTAAACTACCCCGACATCTGCTATGAGGAGTAGTCAGCCAGATCTAACCATTCACGTAGGTTCTTTAACCTGCATACAGGACCTTCACCTAACACAGGAGGTATACGGTCCTGTAACATGGAGCAAGCTCGCAGCCAGACGTCATGCTGGCCCACTCACCTGTCACTGTGGACAATCTGCCCAGTCTCATCTGCCATGACTTTGTTGTTTCCATAACTGTTGGTATAATGTGGGAGACTGCCCATTAATGCCTCAGTGCCAGGGGGCACTATCTGTGGCTCCGACCTCCCCTACACTGCAGTCCATGTCTCACAGATGGGATGACAGTTCTTAACATCCCAAGCCCAACAATGGGCCCCATAATCTTGCAGTTAGGACCCCAACTGGATCCCTCCTATCAGATGACCTATTCCACCCTCATTCTGGGCTGCCTAGCTCCCTGAACTCTTCCCCCACTCAGGTGTGGTCCCCCTGGGACCTTTGGCCACACAGACCCTGGGCTCACCCCCAAGACCAGTTGGAACTCCAGGCACTCATCCTCTGTGGTGGGCCCCTGGCCCTTTTAACCTTTCTGATCCTAACCCCAGCATTGACCAGTTGAAGGTGCCTCAAGTCAGGCTTCTGAGCATTGAGCCCACTCTCTCTAACACAGGTCTACCTTCTCGGCCCTACTATAGGGTTACCCACCCGGTTGTGGGAGCTAGGGTTATTAAGGTGCCCAACCCACCTTTCATTGGGGTGGTAACTGGCAGGCATTTTCTAGGGGCTCCCATGACGTGAGGAGCCCCACTAGGCCACCCATCACCAGCATGGTACAATTTTAGGTCATGACCAGGACCAAGAGCCTCCTATCCATGCTTGTAAGCTCAATGCTAAAGGGCAACCAGCATGGATTCATAACAGGTAGATTCTGCCTGACTAATCTGGTTTCTTTTTATGACCAGGTCACACAATGCTTAGATGCAGTAATTGAGGTAGATGTCATCTACTTGGATTTTAAGAAGGCCTTTGATAAGGTGTCTCATTCTATTCTCACATATAAACTGAGTGACTGTGACGTAGATGATTACATGGTCAGGTGAGTGGCAAATCGGCATGGGGGTCGCACCCAGACAGTGGTGATGGGTGGGTCAGTATGGACCTGGAAAGATGTGGGCAGTGGAGTCCCACATGGCTCAGCCCTTGGACCAGTGCTGTTCAATGTCTTCATCAGTGACTTGGATGAGGGCGTGGAAAGCACTTTGCCTAAATTCGCAGAGGATACCAAACTATGGGGTAAAGTTAACACACTAGAGAGTAAGGAATGAATTCAGATAGATCCTGTAGAGGTTGGAAAAGTGGGTGAAACAGAATAGCATGCAATTCAATAAGGCCAAGTGCAAGGTGCTGCACTTAGGGTGAAGGAATCACCAGCATGCTTACAGGCTGGGGGATGATCTTCTTAGCAGCACAGCAGCAGAAAGGGATCTCAGAGTCATTGCTGACCCCAAGAGGAACATGAGCTGTCAATGTGATGAAGTGATCAGTAAAGCTAACCACACTTTATCATGCATTAGCAGGTGCATAACGAACAGGTCCAGGGAGGCGATACGTCCTCTTTATGCTGCATTGGTCAGGCCACAGTTGGAGTACTGCATCCAGTTTTGGGCGCCACACTTCAGAAGGGATGTGGACAACCTCAAGAGGTTCAGAGGAGAGCCATTTGTATGGCTAGGGACCCACAAGCTAAGCCCTATGAGGAGAGATTGAGGGCCCTGGATCTCTTCAGCCTCCGCAAAAGAAGACTGAGAGGTGATCGGCCTACAAATTCATCAGGGGGCAGCAAGGAATAGGAGATGCTTTGTTTACCAGGGCACCCCTTGGAGTAACTAGGAACAATGACCAAACTGAAGGAGAGCAGATTTAGGGTAGTCATCAAGAGGAACTTCTTTACAGTAAGGGTTGCCAGAGTTTGGAATGGGCTTCCAAGGGAGGTGGTGCTCTCCACTAACTTGGGGATCTTTAAGAGGAGGCTAAACATGCACCTGGCTGGGGTCATCTGACCCCAGCACTCTTTCCTGCCCAGGGCAGGGGGTTGGACTCGATGATCTGCTAAGGTCCCTTCCAACCCAAACATCTATGAATCTATGACAACGTTGTGAAACAAGAGAATAGAAAGACCCTGTTTGCAGGCAATCTTTTATCCAGAGTCCTAAATCCTTCCCTCTCCTCACAACAGCTACAGAGCACATTGCAAAACCAGACATTTCACAAAATTGTATGAAAAAAAATGTAGAGGGGACAAGTATGTCACCAGTGTCCTACCACTGCAATGGCAGAGGAGTATTTGGTCCATGTATGTTCAAAGGATCCCAGGAAGAGGGCCTGGTCCAATACAGCAAAGGAAGACAAAGATCCTCAGAGTGCTTACCAATCTGCCAATTCCCCCCTGAGCAGAAATCTGGCACTCATTTTGGCCCTGGAACAGAAGAACAAGACCCTCCAGCCAGACGCCTGAGAAGCCTTTAAGTAGCTGCAGAAGTGCCTACATTTCCCTATCAAAACTCCTTCCCTGCCCCAAATTAGCGGCGGTCAATGTTCAGTACTTCAAAAGAAGGTGAAAAAAGCCCCCAAAGCTGATAAAACATTCACGAGGGAAACATTACATTACATCATGCATAAGTACAATTTAAGACTTCTTAATGAATGACAGAAGCACATTTGGTAATAATGCACCATTCTGAAAAAAAGTATCATGTCTGTTTAATTAATTGCTAATTCACAAAGGGTTTGCCCCTGCTTTGACCAAAGTTAGTGGGAAACTCCCACTGGTTTCAAAGGTGCAGTATTAGACCCCCAAAGCTTGGACTTTCCAATAACCGATGTTAATTAGCAACGTGCAGCAGAATCTGTATTTAACGCATCACCAGACCTCTTCTCATGCTGTATTTTATTATTTGATTGTTACCTGATACATTTTTAAGAGAGAATATTGCTGGTTTAAAGCTGTGAGGCGCATTGGATATAAAATGCAAAGATTGACATGATAAAGAAAAAAGACTGATTAATTTAGGGGTTACCAAAATACCAGCCTATTTGTATTTCTTATCTAATTTAATGGTTCCTCTGTGCCTCCCCCCCACACACGCACACAACAAAGGTTCACACAAACCATAAAAATGTTTAATTAAATGTGTCTATAAAATACTCTTATTACATCTGAAAAGTTTTACAGGGGGGTTGTTATATACAGGAAAATACTTTTGTTTTTTCCTATTTCTGGTGTATGTGAATTATGGAAATAAGTCAGAGTACAAACATTCATCCATTAGAAAGTAAGAAATCAAATGTGTATGTCTGGGGATTACCTCTAATATTCTCATCAGAGGATTTGTCTGATGTTTGCTGGTAACGTTGCTACACACTGACTCTAAAGCTGATCTGAATTTCTAATCATTACTTGGGGGTCAGATATTCTAAGCAGAAGCAGTTTATTTTTCTGTAAGTAGGACCAGATTTCAGCAGCTGTCTCTCTCACTGCTGCAAAACAACATCACGAATGGGCAGGTTGCAGTAAGGAGTGTGTAAAGATTTTATTATTGTTTTGAAATTGTCCAGAGAAGGGCCACCCGCATGATCAGGGGGCAGCACGGCAGGCCCTACGAGGAGAGGCTAAGGGACCTGAACCTGTTCAGCCTTCACAAGAGAAGGCTGAGGGAGGGTCTAATGGCGGTTTACAAACTAGTCAGAGGGGACCAGCAGGCAGTGGGGGAGTCCCTGTTCCCCTGAGCACTACCAGGAGTGACTAGAAATAATGACCACAAGCTGGCAGATGGCATATTCAGACTAGACATCAGGAGGTGCTACTTCACAGTCAGGGCGGCTAGGATCTGGAACCAACTTCCAAGAGAAGTGGTGTTGGCTCCTACCCTGGGGGTCTTTAAGAGGAGGCTGGATGAATACCTTCATGGGGTCATTTGACCCCAGCGTTCTTTCCTTCCATAGCAGGGGTTCAAACTTGATGATCTGTCAGGGTCTCTTCTGACCCTAGCAACTATGAAACTACGAAATAATGAGGTACAGGGCTAAAAGCAAGCTGCAAGATTCATCTTGACTAAATAGACATGGGGCATGTCCACATGAGAGCGCACGTGCCCCTTGCCCCACTTCAAACCCCTTTGAGGTGGTGCAACAGGCATGTGCAGGAACAAAAAAGTGTGACCCCTGAATATCCAGGGGTCTAAAAAAGGCAAAATATAAAAATGTGTGGGGGCTGAACCCTTTGTTGGGGGCCATACCCCTTGTTTGAGAGTTGAACCCACAGTTGGGGGCCTGTACCCCTTGTTTGGGGCTTGAACCCCCTGTTGGGGGGGTACCCCTTGTGTGGGGACTGAATCCTGTTGGAGGCCCGTACCCCTTTTATGCAGGTTGAACCTCCTGTTGGGGGCCTATACCCCTTGTGAGAGGGCTGAATCCCCTGTTGAGGGGGGAACCAAACCCCTTGTGTGGAGGCCAGCGCCCTGTCGGAGTGCAGCAAAACATGTATTCATGAAACATGTATTTAGAGTTCACTTTATTAATATGATAAGAGACTTGCTTTAACACTGTAAGATATATCAGTAAAACATTGTCCAACTGATTGCTGTCTCTGTCTTGCTCCCTGTCTTTATAGTGGTCTTTTGTTATTTGTGGAGGAACATGGATTTGGGGGTATTTTACAGAGTGACTTTGGGATTTTTTTTATCTGGGATTTTTCAGGTTTCCAATGGGGAACGCCAGAATTCCTGCTAGGGAGGCCAGTGGCAGGATCGTGCCTGCTCAGAGCTGGCGCTTTGGACCCACCTGGCTGTGGCTGACCTCCTGGACAAATGGGGCCAGGAGGACATGCTTTGACAGTTCAAAGCAGGCCACCATACCCAGAATATCTTCTGGGTGATAGCTGCCCAGATG
>JAGPOW010001327.1:21872993-21928112 GCA_030014935.1 Caiman crocodilus
GACCTCCTGGACAAATGGGGCCAGGAGGACATGCTTTGACAGTTCAAAGCAGGCCACCATACCCAGAATATCTTCTGGGTGATAGCTGCCCAGATGGCTGTGCAGGGGGCACAAATGGCAGTAATGCCACACAAAGGCCAACCCTATAACAGCAGTCCTCTGGCAGCTAGCCCAGAGGGGCAGATGCCTCTGCTAGCTCTGCAGTCCCCATTTGGTCTGGCAGGTGCACAGCAAGTCACAAGCAGGCAGCAGCCCCCACTGCCAGACTGCTACAGTGGGTAGAGGGTACAGGGAACTCTCAGGGCTGCTTCAGCAGTCCAGCTGGCACAAGGGGTAGTGTCCCCAGGTACCATTTGGCTGGGCCCCAGAAGCTCCTGAGAGCTAGTAGCCCTGACCTACTGACCAGGGCAGCTTTTTATACTGCTGGGGCCAGGACAGGGCAGTTTTTTATACTGCTGGGGACAGCATAGGTGCTGGCCCTGGGCTCTATCTCCCCCTGGCTGAAGATCCAGGAGGAGCCAGGCAGGGTTATTTTGCCCCAAGTGGCACAATTTACTCCACAATAAAGTATATGTCTGAGCACCCGTGCTGAAACAAAAAGCACCAGCTCAAATTTGCACCGCTTCTATTTGAGCTGCTGCAAGTGCATGTGCTTGCATGTGTGGACTTGCCCATGGAAACCTGTGATGTCATTTCTGTTTATTCAGGCCTCATTCTATCAAATGTTTAATGAGGGAGGCTAGAAGGTTACACACCCATGACTTAGACCCTGAGTTCAGAAGAGTTCAAGCAAAGTTAGATTTTGCAACCAATGTCAGCTTAATTTTTAATTATCTTGCATGTTTTAACTTCAATTCACACTACAAGTAAAATTTTGTAGTAAGAGGAGCTGACTGGATCATCCTCCATAAGATACCAGATACAATGCATCCTTCCCTACCCTTATCTTTGCTAGCCTTGATGTCTACTATCCCAGACATAGGTACTCATAAGAAGTATCAGGGAAGCAAGTTCGAAAGCTATCTATTGTTACTAAATTACAAAGGAGATTTTTTTTTTTGCTTACTTCAGTAGGAAGACAGCAGGACATCGGGAAAATCTTGGTACATGACTAACCCAGGAAATATTATTTCTGATACTGGGTGGTGACAATGCTAAAGTTACTAGCACAGAAAAAAAAGTAACTGCAAAGAAATAAAATAGAGGTGAGAAAGGCAGTTTCAAAAGGTCTGGCATCTTAAATGAATTTTCTTTTTTTTTTTTAATGTAAAAATAAGAGTTTTATATAAATAAGCCACATCCCAATCACTTTCACAGAGCTTGCCCTTTTCTTTGTGTGCATTTCCTAAGATATAATAATGTTTATTTGATATTGAAAGCATTTGTCTAAGATTTACACTGTACTTACTTATTTAGCCTGCTCTCTTGCTTCTCTTTCCATAGTCCAAAAGCAACAACACCCCAGCCTCTTCTTTTATGTGGCTCTGAACACCTGGCAGCAATTTCTAGCTGAACATAATTAGCCTTTAATTAGCATCAGCTCTTTTGTCACCTACATGTCTCTGGAATTTGCAGTTTGCACAGTTAGCATGCACTGAACCCTTCTTCCCTCCCCATTGGCAGAGAGCAGAAAAGCAGCCTTTTGCCTTTGCCTGCCCAAGCAGTTGGGCTGAGTTTGATCCAGAGTCACACAAGCACTCACAGGAAGCTCATTTCTTGCAATGATTCCTCCCTGTCAGTGTGAATGTTGTATGTCCTTATTTAGTGGATCCTGCTGTGAGATTCTTGTTCTTGCTACAGAGGATCCTACAAACAGCCAAATAAACCAACCTTCCCTCATCTCCTCCTGTCTTGACTACTGAGGACAGCCCAGACAAAAGTATCTAATGATGCTGTTATGGACAGAGATGGTTACTCTTTTACACCTAACAAAGAGGCTTCTTGCAGGTCAGGAATATTCTTCAGGGCATGTTGGAAGAAAGATGACACCAGTCATTTTCACATGCAGGGTCCTGCCTTCTGAAACATTATTCCCAAAGCATAGGTAATACAACAAGGCTGGCCATAGTGGTTCAACATACCTCACCAGTAATTGTAGTGTAATAGGGGGTGGGCAAGTGGGTGCAAAGTTAGGAGAGGCACTGGAATCACCTCTGCCCTTACCCCCATGGAGTGCACACCGGGGCAGCAAGCACAGCCCTATGGTTTAACCATGCCAGGAAATCTAAAACAGCCTCTGGCTGCTGCTGCTGCTGCTACTTTAAGGGCAGGAACAGCAGCCCAACAGCACAGTAGTCTTACCCATGCTTAGGAGTTCCCAGCATGGGTGAAACTACTGTGTTTCCCCATCCCAAGTGAAAAGGTTTTCCCAGGTTGCCATCTCTGATTGTTAAGGCTCTGCCAGTAATGTCAGCCTGGTCTGTTTGTCCACCTTTTAAAAATATCTTTGTTTCATGGTGCCCTACCATCTTCTCTTTCTACTGTTTCCTTCCATGAAGCATTATGGACATCAGCCATGTAACAATGCCTAGTTACAAAGAAAAGTGGAGGAAACTCACACTTGCCATTTCTAGTTTCATCTTATTTCATTTGCAATAGCTATCAAAGTCTAGATACACATTGTTAATGTATGTACACATGTACACTTTTTCGTGTATGAGGAAAGCTCCACCACCTTCTGTCCCATCTTTCCCATATCACTAGTCCTTTCACATACATGTTTCTGTATATTCACGCAACATCTAACAGTGGGCCTAAAACAATAGCCTAGGGGCCAGTTCCATCTCCTCCAGCCTACATCATGGCTACAAGGAAAGTTTCTCTTTCATCCTGGCTTGGAAATATGTCTCCTTGAGCAAACCTTTGCCATTTTTAAACAGAAGTGTTGAAATCCATTCCATTGTTCCAGAGAGTAGAGGTAGAGGGATATCAGCTTCCCTACCGTGTCTTCTAGCCCCAGAAACAGTTCTGATGTGAGACAGTAACAATACTAAAAGTTGTCCTTCCTGGTGTCCTTCCCTCTGTTGTTTTGTATTGGGTCAGCAGAAGGGAACAGAACGAAGCAGAGATCAGTGATAGCCCTTTCTTGTGCTTGCTGTTTGGCAGAGGAGCTTGGGCACTCTGGGGACCTACAGATGTTCAGGCCCCTGCTATAACTCATAGTGCTTTACATAAGGTGCCATGAGTTAGAGCCTTGCCCCTCCTCCCCTCAACTAACAGAGATTTGTCTGTTAGGCTGGTGAGGATTAAGCCTGCCTGCACTGGCCCTCTTGACCAGCAGGCAGGGGTGCTCTAGCAGCCTCCAAGGAGATTGCTGAACCACCCCTCTCCCAGGCCCCTCTGCCCCCACCCAGCTCCAGGTCTATTAGCAGGGATGGAGGGGGGACACAAGCAGCACAGTGCTGCTGGCTAGGCTCTGCCTAGGCTGAACTGGAGGTGGGGGTGGGTTGGAATTGAGCTTCATCACTTTGTGGGCCCCCCCCAGCTATTTCAGCTGGGGTACTAGGGGGAGCTGAGCCAGGTCTGTAAGGTAAGGGGGGTCCATTCCCCCCCTCCAGCTCACGCTGAGCAAAGCAGAAGGCAGTTGCAGCTGCCACTCTCAAGAGGTCCAGCCAGAGCTGAGGGGGTGGGCGGGGAGAAGGGGTTATGGTGGAATAGAGCCCTCTCACCTTGCAGGCCTGGCCCAGTTCCTCGCCCCACCCTCCCGACCCAGTACTCCAGTGGAGGGGCTTCATTCCACCCTTCCCCTCCAGCTCAAACTGGGCAAGCTGGTAGCTCTGTGCTGCTCACTTCTCCCTCCCCTCCTGGCTGACAGCCCTGAACCCAGCATGAAAAGTTAACCCTCAAGGCAACACAAGTTCCCTAAGGCAGAGTTTCTTGATACAGAGATGGGCAAAGTCTGGCCCATGGGCAAGATCCAGTCAGCAGTCGACTCCATTTCTCAGCTGTCCCTGTGCATGGCTGGAGCCAGTTTTCATGGAGGCCCCAGCCACAGCTGCATGTGAAAGTGCAAGGCTGGGGTTGCCATCGAGACTAGTCATGCTAGCAGGGCATGTGGCAGAGCAGGGCAGGAGGCTGCTCTGGAACCACTGGGATCTTGTGATGGGGGCAGCTTGCTCCAGAGCCAGGGCAGAGCTGTGATCTGTAGCCTGCATGCTCTAGGCAGGGGTGCACAGGCTAGGGATTGTGGCTCTGCCCTGACTCCTTGCAGCAGTGACAGCCTGGTCTGGAGCAGGGGCAGAGCCATAATCCTCTGCTTGTACACCCCTGCCTGGAGCATTCAGACTACAGATTGTGGCTTTGCCTTGGCTTTGTAGCAAGCTGCCCCCATCACAAGATCCCAGCAGCTCTAGAGCAACCCCCTGCCCTGTTTTGCTGTGTGCCCTGCCACCATGGCTGGGGCCAGTCTCCATGACAACCCCAGCCTCACGCTATCACAGCACAGCTGCAGCTGGGATCTCCATGAAGACTGGCCCCAGCCACATGGGCAGGGATTGCTGGGAAATGGATTCTGGCTACTGGCCAGATTGCCCATTTTGCCCACCCCTGATCTAATACCTGATTCAACAAGGGTTAACTTTTTATATGATTGGTCATTTTAAAAACATTCTGCAGCCCTGCATGTGTGCTAGGTCATGGCTGTAGAGCACTTTTTTCAGGGGGTGGATCAGGTGAAAAATATCACCTATGTCTGCACCCATTGGATCTGCTACTGACTGAGACCCCTGCCTACTATGGTAGTGAAAATATCCAATAAGTACATAGGCATCCTCCTCATATGCATATTGTTCTGCATAGCTTTTTGAGCTATTAATTTTAGTTTCCTGATTAATTGTGTGCATTAGAGGTAACATGGTAGTGTTGTGGGAAGTACAAGTGCTATTTTAAGTAAACCAATGTGTTAATCAGGCTGAAAATTTACTGGAGGAGAAGGAATGGGTACATGAAAATGTTTTTAGAGACCTCTGTTTAAAATATGCACACAAAGTAGCTACAAAAATTAGTGCAGGGTAAGTGAACAAACCTGCTCAGAAGACAGGTTCCCCTAAAGACTGCACAGCTGTTCTATTGAGTTTCTATGAATAAATTAGCTGTGTATACACCAGGGTGATTAGTAAAGATAACTCATAGGATTCTTTCATGATTTCCTACATAAATGTATTAGTATCTGGCCTGCAGAGCTGTGCAGATCCTGGAAGACTATACAAGTTCACTCTGTGACCTTCTGATCTATCCAAAGTAAATCCTAGGCTTTTGCAGATATCTACTACCCACATACTCCCTCAAACTTTGCACAGCAATACATTGCAGGGATGATGATGAAGTCCCCAGGAACCCAATTACTATTCAGAGCAGGCAGAACCAAAAATTAAACCCGTAAGAAGAAAGCCAGAGAACACCTCACTTCATGGCATAATGAAAAGTAGCTGCTATGGCTGTTGAATTAAAAATATGTACAGAGCTTTGTGTGCCACTCATTGCATGGCTCATTTACTCCGGTCTGAGCCCTCAGCTTTTCAAAACCCTCTGTATAAAATGGAAGCACCTTCTTTCCTTAAAATGTTCTTTAAAAAGTGAAAAAAAAATCTTTTCAAACAGTGCATAATTTCTCTTCTCTTCATTATCTCTCAGGCACCCATGCTTGCCATTTTGGTTCTTTGTCACAAGCGAGGAAAACTGAGTAGCTAGGAGAAGAGACTACTAGAATTCATTCTATGTCCAAACCTGGCCACATTCATCATTGGCCATAAAACCTGGAATTTCCTTCTGCATTCTGGCAGCTGACTGGTTTTCCCTTACTTAAACTAAATACAGAGCATACACTCATTATTTGAGATAACTTATTTCTAGTTACCTAAATTGTGGAGCATAATCAGATGCTTATATCTATATAACTCTCCTTACAACCATCACATAATAATAAATGAAACAAGTACTAACAACTGGTTTGGAAGCCTCTCCAATTACTTTAAAAATAAATTCATTTACTTTACAATTCTCCAATGTATAATTAATTAGCATTGGGCTATTTTATGCCCTGATTTTTTAAGTGGAGGTCCTTATTCCAGTCACTAGAAATACCTGCTTAATGATTATTGTCACAATATGCTTGTGAGAGAGACTATGACAGGTTTCTACTTTCACTTATTAGTTTAAATGTAGAGTATCTCCACTAATAACTAAAAGCAGTTTTTACATTTTAAATTATTTTGGACTTTGCACTAACTGTTCTTTAAAAGAAAAGACATATGAAATAGTCAGTGATACGATCCAGTTCTGCTGTGATGTCCCTGAAAACCTGGCTAATTAAAAAAGCACACAGTCTGATGTGCATTATGGAATGAGGCAAAACTCTAGCTCCATTGAAATCAGTTGGAATGAATATGTTGCTATTCGCTCCAACAGAACTCTGATTGGGTCCCAGATTTTCAGCTGGTGTAAACTGGTACAAGCCTAGAAGACATTGCACAGTGTCACTGCATGACTAAACTGCACGGATGAACAAGCTCATTGCGTATGATCAAAAAGGTTGTAGAAAAGCCAGTGTGTTTCTGAAGTCTGCTCCCGTTAAAAGGACCTTAAAATGTAGAGCCTGGGAAGTGCAGAACAGTGATGCGGAAGACAAGACTAAGATATATTACCTCCTATTTGATGAATCATTTTCTCATACAGTAAGATAGATATGCTCTCAGGTAATGCAAAAGAAAAACACCTAACTTACCGAACATGTTTAGCTGATTAGGTAAAATGCTCTGTACATGCCAACAATCTTTTTATCACACCTCAAAGATTTTACAAAGGAAAACCATTTCAAATATTAACATCCAAATATCTAGAACAGTAATTCTTACAAATGACGTCATTTTCACTTCCACAGTTTTCCTGTCATCTAGTGTTTAGTCACATCACATGCTAAGATAAAAAGCAACATTACTGCCATGCAAATGAAGTGAACTTTCACACCAGCTTATCTATTTATTTTCCTTTTTATATTACGATTATTATTCCTGTTGCACAATCATTCTTTAGTGGTTCAGATACTTTATTAACATGCAGGAGCACAGGCTCCTTTATAAGCTGTTAACATTCATTAGCACTTTAGGCCTTAATGCAGAGTAAACCTTTCCTCTGTTCATTGTCATTCACGGCTTGACACTAATTGCATCAAGGGATGTGGACAGAATACACCATTAACAACGCTGACGTAGAATTCCTATGCTGGAATTGCTGGTCCTACAATTTGACATCAGAGCATGCGTCACCGTGGCTATCAGCAGCTGTCTCTGGAGACAGGGAGAAGGCCTAGATGATAATTATTTAAATTTATTTTTTGCTACAAAGGATTCACAAAGGTTTTCATAGCTTTTCTTTGGTTTGCCCTGTGCAATCATGTTGTCATGACTACCAAATATGGACGCTGGACATCAATCTTCTTCCAGTAGAAAGGACTCAAGAAATGACATAACTAATAACTTGTGGTGGGGCTTTGCTGTATGAGAAGAGAGCAATCATAAAGAAGGATGGTAAAAAATAACAGACCTTTTTTAATCAGAACCAAGACATTGTCTTAACCACTGAGTTATTAAAAATTCAAAACACCCCTCATTATTTTGATAAAGTAATAAATTAGAAGTAAGATGCTTAATCATGGCTCATGACTGCAAAACTTCCATGCCCATTTGAGGGCTGTTGGAGATGTTAAGTGCCAATTAAGCAATGCATCGGTCTTTTGCTGTCCCTTTGCACAGGGCATAATTTCACCCAATGGCATGCACTTACATTTGTAAGTAAATGTTGTCTAATAGGAACTAGAGTTTGACAATATGCCCTTAAATCTTTAGATGTTCTGTTTCAAAAGTATCTGTTTTGACAGTTATGTCTCTTGTAAATTTTCTGCAAGTACACTTCACTTGCTTTTATTAAACAGTTATTCAATGTATGGTGTAAACAAACATGTTTCAGACTATTCATGACTCAGAATAAGCACCACAACTAATACTTTAAATATTCACTATTTATATTGTATGGCTGATTTTTTAAAGTCCCATGGTATTGATTTCACTCTCTGAGTATAGTATTTTCACTCTCTCAAAGTGTGTAACCTTTTTGCTGGTAGTGCATGTTTGAATGAATATTTGTATTGCATTCAGATTTACTTAAATATCCAGAGTCCCTTCTAATTGAACATTATGTCATCAAGATTTCATTCTACAAATGTTCATGACAATAAGAAATTGCGCCCTTTTTATTGAAATGTATGTTTCTAATTTCTTTTCAGTAGTTGCTGATTTTTATTAATCAACAGTAATGGTTTAAGCAAGTTGCTGATAGGCAAAGTAAATTCTGAAGTGGGTTGGAAAATACCCAAAGTAACAAGGTAAACTATTAAGTGGTCTCTCCAGACCTACATATAGTGTGACTATGAGGAACACATCAATGGTTTGTAGAATGTGGTACTGTGAGTTAGAATGCAATTGGAAGGGAGCCAAAGTGCATTATAGCTTAGCTTTGTTTGTAATTACAGACTCGTCCTGGATCAGATGTCCAGCATTTAATGTTCATTTTTAGACTGCCACAGAAAGAATGATAGTTTGTGGTGATTGGCATGTAATAGCTTAACATTTGTTTTTAAAATTACAGTAATAACATTATACAGTGTGCCAACTGTCAAAACAATAAGGCTTTCACATGTCAATAATTTAACAAGGCAAGCAATTGGAAATAATATATTGGCCACAGAATGACAATAATGGAAAGAATTTTAGGATCTTCTAATCAATGCCAGGTCTGGCCCATACTTCCTCTAGGTCTTTTCCAGTTTTGTCCACATATATATCACCCTTGCATATCTATACAATTACTGGCCCCTCCAATTAATTCCAGGCACCACTGACTTCAGACCTATATGAATAATTTGGACACATAAGTATCCACAATTGCTGAACACACTCTGCATACCAGAAAATCATCTATGATTATCAATCTCTATTCATGGCCCATCTTTCCCCATTACTAGTTTGCTGTGGCTAGTAAAGCACCCTAGTATTCTGACGCACCTCCTAGCTTCCCAGTCAACATAGGTAGCTGGCAGCCGTCACACGATTCACAAACAGATGAATGGGGTTGAAGGTAAGCCACTGGCACACATAGGTGGGAGGTCCAGTCATCAGTCAGGAGGGAGTGCATGTAAGCTTGCACACGGTCTTGTAAAACCTATGACATGCCTGCATATACACATATCCAACCTCTTCATTTATCTCCTTGTCCTCTTCCAATCTTATCTCTGCATCCATCAATATCCCCATATGCTGCTGGGGATTGATCACCAACCTTCCTCTTCCTTATCTAAAGAGGCTCCTTAAAATCTGTCCATTTCCCTGCAGTATCCAAAAACCTTCTGCATCTTCAATAAGTAGCGGATGTAAGCATACTGGCCCTTTAAGAGGCTTATGCAAAAAGGCAATCATGTTGATGAGGTAGAACTGGCTGAAGGCAGTGGGTTAAGAGTAGAGACTGCAAATAGTTGCATATTAGAGGTCACCTCTAATTATATCCCTCACCTTTGTTTATTTATTAATAAAATGAACCTGTTTCTGAAAGATGACTATGGCTCCTTTCCTGAACCCACAACTAATACTTTCTCCATTTCCTGTTGACAGCAAGTGAATTCAGGTTAATCTGCATCACTGTGGCAGATTCTTGTGAGGATGTCTCTTAATTACAGATAGGTTGAGATTTTCTAAACTTCCCAAGGATGTTTAGGCATCAGGTTTCCCGTTCTAGTGGGAACTGACTCTTTGAAGTCATTTAGCTGGTTTGAAAATCTCATCTCTGGTTCATGAAGAAAGTATCATTCACTAAAAAGACTCTGATAACTATTTTATATAAGGCACTACCCCATACTTGGAGTCTTGAGAGACACCAACCATGTAAGCACTATGTGAGTTCACACTCTGTACGTAACCTGAACCACAATAAATGACAGCTAGAAAATGAGAAAACACTGTTCACTGTGATTAATGGAGTCAGAATCGGGCCACAGGGCAAAAACCTATAAACACCTCCCAGCCAACCCATAGCTACCCATAGCCTCCCATAAGGACCAGGTCACCTCTTGGTGACCTGGTCCTTATTTCTAGTTTAACACTGAGACCCTTCGTTCTATGACTACTTTCCTGATGGAAAATTTTACTGAATTGTCTGTTAAAAAATCCACCTCCTTTTCTGTTATACCTAATCCAGCACAAGCAAGGCTGGATGACTAATTATGTTTATGTTTAAAAATGCAGGCATGCTGTCCTTACCAGTTTGTTTAAATCACACTACATCCCAGTGGCAGCTGCTTACTCAGAGGGAATCCCCCAACATAATATTAGGAAAGCAGACAGATGGCCAACCGCTAGACTCTTTCTCTAGCACTACTTGCATCCAAGTGAACATAACTTGAGTTCAGTGAAGTTCTGCTCAGATGAGCGCTGCTCTGCTTTTGGGTAAAACTGTTGAATTTATCCATTGCCCTGTATCAGGAGAGGTGTGCAATTCTACCATTCAAGCAGGAGCATACTCTAGCAGGAGTAACATATTTCAGGCTGCTAATTCATGGGGTGTATACTTTCCACAGCATAGCAACACAGAAAGGGGTACCACGCTAAAACTCTTCTCCTCACTTTTATACCCTTTCCCACCCAGGCCAGCAAGCTGTTCTGTATTTTCCAAAAGCAGAGCTGCAGCTTTGGGCTCCTTCCCTCTTCCTCCCTTCTCTTCTCCTCTGCACAAACCAGTCTTTTATGGAAACCGGGTAAATAACATTACACTTCCTACCATTACATAATTCTACAAATAACCCTAAATGTGCTGTTTTAGAAAAAATCTTCCAGCATTCTTGTCCCTTACATATTATTTTTAAAGAGCATAAAAAGGACTAGCAAAACTAGACGGCCTCACTTCAGCCCTCACATCCTCAGCACTGGAGAGCTATTAGCTCTGCCAATGAGAAGAATCTCATTGCAGTGCTTGAAAGCCACTTTCACATGCAGCAGGGAGACTTTTGTACTAGATCAGAGAGCGATCTCTAAGCCTCCCTTATTCTTTTTTCTTTTTTTTTTCCAAAGAGGTGATGTCTTGTAACTACAATATAGCATGTCTGGGTATTTCTCTTATGTCAGTTATTGTCATGCTATGGAATTAGTCGAACATAATGCTTCACTGAAATAAAGCATCAAACCGAGTACTTCAAAGGCAGGGTTTGATGAAAAATTAGTTAAATACCCTTTTTAAGTGTGTATTTATTTTCCATGGCAAACAATATGCTATAATCCTTCGAAGTCTTTCATCAAGCTAGTGCCAGGCACAAGTCGGATGTAGGCTGAATAGTCACAATACCCAGCCTACTCCTAAAACTCTGAATGCTCCCATATGGAGAGGCCAGAGTTCCACAGCACTTTTCAGCTGTTTCCCACTACTGTTGTTCAATAAAGCAGCAGTTATTATGCTTTCTAATGTGATTGATTATTTTGGAATTAAATTGTAAAAATAATCATGGGATTAGGATTGGAACACTCCATGGAGCTCTGCCTTTGACTGAAATTCTACAAGTGGTGTTTCTCCAGATATGTATCACAGATTTGCTCTGCAGACTGGACTGAACATTGTTGCACTTTGCTATCATTTACCAACTGGGCAACAGTATATATCAGAAAAGTAGACAATACATAGCTTCTCTTGATGACCCATACAGAGCCAGTCGTACCTCTTCTAACCTTATTCAAAAAGTACTTTGGCGTGTGCCTACTTTTAAGCAAACAAGTTATCCAACTGACATTACTAAATGGCAGTCTATATCATCTCCAGTGCTGGTGTGAAATTGAGAATATACTTATTTTTTTACAATCTTATGCACGTTCCCAAGGGAATTCTAAAGTAAATGAATTACTGGCAAATGCTGAATGGAGCACAGCTGTCTGGTAACACTGGTTGTAGAAGCAATTCTCTTAGCTTTTGAGCTCTGCCACTGAAATTCAGAACATTTAAAGAGATTTTCTTTCTGTATCAACTTAATTCTTAAAACAATATACAGACAGCCCTCAACTTATAACATTTTGAGTTACAACATTTCACGCTTACTAGATTTATAAATTGACATCCTGTTTCAACTTTCTGACATCAGTTTTGACTTTACAACACTTGATCCAATGCCATGCCACACCACGCCAGCGAACAAGTTTGCTGGCTTGCCCATCACCCTGGAGAACATCTTTTCCAAACCTCCTTGGATATTTTATTGAAGAAAGCAGACAAGACTAGAAAACTCTGTAGTCAAGACTCCTGAGAAGACTCCAGCTAAGAACCCTTCAAAAAGTCCAGCAAAATCACCTCAAAGAAGTCCTTCCAAATCAATATGATTGCTATTTACAATATAAATACATTCATGTAGTTATATTACTCACCTGTAGTTGACTGAATAGAAAATTCTGGGTTATTTTTGGTGAAAATAGGATATCGGGCCTTGGTTCAGGAACCAATCCCACATTTATAACATTGTTCCTATGGGAAAATTGGTTCCGAGCTATGATGTTTCGACTTAAGACGCAGTTTTTAGGAACCAATTGTGTCGTAAATCCGAGCACTGCCTGTATGCTGTTCGTCTGAAACTATAAAGCAGCTCTCTTCAAGTTATATTAAAGCAGGTTGCACTCAAGAACTTCACTTATTTTATGGAGTTCAGTCCACCTGGGAAGTAGAAAGTAGTGCCAGAACTAAAGTATTTGATACATCCAGCCTCTTGTATAGGTATAATGGCAAAGAAACTGTGCACGATTAGAGATAATAGTTACCTATTTACTCAGATCTCTTTGGTTGCTTATTTCATGCTACCAATGCCATGGGCAACCAGGTCATTCAAGCTGTTAGTAATAGTTATTTGATCTTAGCTCCACTTGGACTCTAATGACTTCCACACTCTCTTTTCTTTTATCACCCAGCCTGTAATACTAAATGTCAGTAATTCAATCGTTTGGTCTGAGACTGAGGGCATGCTTCATAAAGAGGATACCACTGACCAAGAGAAATCCACTTTTGAATTTTAATAGGATGCTGAGGGGGCAGTGATGCTTGTTTCAATTATCCAGGTGGAAACGTCTGGGCACACACACAGAGTCCACAAAGAAATGGAAAAATCAAAAGTGCTCATGTAGTTCAGAGAAGTCCTAGATTCCCAGGGTCTGCTAAAAGATACAAGAGACACATGGACTCCACATCCATATTGTGCATGGCTCATATTTAACAGTGAATTGAAACCACTTGTGAATAGGAGCACTGGCATATATTGTATTGAAAATATTGATATATTACAATGTTATAGTGTATTTTTACTGTACCATCTAGTAAGTTTGTCAAAACAAAATTCTTAATGTAGATGGATATCTGCCCCCTAAAATTATCCCTTTGTTTTTTTCAGTGTCATAATCCAAAGGCACTTTACATTTTTCTTCACGCTACTTATGGTCAACTTGCATAGCCAACAGGAAAACGTAAGATGAGTTTCTTTAGAAGAGCCACTTCCCCAGCTAAATGGTTTGTTAGTTATGGCTTCATTTTGCAGTCATTACACATAAAAAAGTTCTGTTGGTGTCAATTGCCATTTTGCTTGCACAGGGGCTACTATGTTTGGACTCTGATTATTCAAAGCATCTTGAAATGCATAAAAAGGACATGGGGAAACTGAGCTGCTTCTCCACGAGCCCACATGTGGTTTGTGGCACCAAAGACCCATTTGCAGTGCTGCAAACCACGCACAATGTACATACAGGTGTTCAACACACTGCTAATTTGCAGTGTGGCAGAGGTTTTTTGACACTAGGAGATCCCAGTGTCAAAAAAAACCTGCACCAGAAAAAAAGAGGGGTGGCACACATGGCAGAAGTATGCACCACCTGAAACTGGAGCCTGGCTGGCCAGAGCTATGCTCCAGCTGCCAGTCAAGCTCCACAGACAGCTCAGGTGCTGACCCCAGCCTCTTCTACCCCATCCAGGGCAACTTGCTTTGCAGGGGCATTCCCCAGGGACAACTAGCAGTGGCACAAATACACGCTGCTACCAGTGGTTCCCAGAACGTATGTTTCTGCTCAAGGGGACATGCTCTTGGTAGCAATATCAAATTGTCACTAATTCTGAAACCAGTGTTATCCCCCTGCTGATGACAGACTTGCAAGTTGGATTGCCAGGGATGGAAAAAGAAAAAAAACATTTGTGACATTGGATTTTGGTATATTCTGTGCATAAGTTGTTTTATTTATACAAAAACACCAGCCACGAACAGAGGTCAAACAGCATCCAGGCACCCCCTCCTTTCAGTGACCTCAGCCCATTTCACTGTCTGATAGCCAGGGGATGAAGCTGCTTTAAGAACCAAGTCAGATTTCAGCCTAGGGCAAAGCAGCTGCTTTCACGGCTTCCTTTGCACAGAACACTGCATAACAAAAAGCTAACATCGTGTCTCCTTGATTCCCACGCTAAGGAAAAAACATGCAAAAGTAAACAGAACAGGACCACATAGGCTAGGGACAGCAATTACACATAAACTAGTATAAGTGATCAGAAACTGAACAGAAGTTCAGTGCATAGAGGCAGTTTCAAAATGGTGGTACCCAGTCTAAGACCTGGATCAATGTAGCATAGGAAAACTGATTTAGGTTAAACTAGTCTATTGAACTTCTGTTCCAGATCCCCCCCCGAATCCAATTACGTCTCAGTCCCCCAGCATCCCAGGATACTTTGTGGACCCCTGTAGCCCCCACCCGCCTTGCAGGGCAGGCAAACTAGCCTCTACCTCATCTGCCCTGGCTACACTGGGCTTGCCCTACTCTCAAGTTGTCACAGAGCTGAGATGGCAAAGCCTCTGCTCTCCAGTGGCCTGCAAGGGTACCAGAGGTAGGTGAGGAGGGAACTGAGCCCCTGGCCTCCCAGCTGGGGTCTCCACAGCAGAGGCCAGGCCTGCATAACAGGGGCTTTTCTCCTTGCTTCCTGGCTCAGCTGGGCTGTAGGACTGCCCCAGCCCTGCAAACCCTCATCTCTCAATCTCTCAGCTGTGGGGGAAGCGGCCGGGGCAGGGGGTGAAGGAGGAGGAACAGAGCCCCTGTCCTGGGTCCTTCCCAGTTGGGTATATTCCCACCCCCCAAACACACTTGGTAACACAGTGAGGTCCAGAGCTGCGGCCACATGGCAGGGCTCCTCCTGCCCACCCCACCAGGCCCTGCCCAGCACCACTGACAGGTTCTTGCCTGGGCCTGTCATCAGCAGGGGTCAGGCAGCAGCAGCAGCCCCCTCCCACCAGTGCTCGCTGGCTCATGTGGGCAAATGGGAAGAGGGCTGGGCCCCTGCAGTGGGGGCATCTGCTCTTCCACCAGTACACAATGCCCCCAAACCTTAGGGAATGTGGCAGTCACTATGTCCTTAGGATCTGGGGGGGAGGGGTTCCCGCACCCCTAAGCCCTAAGGATCAGATCAGCCATGTTCCTTAGAGTCCAAGGGTTTCATGCACCCTCAAGCCCTAGGGATCGCAGAAGCTGCAATACCCATAGTCCAGAGGTTTCACACACCCCAGACCCTGGGAATCATGGTAGCCATGAAACCTCCTGAATCTTGAGGCTACTATGATCCCTAGGGCTTGGGGGTTTTTCACTGGGCATGGGGCACTGGTGGGGGAGCAGATGCCCCTGCTGTGTGGTCTCAGCCCCAACCCCAAAGCCCCACCCCAAGAGCCAGCCAGCATTAGTCGTGGGGGAGCACCTGGCTGCCACTGAGAGCTGTCTGCATGTGGGGGACAAGGGGACACAGGGATGGGTAGAGAGGCAGGGGTGGCTTGCCTGCTGGGAAGTGTGTTTGAGAAGCCCCAGCTTGCTGGCCTCGGCCAGTGCAGGCACTCAGCTTTGAACACCCATGAAAGGGGAAAAGTTTGTTTTGTTCCCTCCAAACCTAACCTAAGGCCCCTACAGTAAAATGCGAAACTTAAGAACATTTCTGCCTCAGGCTTTTTGAAACTCTGTACTTAGCCTTGGCGACACTAGCCTTAACAGTATAAAGAAGAGAAAAAAGAAACAGATCTGGCAAAAATAAAACATTGAGAATGAATACTGAAAATGCAAGGTTCAGAGTTAAAAACAATGAAGTTTTGCTTAGTAGATTCATGGAATCAAGCCAAGACTAACCCTATTCATGGTTTTTTAAACTGCATTTAATTAAATTGGACAGCAAGTTTTGCACTGGTTTTTTAAATATCTAGCAACATTAGCAATATGATTCCATGAAAATGAAGCCAAATAGGAATTTTCAAGCAAGGAAGAAAATGTTCAGACTTCCAGGAATCAGGGACTTGTTGCCAACATTTTGCCTCTCTCTTCTCCAACATCCTAATTCTAGCTACATGCACAAAAAAAATCCTTCTGCTGCACTTGAAATTTTTGATATTGCATCTGAAAGGTGAAAGCATAACTTAATTGGATTCCCAATTCCAGCATGACACGGGAAGACAGAAATTGGAACTATTTATATTCATTAGCCAAGAACCATTGCATTGTGTGTATCCATTTACTGGTTTTCTAATCGGGTCTCCTAAGCAATGTTTATCAGTTTGGGTTAATCACAATCCGTGCCACCTTAGGATCACTTTGCTTCTGAAAAACTGCATCCTGCATAGTCAGAAAGCAATATTGCTCTTCAGTGACTGGCATTAACTGCAATGTGCCCAAGGATGGAGCATCTAAAAGGTCACTTCTGAACTAATGCCTTTTGCATGGCAGCCTCTGTAGCATTGCATTGTGACACAGTTGCTTTAAAAATGATCCTGAGGCACGCAAAGGTGGATTTATAGCTGGTTTCTATCTTCCTTTCTTTCTTTTTTGTTTTTTGGTTTCTTCATACTTCTGAGATTTCTACTATGGAATTTGCACTAAATGATTTCCTCTGCCAAGAACCTGAACTTTCATAGGTTGCCATTTTCAAAGGACAGTAAGGATTTAAGTACCCATATTCCTCTGGCTTTCAAGCCTGGGGAACTTTAGAAAATACTTCCGAAACCTCACTATAATATTTATACGTAATATTTGTTATCCTGTGGTGGCTTTATTACATGAACAACATGTACAAGTATAGCAATCAGTTTGGGTGATATTATATAGTCCTGAGATCTTTAACTTTTTTAAGCCATCAAAAGGTATTTGCAAAGATAAAGCATATTTTATTACACTTTATACTACCATATAGAAGAGGTTAATTCTTTATTTATAGTTATGTGAGCCCAGTAGTTCAATTTACAATACTTGATTTTGCCTGAGTTGGCTTACCAAGTATTATAAGTCACTCCTCATAAGATGAATTCAATATATATATGATCTGTATAATGACTCTGGAGCAATCAAAGTAATCTCCCACAGGAGATTCCTAACTACATATTTGAATAGAAAGATGAACTATTTGCATATATCCCCCAAAGGTAGCATTGTCCCAAAGAAATATTCTATTCTGCAACCAGATTAACAGTGACTTTAGCATAGTCACTTTCTCTTGATAACATACTAATGTAACATGAAAAGTTTCATTTTCTTGGAAAATATTTGAGCTTAGTAAGGCACAGAATGGGAGAATGACTGCAGAGACACACATTGTCTTGGGTAACAGATTTCACCAACTATTCAAATAAATAATGCTTTATCTGGGAAAAAAACAGAGTCACAATCAGGCAACTATAACTTGATGTTCAACATAAGTCTCACAAAGGATTAAACTAAAGTTTGCAGCATAATACAGTCCAACACACACATGCATTTAGAATTAATTAACAACACTCGCTGCGGCAATAAACATTTTCAACATACCCAAGATAGCCAAAGCACATAAGTTGAAATCCCATGTATCATTTAGTATAGCAATATAAAAACTATCCAGAGTATTTTATGCTCTACTGAACAGACCAGCCGAAAAGCATTAGTTTGGTCAAGCAGATATAGAAAAATGCTTGCGCAGATCTGACATATCGCGGGGGCTGCAGGTGACTCACCCAGCCCTTGAGGAGATGGCACTCAGATGTTTACAATTAATCAGATGTCTATGCAGGTGGTTCCCTTTCCTTTTGTAAAGAATTTTGTTGGTGGTTAAATAGTCTGTCAAGTTCACTTTAGTCTAAAAGAAGAGATTGGGGCCAGGTCTCCCACCCTTGAGGAGAGGTGTCCTTTTCAGTACAAAAACAATGGGATAGCTGGGGGTTGATTGCATAACTGGTGCTGTTCACCATGAATAGCATCAAGCCCTTCAAGTAAATGAGCAGAAAGATGTATTGAGTCTGTCCATAAAAGCATGGAGTCAGTCATCCATGTCAAGTAACAACTATTTCTCTTCTGAGGAGAGGAATCTGAATAGTTTCTTCATCTATCTAAGATTGGGTGCAGTTTCAACCAACAAAAAAGTTCTACGCACTCTGGTGGCCTTTATTTATTGAAGGCTTTCCTGTTTTATTTGTTGAACATGCATTCACTTACACTGACTATTGTTATGTGTTTGACTACAGGATGCAGATTACAGCACCACCAAAATAAACATTTTAATTTTAATAGACAAGATAATAGCGATATTTCTGCATCTCCCATCAAACAAATCAACAGCCACAACATATCTTTGTTTTGACACTGGTTGAATTGATCTTGGATTAGCAGCCTTAAACTCCATCTGAGTCACTAAAAAAAACATCACAGGCTATTTGTTTTTCAGAAGTCTCATTTGTAAATTAGTCAAAATGGATTCTGGCATTGTTTGCATTCTAATGAGAACACTGTGCTTAATACAACAGAGTGAAAGCACTTGACATCATGGCAGGCCTGAAACAACGTGGGAATATTACATGAGTCGAACCAAGTCCTTCATGTTAGTGTTGCACCTAAGACCAGAACTGAAATGATGGGTATGGCCAAACAACAGCAGTCTCTCTGATGTTGTATCAATATCTGGTTTAAGACCAGCCTTTCTACAAGACAGTGGTCTGAACACTGTACCTTTCACAACAATGCAAAGTAGTGTAAAATGGCACTAAATCAGATGGGCTGCTAGAGAGCCACAACACATGTTCTACCTCGAGACTTTTTAAACAACCTTTGTGGGAATATATCCCTCCCAGTGAGAGTCCCTGGACATGCCCTACGACCAAGAATGAGCTCTAGGATTCTGAAATGCTGAAAATGGTTCGCTTTAGTGCCCCTACCAGTGTGGCTTCTACATATGCATTAGATCTGAGACCAGTTTACTTGTGAGTAAATGCTCCCAGGCAGGCGTCTATACATGCCCAGATGTGACAGCAGATTTGCTCCCCCTGGCAGTAAATTGCTCCCATTTCCTGTGGCCCTGCAATAGGCCCCTGCCACCAGCAGGGGGAGCTTGAGGCTCCAGGTACAGTTGCCAGCAGCTGGCAAACTTTTCTTGTTCCTCAAACTCAATTGTTATATTATCAGTGGCCTCCCTGAATGAGGGAGGCTTAAAGTTTTCTGGGTGACCCTAGGCTTACAGTTGTTCAGCACAGCAAATAGACCTATATCGCACAGTGGCAGAGAATGGATGCTAAGAGAATGAAAAACCACAGGGCAGACAAAAACCCACCTCCCACACAGCATGCCCATAGCTGGCCTCCACCCTTAACACAGAAACAAACAGTTTTGGTCAGGGAAGGACTTGTTTCAGCTGCTTCTAGTGCCCACCTGGGGAGATAACCTCCATGAACCAACCCATTCCTGGCTTTATGCCATCTTTGTTTCTCTGCAGTTCAGCTTCCCATGGTCTCCATTATCTGCTGCAATGAATAACCCAGGAAAGGGTCACTGAAGTAATCTGACTCTTCACCTCATCTTTGCAAAACCCTCCTGCCTCTGACTGCTGTGCACTGCACAGCTCCACTTGCCTTTAGCTTTGCCTCTCCCCTTCTTGTCTCTGATTTATTGTGGGTTTGAATTGTCTCAGGACAAAGCCACCCAGTACAGGTTCCTAGATAGCAGGACAATTTTATTGGGCATGCTTTTATTGGACAAAGAGGTAAGTAGAAAAATGTTATTAGCAATAGATAACAGACAAAGATAGCTGTAGAACAGCAGTTCCCAGTTTGTGGTACATGTACCACCACTGGTACACAGACAACCTGTCAGTGGTATGTGGCATCAGCAGGCGGGGTTGCTCAGGGCATTCATGCCTGGTGAAGGTGCCCACTGGGGTGTGCCTCTGGCCAGTGGTACACATCGATAGATTGGATCAGATTGTCTTTAATAGATTGGATCAGGATCCTCTGCTAGGCCATGTGTATTGCCAGCACTCCCCACACACACATGCGGCTTTTGTACTCACCGGGCATGGGAGGGAAGCCCTGTGTGCTAGAGCCAGCTGCCTTCCCCAGCAGGGCTTCATGGTACAGGAGGGAAACCCCAGCCACCTTCTCCTGGGGCAGGAGGGCAGCCCCAGTGTGCAGGGCTTCTCTCCCATGCCTGGTGAGTGCAGGGAGCACTGACAATAAAGACTGCCCAGAGGAGGATATTCCCCTCCTAGCAATGTGCAGAACTGGCTGAAGCCACACCCTGCCAGACACCCTGAGCTCCCTGAGCACCTCTGCCTGCTGCTGCATCATGGGGGGGAATGCAGGGGGTCTCCACACTCCCCCTCACACTCCACACCTGACCCCCACAGTCCCCCGCATATACACAACCCCCCAACATACCCTATTCTCACACACACACACAGCCACACCCCCTCACTCCTTACCATATACACGCATGCCCATCCACCCCCTTCCCCACATGCCAACTGGTGGTACTTAAGGTTGCATTGTTTTTAATTGGTGGTATGCAATGTATCAGAGTTTTGGAACCATTGTTGTAGAAGAAAGGAGAGGTCAATTACCAGAAAATCAAAGGCTATTAACACACATGGAGTGAAGAGATTATCAGGAATCAAGTAGATTATAATGACCCATGAAGTCAACTAACTCCCTCAGTTCCTGAATAGAAATGCAGGTGTTTGCATCAGGCAGCATGTTTTAAATTTGGAGTGGAGCAGGAATCAAAGGTAGGTAGGACTGCAACACTCCCCCCCACTTCCCAGATCTGCCCAACTCTCTACCCAGAAACCTGGGGAAAATAACCTTTACTGGGGATGCTAAAAGAATAACCTCCTCACTCACAAGAAATTTGTTATCAGACAGAAAATAAAAGTTTATAAAAGAAAAATGAGAACAACAAAACCTATTCAAACACCACAACCGCCAAATAGCCCCAACTATTAAACACACCAAATATCAAACACCTTTGCTAGTAAATACCCCAAGTTTTTTAACATCCTCAGTTTCTCAGTTTTAGTGTTTATCTGAAATTCCCTTTCCCTTAGTGGTTGCTACCTTTTCCAGTCCTGGAGGGAGGGTCATCTCCCTCAGGATTGCTGGTGGAGATTGCATCACTGGCTATGACACTCCTAGATTGCCAGCACTCTGTCATCAAAGAGCAGTGTACAGCTACACTGCCTGCTATCTCTCCTTTCAGGGTTGTGCCACCTGCTACTGCTTGGGGTCTTCAGGATCGCTGCTGCTGCTCATGAAATGCAACTCAGAGGTCACACTACTCATGCAGCTTGTGAGTCTTTACTGCCACTCTTCATTCAGTTGCTGAGTGTCTGTTCCCACATCAAATAGCTGGGATTTGGAAGAGTTGAAGTGTTTGATAGGTGCTTATGGATTTCAGTTCTTGGTCTTGCTAATATGGTTTCAGCTGTATTTTACTACAGAAGGTTTTACCAGCCCTTACAAAAATGTTCTCAAATAAAAACTCCAATCTGGGGTCTCTTTGGGCTCTCCGGATCCTCCTTCCACTTAAAAAAAAGCAAAAGAAAAGAAAATCTTCAGGCCATCTCACTGCAAACCTCAGTCTACATCGCAGTGAGCTCCAGCTTACCAGCCACTCCTTCACAACTGCCTCCTGCAGCCCATATGTGCAGCCCATATGTACTTTCCAACTGTAAAAATCTGTGAGGGAGGTCTGGTGCCAACCAGACTGGATAAATAACACACAGATCTTGCCCTCCTCAACCCCTTACATTTAGTCTTAGAATAGAAGTCAGGGAATAGGCATAAACAGGCCCTTAAACTTTTGAATCTGCACACCAAATGAGACTATACAACTTTTAGAACACATGCAGTACAACAGACATCTATTATCAGAACACATGACCCAAAGTATATAGAACTGGGTTACATTTATAAATTTTTACCAGTGTCAACCTCTTATGAATGATTGGTGAAGCCCAGACTGAGGATGAAGTTACATGTTACACTTAGACCATATTAAGGATACCTAAAATGCAAGTATCCACATCTTAAAACTCATTAACTTATGCTAAGTGCACTCTGAATGTCTCATAGTTAAAATCTCTCTCTAATCTCTCAGTCCTGATCCTCAAAGGAAATTTACACAACACTTCCCAGAGATGAGCCTATGAACTCCACTTCATCAACCTCCTGGATACTAAATATAGACATTGGGTTTATGATACATTATAATCTGCCTGACATCTGACTCCCCAGGTATCTCTGCACTTTCATCCACCTTCTCTCTCTTCCCCTGCTCCCCAGCCTGTCTCTCATCCATTGACTCCTCAATCTACATTTTCACTGACTACCTGTCTGTTTGCAGACCATCCCAGCCTCTGGTTTCTTTACTTTTCACTCCATCCAGAAAGAGCACACACCAGCTGCTGAAACTTCCTTAGCCTGATGAAGGGTTTTTGAACCGGAAACCTTGCTTAATATTGTTTTCTAACTGTTTAAGTTGGTCTAATAAAAGATATCAGATTCAGCCAAAGAACCTTGCTTGTCACAGTTAAAACGCCACTTCATGCAAGGGTATCTCCGGGCCATGTTACCTAGCTCATGTTAGGGTAACTTCAGAAAAATTAGCAATTTGCAGTCCTTCAGCATCCCTGCATTGCTCCCAGCCCCCTTCCCACCACACCCCAAAGCAGGGATAGAACTCATAAGTCCTGGGTCTTAGTTATGTCCCTGCTTGCCAGCTTTCTAGTGGCAAGTCAGAGCTGTGCAAGCAAGAAATGGTGTAACCCTTAACACGCAACTGTTCACAGCACATTCTACATTTAACACCACTTAGCATTGTACAGATTTAGTATGCTCTAAGTATAACACGTAACTACATCAACATGCTCACATAAGCAGCCTTTACATAAGAATGGTCTCATGTAAACCAATGGGACCACTTAAATATTTAATGGTAACTAGGGGAATTTAATGAATGTAAACCATTAGCTGCAGAATGCTCTATCCAAAAGGAAGGCATTTTAATGTCGTGGGTACCTCTAGATTTTATAGGCAACAGCTTTCATAACCATCACTCCATCTGTCTCACCATCTAGATAAAGCTTCCCCTGTAGAGACTGGGACAGCACCGGACAACAAAATGGATTGGATATTATCCAAAATAATTTTTGTTCTTTGTAATTCTGCCTGCTGCTCTTCTCTTTTATGAGTACTTCAAGCTAAGTCATATGAAAAGCCGTCCTGACAAGATGCTCATGTTCCCAGTGGGAAAGAGACCTCTTTCTTCAGAGAAAACTTCCTTGGATTCATGAATAGCTAGGCATTCATAAAATATCAAAGACTGACAGCCTTACATTGTGCAAGAACTCTTTAAGGCCAAGTTTCTTTTGGTTCACCAGTAACCTTAGATTGGAAGATAACATCGTCACACATTCACTATGGCCTTGTCCGTGTTATCTTGATGTGCATTTTCTCTTCTTTCCATATACCTAAAATAACCTCTTGGTTTCCTTTTGATACACCAGAACCAGAGCCCAAACACAAAGGCATTATGGCATTGTCTGACTGTAAATAAGTAGTTATTTTAGTTGTAAAGCTAGATTTCCTGGTTCCCCATGAGCTATAAGCACACACATAGAGTTACAAAATCTGAAAAGTGTTGTGTACCAATTGAACACAAGCCACATTAAAATGACACTGGCATTTGTACTAATGAAGTCAATGCTTTAAGTACAAGCAATAGAGTTATTTTCATTCTCTTCTTCCTTTCTCTGATACAATTGATCTTTACTTGCTTTAACCAAAGTGGAACAGTCTTAGCAGGATGAATAAGATAGATCTCACCAAGAACACCCAATAGACTTGTGGGTAGGGGACTCCCCTGAGAGAGACTTTCCTTCTGAATCAATGGGAAAGAAGTCCCCTTGTGAGTCTATCCCATAAAACTCAAAAAGCTTTTTCTTTATAGAAACATTGTTACAAACTTTTCCAATGCTTTCCTTCATTTTTTAAGTTGTGAGCATTTTCAGGTCAATAGAAACTGTGCTGGAAACCATAATTCAATCCAAAGGCAACTGAAAGTCAATGCAAGTCCTTTCATTGATTTCAGTAGATTTTGGGGGCTCTTGTACACATAACAGAGTTTAATCCTCATTAAATTAGAAAGGTTTATGAAATTTAAAATTGTTTATTTGGAAACATCATGTCATCATCATGTGCTAGATTTTACAATGAATTAAGCCTGGTGTGCAATTCTCAGTAAATTTCAGCAGGGGGAGCCACATACCAATGCACCCCGCTGCTGTCTTTGGCATTTAAACTGTTAATCCCCTCACTCCTGAAAGGTCCTTTCCCTCAAGCCAGGGATCCCTACTCACTCATTCACTCACCCACCCCGCTGTGGATATCCCTGGTCCGTGAAATCATGGACAACGGGCAAGATGGGCAGGCCTGTGCCATGGACACGTGCAATTTTTGGGTGGCTACAGCCCCCACTTATCTAGCTGCAGCCAGGCCTGCTGTCAGAGCATGCAGCAGCTGCACGGCATGTCGCACAGCAGTACTGCAGCTTCCCTGGCATCTTACGGTGCTCACAGCATGGTCCGTCACTGGGGCACAGCCATGCTCTGTAGCCAGCCATGCCTCAGGTCACCGCAACAATCAAACATAGCACATCTTTATTTTAAAGATTTTAATTTTTATTTCTGGACAAGCTATTAGTTCATATCTATCTATCTGTATGGCTCGTGCCACCCAAAACACCCCCCCCCCGAGCACTGGCACTGCTTTCAGACTGTGCGGCATGAAAGGGAGCTGCACGGCAGCCACTGACAGAGGATCCTCCAGGTGTGCTCTACCTCCACCCATGCCTACAGCCATTGCCCTAGCCCCAGCTCCAACCATTTATCCACACAACTCTACTGCACTTGCCCTATGCCCCCGGCCAATGCCCACACTGCACAGCTTCCCCCAACCACCCAAATAGGTGCCCCTTGCAGCCTCTGGTGCTCACCATGTGAACTCCCACATCATTCTGCTCATGAAAGAAAACATGCCAACTCTTTATTTTTCAGCTTCATTTTAATTCTTTAAATGGTATGATTATATCTATCTATCTATATCTATTTATAGTTATCTATATTTATTGAAAAGCAGTAAAGTTTGAAAAAATATAACAATAAAAAGTATAATAAAATATAAAATATTTTAAAAGATTAAGAAATATATAAAAAGATTAAAGGGATTCTATAAAAAAACAGTGTACAGCACTACTCAAACATTGTAACAATATTATGAATTTTAAAAGATAAGAGTTTAAAGGTATAAAAATGCATTTTAAAAAAAGGGAAAATGGACTCATTTAAACAAATCTATGAATTTCACAATATGGAAGTGTAAAAATATAAAACTTTAAAAATGTAAAAAACACTGTGGTGGTTGGGCTTAGGATAAGCCCCTGTACCTCTTTATTGTCACCCAACAAATTGTTGGTACCCCTGACTTTCTTGCCTGCCATGTCTTGGATGTTATTATTATATATTCTCATTTTTTATGTCACTAGTCAGGAGGGTTATTTATTTTTGTTCGCTCGTTCTTATTATGTCTTTATTAGGGGTTCAGAGCTACTATGGTAAGTTATCTCGCTCACTTCTCTGGATATTCACCCCCATTCGAAGATATCTATGATCACAGCCTGATTCAGATCAATACTTGTCTTTATTTTTATCTTTTGTCACTCTGTACACAACTTTCCTTTACATTCAGGCAGAAACTGGTTTTTTGTATCTTTCTTTCCTTTTAACCTTATCTATAAATAGCACCTTTGTAACTCTACTTATATAATAACCTTATACTCTAGCTATTAACTTGAACCAACAGAACCTAGTATTCATAAACAAAGTCTCTTTTTATTTTGTTCACTTGTTTTTCTTTTCCCGTTGTGGTCTTCTATCTTCAAATCATGCTATATCTCTTTATTTTGATAATACATAAGTCTATCTTTTATCCTATGTATGCCTATCCTGGGGATCCTCTTTCCCCCTTCTTTTCTCCTTCAGTCCCCATTTTTTCCGTTGCTAAAACTCCCATCCTTTCACTCACTCTGATCTTGGAGCTTCTAACCTAACATGGTAACGTCTCGAGACGTGATAGTCTCTGGGTCTTTCTGCCGCGTCTGCTTTCGTGCCTTTGCACACTCGTATTTACAATAATAAAAATATATACACTTACTTGTACTATATTTATGTATACTATAATATAATGTAAATATACACTTATTTATAATTTCTAGACTAATTTATACTGTCTGTTATATGATCTACAGTTATTTATACTACCTAATGTTACTATTTCTACTGTACACTCTATCTACTCTATATATGTTTTCTTACATATCTATCTCTACTGTACTCTATTATTCTTTTATGTCACTGTTCTTTGACCTCTTCAATTTCTGATCTTTTCAGTCTTCTGCAGGGGAAGAAAAAAGCAGAAGCCTGTTTTCAGCCCATAGTCCCAAAACACACATTATTCACCTCCCCCCTTTCCTACATGATCCAAGGTCAGTGGGATATTTCTGCCGTTACCTATATATAATGCAGGATGTGTTGCATCCGGGGGTGGGGGAAGGTGGGCCTGGCAGGCTGCATCTGACCTCTGTACCACTTACGTTTCTGGAATGCAACCATAAGACATATGAAAGTTACTTTGAAATACTAGAGTACTAAGAAGAGGTGCCACACCCCCACAGTTGCCAACTTACCAATTCTTGGTTGTGCTCCTGTGCTGTTCCTCATTCGCCACCTCTACTCTCTCAGCTGGTGCAACAGGAGTTGGGGGGACAACATAATAAATCTGAGGCAGTGGTGGCAGTGGTGGTATACGTACCACCAGCATCACGGGCGAGCAGTAGAAGCAGCCTTGCATGGGGGGTGGTAGGGAGTAGGTTTGCCTGTCCATTTTATTTTTTTTCTTTACAGACTATGTTTTCCAGCATCCCCCACAGTTAGATCTTGGAACAGTTTCCATGGGGACCCCTGCAGCATCCTGCATCATACCATGAATACCTGCCCAGAGGCAAGCGGCTATGGTACGCAGCATGGCTTTGTGAAATTTTGGGATAGCTATAGGGCCTCCCACTTCTGCAACTTGCTACCAGACCTCATGGCATGGAGTATAGATGCACTGCAGCACATCAAGAAACAAACCCTTTACTTCAGTTCAGAAAATATTTTTTACACTTTACTTGGTTATAGCATTAAAAATGTAGATAGGAAGCTGGCTGGATATAGCACTAAAACCTGCACATACCTTTAGGCTCATAATCTCTGACTCCACCCTCCCTTCCCACCTGTGCCAAAGACCACTTGTATTAACCCTTCAGAGGCCATGGTCTATCTAACCCCCTTTCCCCACCTGGGCAGCTGCTTCCTCCCTCCCATGCCTTGCCACAGTACACACCAATAGCTGTCTACCAGCAATTCCTGCTGCTCCTCCTGTTGCATGGGTGAGTTCTAGGATGGGTGCTACTAATGGGTGTGGGTGAGGTTGGGGGACCCACATGACCAGCGGTGGTAGGGGTTTGTTGCCCCATCTGCCCTGCTGGACGGGAGTGTGTTTTACAAGCAAACTTGATGCTACCCAAGGAACTTTTCTGTTGGGGGCATAACTTCCCCCCAGGATGGCTGATCCATATTTTACCCAGCTGGCTTATACTAAGCCCTTGCCTTACAAAGCCTATTTAAGAAAGAAGAATCTCCCCAGAAAGCAGACTTTTCCTGCAATAACCCAGGTTTTAGCTCTGAATTGTCTCTACTCCACTCTTGATTACTGTCTTCCCGAGAACCAAGCCAACCCCCCCCCCCCCACACACAAAAGCCATGGCAACCACTTTTCACAGACTTGCCTATGAACCGCATTTCATCAATCTCCTAAGTAGTAGGTACAGAAACTCTTGGACTCAATATAGATTAGACACTGGAATTCTGACACACTACAACTTGCCGGACATCCGACTCCCCAGGTACTCTCCACTTTTACCTGCTCTGCTACTTCCCCCTTCCCCCCTCACCCCAGCCTGTCCCTCACCCCTGACGCCTTCATTTCCATTTTCACTGATTGGCTTTCTTACATGCATTGCATGCCAGCCTCTAGCTGCTTTACTATTCCTTCCATCCAGGAACAGCACACACACCAATTAGAAGCACTTCCTCAGCCTGATGAAGGTTTTTTCAACCTGAAACCTTGCTAAGATATATTTTTCTAATTATTCAGTTGGTCTACTAAAAGATACTATATTAGATTGACCCAAAGAATCTTGTCTGCCAGCACCATGTCCTTAGAGCAACACCCCTATCACCGGTTGTTGGTCAGCTGACTGGAAGGACACAGGGCCCTGGGCATATCTAAGCCCCAGGGCTGGGGCTGGCAGAGCGTTTTCTCTAGCAGCTGCTGGAAAAGAAGCTCCTCCAGGAAAGGAAAGAAAGGCTCTGTGACAGTTTGGCTGCCTGAGATGCTGCTAATGCTACTGTGCTGCTTACTAAGTTATTACCTGTTGTTATTTAAAGTGGTGAACTGAACTGAGGCTGTAGGGGAGAAGGAAACCTCACTGGGGCTCACTACCATGTCATGTAGAAGCCCCAGCTCCAGTGAGGGCAAGCTTTAACACACACAGAGTCACACATCACAAGTTTTGCTTGTCAGCAGCTTGAGGTGCAGTTTCCTAGAAACCCCTGCAACTATCTCCTTGAAACTTGGCAAGCTTCATGCCCTCAGAAGGTCTACCATTTCTTCTGTTTTAATCTAAATCTGCCCAAAATGACAAAATTATGGGCAGTTTCATGCTTCCCATTAAAGTCTATGGCTGAAACGTCAAAACAGTTTCAACTAAACGAAATGGAACCATGTTTCTAAACTAAACAAAACTCAAAAGAAACACTGTCCCATTGAAACAGTGAAATGGAATTCAAAATGAAACGGTGCTGTTTCGCACAGCCCTGTTACCCTGCTCAGGTGTCCGTGTGCTGAGCATTGGCACAGAAGAGCCACTGCCCTTTCCTGGGGTGGATGAGTGTGGGGAAGGTGATGTACCACCCATCCACTTGGAATTGAAATACGGAGTTTAGGATGACCTCTGGAACCTGTTCATGAGCCCTGGGGGCAAGATGCTGTCTTTTCCTGGATCAATGAATAGGCACACCCAAGAAGAAAAGAAGCCCTACCCCACAATAAGCCCTTTTTGGAAACAACCACCTCCTCCATAAAGAGGCTGACTGCAATTCCATCTCTGCAAAGAGGTTTGAAGGGTGCATCTCTCCAGAAAACAGGCCTGTCCTGCAAGCACCCAGGTTTAAAAAGAAGCATCTTCCCAAGAAAACAGGCCATGCCCTGCAACAACCCCAGGTTGGAAAAAAAATCTCCCCAGAAGACAGCCCTGCCTTGCAACAACCCAAGTTTGAAAGAAACGTCTCCTCAGAAAAGAGCTCTGCCCTGCAGTAGCTCAGGTTTGAAACGGGTGTGTGCTGGACAATGCTATGTCTCAATAGCTACCATCAACTACTTGAGGCAGGCACTGAGGCACCAGAACCATCGACCTGTCCCAACAAATGTACTTGACCCCAACCCTGTTTTGGAATGGGGCTTCATTAAAACGCATATTATGTTTGTACTGCTGCCTGAGCATTGGAGCCTCTGGCTCCCTGCTCTCCTCCCCTAACTTGCTAGATTGAGTTCTGGACCCCATCCCTGCCCCATTGCCCAGATATTATTCAATTGTTTATTGTGAACAAAGTTGGGGTTCTGGAAGTCAAGGACACAGTGCCCTATGATCACAGGCAGAGAGAGAAAAAATATATTTGGGGGGCTAAGCGCACAAGTGCATGCATGTGCACGACACCCCTTCCCTGCCCCCAGCAGTTAAGTCTGTAGTGAAGGGGCAGGGGGAGAGGAAAGCGCTGGGGAGGCAAGTCGATGCCCCAGCAGTGAAGAAGGGAGCAGGGCACAGGCAGGAGCAGGGGTTGGGGTGAGTGGAGCCCTAGCCAGGCTGGGTGGTGGGACAAGCAGAGGCCCAGGGAGCATGCGCCCCCTCCGATCTAGGCACGGGGCGGTGCTTTGAGCCCCACTGGCCTGACAGCCACGTGACACCATATGCATCCTGCTGCTGAGTGGGCAGAGGGCAGGAGGCAGCTGCAGCAGGGAGCAAATCACAGTGCACAGTGGCAGCCACCTCCACCCCGCACACAGATCAGGGGGACACATGCCCCCTGGCTCTCTGCTTGTCCCACCACCCAGCCTGGCTGGGGCCTACTCACCCCAGCACCTGCTCCTGCTTGTGCCCCACTCCCCACCAGACACCATTGAAATCAAATATTTTAAGAGAGGTTTCAGTAGCAGCAGGATCAGAGCACTAACCAATATAAACACCCCTATACCAACCTCTGCATCTTATAAGCCACTGTTTTTGTTCTCATCTTTAATTATTTCAATAATTGATTAATTTTACCATGTGTATGCTTCTGGTAGGTTTACAGTGAAATCTAAATTAACACATTTCAGTTGTATACTGAGACACAATATAATTTTTGTTCAGTGTTTCAGAGGAATTAGAAAACATAGAAAATTTCATTAAAAATTAAATAATTATAAAAAAAATCAGTTTTGCTTTCCACTTCTCACCATTTTGCAATTATTCTTATATTGCTTTCTTTAAGACATTGCTATAAAAACCTTTAACAACTATACAAAAACCTTAGAAAATACTTTATTATGATTGAATAAAGATGTTCATGAAAATAAATGAGCTAGTAAAACACAAACAATACCGCTCAGTTTGTTGTAGTTTTATGAGAAATAGAAGATACAGATTTAGCCATTGCTGAAATATGTTTCTGACAAAAAATTCAATCATCAGACGATCAGTCATGTGAAAAGAAAATGAAGTAAAATGATTTCATTTTTGGACATTCAGCAAATATGATTAATTGAGAAACAATACAAAATAATCTAACTCCTATTAATTTATAGTTATCAGTATCAATAGCAACTTGTCACTTTAATTGTACATTCTAACATATTTTTTAAGTTGTACAGCTCACTAAAAAGAGTAAATCCCTTCACAGCACTATTGTCACTATCCATAAAGAACTGAGTATAGAGAGTTAAAGTTTTTTAATTCATGCTTGAGAAAGTGCAAGGCCATTTAAGGCATTTCCACTGGTAAATCATTAATAAATTACCTTTCTGTCTTTCAGATGCACCTTTAGCATAAAAATGGTGATGCAGCTAACAACTTATTTCTAAGCAGCTATCTCACTCTATTTCTCTTGTAGACAATCTCCTGTGATATTACATTTATTTTCAATAAAAAAAGATAATTCTAATTAACTTCCCCCTCCTCCCCTCACCCTTTCTTCAAAAGGATACCGTCCTTGGCAAATAGTCTGTAAACACACATTGTATAACAATGTTCTGTAATAAACATAAAATAGACTGAAGTTACCTGAATCCACTACATAGCTTTTCTGGCAGCCATCACTAACAACAGAAAGAACCAAGTGTGCTCATGTTGGTGTTCCTAATGGAAAAAAGGCAAATGGCACTGGCTCAAACCCACACCCAGAAACCTGGTGAATCACAGAATCATAGAAAATTAGGGTTGGAAGGGACCTCAGGAGTTCATCTAGTCTAACCTCCTGCTCAAAGCAGGACCAGCCCCAACTAGATCATCCCAGCCAAGGTTTTGTCTACCTGGGTCTTAAAAAACTCCAAGGATGGAGAATCCACAACCTCTTTGGGTAACCTGTGCCCGTGTCATTAATGGAACCAGCTTCCTAGGGGAGTTGTTCTTGCTCCTACCTTGGGCATCTTTAAGAGTAGATTGGATAGGTACTTGGCTGGGGTCCTGTGACCCTGGCACTTGTTCCTACCATGGGCGGGGGGTCAGACTAGATGGCCTGCTCTAGGCCCCTTCTGATCCTAGATACTATGATACTGTGATTAAGTAGTCTAGGTGCTTATCACAAGCAATATTTAAAACAGAAAGAACCTTGTAGGAATGAGGGGGGCAGTTAAAGACCATATAAACTTGGAGAAGCCAGACTAATAAATTAACAGTTACATGAGACTCCTGCCTCAGGGGTATCTTGGCAATAATCTTAACTCTCTCTCCATTGTGAATGGCTAATTTGGCTCCCTCATTCTTCTCAACTTGCTGTTTGAGTCCATCTCACCCTTACAGTATATACAAATTCAGGGTCTCTGCCACCTTCTCCAGCTGCAGTGATCATAGCTCCAGTACTGGGCAGGGAAGAAGCTATTACTAGAACACTTCAGTTAAACTAATGGTCTTCAGACAAAGCTGTTTCAACTGCTGCTGTCAGCCCTACTACTGTCAGTCTTCAGAGAAGCCTCGCTGGCATACAGGACGCTAGAAGAAAATCTTGTCACTTTTAGAGAACCCCTTCTCTTCTGTTTCATTTTCCTGCTTAGGGCTCTTTTTACACTACCCCTTGAGGCTGTTGTTTATCTTCAATGACCCTTTACTTCATGCATATTTGATGCAGATGTCTAATCTATTCATTAACAAACAAGAACACTAACACTGTATTATGCCCAACTCCAAAACTTAACTTTTATTTAACAAAAATGACTTAAGCTATCACATGACTGAACTGCAAATGAAGTACGCTCCATTCAGTTATTTATCCTTGTTCACCAATAGATGCTGGCAGAGAACTGCCTTCCTTTGTTCATGAGTATTTTGTATATCAGTGTTTTCAAGCCACTCTCCTCCCTGTTCACCAGGATGGACCTATGGTCTGACCCAGTAAATAGCATTTCTTACATTCTTGTTTCTTGCTTGGTTCCTTTAACAACGCTTTTTGATGCTCTGTTCTTTGGGATTATTGGTGAGTTTTAAGATGACTGAGGAGTCCAATCTGAACTCCGAAAGTTTTTCTGCAGATATGGTGCCTTGCAGGGGGGATGGAAGGAGGGGGCACAGCTGCTGACCAGGATGTTATGCACTTTCCTTCCTCTTCTGCCATTTGTTGGCTTTTTGAATAAGACAGTTCCCTTCAAAGCAGTTACTAGCTTGATGAATGTTGCAGCACCATTGAGACCTGTTACCAGCTAGCATTTCCCAGTTTATAAGGTTGATGCCACCCTTCTTAATGTATGCTTTCAAGGTGTCCCTGTACTGCTTCTTCTGTCCTCTGTGGGTTCTCTTATTATGGCTAAGTGGAGAGAAGAGGACTTGCTTCAGGAGACAAGTGCCAGTCATCTGTACCCAGTGACCAACCCACCAGAGTTGATGTTTCATGATCTTTGCCTCAGTGCTGGTTATGTTATCTGCAGAGAGGATGTTGGCATTGGTACAGTGGTCATCCCATCTAACATGAAGGATCTTCCTGAGGCAACACTGATGGAACTATTCCAGATGCTTAAGATGGTTTCAATATGGCACCCACATTTCACACCTGTAGAGCAGCGTGAATTTCCATCTCCAGATCTCAGTCAGTAAAGACACAGTGAATAAGTTTTCTGAAGAATATGCTGGCATAGTGAATCCTACATTCAATTTCTACATCAAAAGCAACTGACTGGAGAGATGACTACCAAGGGAAATGCTCAATGTTTTCCAAAGGTTCTCCACCAAAGGTAATTTATTAGAAGAGGTGGACAGCCTATGCTGGGGCAGGATGATGGACCACCCTGTTCTTCCCAATATTAAGGAAGGGTCTCAGGCTATAATTGGCACCTGAAAAAATGGTCAAGGGTGGACTGTAGATCAGTCTCAGGGTTCATGAGGATAACAATCTTCAGCATACTGAAGGTTGGTGATGCCAGTCTTCGTAACTTCTGTCTTGCTGTGAAGGTGCCACAGGTTGAAAATCTAACCATTAACCATTAATTTGATAACCATTAATTTGATACTTAACCCCAGTTCCAGGAGGAAGGTGGTAATGGATGAGAATGAAAGTCACAGCAAGATAGATGGAGAAAAAGGTTGGGGCAATGATACAGCCCTGTGTGACAGCACTATGGACTACGGGTCTGTCTCTGATCTACTGCAAAGGACTGTGGTGGTCATCCCATCGTAGGGTAGCCTGAGGATGCTGATGAACTTCAGTGGACAACCAAACCTAGCCAGCACCTTCCATAAGGCTTCACAACTGATGAAGTTGAAGGCCTTGGTTAGGTTGATGAATGCCATAAACAGATCCTGGTGTTGCTACACTGCTGGATCTGTTGTGCAACAAAAATCAAGTTGATGGTCTAAAGACACACTGGGATTCTGGAAGGACATCTTTGGCAAGGGGAAGAAGGCAATTCAGAAGGATGAAAGTAATAATCTTCTCAGCAATGAAGAGGAGGGTATTCCTCGGTAGTTGCCACACACTGACTTGTCCCCTTTCTTAAAGGTGGTCACAATGTTGGCATTCTTTAAATCAGGTGGAGCTTCCTCATTAACCCATATTTTAATGAGAAGCTGATGAAGTTTTTGCACTAATGCTGTTCCACCAGCTTTGAAGACCTCTGTGGGAATGCCATCTGGTATTGGCACCTTGTTGTTCTTGGTCTTGAAGGATGGGGGATCAGCAAGAGTTACTATTACTGGGTGTTGAGGGATGGACTCGATGGTGGCAGCTAAGACCTCAGATTCACAGTTGAGTAGACTCCTGAAGTGCTCCTGCAAGCATTGTTTGATGGATACACTACATGTGAGAAGGGTAGAGCTGTCCTGGGATTGCTAGGGAGTTGAGCCATTGAAACATGGCCTGTGGATGGCTTTTATTGCTTGAAAGAAACTTCTCATATCATGTTGATCATTAAAACTCTGGATCTCTATGGCCTTCACTTGCCACCACTAGTTCTTGATGTCCTGTAGCCTCCCCAAGCTACAGCTTTGTCCCAGTGGTAAGCCTCTCATTTTTGCTGGTTGGAGGGTTCATTTTGCCAACTGAAAAACATTTTTTTTTCTGATGGATAAGTGTTAAGATTTCCTCATTATTCTCATCAAACCAATCTGGGTCACAGTAAGTGGGGTATCCAATTGATTCAGCGCATGCCTTCTGAATAGTGTTCTTAAGTTTCTCCCAATGTGCCTGGACATCCTTGATACAAGGTACATCAGAGAGCCTCTCAGCAAGGCATTGCTGAAGAGTCTCATGTCTAGCTTGGTCTTGGAGTGCCTTAATGTTAAATCTCTTTTGCATTCCTTTCAGTTGTTTACAGTGTTGTGGTGCAAGCTGTGTGTCCATGATTGATCTGACTAAATGGTGGTCCATCCAACAGTCATCTGCACCTCTCAGGACTCAGGTGATATGGACATCAGTACAATCATAGGCTCTGATAATAATATAGTTAAGAAGGTGCCAGTGATTGGAGTATGGATGTTTCCAAGTGGTTTTATATTTATCACTCTATCTGAAGATAGTATTCATGATGAGCAAATCATGCTCTGCACATTTGCTGAGGAGGAGGATTCCATTGGAATTGACTTTCCTTGCCCCCTCATTCTCAACGATGCCACTCCAGAGTGTCTCCCAACTCCTGCATTGAAGACATGCATGAGGATGAGCTTGTCTTTCTTGACAGTGGCAGTCAGGCCTGGGTCAAGAACACAGTAGAACTGCTCTTTGTTGACTTCATTGTCAAGTGTGGGGGCATATGTACTGATGACCATAGCGTACTGGATGTTACTGAGGTTAAGACAGAGAGTCATAAGGTGTTCTTTAATGTCCACAGGGAGTTCTGAAAGCAGATTGGCAATCTTGTTCTTGATGGCAAAGCAAACCCCATGAATGCACCTCTCTTCACCTGATGAAGGAATTTTGAACCTGAAAGCTTGCTTAATAACTTTTCTCCAACTATTTGGGTTGGTCTAATAAAAGATATCAAATTCACCCAAGGAACCTTGTCTGCCTCTCCTTCTTTCTGCTGGCCTTCATTTGTGGGTTTCACTTAGGGCAGAATATCAATGTCATGTCTTGTAAGTTCTCTAGCTACTGTGGCAGTTCTTCTGCATCTTTCTGATGCACTTCCATAGCAAATGACTCGTAAGAAGAGGCACAAACCGTATTCCTATCAAGTAATGTAAACATAGTCGAGTTCATTACACAAGTGCAATGAGATGTTTGCAACTGCATATATCCAAAAACTTGGTAAATAAGTGGACATGCTCGCAGTTTTGTAACTCTGTTCCTTAAAGCAGATTTAAATCATCTTGGTTATAAAATCCTGTCATTGCAGCTCATATTGCTATTATCTATTTTAAAGGTATTGCTACAATACAATGCTTTTTAATGATGTTATTCTGTAATATAGACTGATTGAAAAAGACAAGAAATGACACAAAGAGACAAAACAGAATGACAGCATAATAATACAGAAAGTGAAGATGGGCATGATTAGACTAGAGAATATAAGTTTTTGGAATACATAAATAATACAATGATCACTTTTCATCCTTTAGTGAGTATATTCTGAGCTTATAAAAGAAATGTATTCCTAGTACAGTAAAATAAAAGAAGCCAACCTTCTGAAGTCTTAGGGGAGATGCTGGTGGGAATAATGGATCAGTACATATTACTTGTATGAGGTAAACTGGTTAAGACAGCATTGCAGCAAAAGAAGTTGTGAAGCAATATCTTTGATGAACTGCCTTTGCATTATCTGCATGAGATAGTTACAGGGTGTGTCTACATGTTCATTAATGCACTCTAGTTACTACACATTTAATTTATTAGTTGCTTAATGAAGTATTAACTAAATGAGCAGTAATGCTGGTCATTGCCTTTTGGTGATGCTGCTGCGTAGTAGCCTAATAATACTGCACAGTAGCATATTAGTACTGTTCATCCTTTGGCGCACTACTGTGAAGTAGGGGTATGTGAAATGGGTCCTATTAAACTTGGACTTGGATTCGGTCCAAATCAGGGACAGTGATTTGATTTGTTGATTCAGATCACTGTCCCTCATTTAATTCGGCTGAATCCGAATTGAAAGATTTAATGATGTAGACACAGCTTTTAAAGGTTTTTCTATATACCTCGAGGTACCAGCATAGCTAGTGAACAGTGCATCCCACAGGAGTGTGGGGGGACCCTCCACGTGCTCAGCAGTGAACCCAGAAGTGATGTGAAAGTACTTCCAGTTGAATTCAGGATCCGCTGGGGAGCGTGCTGGGCCCCCTTACCCCCTTGCACTCCCCCAGCTCAGCAATCAGCAATGGGGGGGACCCTGAGTGCCCCCCCAACCCAGGGGGCACCAGTCGCTGAGCCGGGGGGGGCATGGGAGTATCCCCCCAGCACACTTCCCAGTGGACCCAGAAGTGGACTGGAAGTGCTTCTGGTTCACTTCCAGGTCTGCTGCCCAGCATGCTAGGAACCCCCAATACTCCTGTGGGATGCTCCATCCACCCCAGCATCGCAGCATTCAAGAGCCACCTGCTGCCTAGAGGTATGTCAAAAAAATATTTGTGTGTCTGTGTCTGAATTGCTGAATCTTTCCAAATCTCTCCAAATTGATACAAAGGGTTCCAATTTGATTTGGAGAGATTAAAGGGTGCTCTGATTCGATTCGGATTCAGAGATTCAGTCACCTAATTGGGCCAAATCTCCACTGAATCAACTCAAGGACTGAAGCTTTGCACTGCCCTACTGTGCAGTGTTATTAGGCTACTGCACATCAAGCATCTTGTGTAGTCTCACCCACACTGTATTTACCTTCCATCATTATACAAGCAAAAGTAATCTCAACTTCTATGTTATACCTCACTAATTATATTTCCCTAAGACAATCACAGCTGGATTTTATCAAATACTCTCTTACTCACCTAGTTACATGCACTATTTCCCTCTTAGTTTTATGGGTAAAATAGCTTCCTATACTTAATTGTTCTTAATTTAAAAACAAAGTAGATGCTGCAAATCAAAATATGCTATTGTCCACTCTCTGACTTACATTGACAAGAGTAAAATATAATCCCCTAGGGAGAGTATGGATGCATAAGAAGGTTTCTCTTATTCACTCATTTTAGAGTGTTAGGAAACAGCTGTAATCTATCTCAGATATTCCTATATGGGAACATACAAATTAAGTACTGAATATACAGCAGCTATAGTCGTAAATCCTCTGAGTCCAGCAATAAAATTTCCTGTAGACCAGAATATACAGACAACGTCTGAGAGTATTTGTTTTTAGGAACCAGGACTTGATGTCTTTTGTGAGATTTCAACCACTGTTAACTCTTATTGACTTCAATGAGAGTTGAGGCTACTCAGCATGGTGCAGGATGAGGCTCCAGGCGTTTATCTAATTGCGCACTAACTGTTGCCTCATAAAACAGCATGTTTGTATAATTGCAACTTTAATGTATTATTTATCATAAAATATATAAACATTAGGGCATGAGATGGCACATTGGGGCCATACCTCCCTCTTCATTTTATTATAAAGCTTTAGCTGGCTTAAGATATAGTATTTTATAATATAGTATTTTATATTTTTGTAGTAACTTTTATCTTAAATTATCCCAAATTTGAGCTGAATCTTGCTCTAATTAGGAACCCATGGAGTTCAATGTGAGATTTCCCTGAGTGTTATTTTCATGGAAGACGGTAGCTCACCGAACTCTGAATTGTACTGAAGGGAAAGTTGCATATGTAGATAAGGCTATTAGTTATTAAGGTCACTTTCACCAAGCTTCTACTCTGTAAGCCATAGGAGAAACTCAATTTAAATACTTTACAAGAAAGAAAAACAGCTATGCCAAGGTTTCAGCCTCCATAACTTAAAACTGAGCATCAGAAAACAAACCATCCTTGTATACACTTAAAAACCCCCATGCTTATTGGATAAGATATATTAATATGAAAGGAATAGGTTAATTTACCAACATGTATCTCTTAGCATAAGGGAAGAGCTGACTAATTCTTGAGACTTGATGAATATCAGTGATAATGTACATTTTTAGTGCTCCACAAATGGAATGGGGATGTGTGTATGTATGTGTGTGCACGCGCACACATGCACACGCATACACGCACACACGTGCATGCAAGGAGCCATCCTTTATTATTATTGGTTTTGAAATCATGGACCAGAATCCCACTCTGAAAGTCAATATCCTTACACAAAACAAAAAGGGGCTGTTCTCACCTAGAGTTCAATAGAAATAGAGGAAAATTCAGCCCCAAATCTTTTCTTCAAATTAAATGCTTGAAGCATGTGAATAATGATGCTGAGCAAAATGTAGATTTTCTATCTTGCAGGAATCCTTGTTGAGTACAGATGTTTAAAAAGCCCCTGGCAGAACAACTCTCACTTATTGCACTTTACTCAAAGTGTGACAGGTTAGAGTGGGAGCCAACTGAACAGACCTTCACTATTCAGGGGTGGGGTCTCGCAGCCTGCCCACACTGGCCACTCCTGCATGTCTCCCAGGAGGCTGCCAGAGCAACCCTTCTCCCCAGCCCCACCCTCTCCTCCATCAGCTGGTGACTGGCAGCAGCAGCTGGGAGAAGAGGGGGAAATGAAGCCCCCTGCCACAAGAGGCTCCCACAGCTTGCTGGCTGGATTCTTGGGAGGGCTGACCCAACCTGGACTGCTGCAAGGGCACAGACCCCAGAGCCCATATCCCCCAGCAGCCCTTGCCAGGCCATGGCACAGCACTACCTGGCTGCGGCTCCTGCAGGGACACAGACCCCAGAGCACTTCACCCATACCCGTCCCCTGGCCAAGCAGTGGTGTGCTGCAACTCTGCCCGAGCAGCTGCCAGGAGAGAACCCAGACTTCTGCCTTCCCTCGCCTTCCCCCTCCAGACCTCCGTGCCATCCAAGATGTGAGGCACTACAGGGCCTGGGTGTCTGAAGGTAAAGAAACCCTCCTTTCCTCACCAGGCTGCCCATGGGGCTGGGATCAGAGGCTGTCACCAACCTGGGAGGCAGAGCCAAGAAGGCAGAGCTACCTTGGCGCTCAGGCAAAGCAAACTAGTTCTGCCAGAGGCTAGACTGCAGCCCTGGATAATGCCACCTGGGATGGTAGCGATCATGTTCTAAGTTAACCCTCGATGGGATCTGGCACAGATATTCAATAAAGCATTCTAAGAAAAAGTGCTTTTGGTTAATACACATACATCCAAGGTTAACTTAGAGCAGAAACCACCATTTTTAAAGTACCTTATATGCCATGAATGTATGTTCTGTTACAGCTGTAAAGCACTTCATGTGCTTAAAGTGCCTTAAGTGTAATATCTGTACCTAGCCTCTGACTCTATTTCTTTTTGTCCCAAATTGGGTGAAAAGTTAAAATGGCAATGTTTTCTATTAAATGAAAATTCTGAAAAAAAATCAACTTGGAAATATTGAAACATTTTATTTTAACATTTTCAGCTGAAACAATTCAACTGTCCCTAAAATGAAAAGGTTTAATTTCTGTTGTTTGATCTGCTTCAAAATGCTTTTCTTTGTATCAGGTTAAAATTAAACTGCATTTTCTCGTAACCTCACAAAACCCTCTGAAATCTGTAGTTCAGGACTCACAAGGGGCAACTCCCATGATGTACCGGGAAGCTGAGGGAAAGGGATATCTGTATTAAGGGGTGTAATAGTTTGCCAGAAAACCAGTTCCATAACAGAGAATCTGTACCCAAACCCCATCCCCTCTAAAGCAGTGCACCATTAAGGAAAATATTCTTCAATTGATTTGAAATAAAATATTTCAGTGCAATTCTAAAAGGTAAAGTAATCTGATTATGTTGGTTCAACCTGTAACAAATTAGTTTATTCTCATTTTCCCCATGGAATATTGCAATTATGCAAAAACTGCAATTTCTTTTGGATAACCATTCCGGTGTAAAATGTCCTACAAACTTTACTGTTTAATGCCCTCATTTCTCTTCTAACTGGTGCCTCCCAATACTAGGGGTGGCACCATGGCAGTGAGCGGGGATTGTCCACAGCCACTGGTGCTGGCAAGCAGTGAGCGGGGACTTCCCGCACCTACCAGCATTGGTGTTGGCAGCTTGGACGGGGGTTGAGCAGCGAGCGGGGACTACCCTCAGATGCTGCTGGTCATGTCAGTGGCAGGGGTGGGGAGGGCAGGTGGCAAGCATCAACCACTCGCAGAAGCCAGCAGCAACTTTAGCACTGGCCAAACTCGGAAAGTGAGGGGGGGTATGTGCCCCCCCTACCCCATGCCTCCCTCTACTTGCTGCTTATGCCTCTCTACTTGGAATTCATTCTGAGTTTTTCCTCCAGAATCGCCAAATGAGAAGGCATGTGTTTCAGTCTAAATATGATAAAATCTGGGCTTATTTTAATATCTAGTGGGATAAAACTTCATTTGTCTTGGTGCCAGTCACTAGTGTCTTATGGCCTTCATGAAAAGAGTAATAAACACTTGAATGAGAAGAGGCATGAGATTGAGCATTGTGGTCTGGTAACAGAGAAAAAATACTGATAACAACCTTGATTTCAGGGCAAAAGGAATGAGTGAAACAATCTTGTTTACTCCTATTACTTCTGAATCTGCAGAAGCTACAACTATTCCTCCCTCGCCCTCCCAGTAAAAATGATTCATTGCCAATTTTCTGCCTGACATATTCTGTTGTTTAATGTGTTAAATAGGGCTTTCTTTCTTCATGTTATTAGCCTATAATACATTAGAGACTGACAAAGTCTGATAGCTTAATGTGCATAGCAGAAAATTTAACAGGACAAGATAAGAACAAAATCTTTTAAAAGTTAGGTCCTTGCTATACTGTAAGACGAATATCTTTAACTCAAAGCCAGTATCTTTCATAGATCATAGTTACTGCACAATGAAAATGGAGAGTGGGCAGGCAGAGATTTCCTAAGCTGATTTGTATTACCATGACATTTTTACCACTATGAGAACAAAAACCTCCAGACACTAAGTATCAGGGCCAAATTAGGCAAGATGTTGAATACCTACAATGCATGTTGACTTTAATGAGGCTCCTGGCTGCTATACTGGAGGTCAGTATCTCACAGGGAGATCATATTGTTCATGAAATTCAACTTTGATACAAATCAGTGTAATTTGTATTTCTCTATATGACACTAGCAAATTCAAATTATATAAGAAAATAAAACGTAGAAATCGCTCTTGCAAATAGCTGTAATCTTTTACCACATGCCAGTAAACAAAGTTGAAGCTATTTTTGTCATCCTGAAAGTGTTCTGTGTTTTTACAGTCATGTGTGATTTTTTTTTGGATGGTGCTAGCTGCCTCTCTGAAAGGATAATGGTGCCACTCTCATCCTCTGCCTTTAGACTCTTATTTTCAGTAGACTTATTTATATGACAGATAAAATTCAAATGCTCTGTGCTAGAGTGCTCCAAGAGGGCAGAATAGCAAAAGCCTGATGAATGAGGTACTGAAAGAAGAACAGTTTAAAGTATGAATTCAGCCCAATTTTCTACCACTTCAGCTTCCACAAGAATGTTCTCCCCTTGCCTACAAAAGCTTCAGGGTTCTGAAGTCCACTGGGGATTTTGACTTTTCTATGATAGGCATTTGGAGTCTACAATGATGGGTAGTGCTATAGGTTTGTAGCAGAGCTCGGGGGGGGAGTAGGGAGGAGCAAGGGAGAGAAAAACCAGGCTCACACCCCACCCTGACCAGCTGAACGCACAGGACTTACCACATAGACGGTCCCAGTGTGGGGCCGGGAGAACTGGGGTGGCATCTCTGATCATCCCTAGTGGAGCAGAGATGATCCCTAGTGGAGCAGAGATGATTCCAGGGCCGGAAGCTGGTGCCAAGGGTGACAGCTGGCTCAGGGCAGCTGTTTTGTTGGGGCCAGAGTCACTGCTCCTCAGCTGCCTCCCAGATGAGGCAAGAGCCAACTGATCAAAAACCATTCACTCTTGTGTCAGGGAAGATTGGCCCCGGCTGCATGATGGAGGCAGCAGGGGATTGGTGCTGGGAGCCAGCCAGAATTTGGCCAAGATTCAATGCAAATATGGCAAAAACAGTGATTTCTATAGTATAAGCAATGAAACCAGTACCCTAAATCCTTTCCTGTCTGGCCAGATATAATTCTTAGCTTTTGTCCTTCTTTCTTTTACATAATTCAAAACTTGGGGGCAGGGCTCATATACTTAGTACAGCTGTGCAAAACAGCATCATTCTGCTCCGACTGCCATTTCAACAGAAGTGTTTTGTTTCAAGTTTCGTTTCATTTTGAATGCGTCATTCCATTTTGTTTTGTCAAAACTTTTTGGCTGTTTTGATGCTGTTCTAACATTTCACCCATAGCCAGCACCAGGAAGATCAGTGCTGCCACTGGCCTCAGCTGGAAGCACCAGCCTCCTGTGATATGGGAGGCAGACAGGGGGCCTGTGCCAATCTGCCTCCAGCACAGCTCCCACAGGCCTCCCAGGGGTGCGGGTGAGCCCCTGATCTGCCTGCTGGATGACAGTAGGCTGGTGCTGCCACTTAGGGCCAGCAGCAGCACTGATGTTCCCAGCACAGGCTGCAGGATCGGGGCAGCAGTGGGTCTGCACAGAAGCTGATTTGCCCCAGGCGCCGCACCCCCCTCTAATTGGCTCTAGTCTGGGGCCTGGGGCAAATCAGCTCATGCAGAGACCCGCCACCACATGGGGATTGGGGTGGCAGTGGGTCCCTGCATAAGCTGATTTTCCCCAGGCCCTGCCAATCTGAGGAGGGTGCGGGTCCCAGGGCAAATCAGCTCATGTGTGGACCCACTGCCACCATGACCCTGAGGTGGCGGCAGGTCCCCTCAAGAGCTGATTTTCCCCAGGCCCTACACCAAAGCCGATTGGAGGAGGGTGCAAGACCCAGGGCAAATCAGCTTGTGCAGGGACCCACCGCCACCCTCCCTGCATGAGCTGATTTGCCCCGGGCCCTGCACCAAAACTGATCTGAGCAGGCGGGAAAGTGGGGAAAGCCAGGGCTGTGTTCCCCATGGGGCCTAGCCGCATGGGGCTGTGGAGCCATTTGGAGTGCAGTCGTGGCTCTCCCCCACCTCTCACTACCAGGCTCCTTCAAAATTGGAAACATTTCAAAACTTTTGAAACGTTTCAACTGGACTAATTTCGTTTTGAGGCTGTTTCAAAGCCCTTCATTTCATTTCAATTTCACTGTTTTGAGCCTGAAATGAGTTGAAACAGCATCAAAATGAAACAGCTGGTGAAGCTTTGCACAACCCTAATACTTTGCTTATATAAATTGTTATCATTCTCACTGATTTTCAGGATCCCAATATTTAATTCCTGGCTCTTGTAAATTCAATAGACTCCTTGTATTTAACCTCAGTGGGCATGTCCAGATGAGCACAAGTGTGCAGTTTGCAGTGCTGCAGACCTATCTGTGATGCCATCAACTGCATGCACTGCACAAGCAAGTGTTTGCCATGCTGCTATTTTGCCACATGGTGGGGGGTTTTGGCACCAGGAGATCCTGGTGCCAAAAAATCGATGCCAGAAAAAAGGGGTGGTGCACATTGCAGCAGTGTGCCATCTGAAATGGGAGCCTAGTTGGCCAGAGCCATACTCAGGCTGCGAGCTAGGCTCCACATGCCCAGATTTCCACCACTGGAGCACCAGGACCTTAGGGAAGGTTTCTGGGGCTAGCCCAGGTGCTGGCACCAGTTTCCCCTACCCCACCCAAAGCATTTTTCCCTGCACTAATCCCATGTGCAGGGGCATGCACTGGGACAAAAAGCAGTGGCATGAATTTGTACCACTACTGTTTTTGGTGTGGCAACAACACGTCCCTACCTGTGGGGATGCGGCCAATGGGTCCAGAATCTCCTACCTCTCTCATAAGCAGATACTAAGCATAGATCATTCATCTGTAATTATCACTTGTTCCATCTGTAAATCCCTGGAACTTGTAGCTTGTTTATGTTTTGCCCCAGCCATCCAAACATGGAAGTAATCCCTCATCAGACAAATATTTTCTGGTATCTGTTACAGTAATGCTACCATATCATCATTCAGGAATGATGGCTAGACAGAGGATAACCCTGGGTTCTAGATGTTTGATATGTAAAGGGATGAATACTGGTAAGCATAGGAAAAGCATCAGGGATTTTAGTAGCATAAGGAAGCATTTGTACACTTTGAGCCTGACTCTAATCACATTTGGAGTGCTGCAAATCAAGAGTAATTCCATCGGATCCAATAGAGTTACACTATTATTAAACAAGCTAGTAGTTTTTTACCCCTCAAGAGCACACAAAAACAGCAATTGACAGGTATTCAAATGAAGGACACATAAAATACAAAATAATGTGGTAGGTGTGTGTGGGGGGGTGTGATCTCCTTCTTTAATGATATTAAAAAGGAATGAATGTGGCATTTTTGAAAAGGAGCTCCATCTGATCTATTATTACAAATTACATGAAGCTTTAACATAAAATGATTGTATTGAAATTGGTATACCATTCTGGTCTGATAGATTTCTAGGCTAGGGACAGAAGTTGCACATAAACCAGCTTAAGTGATCAGAAACTGTTTTAAACCTGTAACAGAACAGAAGTTCAGTGCATATAAAGCAGTTTCAAAATGGCTGAAACTGCTTTAACATAAACTTGGTTGAAAGTAGAATCGAATAAAGTATTTTCAAATAAAGTGATTTGGGTCAAACTGGTTATGAAACTTCTGTCCCAGACCCATTCCTGGTTCATGTTAAATCACAGTCTTCCAGCATCCCAGTATGCAAACCCTGGGCTGTCTGGTTCAGAGAGCAGACTGGGCCTGCCGCCCTGCTCCTGCTGGATCAGTGAGGGATGCCTGACAAGGGGGGTGGGGCAAGCCTAGCTGAGGATGCAGCCCAGTCTATGGGGAGGCAGGGGTTGCTTCTCCTAGAAAACCCCAGCTGGGGTCTGGGGCTAGGCAGGGAGTGGGGGCTAAACACCTCTTCCCCCCACTCAAATTTACTGGTTGCAACTGTGGATTACAAATCCTATCAGTAACTGGAAGCAGGAAGAGGAAGCAATGATGAGCAACCCTGTAGAGTCCTACTGCTGTAATTCTGGGATGCAGATCCCAGAGACCTCAGGGGCAGCAGGAAGAGGAAGTGAACACACAACAAGGGAACCGTGCTCTAGCGCCCCTCCAGCTTCTGGCCTCAGCCACTGTAGGCATGTGGCTTCATTTCCTGAATCAAAGGTAAATGTCTGTTCACTTCTGTTTCAATTTAACCTGTGTGTCTTAGACTAACTTGCAAAGACTGAATCGATTCAGCCTCAGGCTTTATGACTGTGTGTACCTAGCCCTAATGTCTATAGGTTGCCTTCTGAATCAAACCAAGTTTTTATAGTGTTTTTACTGAATCCTATGAACTAGCTCTTTGTTATAAGAGACAACACAAATTATCTTTAGCTATTGTATTGAATTGTTTCATTACTAGCAAGCCAAATGGAGGGTGGCGTTTTCCACCATGAAAGATGCCCATAGTTTTATTGACAGACTCATTCTACTGCACTGCATTACATGGTATTGTGCTACATTGTTAGGGACATCTTAAAAAAATCATGCTAGCTCCAGTTCTTCTGTTTTCTTTTTTTTACATTAACATCAGCACCCCCTAGCTATGGTTTAAATTCAGAGCAGTCCCTGAACTAGGTGTACTTGTTTAAATGGTCACAAATAAAGTGTTTAGACTGTATTGTTATAGTTTTGATTAGACTGTCTCTGCCCAGGGCTGACTGGTGCTGTCCCACTCTCAGTCATAAAACAGTCTTGAGGTTTACCTCCAGAGCATTGTTCTCACTGCCTTTTCCCGGCTCCTTGCTCTGTCTATGTTAGAGTGCAAATTCTTCAGAGCAGGAAGTATCTATTAGATCTGGAACTTTCATTCTCTTGGAAATCCCAAAACAGGAAGTTTACCTTACACTAAAGCAAAATGGCAAATGCATTAGTGACCACCTAATCTGAAGTTATTTTTAGGTAACCAGGAAGTACTACTAGTTAATATCATCCAAATTAAATAGCAACGATGAGATAGTTTACAAATGTAAGAAAAAGACACCCAACATGCGTGTGTGTGCATTCATTCATACACATCCTCTTTTTTCTCCCCTTCCCATCCTGTAACTCAAGAACTTCTATATACATTTAAAACCAAATTCTGAGGAAAAATGTAGATCCCTAGTGAAATACTAGAAAATCACAATTTTGTCCAGAGTGAATTTTTATGGCTGGGTTATAAACTGCAGGTAAGGGACTGTCAGCATTTCCAATCCATTAACTACAATGGTCCTAGCTGGCCCCATTGATAATAAATCACTTGGAACTAAAATTAAGAGTAAATAGAACTACTCAAGTCAAGAAGATTATGTGCAACAGACTGGCAAAAACAAGTTTGTTTTTAGGCATGGTTTCATTTGTTTTACCCTTAGCTTGTTTAGAGTCAAAAAAGCCAGAACATTTTAAAGTTATTATGCAGTGTATTAATGTTTTGTTGGTGAATATTTCAATATATTTGAATCTTTAATATACAGTTATTCAGCACAGCCAAGGAAGTTTGAAAATGAGTCCGCTTATTGACTACTGAACTTTCATAACTGCTGTTATATGATATACAACACAATAGCAACCTTAAATTTGTCATAGTGCTGACTGCATGCTTGAAATGAATTTAGCTTTATAAAGATGCAAAAATGTTCCCTGTGGAAATACATTTTTTACAAAACCAAATATTTACAGTGCGAGAACCGTGACCTAAAACAACATACCTATTTTCACAGTGTGGGCTCTCCACTTTTTAAAGTCTCACCAAACATTCCAAAATTAAAATGCTCCTGACTAGACAAGTGATAATACTCCAGTCCCATCAGTACAAACCAGAAAAAAGCCTCAACAATACAATGGAAAAGAGCTTCATAGAGTTTTAAGGCCAGAGACAGAAGTTACACATAAATCAGTATAAATGATGGAAAACTGGTTCAAATCTGCAACACAACAGAAGTTCAGTGCACATAAACCACTTTCAAAATGACTGAAACCTGATTGGATAATTTCAACCTGGATGGATGTAGCATTAGACTGAACCAATTTAGGTTAAATCGGTTTACTGAACATCTGTCCCAGATTCCCTCCACATTCAGGTCAACTCGCAGTCCCCCAGCATCCCAGGACAATTCCCCCCAGGGTGGGTAAGCTAGTCTTGGCCCAAGCTGTCTGCTCCAGCTGAACAGGGAGGCATGATCTCACGCCCCCCAGCCTCTGGCCTGGGCCACTTCAGGCATGTGGCTGCATTTCCACAACCATAAGTAAATGTCTGTTCACTTGCTTATTGGTTCAATCTACTTAGTCTAGACTAACCTGCAAAGACTGAATTGATTTAGCCTCAGGCTTTTTGATTGTCTATACTTAGCCTAAGAGTTAGTTTTGAATAAGTCGTAGAGAGCTCAAGAGTCCTTGCTTGTTTGTTTAGATGCACTTCTTGTGCTCCTTACCTTTCCATCACTGTAGCTGTATGAATCTCATTAACCAGGACTTGAATGGCTAAAAATCCTGCACACAGATTTGAAATCATAGGTCCAGCTAAAGACTTCAGAGATTTAAAGTCTTGTATTCTAGATGAGAATCTTCTTTTATCAGCCTATTGAAAATTGTTCTTTCCTCTCTCAGGAAATAGCTTCTGCTGTTCCTGCTTCCTTTTTCATTGATATTCTCAGTGCTCTGTCCCTCTATACTTTTTATTCAAGCACAATAGACAAAATTAACAAACCAGGAATATTTTACTGACCTATTCTGGTGAATGTAGTAAAAAATCTTTTCTATAACTATATAAAGTGTTTTCTTGCCTGCTAGTCCTAGAGCTGGAAGCAGGCCAACTTTGTGCAGTATTTCTAGAAATATGTGTATTTGTGTATGCAAAGCCTGTTCTCTAGCACTCTGTGCCATGGTCTGAGCACCCTGTCATCACTATTTTTCATGTTACGCCATGGAGTAGTTCTACATTTCCAAAATGCATAGCAGTGAACCTGGCCTTCCTTCTATAGCAGGGATTCATTTTCTGAACAAGAGGTTCTTCTCAACATTTTTTTTGTGGGGGTAGAGGGGACAGGCAAGTGGCATGGAGGGGAAGCAGAAGAAAGGGAAGTCTGCCATGAAGAATAAGACAGGACAGAAGGGGATTTTATTAGGTGTTAAGGGTTGGATCAAACTTAAGTTCCAGGTTTGAGTGAACTCAGCAACTAGGAAGAGGATGGAGAGAAGTAACAATGGGGAAGTCAACCAAAAATAAGAATCATGACACCTAAAGAATGGGAATCATAAAAGGAAACTTCAGAAGAACAAAGTGTGGTAGCTTTATTTATCATGAAGTTACTGAGGACGCCATAGCTCCGTGACAGATCAGATGAGTCACCCTTCTCCCAAATCTTCCTCTTGTGTAGGGCTGATCAAAGGGCTGACCTTCGCACATGCTGCTTTGCTCTGTTTATCACAGGCATATTTATATTATCTTCTTTCTCCAGGCTGTACTAAAACCAGCTGAATCATTCCTAATTCAATGCTGCATGGTGCTGAGGCATGCTGGCTCCAATCAAAGTGTTTAGCTGTGCACTTAAGCTTAATGATTAGGAGTCTACTTAATTCATAGTTTCTGTGGAAACTGCAGAAAACAGCATTGTTTGTGATCACCTGAAAATGTTGTATTGGCTGTAATCTCCCATGAAATCAACCTAAAAGACCCTCCAACATATTATTCAGAAAATAAGCTGTGTTAGAATGTCCCAATACTTACCACAACATAACAATCACTGCAGCCATAGATCATGTGATTGTGAGTATCTGCTAGTGATGTAGACTACGTGAAGGCAACAGCCAGTGAAGTAAATGTTTCAGCACCATCTTTTAAGAAGTTAAGTGTAATGCTGCAGTATGAAGATGAATTAAAAGAAATGAAAAAAGCTAAATATATTTCAGGTCAGGATTGTGTAACAGTTCCCCATAGGAACCTTACATTCAGATGGTGGTAAATTATTTTGTTCATCTTGCAGTGTGACTCTGGATATATCAAGGAAAAGCAGCATTGATCACCATTTAGAGTTCAAATCAAATATAAAGTCCAAGGCTCCTGCAAAGACTGAAGGTCAGAAAAAAAAAACAAATGACAATGTCCTCAATGTTTAAAGAACCACTGAAAGCAGTTTAACAAGAATAGAAGCTACATTCACGATAGTGGAGCCATTCACTGCTGCCAACATACCTTTGGAAAAAAAAAATGGTAACTTAAAACTAAGGGAGTACTTCAACAAGCACATACAAAATGCTGGCATGCCGAAGAATGCCAGATGCCTTTGAATGTAATTTAGTTTGGCGATTCTGTTTCTGATCAGTTTCCACAACTCTGCAACGTGGCAAAACACTGCCTTACAATTCCAACCAATTCAGTGGGCAGAGAACATGCAGCCATAACGTATGGACAAGTGTTCACACTGCAGATACAGAGGATGGCAGCTGCAACTGCTGGTGAATGCTGCATGCTAGCATTTAACAACTAAAATGAATATTTTCTATTAAGTTAGCAATGATTAGTATTCTTAAACATTTTGTAGAACACTGTATATAATAATAGCATATATACATTTACATTTATATTTACATTTAATATTTAATTTTACAATAATATGCTAACGTATATGATATAATCTACTTTCTGTGGAATTTGCTATTAAATTATACTGTGTCAATCATCAGTGAGGGGTGGGCCTGCCAGGAAATGCACACAAAATAGTCTCTTTGTGCCATGAACAAGCTGCAAAAATTGCTTTGTCTTGCCATGAATTAAGTAGACCCCTAGCAATGATTCCAGTTGGACTGTTTACCTGTTTAAAGTTAAGGTTGTACTTGAGTGTTTTTGCCTCACTGAGGTAAGAATGCTTAGTGCCTGATAGAAAAAGCCCTCATGTACCTTCTAGCTGTTTGACTGTTACATACCCAAGGATGCAAAATAGGACACATTCATCTCTACACCACAAAACATGCTAATGAGTGTCATTATTTAATAAAAACAGCAACACCTAGGTAATGCAACTATTGCAAAGCATAAAATACTTTAATCACATTGAGGGCTTGCAGAAATCAGTGATTTGGGGCAAAAATCAGTAGAAGGCTGAGTCTTCATTTTCTCATTGAAATATAGCCATTACCAGCTAAACAGACGAGAGCTTTAAAATTAATACGTTATTAAATGCACTGCAGTTGCTGGGGATTTTTCAGTATTTTAATCATTGGAAAATATTTAACACCCACTTCTAGCTTTCTTTGAATGACTTCTATTACCCAAGATTTTTTCATTCATGTTCAAGTAAGTACTGTTTTTGGAGGGGCTGAGACCAAGGCTCTCTTCTTTTGATATTGTACAAACATGTAGGAAGATATTTCTAGTCTGAAAGGCCTGACAGGCAAACACAGGCATAACTAGGCCAAGGGTGGAATGGGAAAGAGACATAAAGGGTATGACTACACGAAATGCTTAACAACCAATTAACATAGTTTACTGTGAAGTAAACACATGGGACTTCATGTGCACATTAGAGCTGTGTGAAATTTCGGCAGCCGTTTCATTTTGGAGGCGTTTTGGGCCTTTTCAGCACCTGAAACACTAAATCTGAATCAAAACAGAAGGCTCAGAAACATCTCTGAAACAAAACGAAGCATCCAAAATGTTTCAGGGATGTTTTGGAAAAGTTCAGCATTTCGGAGCCAGGCTTGCAGGGAAACATCCATACACTGCTGCCCTGCCACATAGCTTGGCTCCACAGGGAGCAGAGATCTGCGCTGGGGTCTCCTCACCACTGCTGCCTGCACCACTCTGCCCCGGAGATGTGGGGCTGCATGGGGTGGGCAGCAGCAGTAAGGAGACTACAGTGTGCATCTCTGTGTGCTGGTTCCTGCCAGGTGACCTGGCTCTGCAGGGAGAAGAGAGTGGGTGCAGCATTGGGTGGGCAGTGGCAGGGAGAAGATCCCTGGCACTGCTCTCTGTGGAGACAGGTTGCACAGCAGGGCAGTGCTGGTCCCTGCCATGTGACCTGGCTCCATAGGGAGCAGAAATCTGGGGCAGTGCAGCATGGGCAGCAGCAGGGAAGAGATCCCCATTGCAGGTCTCTGCTCTCTGCAGAGCCAGGTCATGAAGCAGGGCAGTACTGGTCCCTGCCGCACGACCTGGCTCCATAGGGATCAGAGATTTGTGCAGGAGTCTCCTTGCCTGCATGGAGAGCAGTGGCCCTCCCTCTCTCCTGGACAAGCCACCCATGGCCCTATCCTGCTTCTCACTGGGCCATACAACCCCTGGCCCCAAGACACACCGAGCTGGGCTTCAAAACAGATATGGAGGAGGTTTGGTGAAGCCTAGTCTCCAAAACAGATTCAGCCAAAATGAAACAGGACAGTGATCTGAAACACCAAAATTAATCACTGTCCTCTGAAACAGCCGAATCCAAAACCAGATTGAAACACAGCCATTTTGCACAGCTCTAGTGCACATACTTACTTCACTATAAATCTCCCTAATACCAAGTAAATTTGCCACCTGCAAATGCAAATAGCAAATTTATTCGGCATTAGCAATGACGTTGTAGTGCTCATGTAGATGCCTGGCCTGGAGCAAAATCTCCCGATCAGCTGTCCACAATGGGGTGTGATATAACTCCCTGCCCCTGGAAGTTGCCTCCTGCTGTGGTGGGTTTCACCACAGGAGCCCAAACAGGCACTATGACCCGCTTCCCCAGCATCAGGGAGCTGCAATCACAGAGATCCTTATCTCCCAGCTTCTGCTCTGCCACCATGACCAGCAAGCATGGGCTGGGAGACCCTTCTCTCTCAGCTGGGAATAAGCTCCTCAGCCCCACTCTGTAATCATAATTGCTATCATGGAGCAGGGGCTGGGAGCTCCTTGCATAGGGACAGTTCCTTGCCCAGCCCCTGACCAGGACAGCTCCCAGCCAGCCCTAGTCTGTGTGAGGAAGCACATGCAGCCTGGAGGTGACTGGGGATTGTCCTGTTTCAGGCAGTCCCCAGCCAGCCCCCGGCTGCACATGCAGACTTCTGCACACACCATTTTGACAGAACAATGTTTTGTTTCAAATTTCATTTTGACTAAAAACTGCTGTTCCTTTTCGCTTCATCAAAACAGTTTCGCTGTTTCAACCGTTTCAATGTTTCACCCATAGGCTATAATGGGGAAGCTCAAAACAGCCTATAGCTTTGTCTTTTCTAGTCTGATTTGGATGAAACTTGTGGGAACGGTAGAGCCTTATGAGGGCATGAAAGCTGCTAAGATTCAAGGAGATAGGTACAGGGGGCTCAGTGAAACTGAACCTCAAATCTTGAAAGCAAAAGTCATGTTATGTATATGTGTTAAGCCACAGCATGGTCAAAACTGCAAGCATGCTAGCCCCGGCGGAGGCCACAAAGCCTGCCAAGTTTCAAGGAGATAGGTCCAGGGGTTCTGGGGAAACTATACCTCAAGCTGCAGACAAGCAAAACTCATAACGTGGATGACACTGTGTGTGTTAAGGCACAGCAGGGTGAAAACTGCAGGCATGCTAGCCCCTGCTGAGGCCACAAAGCCTGCCAGCTGTCAAGGAGATAGGTGGAGAGGGGTTCTGCGGCCCTGAACCTCTGGCTGCAGGCAGGCAAAACTTGTGACGTGTGGGTGACACCGTGTGCGCGTTCAGGTGTGCCCTTCCTGGCACTGTTGCCTCTGCACAACGCAGCAGTGTGCCCCAGTGAGGTCTTCTCCTCCCCTACAACCTCGGCTCAGTCCACCACTGTAAACAGCACCAGGTAAAAATAATGTGGTGTGGGTGTGGGTGTGGGTGTGGGTGTGGGTGTTTAGGTACACCCTTCCTGGCACTGGGGCCTCTGCACAACATGGCAGTGTGCCCCACTGAGGCCTCCTGCTCCCCTACAGCTTTGGACCTGCCCATCACTGTAAATGACAGCAGGTAAAAATAACATACTGGTGCTGACTGCTGAGCCATGTAGCACCAGCAACCTCTCAGGTAGCCAAACTGAACTGTCACAGAGCCTTTCTTTCTATAAAAGAATTGACAGCAAAAAGTAAAGATGTTAATTATGGTGTGTGATGGCTTATCTTGTGTTTTTATGTTTATATGTTTATTATGAAAAAAAAACAGAATAGTTAGAGAAATATATCAAAGGAAGCGTTCAGGTTGAAAAACCTTTTGTCAGGCTGAGGAAGTACCTGCAGTTGATGTTTCTCCTGGTCCTGGATGGAAGGAATAGTAGTAAAGAAGCCAGAGGCTGGCCTGGTATGTAACTCAGGCAAAAAAGCCAGTCAATGAAAATGGAAATGGCGGCATCCCTGTGGTGCGCATGTTTTGTTCCCTTGTTCTGGCTGGTTTTGACTCAGTAATGCTGGCAAATAGCGTATGTGGGATCATCTGACAGCTTGAAGTGTTGCCATGGATGTAGTCTTTCTGGACTTCAGCAAGGCCTCTGACACCTTAAAAAGCTAGGCGACTGTGGCATCGATGCCTACACAGTCAGATGGATTGCTAATTGGCTGAAGGGTCGTACTCAGAAAGTGGTGGTGAATGGGTCACATTCGACCTGGGGGGAAGTAGGCAGCACAGTCCCCCAGGGCTCGGTCCTTGGGCCCGCACCGTTCAATTTCTTTATCAGCGATTGGGACGACGGGGTGAAAAACAACCTGTTCAAATTTGCTGATGATACCAAAATTTGGGGTGAGGTGGGCATGCTAGTAGGGAGGGAAAGACTGCAGAAAGACCTGGATAGGTTGCAGGG
>JAGPOW010001327.1:21937448-21948600 GCA_030014935.1 Caiman crocodilus
ACCATTACAGACACCCAAAACTGCACATCCCTGCATGGAGCACACATGCTCAGTACATCAGGGGCTGACCCTTGCCTGGGCATGCCTCCTGTCACTAGGATCACATGGTCTGCCCCTATAAAAAGATGCAGTGAAGACAGACCAGTGGGAATATCATTTCCATCCGGACCAGGCCAGCTTCATGTCACCTATCCACCCCAGAGGCCCTGCCAGCGACCCCCTCTGGACAACACCAAGGTGAAGGAGACCTTGACTGGCCATTGAGGATCAAGTTCCAGCCTGGGATAGGTAGATATTACCTGCACACCTCCTCCTACAATTTGGACTCTCTCTTTCTCTGTCTCTCTCCTCCTGGACTTCAGTGGACATCAGCCCCTGCACCAAGCCTCTCTAACCCCTGCTGCCATTGTATGTGTCGGGGGGGGGGGGTGCAAGGGAACCAATTTGGCATCATGTCACCATCTCTCCTGTTCAATAAAACCACTGTTATTTGCAACCCTGACTTGGGTCATGTTTTACTGAATCCCAGTCCCTTCCTTATCTTAAATTCCAGCCTCATTCTCTCTCTCTCTCTCTCTCAATTTCAGCCCCAACCCCTCTCCACTAGTTTCCCGATCTCCTCTCAATTCCTACTGCCTTTTCCCTGTGACTGTCTGCTGCCTTTCAGTCTCTTCTGCCACTTTTCCTGTGATTTTTCTGCTGTCCCTCTGCTTCCCACGCTCCTGCTGCCTTTCCCTGTGACTTTCTGCTGCCTCTGCCACCTTTCAGTCTCTCCTGCTGCTTTTTCTGTGATTTTCTGCCATCCATCTCTCTGGTTTCAGGCTCCCAACCTCTGCAGCTTCCCAGACTTCTCTAGCTGCCCCGGAGCCATCCTCTGGCTCCCTACACCCAAAGCCCCTCTTTAACACCCACACTTTCCCTTAGTCCCATTTTTTCCCTCTCCCCATCTACCTTTTCAGCTTCCCCATAGCTCTGGCTCCAGTCCCAGCCTCTGTGCCAGCATGCTTCCCTGTTCTGCAGGCTTTGGGCATTGTCTTTTAATCAATTAAGATCAATTAACCTAAAGTTACTCCCAAACCTCAGTTCCTCAGCCCAGGACCCTGCAGCCTACTGGTTCTAATCCCCATCCTGGTAACTTTAAATCCTTACACTTTTACTTTCTTACCTTAACTTTTCCCCAGGTATCCTAAGCACACCAAGCATATACATATATACACATCACAACACCCAATTTAGGAACTCACTTGTGTGTATGTGTAGGTGGGTGGTATGTGTGTGAATTAGTGAACACACACACACACGTGAATTAGTAATCCACATATATAAGTGCATTGAATGTGCAGGTGTTGGTAACTGATAACTGATTCTGTCTAAATATGGTGTGTAGTGTGTATGGGTGTGTGTGTGTGTGTGTGTGTGTATAATATGGCATTGTGTGCATGATATACGAATTAGTGATCTGTGTCTAACTTTTGGGGTGTATAGTATATGTGCTTGAATTGATAATAAGTATGCATGTCCCTAGGCTGGTTTGAATGTGTATGTGCCTGAGCTAGTAGTGTGTGTGTGTGCATGCACTTAATTGATTTGTGTGTGTTTTGTATATGTGCAATTGTGTCACATCCTCCTGTCTAACAGCACAATATTGAGATCCTGAGAGTTGGTCTGACCCCCCAGGGCAACATACCCAGTATCCTCTAACGTACCTAGTGCTACTGCCACTACTGCTGAGCTGTGGCTGCAGATATGCCAGGAGCTGACAGGACCAGCCCACAATTTTCTGGGGCTCCCTGCAAGAAATAGTTTTGGGGCCCCCTGCTGTGAAGAAGCCAGCAGCAACAGGGTGGGAGGTGTGGCAAGTGGCCAAAGAAACCAGCAGCAGTGGCAAGGAGTGGTGGTGGTGGTGAGCAGCTGAATGCAGGGGGCCCCTTGGCTGCAGGGCCCCCTGCAGCCTCAGATTTCACAGGATAGGATGGGCTGGCCCTTAGAGCTGAGGGATGGGAGGTCAGTGAGCAGAGATCGGGGTGTGAGGGGGCAATCCAAGGTTGCAAGGATGGTACAGCTGACTCAATGCAGGTGAGCAGGGGGATGCCACCCCCCCCCGCAAGCCTGTATTGAGGCCAGCCCACCATCCACCACACCATGCATTAGGCTCAACCCTACACTCTAGATCCCTGGTTACTGCTCCACTCCCACAGATCCCAGCACTGTCCTGGGGGAAGCAAGCAGGGAAGGGAAACCTGCCTGCCACTGCCACCACTCTCTGGACTGGGCCTAGCCCAAAAAGCGGCTGTGGCTTGGTGGGGGAAGCAGTGGCAGACAGGTTCCCTTTCCCTGCATGCTGCCCTTGGAGAGTTGTGGCAGCCATAGGTGAGCCATGAGGGGTGGGAGGCATAGAGGAGCAAGTTGAGGTTGCAGGGGGGGACAGGGGAAGAGTCCTGAGGAAAAGAAGGGAGCAAAGGAGGAATCCTGAGGGGCACAGTAGAGCCCTGGGGGCAGGAAGGGATGGATGAGGGGAGCCCTGGGGCAGAGGGGGCAGGAAGTGCCCAGAATGGGACAGGAGGGGAGGGGAGGAGAGTGATTTTTACCTTTAGGTGCTCCTCCATTTCCCCCTGCTGTCACTGATGGGGAAGATACAGTGGCTGGAAGAAGTGCCTCCCTTGATGCCAGAGGACCACTCCCAACTGGTTTGGGGCCCATGGAGCAGTCCTATGTGATTGCAACATGAGCTGCCCAAAACCAGTTAGATCTAATCCTCAATGGAAGAGCATTATTTCTAAACAGCTAGAGGGCCCTTAACATGCATTTGTCTGCCCTAGTGTGTGGATGCTCCTGGTTTAAGGGCCCTTAACATGTATTTAAGTTAACTGCATACCTCAAAACATCTGCATTCCTTAGCTGTTAATATTACCACCCTATTTACTCAAGCCATTAGGATCTGATGGGGGAGCCAAATAACAAACCTATATACTGTGCACTGCATCCACTGAGCTTTCCTCATCTCATTTGCTTTGTTTTTCTCCCTCTTACCCACCTTGCTTCTCCCAGTAGCTCCCCCTTCCTTTTTCCTTCCCCTTCCCTACCCTTCATAGTCTATAATCATATTGTGGTGGACTTACCAATACAGCCCTGCATGCCGGGGCTTCGAGGAGCTTCACTGTGATTGGTGGAGCGCATCTACCAATCAGATAATTGCTGCGAGGGGCCGGCAAGAAAAAAAAGAGTGGTGTGCACAGCATGCAGCAGGCTCAGTGAGGGATGGAGAAGAAAGTGGGGCTAAGAAGGGCTGGGGAAGAGCAGCCCAGCAGGTGGATCCTGTTGCTGTGAAGAGCCCCTGAAGACCCTTTTTGCCGAATAGTAGTGGCGGATGACTTCAGCCTCAGTCGGTGCATAGTGCGGCATACACAGAGACACCCTGGGAGCTGTGTGAGGCAACTCGGGTCTCCGGACACTCAATGCACACAGCGATGCATGGAGCCTCAGGCCCTGGGACCTGCACAAGGCAGCTTGGATCTACAACCCCCGGTGTGCAATTGGGACCTCGGTGCACAGAGCCCCAGACCCTGGGAGATGCATGAGGCAACTCAGGTCTGCAACCCCTCGTGGGAGGCCAGGAACCCAGAGTCGGCAGCGTGATGTGGCACAGTTCAGCAGGACCCTGAGCCTGGGTGTTGCTCGAGGCAGCATGTCTCCACCATTTCCCGGCACCCAGCCAGGACTCAAGTGCATGCTCGGTGTGTGGCTGGTCCCAGGTGGGGACCTGGGCCTCAGAGCCACAGAGACCAGCCCGAGCCCCCTACTGTGAAGAGCAGGCAAAGCCCTCGGTGCCCAAAGTAGGGCACGGGGCTGCAAGGGGATCGGAGCCCCTGTAGGAGCCAGAGGCCTGTGTCTACATCAGCTGAAAGAAACCCTGGCTGTGGTGACAAGCGCCTCACATTGTCCACTGGAGCTGTGAGTTACCAGGGAAAGGGCTCCCACAGGGGAGGAATCCCTTGGAGTTGGTCCTAGCAGAGGGGCCTGTGGGGAAAGGGTCTCCAGCAAGCCCATGAGGGGATGAAAGGTACTGGGACCCCTTCCTTCTCCCCTTCTGAAGCTGTGACAAGGCTCCTAGCATCAAAGGGGAGTCTCCAGTACTCACAGTGAGGTTGATACCCTAAAGGGTGTGCAGGCAACTCATATTTTGTGGATAGTACCTTATATTTTGTTATTTCTAATGTGAATTATTGTTTAACTGTTGTATAGTGTGTGTGTGTGTGTACACCCCCCCATCTTATTAAATCCTTTGTTGATACCCTCCTTTCCGCCCCCCCCCGTGGTTTGCCAACATTTATTTGCTGTTCACCTATATTTACTTGTTGGTTATTTGGACTTACCTGTGTTTACCTGTTTCAGATCAGTTACTTACCTGTGCTGGGTTTGAGGCCATTGGTAATGGTATAATTTCCTAGTCATCAATTATAGAATATAGCCTTATATGGAAAGTATATGTTGTATATATTTATTTATATCACTTTTTGGAATAAATATAAATAAACCTGTATATAGTTAAGCTATTTTTGTCCTGGACTGACTATAGAGAATAGAGGGAATGGGCCTGTATTGCAGATCCCTCTTGCAGCACTCCTGCCTGGCCACCCATCCCTTCTGTTTGGAGAGGGGAGCACATGTGTGGGTGTACCCGGGTTAAAATTGTTTCATATTTAGCAGCTCTGCTTCCATTCACAGCACCCAGTGAAGTAAGCCTTCTGCTTACCGAAGCTTATGCTATACATCTCTGATTTACTTAGTCTATAAAGGTGCAAATCTACCCTACCTTTTGCCTGACTTCAGACTAACACAGCTATCTCCCTCTCCCTTCCAGTAGTGAAGTTATATGCAGCACTCGCCAATTCTGGAGACTTCAGTTTTTCCAAAGTGAAACACAGGGCAAGGTTTAAGGAAACCTTCATCTTGGTCCCACATAGCTTAAGATCTTTTTTTATGACCACTCCCAACTGGGAACTTTTGATATAAAATTCAGTAACTGACTTTACCCAGAAAATGTCATACACTCTATGCCCTCTTCTGTTGGAAGCTTTCTTAATTGCTAACTGCCAGGCTCAGACTACTGTCCTATCAGCAAGTTGCTATAAAAGTGCAGCAGTTGGGAAGATGCATAATCTTACAAGATGCTGAGTGCTTCCAAAGTACTGGTTCATTGACTGTAACAGAGAACACTCAGCACTTCTCAAATGTCACAAAGGGCTTTAGGTATCCAAGTTGTAATAGGCTTTAACATTTTCTAACCCTGGCAACTGAATCTCAGAGGTCTAACTGGACACCCAAGAAGGGCAATTCTGCATGGCGCAGCCTGAATACCTGTGCTGCTTGGGGTGTGGTGATAGTTGGGCCAGCAGAGCAGTAGCTGCTATTTGTTTCCTGCCCCCCCTGTCTCCTATCTCCCTCAGGACCAGGGCTCATGGCCTGGTTGTCTCCCCCAGCACCCCGCCACCCCTGCCTCTGTTACACTATTATGGAGTCTGCTCTGAGCAAGGCACCCAGGCTTCTTATGCAGTGCCTAAGCAAAAAGGGATGCTTCAGATTGACCTTCATAACAGCCAGCACCGCATGCAAAATGGGGATTAACCAATGTAAGTACACAAGACAGAATGACATGTCCTTCATATCAAACTAGGCTATAACTTTGATTCAGACATTCTAGTGAAAAGTGGATATGTTGGTTTAAATATCTCTAAGCAGATGAGGGAATCAAAGCCAGGTCTCCCACAAACCTGGAGATCTTCAAAAGGAGACTGGATGCATACCTTGCTGGGGTTACTTGACCTCAGCTGTCTTTCCTGCCCAGAGCAGGGGGGCTGGACCCAATGATCTCATGGGGTCCTTCCAGTTCTAAACTTGTGAATCTGTCAATCCTGAATGAGGGCTCTAACCACTGCGCTACTGGGAAAAAGGGAAAGGGGACTTCTTTCATCACTTGTGCAAACACAAGTGTTAGATTTCTGTTGGATTTGTTCAGTCAAGTCCTTCAGGCAACACAGGAAGACAAACATCAAATACACAGAGCCTAAGATGTAATGCAGAGCCAAGCTACTGTGATAGTTCAGGGCATGCCCACAAGCTTTTAAGGTTCCCTGTGATTTTAATATAAAATTCTTTGTCTGTCTCTCTGTAATGCTTTATTTGCACTCTCATTGGCTGACTGAAACAACCAACATGACAGCACGCTGCCATGATGGCAGGGACACAGGGGATGGAGCAGAGCCTGGGGGCTGCTCCCTGCAGGCAGTGGTGACAGAGTGGGAAAGCGAGGGGGAGGGTGTAGCAGGTCCATTTTCCCTGCCCCCAACTGGATGAGAAGCAAGGGCAGGGCTGGGCACAAGCTGGACAACAGCCCCAAAGGGGTGGGGGGGAAATGGGCCCGACCCCAAAGTAGTGGAGGTGAGGGTCCGTTTGCCCCCTCCCTTGACCAGATGAGAAGTGGGGGCGAGGCAAGACACAGAACTCCATCCTTGCCTGCCATGACAATGGGGAGTGCATCGCCACCGCCCCACGGCTGGGCCCTGACAAAAGCCAGAAGGGAGGGGAAGAGTGGGAGGGGGCATGGTGACAGCACCGTGCCACCAGTGGGCCCTGCCAACAGGAGGGAGGGGAGGCAGGTGGATGAGGGCCAGATGGACCTGGAGCGCAGGGGTTGGGGGGGAGCAGCGTGGGACCCAAACGGGGGGAGGGAGGAAATGGGCCTGGACTCGGGGGGGCAGGGCCAGACCTGAAGCTTGTGGGGGTCAAAGGCAGACATGAGCCTCTGTCCCTGCCCCCCAACCCAGTCATTCTTGATGGGCAATTGACTACTTTTAGTATAAAACCCTTAAATACTTAGGAATTGTTAGTGCCTCCAGAATTAGGAAACAGCTCAGTAGGCTTCTTGAAGGATCACAATTCTGGATTTCGTTACCTGAAATGAGAGGTAGTAAGAATTTAAGAGTTTAAGCCTTTTGTGAATTTAGCCTTTGAGATTCGTTGGTGTTAGGATTATACACTTATCTTTGATTCCCTTCCTTAATTATAGTGGCTAGTATAGCATCCTGATACTGATAAGAAAAAACTTCTTACTGATAACAAGGAACCCTTCCCCATAGTTCATTTCAGGGATCTGGGTTTTCCGCTTCCCACAGAAAAACAAAGAAAACCACTTTTATTAGAGAAAATGCAGATTTTTCCTTCTAGAAGAGAAGCCCACAGATTCCCCCTTTTGCAAAGAGTTCCGCAGGCTGGCTGAGTTCCAGCCCGTAAGAGATGCTTGCAACAGGGGTAAGGAAACCCTCAACCCTGCCTGGAGAGGAAGGGAGAAGGGGAAGGGTGGGGCCCAAGGCTTGCACTTCCCGAGGCTGCTCGCTCTTCTTGCTGGAGGTAAGTGAGGCTTGGGGGGTTGTGGGGCAGGGCTGGGTGGCAAGCTGTCTGAGGGAGTGGGGAGGTGTGCAGTCACCCAGGCACTCTAGCCAGGAGTGTTTGCACTCTCCCTGCTGCCAGCTGGAGTGCCCAGCTGGCTGTAAATCCCTCCTACCCCCCCACTCCCTCAGCCCCCAGCCAGCGTAGCTGCCCTCCACCCGTGAGGGTGGGTTTGCAGTCAACTGGGCACTCTGGCCGGGAGCGGGGAGGCTACAACCCCCACCTCCCTTGCAGCCAGAGTGCCTGGCCAGCTGCAAATCCAGGGTTGCAAATGCTGTGCTCCCCGCACTGATGTCCTCTCTCAAGCCCTCCAGAGTACAGCACGTACGACTGGCGTGGCAGGGCACAGCGGGGCTGCACAGGAAAGCTGCCTGCTGCTGCAAGCTCCATGCTGCCCTGGCCATGCTTCCTCTGTGTGCATGGGGGCAGTGCAGGGTTGTGCCCCTCGCTGCTGCCCCTGCCTGTAGCAGAAACGTGACTAGGGCAGTGTGGAGCTCACAGCATCATGCAGCTTTCCTGCAAGGCCCCACTGTGCACAGTCACGCTGGGTTGCACACACTGAGCTCCAGAGGACCTGGGGGAGGGCAGCAGGCTGGGAAGCATGAGCCTGCAGCATGCGTCTGCCCTGCCCCTGCCCCAACACAGATCTGTGGGACGCGGGTCCCCCCTGCACCTGAGGAATATGCGCTGCCACTGGGAGGTGGCCCTCTGTCTGAGGCAGACACCGGGGGCGGGGGGGAGCTGGCTTGTGCTCCTGCTGCAGCGTCTGCTGCCTTCTGTTGGGGATAGGGAGCTGCAGACCTGGGTCTCTGGCCCCATAGCCCTGGCAGCTGGGGGCCCCCTCCAGCAGGGCAGGGGGGCAGAAGCTGTGGGTGGGGAGCAAGGGGCACAAGCAGAGCTGGGAGGCTATGGGGGAAGAGGGAGTAAGGGACACCAGCAGGGCTGGGGGGGTGGGGGTGCGCATTTAATATCAACCATGGATTTGGGGATTTTTATCAGAGAATTTGAAATTTTTTATCAGAAAATTTGTGATTTTTTTTTATCATGGAAAGCCAGGATCCCTGTATTATACAACAGTTCATAAAAGCAGGTCAGCAAAATGAAAGCAGGGCTCATAATGGAAAACAGAGACAGCAAACAGGCAATGAGATTTACTTCATCATTATAGAAGACAGTGGAGATCTGCCTGAATTTGAGATTAGGATTTATCTGAAGATGACAGGTAAGTATCTGGCAAACACGGAAAGACTGATACCAAAAGCAAGGGGGCTAGATCTTCAGCTACTGGAATTCAGATCAAGTTCACTGGAGTCAGTGGAGCAAAACCACTTTATACCACCTAAAGAACTCACTGTAGCTTTCCAAGATTGCAACAACTACCACTGAACAATAAGAAAAAAAGAACAGAAAAAGAAAAAAGGAAAAGAAAATAATTTAATTTTTTTTTAAAGGTTTTTGATTATGTATGTGATTGGACAAAATTAGACTCGGTTTATAAGTACAACCAGATTCTTCCCACAAATACAGGAGTTTAAATACTAAGATATTAGGTTTTCGCTAGGACATGTACTGTACATGCTATTTCTGAAATAAGAATCAACCTGTTTTCCAGACTCTCCAGTTGGAGAGCATTATCAGCTTCAAAATATCTTTGGATCTTTTCTGCATTTTTAAATAAATTCTTCACAGCCTCCTGGTTAAGTAAATTATTTTCACATTATCCTATTTGGTTTTGTTTAGGGTAATTTTTGGTTCTTCACAGGCATGGACAGATAATATATTTTGCCAAAAGACCATAATTCAGTAGGTATTTATCTTATCACGTAACTGTGCATGTTCAAACAAAAAAGCTACCTCAATTAGTATACACTTATTCTTTACAAAAGGGAATGAAACTCCAGAAAGTTGAAAAGATGGCAGGCAGGAGATTTTTCAAAGCTAGCAGTACATAAAAGCAACAAGTACTAAAAAAGAAGAAATCAATTCCTACCTTTTGAGATCAAATCCCCTTCTACATTAAGGGTCTCTGGCCCAACATAGAAGGGCTAATGGACTTTAATATGAATAAGAGCTAGAACTTTTACATTTAAAAGTCCTGGGTCATTTTTCTGTGTATGTTGTATTTGATCCAACAACACTCCAATGAGTTATGAAAGCGAAATCACTGAGACCTGGCACTTACATAATCTTTTTTACTCTACTACCATGTATTCAAGAGCATAAGGATGAGTGGGTGAACTGGACACAAGCCCCAGATGCTGCCTAAGCGGGTGGGGGGTGGGACAGAAGGCAACTGGAAGGTGACTTCCTGCACTGGTTCCAGGGAGGGAAGAAAATCAGTTTGCTGCTGTCAGAACAGATATACATAGCAAAAACAAAAAAAGGTGATATGTATTGATGTGAAAACCAAAAAAAATCACTAGTTTTCAGTGGCAAGAACAAGAAGTGACATCTCCCCCACCAGCAGGGAAGGTGCAGGGTGCAGTACTGCCTAGGGAGCAGTACTAGCCAGTAACCCCTCTACATTTGTTAACTTATCTTTTTTTGGTTTTGTATTCACATCTATAGACAGTAGGAGCGCATCCACATATGCAAGCCATGTGCGTTTGCAGCAGCTCAAATAGAAGTGGTGCAAATTTGAGCCGGGACTTTTTGCCTCAGCACACATGCTTGGACATGTACTTTTTTGTGGAGCAAATTGTGCTTCTTGAGGCAAAATAACCCTGCCTGGCTCCTCCCGGATCTTCAGCCAGGGGAAGCTACAGCTCAGGACCAGTACCTGTGCTGTCCCCTGCAGTATTAAAAGCCGCCCTGGCAAGTAGCTCAGGGCTACTAGCTCTCAGAAGCTTCTGGGGCCTAGCCAACTGGTACCTGGGAACACAACCCCTTAGGCCAGCTGGACTGCTGAAGCAGCCCTGAGAGTTCCCTCTACCCACTGCAGCAGTCTGGCAGTGGGGGCTGCTGCCTGGCTGTGACCTGCTGTGCACCACCTTGACTCGAATGGGGACTGCAGAGCCAGTAGAGGCATCTGACCCTCTGGGCCAGCGGACAGCAGTTGCAGGGTTGGCCTTTGTGCGGCACTACTGCCATTTGTGCCCCCTGTCTGGCCATCTGGGCAGCTATCACCCGGAAGATGTTCTGGGTGTGGTGGCCCGCTTTGAACTGTCAAAGCATGTCCTTCTAGCTCCATTTCTCCAGGAGGTCAGCCACAGCCAGGTGGGTCCAAGGTGCCAGCTCTGAGCAGGCAGGTTCCTGCCACTGGCCTCCCTAGCAGGAATTCTGGTGTTCCCTATTGGAAAATATGCAAACTGCATTGTGGGCGGTGATCCATGACACCACCTAACAAGCCAAACCCCCATAGTAAACCAAACCCCTTGTAGTAGTACCTGAGGCCAGTTTCATACTATAAAAGGAATAGAATGAAAACAATAAATTTCATAGGCTGACTCTAGGTATATAACCCTGCCCGTAGGTAAAGCGGGCAGAGCTCTCCGTTTCGCGATCCGCGGCTTGTGATCGTTGAGAGATCGGACACACGGTCTCTGCCAAAAGCTTGCTTGCTAAATCCATAGTGAAGGGCTGAAGCAGAACCCCGAGACCCCCGGAATCATAGTTTCATAGTGCCTAGGGTCAGAAGGGGCCTAGCGCAGGCCATCTAGTCTGACCCCCCGCCAATGGCAGGAACGAGTGCCAGGGTCACAGGACC
>JAGPOW010001327.1:21948700-21966411 GCA_030014935.1 Caiman crocodilus
ACAGTCCTCCAACGGGAGGGATGTCCCGGTCCCCCCTCAGGAAGACCAAGGCAAAGAACCCATTGAAGATCTCCGCCTTCCCATCGGCCGCGAGCACCATGTTGCCCTACGAGTCCCTCAGGGGCCCAACGTTTCTCGGGGCTCTCTTTTTGCTCCCCACATACTTGAAAAAGGACTTCCTCCCCCTTCCTTCGGTAATCAATCACTGACTGCTGTAACACGGTCTGCAATAAAACAGCTACTAACAACAAAATGCTGTAAGTATTCTCACCTCGCCTCAGCGATCTCGCAAAATCTGATCTATCTAGCAGCCTAATTAAGGGGAAACCAAAGTCTAGCACGGAATAAGCTAGAGTCTGATCTGACTTGCTCCCGGGGCCTGCCGGAACTAGGATCCGGTGCTGTGACAGAAAACTGAAAAATCCCTGCCAAAAAAAAAAATCCCAAAATAACTCTCTAAAATACCCCCAAATCCATGTTCCTCCACAAGTAAAACAAAAGACCACTATAAAGAGAGAGAGTGAGACACAGACAGCGATCAGTTGGACAATGTTTTATTGATGTATCTACAGTGTTAAAGCAAGTCTCTTATCATAATAACAAAGTGAACTCTAAATACATGTTTCATGAATTCATGAATACATATTTTCTTGCCCTCCCAGAGGGCAATGGCCCCCACACAAGGTCTACGGCCTCCCAACAGGGGGTTCATAGTTTCATAGTTTGTAAGGTCTCAAGGGACCTGTGCAGATCATCAAGTCCGACCCCCTGCCATGGCAGAAAAGAGGACTGGGGTCAAACAACCCTGTCAGATGTTCATCCAGCCTCCTTTTCATAGATTCATAGATGTTAGGGTCAGAAGGGACCTCAATAGATCATTGAGTATGACCCCTTGCTTAAGCAGGAATGAGTGCTGGGTCTAGATTACCCCAGCTAGATGCATATCCAACCTCCTCTTGAAGACCCCAGGGTAGGGGAGAGCACCACCTCCTTTGGGAGCCCATTCCAGACCTTGGCCACTCTAACTGTGAAGAAGTTCTTCCTAATGTCCAGTCTAAGTTTTAAAGACCCCCCAGGGTAGGAGCCAGCACCACTTCTCTTGGAAGTTGGTTCCAGATCCTAGCTGCTTTGACTGTGAAGTAGCGCCTCCTGATATCTAGCCTGAATGTACTCTCCGCCAGCTTGTGACCATTATTTCCTGTCACTCCTGGTAGTGCTCGGGGGAAAAAGGACTCCCCCAATGCCTGCTGGTCCCCCCTGACTTGTTTGTAACAAGCCAGTAAATCCCCCCTCAACCTTCTCTTGTGGAGGCTGAACAGGTTCAGGTCTCTTAGCCTCTCCTCATAGGGCCTGCCCTGCTGATTCTTGATCATGCATGTGGCCCTCCCCTTGACCCTCTCCATGTTGTCCACATCCCTCCTGTAATGCAGTGCCCAGAACTGGACACAGTACTCCAACTGTGGCCTGACCAGTGTCTCATAGAGGGGGAGGATCACCTCCTTGGTCCTGCTTGAGATGCATCTGTGGATACATGACAAGGTACAGTTAACCTTCCTGACCACATTGCCACATGTTGGCCCATGTTCATTTTGGCATCAGTAATGACTCCATGATCCTTTTCTGCCTCTGCACTGATGAGAAGGGAGTTTTCCAGCCTGTAGGTATGCTGCTGGCTCTTCCTCCCCAGGTGCAGTACCCTGTACCTGTCAGTGTTGAAACCCATCCTGTTCTCATCCACCTACCCCTGTAACCTGTCTAGGTTCAATTGCAGCCTATTCCTCCCTTTTTAGCATGCCCATTTCCCCCCACCTCTCAGTGTCATCTGTGAATTTGAACAGGGTGCTTTTTACACCCTTGTCCAAGTCACTGATGAAGATGTTGAACACTGCGGGCCTGAGGACCGAGCCCAGGGGGACCCCATTGCCCACATCCCTCCAAGTCGAAAATGACGCATCCACCACCACTCTCTGGGTGCAGCCCTCCAGCCAACTAGTGACCCATTTGACCATGTAAGTGTTGATGCTAGTCTCCTAGTTTTTTAATGAGAATGGGGTGAGAGACAGTGTCGAAAGCTTTCCTAAAGTCCAGAAAAACTACGTTCACCGCTACACCTGCGTCTAAGGCCACCAGGTTGGTCTGACAGAACCTGCCTCTAATGAACCCAAGTTGGTTGCCCCTAAGCATAATTTCTCCTGCTGGCCCCTTGTGGACATGTGCCAGGATAATTCTCTCAGAAAGCTTACCCAAGACTGAAGTAAGACTTACTGGCCTATAGTTTCCTAGGTCCTCCTTCCTCCATTTTTTGAAAATGGGAGCCACATCGGCCATTTTCCAGTCCTCTGGCACCATGCCAGAGCACCATGAGTGCTTGTAAAGCTGTGTCAGACATCCTGGAATGACTTCTGGTAATTCCCTCAGCACTCTGGGGTAGAGATCGTCACAATCTGCTGATTTAAATATGTCCAGTCCCTCCAGAAGTTCCCTGACTAGGTCCTCACTGACCCTAGGCCTGGGTGCACCTCCCCTGAGTGGACAGAGCTGTCGGGAGTCCCCCCCCCCCCACAGTCCCTTCCCCCCTCCAGCCCCCCGACCCCTTACTCACCGGCAGCCAGAGCGTCTCTATGGAGGACCCAGCCTCCGGTTGCCTTGGAGCACAGTCAGGGACCGTGCACTGCCCCGCTTTTTTATACTTTGCTTTTTTTTTAGACCCCTGGATACCCAGGGGTTTAATTTTCTCCCCGCACTACAAAGTTGCAGCATGGGGAACATGTTTTTGTTCCCACGTGTGCCTGTTGCCCCGCCTCAAAGGGGTTTGATGTGGTGCAAGAGGCATTTGAGCACTCATGTGGACGCGCCCTAGAAATCCAGCAAAATATAGTTTTTGTCTTCTCATCTCCTCCATGGAATAAACATCCATTATGTTAAAGTAAAGATATTAAATATGTTTCTTACTGCATTAAACAATATTTTTAATGCATAATGTACATATGTATAATTGCCTTTTTTGTAAGCATGTAAATGTTCCCATTTGAGCACAGAACAGGTGGCATAGAACCAGAGCTCTCAGGAATGCTCATTTTTCATGCCCCTCATTTCTTAATGCCCTCCATTTCAGTTACTTTGCCTGAGAGGGTTCGTGTACAAAATTGGTTGAATGGTTTAAAAGGTGGCCTTTTTAGAGTTGAGCTAAAAGTAAAATAAAAGCAAAGTCATTTTTTGACTATACAATTACTCCAAAAAGTTACTGAAAGCCTTCACATTTTCTTATACTCACTGGTGGAGTGCTTGGTCTATTTCTGTCAGCCTAAGCATATGAGTTTTCTTCTTCAACAGTAGGAGACATGTCTGACACTATATTCCTTTCTCTCTCTCTTTTGCATCAGCAAGAGTTGGATACAGAAATATTCAGTTTCCAAAAACGCATGCTTCAAAGCTGAAATGGAGCTAGTGTTTTAAGAACTAGATGCAAAACTGAAAGTCTAGGTACAGACATTCAAAAAGCCTGAAGCAGAATCCATCTATGTTATGTGATTTTGTGTAAGCAGCATAGTTTAGTTTGGTGATGAACAGAACACACATTCATCCTTTATTGTAGGGAGGGGCAAATCTTAAGACACAGACAGAAGTGACAGTTTTTGCCTAATCTGGCCCTTGAAAGTGCCTGACAGCTGCAACCAAACACGAGTGCACAGCTACAAAGCACTTTAAAAGGGCCTGATCCCATGAAAATCTGAACTCTCATGGCATGAGGGTTTAGATGAAGACAGTTCAAAACATAGCATCCTCAGTAACGTGTCTGCCTGCCTCCCAGCCTTGGAGCTGTCTTCCAATGGGAGGCGGGAAATGGAAAAGTGAGAGCTCATTTTAGGGATTCCTTAGCTGGTGCTGGATGGTGGAGACCCTGCTCCTGAGGTCCTCCAATCAACCCACCCCACTGTTCAGCACTGGCTGGGAAGGCCCTAGAATGAGCTCTCTCTGCTCCCTTTCCCCCCCTCCCATTCTGAAAAGAGTGCCCAGGCTGGAAGGGAGATGGGGCTGTTGCTAGGGGAAAACCAGCCATAGGCTGGCATGTAGCAGCTGGATTTCCCAACTGCCCCTTCCCCTTCAAATAGGACCCAATAGTGAACTTCTGTTTGGTCTGGGGGATAGTTGTAATTCAGAATGCTCCCTGCAAAGCAGTATGAGTTACAGCAGAGAACTGCTCTTCTTAGCCCTTAGACTAGGTTGTACCATTTTTAAACCAATCTATATGCCAAACTTCTATTCTGTTATGGGTATAGACCAAATTTATGTGCCAAATTTGTTTTGTTATGGGTATAGACCAGTTTCCAATTACTTAAACCAGTAAGAGTATGTCTGTATCTGGCCCATGAGTCAGTCCTCTTTCTCCTGTATGAAGACTAATGTGCTTGGTAATCCTTGAAGGCTGAAGAGATGTGAATCCAACTAGGTAGCAATGGAATCTCTGTAGAGCCTCTGTTCTCTACAGGGAATCTTCTAGAGCCAGATGGCAGTGTGCAGACATCTTGTGTAGGATTGCTAAATCCTGCCTTCCAATTGTATGGCAGAACTGATCTGGTTCTACTGCGTCAGGAAACGCACACAACAGTAGAGGGGGCATACTTTGCTCTGGAATTCATTTGTTTTATGAAAAAAACCTATTTTTGAAGATAACAAAGATAGAAGTCCTGCTACAAGAGTGTTATGCTGATGACTAATGGATTTGAGTTCTGGTGCATATCTTTCTCAGGTGCCTAAAAACAATGCACTAATGAAGAATTCTATATTAATAAGTCATTACAACATTCCTGTTTAACAATAGACTTCCCTCTGCATCATAATTCCACATTAGAAATGCTATTGTGAAGAATGAGCTGCGGTTTCTATTCTGGACTTTAATTTTTAGCCACCAATCTTTGCACAGAACACAAGTACTATTATGCAAAATTTTAATACCACAACTCCACCAAGACTTTTTAAATCAGCTCAGCTGAGTAGTTTATTTTTAAACTGAACCTCTGTCTGCAATTTAAGAATGCAAACAGGATTCTGAGTCACAGGATATATGCAGTATGATCACAGAACTGAAGTCCACAATGAAGCCATCACACTACTGATTTTTATTCAAGATTTCCTCTCAGTATCAATAAGGACTGCCGCTTAAGTCAATGGCATGATAGCCCAAAAACGTAGCTGTTAGAGCAGAATCAAGCAGATGATTAATTTAAAACTTATCTTTCAATTTTCTAACTTAAACATGATTAATATCTTAGTCTTTGAATCCCATGTAAAAAAACAAACAAACAAAATTGTGTGCATTATGACTCACAAAATAAGTAATTGAATAGCAACACTTTAATAAATTGCTGGTGCTTTTTGTGCATCATTCTACCCATTGTTTCATCCTGAAGCCAGATACATAGATTCAACTGCCAGTGTTGTGTGTACAATAGTTCTGGAGGTTACTATTATTTGTACATTGCACAAGGTAATAGGAGAAGCTTTGCTGCTGTCCTAAATCTTTGGAAAGAAGATTCTATAGTCTCCAAAGACAACCTTTGTAATCAGCCATCTTGCCTGAAATGTTTGTGGAGTAAAACTATTGGGGTCTAGAGAGAGAATGCAGTACAGTAAGACCTGATGTTGCATTCTATAGTACACAGGTGGAGATGTTATGGTTTTCAGGGGTCCAACCTGGATTCAACTCTGAAGGCAATGAAATTACCACAACAACACTAGTTTATGTAATTGCAACATGAGAAGTCCCATTCATTTTTTAATTTGGTAGTCATTAGGGCGGTGCGAAGCTTCAGGTGCTGATTTGATTCGGAGATTTGGGCCAATTCGGTGACCAAATCTCCAAATTCAGATAGAATCAGGAGACCAATAAAAATGTCTGAATCAATTCAAAACCTCCAAATCAATTTGGAAAAAAATTAGAGAAAGATTCAGAGATTCGGGTAGTCCCCGCTTGCTGCCACAGAGAGCTGGAAAGCCAGAAAGTAGGGGGTTGGGATGGGGGGGCTGGAGGAAGGGGGAAGGGACCATGGGCAAACCCCTGGCAGGCCTCATCCCCTACCTGCTTCCATAGGCCCCCTGAGCTCCCCTGGACCCTCCCAGCTCTGCCCATGTCTACCCTGCCCAGCCCCAGCATCCTGGCTCTTTAAAAACAAAAAAAAAGCCCCACACTCACCAGATCCTGCCAGGCAGGGAGGGTGATGCCCACTGCCCTCCACTGCCCTATGGTGCATGGGGTGCTCTGTCATGAGCCCCCATCCCCCACTTGCTCTCCAAGCCCTGTCAATGGCTGCCCCGCATGGCCCCAGCATCCTGGCACTTTAAAAAAAAGAAGAAAAAAAAGCCCTGCACTCACTGGATGCTGCAGCAGCCATTGGAGTCTCTGGGGACTTGTGGCAGAGGCCCCCCCATGCAGTGTAGGGCAGCAGGGATCAGCCCCCCCCCACACACACCCCCCTTGCAGGAACCAGTGTGTAAGGGGCTGGGTTTTTTGTTTTTAAGAGGAGCCAGGAAACTGGGGTCAGGTGGGGCAGCCCTTGATGGGGCTGGGAGAGCAGGCGGGAGATGGGGCCTGTTTGATTTGGAGATTCAGCCAATTCAGCAGCAGATGAATCTCCAAATCAGATTTGGCTGAATCGATTTGGGACAGGGATTCAAATCACCAAATCAAGTCCCTGTCCCCTGAATCAGCAATCCAAATCCAAAGGGAACACTAGCTGCTTCACATAGGCCTAGTAGTCATAGCATTCAGGTGTCTATTCTGCCCATGAAAAGAATATAGATTAAAAGGGATATGGGAAAAAGAAAAGAAACTCAGGATTTTCAGGAGAACGGATAAATAAACAGAGTTAGGCAGGCTTGAGTACGTGAAGCATTGATGCTAGGTGACTGACAAACCAAGTATTCCAGCTGAGAAGTTAATCCAGATTAGGAGAGTCTTGGGCACAGTAACAAGGGGAAATGCTTCAAAACCAAAAATGGGCCATAATAATAAAAAATCAAAAAAGGCCTCTTATTAGTGGTGCAAATCAGGAGGAGCTCTGTTGTAGGTAACACAGTTAATCCCATGTAGGACCTAGACAAGTGATGGGAATCAGTCTCTAAAATGACCTTGCAGTCAGAAAAAGAAGACAGCGAACTTTGAGAGCTAGGTAACCAATGATCTCTCACTCAGAACAACAATGCAGCTTACATGGCCATATCTGCTTTTGGGGACAGTTTATCAGACTGCATGTTCCAATTTAAAGACAGTAGCATCCCTTTTTTCAAGAATATTTGTTACTTTTAAAGGATAGGGCTGAATGGCAAAATTCTTATAGTAACACCCAGGAACCAGTTGTGGATCCAGACCACATTGTATGCCAACAGGAAAAAAGTGGGCCCTTATCTGAAAGGCTTCTGATTTCTGCATGGACTCCTTTGACCAGCTGTGCAGGGATGCTCAATGTTCTCACAATTACAGTGAAATCTACTTGCAGTATTTCTCCTGTCAGCCACGAGACCCTCTTAACTATTTCCAGAATTTACTGTCAAGTGAATTTCTCTTTACACTTTTAAGAAAAGCAGTAAAACCTCAAGTAGCTCTGACAGTCACCCCTCAAAGTATTAACAGCACAAAAATGTGTTCTAGCCTCTTTTTGGTGTTCTCTTCCAAAGACTTTTAAAAAATGAAGATACTAAATAAATGCTGCTTAGCTTTCGTTCCCAGACTGAACTCAGCTGAGTGACTCCAGGGATGAATTTGGTTCATTAATTCAAAAGGCAGGGACTGTACCTATGTGAAGAAAGTACATGTTGCCTCAGTCAAAGAGTGTGAAAGTATCATATTACTCTTCACAAACAGGACATGCAGGTATTGAACAGGGAGATGAGTCAGATTGAATCAAGTTTTCCTGGCAGTAAAAGACAGCTTGCACTGATTATAAAAGCACCAGCTGCTGGCTTAACAAAAATCAAACTTAATGTGCGCGCACGCGCACGCACACACACGCACACACACACGGGACAAATGTTTGCATTATTAATTGTAAGTGTAGTGCCATTGTCATCATCCCTGATCACTTCCTGTACAATCATTTTGAAAAATCAAAGGAAAATTATTGCTGTAGAAACTGCATTTCTAGAAATCCAGATTTTTATTAAAAGTTTTTATATCATTAAAAGGTTCCAGAAAGGAATGCTTCTTATGAACACACCCTCATCCTTTACTGATTTGTGCTGGGATAATAATTAAAATAAACATCATTCCAGTCACATGGGGCAAGGTTTTCAAAAACAAATGCTGTAAAGCCAGGCTCTTAAGTTTATACTGATGTGACTAGATTTCAACTCCCAATATGTTCCACTTTGAAAAATCAGACCACATAAGTCAGACCAAATAATATGTGCATAACTAGTAATATAGGAACCTACATTTAGACATCTGGCTGGTTCTGAAAATGTTGGTCCTAGAAAATAATAAGATTAATGAACTATGAAATATGTTTTTGAAGCATCCACTAGTAAACTTCTCTCTAGTCCTAAGGCTGAAGTTCCTCTTGTACTTTAATATTATTAACTCCTTGGTACTTTTCCTTTTAGGATGGTATTTTCAATAGAGAGCTGTATTCAGCTCTGCATCCTCTAAAGTCAATAGGAGTTTCTCCACCGATTTCAATAGGAACAACATTTGCTGTCCTTTGGGTTTTTCTTAAAGTAATTCTCCATGTCGGTGCAAGGCTACTCCCTACAGTAACTTCCCAGGGCTTTGTTCAATGAAGTCTCTACCGCTTCCCCTTCGGGAGCACATTTCACAGGCAGATCCACCTCACTGAAAGCATGTTTGCCTGATAAATAGCCAACATGTCCCTTTATTACCTTCCTTCAGCCTCTTATTCCTACTTATTCCCCTTGTGCCACCCTTCCTTCCATCTTGGGTAATAGCCAATATTGGAAAACCTATGCATCCAAGTGCTACAAGAGGCATAATGCTGTGTGTGATCATGGAAATAGGTAGGGTGGCATACTTTCAAAAGCCTGAGCTCCAGCTTTCCAGCACAGATCATACAACTCTTCCTATGCAAAGAGGGCAGGGTATGGGCAGGCCCTGGCCAAGCTTAGACATCTCTCCTGGGGAAGCATGATCTGGTGGCCCTTTCTTGAGATCCCAGAGAGCAAGCAGCAACACTGCCTTTTCTTCTGTAGGGAGCTCTGAGAGAAATAGGTAAAGGGGCTCTTCAGGTTTTCCCTCAGTAGTGCAGTCAGACACCCATAATTTACACCCCACTCACTCCTTTCTCTTGGGCTACTTTGTATTTCTCTTTTTTGAAGCCTTCCTAGCTTTTTGATGCTTTTCTGCTCCTCAGGGCTCCAGATCCCAAAGTAGGTGCTCTTCTTTTCTGAGAGCTATAGATTAGCCCCATCTGCCTGTGAAACCTCAAGCAACATTAGCCTTCTTTGCTGCTGCATCCTATTGCAAAACTTTATTCCGCCCCTCCCCCCACCCACTCTACCTTATCTTTTCTGAGTTTCAGTAATTTCCAGGCTCCAGAAAGGTACCATTACTGGCATTAGCCTTCAAAATGTGGGCCTGCCTATGTTGGCGTGAGGCTTATGGTATGGCTCACTGAGTGACATTTCAAATAAATGATTTCCCTGAGAGAAGCTATTTCACCTTCTCTCTACTGTTCAGCACTTGCTACTACAAGAGGGGCTTAAATCTAAGGCCAGAATTTCATGACCATGACATTTATTGCAGTTAGTTTTCTGAGTAAATAAGGGTCCAAATTAAAAACACAACACACAAGAAAGTGGTATTGCTGTAAGGGGCAGGGTTACAGATAGCAGGTCCTACTTGATATTGCTTATCTGCCAGTTCCATTAGATATGAGGGCTGTGATGCATGCCATCATTTCCACTCCGTCAGGCTTTTACAGTATGCTGTGTGGATTTCTTTTCTTAAAACAATTTCACGAGAGGAACCTTTCAAAAGACCTAAGTATGAAATTAGGGTCAGGAAAGAAGCTGGGGAAACCACTAAGCCTGACCCGGCATGTTTTTAAATGTTACCATCCCTTCTTCTTTGATACTTGAGTGCCATATAGCGTAGCAAAGCTACACCCTTCTACTGCTGCCAGAAACAGCCTCTGCATTTACTATATGCAATTATCTACCTCATCACTAAAAATATTTCAAGGGAAATGTATTATCCTTACAAATACTGGTTGCTCAACATTACAGGCCAGGACCACTATGGTTATGTTGAGAGAATCAATGCACATTACTGTATGTCTACTTTATCACCTTCTAAGACTGTAAGGGTAATATAAGCGGCGATAAACACAGCCTATCAGAAATTATATTTCAGTACCAATAAACTACTCTTTCTATCTTTATCAGGACAGAAAACTATTAGAAGCCCTAAGGTATCTCCAGTCTACAGCTATAGATCAGGGCTGCACTGAATTAATGATCACTTCCCCAGTTTATGGAATAAAAAAAAAAAACAGGGCCAAATGTATCCGTGTTGTAATGTTGTTGAAGCTAGCATTTCATCTGGCTAGGGATTTGGTCCATAAAGAACAAAGGCAACAATTAATTTTGAGTGCCAGCAGCTATGGAGGCTGCTTTTCTTGCCAAAAGATACTTTGCCACAGCGAGTAATCTTGATAAATCGACTTAGACCATTCAGTGAGCAGTAAATGCTTTTTGCTTTCATAAGACAACACAAGTTCTTCCTGGTGTAATGCCATGACAATACAGCATTAGGGAGTGATGTGGGGGCTGAGCACTAACACCTCATTGTAGAAAATGGGTTCTTACTTGGCCAAGTGATATTTTTCACTCCATAAATATGGTTAAAAGAACTGCAGATTCCTAAGACAGTTTTCTTGCCAACACCTCTGTTCTAGAGACCAGAGTCTGTGAAACTTGAATAAGACTCCTTCTGGTAGCCCACCTAGCCCAGGTACCTCCACACTATACTGTAACATGCAGTCTAGACTTAAATTGTCTACAGATTTTTGTAGCTCCCAGGGATTAAAAAGCTGTGGGCATTTTGTTTTAGACCAAGCTCAATATGTCTTCTGAAGTCCTAGCATTAGCCTCATATTGTGCTACAACATTGCTGGCTGTAAGTTAGTGATTCCCAACCGGGGTGCTGTGAGGTCCTTTTAAGCATGACAGAGAGCACTGCACCATATTAGTTAGCACTGTTACGTGTGCAAATACCTATACGATTCACAAGATAAGCCCAGAGATTTCAAATAGGAATCCATAGTGTTAAAAACATTTTGACCTATTGTGGTCTTTTTGAGTTCTTCGAAACAGAAGAATTGCTCTATTATTTTTCCCCAATTCAAAGAAACAAGTGAAAGTTAGAAGCTGGCATTTTTTGAGTGGTGCCTTGAGTGTACAAAGGTTGAGAACCACTCAATGTAGCTACTACAGTGACTCTGATGTTTTCATCACTATATCATATAAACCTGTACCTACCCCATTGCTACCACTATGCAGCTGTCAGCAAAGCCTATGATACAAATACATTTCTCTTATATACTAGATGTAGAAACTTGGAAAATTAGGTTAACACTGGAGTTCATTCAAAAATAAAAAAAAAAGAGCCTGTACTTTTCTGATACTTTTGCTCTGGACATGCTCACTGAGAAACAGCAACTATGTATTGAACTCTGCTATTTTATTTTACCAATTTACCAAAATGAACATAGAAAGTGGAAAAAAGGAGGGCCAAGGGCTGCAAGAACCAGAGAGTTCTGTCTACAGATACAGTCTGACAACAGGTTTTAACCTGAGTATGTAAAAAACACCTTGTGCTGATATAATGCCAATATTAAAGACAGGCCAACGTGATTTTGTAGGGTGCCCCATGTAAACTTTTGCATATGTTGATCATTCTATATAACAGACATAGCTTGTATATAAGATTAATTGGTAAATAATAATTTTGAATAACATTGATTTTGGTGCAGTACCATGGCGGTGTCATTCTATTTTTCTAAAGTTGATATGGGTCATCCTGTCCCTTTATTGTACTTCTTAACATCAAGACTGAATAGTTTGTCAGTGTTTGGTATAATTATGTTACCTGTGGTTTAGGCTGAAAATTATATGAAAATATTGTACAAATGCTAATATTCATGTTCAATGCACTGTATTCACCAAGTCATTAAATTATGCCATTTGGCAAAAAATGAATCAGCTGCTGCCTGCTATACATCTAGTATAATTTTATTTAGTTAATGAGAAGAAAGAGTAGCATAACTAATACAATAATATATGATCCATGTCAATTAATTATCCCAGATCCTTCCAAAGTGACATTGTTTACCTAGAATTAACTTTTTTTGCACCTCTGTCAGAATATTGTATTTAGTTAGCAATTACATTTTTCTGCAGTAGTTTTGGCTTTGTTGTTTTTTTAAAGACATTTGAATATGAATCTTCAAATCCAGAGGCAAATCTATTCTATTATGCAACTTAGGTTCTTATGCTGCACCCTTCAGTATGGAACTAGAGTGCTTAAATAGCACCAATAAAAGGATAGTCTTTACACAGAAAGGTCTATGTTAGTGCTAATTTAACCTTTAACACTTAGCACGTGTTCACTGCACTTAAAATGGTAGCGTCCGAGAGTTAAAGTGGGATAACATGTGCAAAGTGCTCTTGTATCATAGCAAAGTGATGCCTTTTTGAGCAAGGAATATCTCCCTATCATATGGAGTAATGTGGGACTGCTCCATGGAAATAATACAGTCAAATTGAAATCCCAATCCACTGATTGTGAGACCTAGCCCTAGGACCACACAGAAGTCTCCAACTGGCTTTGGTGGGTCCCTGGAATGAGACCCCAAAAGTAAGCTGATTTTTCAGGTCTCAGACCTGTGATGGCAAGGGAGCCATTCAAAAGAGTTGGTTTAAGATTTTGGTGCAATCTATATTTAGAATATCTGGAATATAAGATAGCTATATGTGATATACTGCTCCAAATCTGTGTAATTAGAGCTTTGTCACACATTATATTTAACACTTTATATGTAGAACACAGTAAGCATTAATATGACCTCAATACACAACCTGAAGCAGATATATATTATATCCCCTCTTCTGGAGACTGTCTGTTCCATTTTGTTGTTATTTTTAAAGTCAATACTAAAATTAATGCTGAGAGTCTTGGGTTGCTCTTCATATGTGGAAAATCATAATATTTCATTTAACATTCTGTTTCTACTATCCTTATTTCTTGTAAGGCACACTATTATATTTACATTTTCCCAGAAGACATTAAAATGCTTTATAAAATGGTTAGATTATAGATTATGAAATAGTATAGCAAAATATTAAATTAAATTCTTTAAAGATATTTATTTATTTGATTGCAAACCATTGATGGAACATCTTGCCACTTGAAGTTTATTCAAAAGTACAGAAATTTCAATCCTTAATGTCCCACTCTCACACACCATACACTTAGAGCCTCTGAAACAAGGTTTTTGCCTTGACACCCAGTATCTTTTTCTCCAACCACTCCAGTAAACAGTAACTACTGCATATACCTAACAGAACAGCCTTATCTCTGTCAGCTGGTTAAATTAACTTCAGTATATTGTGAATAAATAGTAATTGCATTCTGTGGCTCAAACACTGGAATGAATACAGCTCTAAGATTGCTAAGTGCCAGCTGCCAAGTCATTCAGAGCTCATCTAACTGCTGCAGCAGTCCTTAAGAACAGAGTCCCTAAATTAAGCCAGACCTAGAAGAACCTAAAGGCAAATTTGCTTTGGTAGGGTGGCTGTTTGCTGTGCTGATCAAAAGAATTTGGGTGTTTTTTTCTTCCAAGTGCATTTTGCAGTGAATTATAATGGCAAATTACTAGGGATTTAGCTAAGAATCACACCATTACTCTTCTTTGTCTGCACTTGATTTGTATGCATCAATGCTAAAACCGGGGCTGGATACAAATAGTGGCAGGCAAACTTAAAGATTTAAAGTAGAGCTGGACCTAAACTGGAGCATTGAACCTAAAACAGCTTCAGCTTTTGGTGGGGGGAGAGAGGTACAAGACAGAATTAATCTGAAGCCAGAATTTGACAATCAAGTCCCAGTTCCAAACTGAAATCCATTGGATCTGGTGCCTCTGCCATTTATGCATGTATATCCTGCTGTGGGATTCATTGCCAGTTCAGCAGTTGCATTCTTTTTTGCCCAGTAGCCCAGCGTCCCCAGGAAGACAGAGGGGTGGGCAAGTGGGGCATGAGCCCCAGGCACCAAATTAAGAGGGGAACCAGAATCGTCCTTACTCTAACGTAGTCTGCACCCTGACAGCAAAAGCAGCCCCATGGTGTTGCTCTTTCAGCAGCCAGGTACGCAGACACCATACTGCTGGTGCTGGAGAAACAGAGGGGTGCACAAACTGCTGTGGCTGCAGCAGGGGACTGTTTTTGAGTCCCCAGAATATGTAAAATACTTACTTTCCTTTTCCCATGCTCTCAAAAATGCTATGCTTGCACTCAATGGCACCTCTCTCCCACCCTAGCTCTCCTTCAGGGTTTACCCAGGGCAAAAAGATAGCATGCAAGGTAGTATTAAATATTTGAGGAAATAGAATACCATGAAATGCAAATACCAGCTAAAGCATATTCATGCTCAGATGTGAATGGGTACTGTTTTCCCCACGCCACACACGCACAGTATTCTCCCAATCTAAAATTTAAATATGCATGCTTGCATTCTCACAAATGCACCCACACATATTCACAAATTCAGAGAGAATTCACAGCCAGTTCACTACAGCATCAGATGATCTAATAGATTATTGTCATATAAATATACTAACACAAAATAATTTTCATGGTACAAATAAATAACCAAAATGAAAAATTAAGAGCACATGAGTTTAGCTGCTATTTGGACAAGTTCTAATGAATAAGAGCTGTGTCATAACTGCACAAGAAGTTCTGAATTTGGTTTTGGTTTAACAGGCTAACGTTGCACCAAAACTTTAATTTAAAAGACATCTGAAGACTTGCTTAACATTGCAAGTCCACTCCGTAGTCAATAGAGGAAGTACTACATTCCCTTTCAAAGAAAGGCTGTGGGGAAGTCATTTGTCTTTGTGTCATGCTATCTCTACTGTCCAGCCTGCATTGATGAGTCACTCTCTAGTCAAACAGAGTTTTAATAATGCAGATTGTTGGGGACAATATCAAACTGTCCTCTAAAATTGTCTTGAAGTTTTAGAAATAGAACTTAAAAAGCAAATCAGCCCTGGAGAAGCTATTATCTACTCTGCTCATAATCTGATGGTAATATGAGATTCTGTCAGACTGCAAAGCAGATCAGTTATTTTCATTCAGAGTTTAAATGGTAGAACAGTTGTTCATATAATGAACAATCCTGTAATGAATTCAGTTTCTGTACCTGTCCCTCTTTCCACTATAAGAGCTTGCTTTAGCCATCATCACTGCAGGCAGTGTAGAGCAGAAGTCTGCTCCAGCCTGCATAATCTTAATTTTTCTTCTTGTGTTTGTAACCATTAAGAAAAATATGCCTCATATGAAACCCAGTGGGGAGAGGTTTCTTAAAGCATAATAATAGCCCCCAATATTACTATAATATATAATATTACCACAATTATAGTAATTATAATAATTAAAAGGGTTCAGAGGAGGACTACTCATATGGTTGAGGACCTGCAGGTAAGATCCTATGAAGACAGACTGAGGGATCTGAAGAGAGGGCTGATCTTGTATCTGTTTACAAAGTCATCAGGGAGGTCAGCAGGGAATAGGGGACACTTTTTACCAGAGTGCCCCTCAGGGTTACTAGAAACAATGGACGTAAGCTTCAGAAGAGTAGATTTAGTTTGGACATCAGGAAGAAATTCTTTATGGTAAGGGTTGCCAAAATATGCAATGTGCTTTCAAGGGAGGTGGTGCTTACCCCTATCTTGGAAGTATTCAAAAGGAGATTAGACAAGAACCTGGTTGGGGTTACTTGACCCTAGTGCTCTTTCCTGCTCGGAGCGGGGAGTCAGACTCGATGATCTAATAGGTCCTATCCACCCTAGAAATCTATTAAATCTATAGGTAATGTATGGGGGGGGTATGGCGGGACATGTGCCCCCCACCCAAGATTGGCCCTCACCAACTGGGGGGTGGGGGCACTGAGAGAAATGCTGGTGGCACTTCTGGTTTTGCCACCAGCACTTCCAGTTTTGGGTTCGCAGCTGGCCGCTGGCAGACTACCACCCCCGGTCAGTGAACAGCCACTGGGGGAACCCCCTTTCAGTTGGCAATCAGCTGCTTGTGCCCCCTGCAGATTCAGGAGGCACCAGACACCCATGCTCTTTATGACTCTATGAATGTTTCTATTTTAATAATAATTTGATCCATTATAATCCCAGTAGAATGCTGCAAAATTATATATTACTATTTTTTTAATAGTGAAGAGGCCCATATGGCAGGTAGAAGCTAAACTCACTCTTTTCTGGGGTTTACTTCTACTAACACAGACTAATGATACAATATAATGTTCTGATGAAACCTTTTCCCACATACAAGTGTTCTGATCATTCCTCCCTCAACGCTAGTTAATCCATGCATGAACAGCTTGCAACAGTCAAACCGAATTATAGTTCTTGCAACCAAAAGCCCAGAGCACAGTGGGCACAGACAGAAGTGACAATTTTCGTGTGATCTGGCCCCAGAAAGTGGTCTACACCTGTTAACAAACAGAATTGCACAGCTGCAGACCACTTAAAAGGGCTTGATTCCATGAAAATATGAACCCTCTTTTCAGGAGGGTGCAGATGAACGTGCTCCAAAACCGAGCATGTTCTGTAACTTGTGTTTGCACTACCTTCCAGCCACAAACTGATTTCAGAATGAGGTGGAGGGAAAGAGAGCAGAGGGAGTTGGTCTGGGTTTTTTCAGCTGGTGCGGGGGGAAGGCACTCCAATCCACCTGCCCCACCCTTCTGTTCCCCTTCAGGGAACCCCAAGAAAGAGTTCCCTCTGCTCCTTTTTCTCCCCTCCCAGTCTGAAAACAGTGTCTTGGCTGGGAGAGGAAGAGTGGCATTGCTGTAGAAATTGGGCTGCAGGCTCAAAAGCAGCAAGCAGCTGGAATTCCCAACTCCTAGGCCCAACAGTGAACTTCTGTTTGGTTTGGGGGATTATTGCAACTCAGCACCTCATGCAAAGTGCTATGAGTTGCAATAGAATGCTCTTCTGTCTGTACCTAGTGTCAAAAAATAAAAAAACTTGCCACTATGTGTATGTGCAGTTGGTTGGGATCAACAACAGCTTACAGTTTGAGTTAGCAAATTAGTAATGCATTTGATAACAGAGAATTTGACATCCATACAAAGCAATGGAAAGGAAAACTAAAGTTCTGAAGAGGAACTTGTGGCTTCAGTAGTTGTTAAAGTAAGGGAACGTTCATAGAATTTAATGTACTAGGAAAACCTGAGAACCGTCATGCTAAAGGAAAGAAAGAAAACTTCCCATAAAGAATTACAAAGCCTGTTGTATATTCAAAAGAATATATGAAATGCTACCCCAGTGTAAATTATAATAAAAGTTGAGCAAAGTTCACTAAAATTTCTGTGGAAGTCCCCCTCCCCCCATGATTTGTCCCCTTCTCCCCCCACCCACCTCAACACCATGGGCAACTGGTGCCTCCTGAGTCTGGGGGGACAC
>JAGPOW010001327.1:21982771-22010169 GCA_030014935.1 Caiman crocodilus
GGTGCTCTCCCCTACCCTGGGGGTCTTCAAGAGGAGGTTGGATATGCATCTAGCTGGGGTCATCTAGACCCAGCACTCTTTCCTGCCTATGCAGGGGGTAGGACTCGACGATCTGTTGCGGTCCCTTCCGACCCTAGCATCTATGAATCTATACCCCTATATAGTTTTATTGAACTTGTACCAATTTGTTACAACAGGGATAAAAAGCACACTGTACTTGATATGTACTCAGCTTCCCACTATTATGTTAGCATTCGCATTGTTTTAGCTAACAATTTCATGAACCTACTGGTGACTTTTACGCAATTAAGGTACAACTCTGCTCAGCCTGGAGATTGAATATTATGTTATAAATGAACCAGTATATCAGGAAAAAGATTTTCATATATGGAATCAATTAGTTCCGTATAAAGTCAAGGAAGCCCTGCGGCCTACGTTATGCAGGAGGCCAGACTGGATAATCGCTACTGATCCCATTTCATTTGACAAATAATCAGTGGGAATGGCACAGACCAAAGTGTTCTATTAGAGTTCTCCCTTATGCAAAATTATTCTACTTGCTGAGTTGGATAGAAAAAGTTTGAATCTATCTACATTGAGGACTTGAGACGGTCTTCAGAAGTTTTAATGAGCACCTGGTGTTGAACACAAGATCCAAAGATGTATTCTATAGGATGCCATCAAGCTAACCGGATGCTCTGTAAGGGTAAAAACCTTTTCATCTGGACTGAATAAGGATGTAAACAGAAATATGCATTATTTCAATATAACAAGGGGTGATCATGTTATTCAGTCACCGTGTAGCTCTTTGATTATAGTAATAACATTCTTTCTTGCCTGACAGCTGTCATCCTTTGGATTGCGGAAGGTGAATGATAGCCACATTTGGAAAAAAGGTAGACTACAGACTGCTTAGCACTGACTGCTAATGACTATGCTATTCCAGATTCTCAGTATCATACAGATTTCTCAGATTCATCCTAAAACCCTAGTTTGACCTGGTTCTAAATGAGATAGTGACTAGATAGGCCTGTTACAATGTTCTCCAGCAAAAAAGTATTTAACCCTTGATACTGCTAACATTTATACTTGTACTTAACTTAGAGCCTAAGCTGTCTCACGGGCTTCCAGTGTACATTAAGGGCCTGACTTTTAAAAATTATTTAGGTACACTTTATGTAAGGAAGCGCTTACATACCCAGATCCCATTGAAATCAACTGACTTACCTGTACAAATCAATAAACTCTGATAAGGAGACCCAGTCAGAAGATCATCTACATAAAAAGTGAGTCTCCTAAATATTAATTACTCCTAGAAATAATATCTAAACTAGGATTGGGCAACATATGGCCCATATGGCAGATGATTCGATCTGTCCCATGAGTGCCACCCTCCAATTGATTGGATCTGGCCTATGGCTGCATGGGGCTGTGGCAGGGCGCTGTGGGTGCCTGCCACTTTAGGGGCCTAGAGCTGGCAGCCACCAGATGCCTGATGAGGGCAGCCATTTTGAATCTGGAGCTGCCCATATAAACAGGGCAGTTTTACTGCTGGAGGCCAGGCAAGAGCATTGCCTGGCCAGAGGGCTGCTAGTATCATCTGGAGGTAAGGGAGGAGCTGTAAGGGATGGGCAGGGGGCTCCTGGTCCTGAGTATGACCTAAAAATGCATCCTGCCAGGAGTGGGTGGCCTGGTGGGGCTCCCAGTGGCGCAGGAGCCCCCAGAAAATGCCAGGCCAGTTATCACCCTGGTGAAAGGCAGGTCAAGGCATCTTAACCCCTAGTGGGTTACCCCTTCTTGGAGGGTCTGGAAGGTGGACCTCACAGAGAAAGAGTGAGGCTATAGACTCATGCCTGTCTGAACTTCCCCTGACTGGTCAATGCTGGGGCCAGGACTGGAAGGATTGAAAAGCCAGAGACCCACTGTGAGGAATGCCCAATTGTCGAGGGCCCGGGGTTCTGATTGGCCTGAAGGTGGGCCAGGGCTAGTAAGCTAAAGGTCCCAGGAGGACCACACCTGAAGGGAAGTGGTTCAGGGAGCTATGTTGCCCAGTATGAAGGTGAAATAGACTGCCTAAAGAGAGGAATCCAGGCAAGGTTCAATTAGTAGGATTCGGGGGCCAAGTGTGGGGGTTGGTGATTGTTGAGAACAGCTGGATGCCATCTGCGAGGCTTGGGCTGTGGTGTAGGGAAGGATCCAAGCCACAGATAATGCCCCCTGGCATTGGGGCAGGAAATGTGTAGCCTCCTACTTGATTAACTTCTATTAAATAATTAACAACAAGGCATGGTGGGTGAGAAGGCAGACGGTTAGCCCAGAAACAGGTAGGTGGGCCACTGGGAAGTTGGCCCTGAGAGGACCCCCCTGTTACAGGAGCCAAGCCTGGCCTGGGGCAGCCAGCATGGTGCTCCAGCTCACACACATCAGCCTGGCCCCAACCAGTGTGCACAGCTTCTGGCAAAGCTACTCCCGGTGCAGTTGGTCCCCTTGCTTCCAGTGTAACGCCTCCTCTCTCTCCTGTCTCTACTATGCTGCTCCAGGCTGGGGAGAAGGTGGAGCTGGCTGGGGTTGAGGGGGACACATGGAGCAGAACTTGCCCAGGTGATGCAGTCTGTGCCTGTGCCTGCAGCACTCCTTATAGGGCCAAACCCTTCCCAGGACAGCCTGCACCATGCTCCAGCACATGCCTGATGGCTCAGCCCCAGCCAGCATGCACAGTTTAACAGCTTATCAGCAGATACATGGCAAACAGAACCAAAGAGGTGATACTTCCCCTTTATGCAGCATTGGTCAGACTGCAGTTGGAGTACTGTGTCCAGTTTTGGGCTCTGTACTTCAAGAAGGATGTTGATAGACTTGAGAGGGTCCAGAAAAGGGCCACTCATATGGTTAGAGGCTTGCAGAACAGGCCCTATGAAGAGAGACTGAGTGACCTGGACCTCTTCAGCCTCCGCAAGAGAAGGCTGGGAGGTGATCTCGTGGCTGCCTACAAATTCATTAGGGGCATGCAGCAAGGGATCGGAGATGCTCTGTTCACCAGGACACCTCTTGGGGTAACAAGGAGCAATGGTCACAAACTGGCAGAGAGCAGATTTAAGGTAGATATCAGGAAAAACTTCTTCATGGTAAGGGTGGACAAAATTTGGAATGGACTTCCAAGGGAGGTGGAGCTCTCTCCTTTACCTTGGGGGCCTTTAGGAGAAGGCAGAATTGGCATCTGGCTGGGATCATCTGACCTCAGCATTTTCCTACCTAGGCAGGGGGTTGGACCTGATGATTTATTGAGGTCCCTTCGGACCCTAGCATTTATGAATATATGAATCTCCTCCTCATCCCCCAGACAGCTCCTAGAACCTAGTGCTTAGGCACCCCCCACCCACACATCCCTCATGGGGGAGGGGCATGGTGGGAGTGAATCGCTTGTCCTGCTCCTGAACACCACTCCCCATCCACTGCACCATGGTCCCACCCTACATAGGGAGTTTTGGTGAGTGCTTGTTTGTGGGGGATGGGGTGCTGATCCAGCCCACAACAGCTCATCAAAACTCTGTGTGGCCTGTGGGCTCAAATAATTGTCCACCCCTGATCTAAACCTAAATGACCTGAAGCAAATATTTTTCTGTTTTTCCCCCAGACATAACTGATAGGAAGGTGGCGCAACACTGAACTAGTAGTAATACAGCATGCTGCCACAGGGAAAGTCCATTTTAGATTGTAGGCTGTGACAGGTCGCTTTCCCCAGCGCCACCTTCTGGATCATCTGCACCTTACACGGGGCACCCTTGGAACTCTCTTGGACCTCTGCTGTCCCGCTCTAATCTCACCTGCCATGTCTTGATGTAGTATGTGAACGGGAGACTACCGATCCTACTGTGTATGTTGGGGGTCTCTCCTATAAGGTTCTGACCCCATACCCAAGGCTTATGGGCTATGCGTGGCTCCTACCACCCCAATACCATGCCCCAAGCCTCACAAATGGAATAGACATTGTTCATTCTCTCTCGGTCTCCCTCCTTTCATGCCCTTCTCTCAGGGCCTTCTCTGTAAGGCTGCCCTTCTCTCGGGCCTTCTCTGTAAGGCCGCCCTCCTCTGGGGCTCTTCTACCATGCCGCCCCCTCTCGGGTCTTCTACCATGCCGCTCCCTCTCGGGGCTCCTTGGTAATGCTGCCCCCCTTCTCCGGGGCTCACCATGCCGGCACTGGGGCTTCTCCACAATGCCCCCTTCTCTGGGGCTTCTCAGCTGCCCCTCTCTGGGGCTAGGGTCTATACACCCCGAATACTGTGCCCTCACTAGCATTGGGGTCCCCACACTAGTGCGAGTTCCCTATGAGGCTGCCTCCACCCCCTGATAGCCCCACCCAAACCTCCGGTCATAAACAACATAACAAAACACAAGCCCCTAGGTTATAACGTAACTTAAAGCCGCCCGGCTTGTAGCCGTCATCCTTTACCCGGCTTGGGCTGTACCTGCGGTTCTCACATCATTGCTCGGGGAGCTCCTTCCTCTCTGGCTGCTGGCAGAGAACTGCTGCCTGGTCTCCTGCCTGTGTTTTACATAGAAGCCAGGCCCTGCCCCTTCTTGTCAGCTAGCCAGGCAGGTGCGGATCATTAGCTCCCTCTAGTTGCCTCAGTAACCGGCACCTGAGGAGTCTTCCCCACTTTCTCAGTAGCAGGCACTATAGTGCCCTGCTACATAGGCCTATCCCTTTTTCTTAGGCTAGTAGAAGTTAGAAAAACTAATCCCAGGGATGAAGACAGCACAACTCACTCTACTGCCCCCCCAGGCAACTGATGGAATTGATACAATCCAGAGGGAAGGATAGCTTAGATCAAGACTGAAGGTGGTAATATAGGGAAAGAGGCAATATGATAGGAAAAGCAATGCCCTGAAGCAGGAATGGGCATTTAAGTACATGGGACCAACATGAAATGAAAACAACTGAAGAGCAGAAGTAAAAAATGAGTTAAAATGGGCTGAAATAACTAAAAAGTTTAAGTAATTCTCTGCAATAGAAAGATGTCAGGGAACTTGATAATAATGTTCTACTTGACAGTGGTGAGGCTGATGTTATTATATGAAGTGGAAATGTTGTCAATGAGAAGGGAAGACAAAAAAAAAAAATCACTCAAGTGAACTGAGATGAGAATGCTAGGGTTGATATTGGGGGATTTATTGAAAAACAGATCACAAAATGATAACATCAGAACAATCTGGTGCAAGGAAGTTTTCTGAGAGAGCCAGGGAGGATAGACTTAGATGCTTAGGGCATATCCTGTCAGTGATGGTGATCCCTCACAGTTGAGGATAATCACTCCCATGGGTCAAGTAAAGGATTGTAGATGAGTCCGTTGATGGCTAAGGTGGCCAATCCTACAGCCACAGACTCTCTGGAAAATGCCACAGGTGGTGGTTAAAGGGAGGGTTGGACCACAAATTTCTTGGTCTTATTACCTTTACTTTTCCTGCCTCCAGACTAAGACAACTTTCCACAAAGTAAGATGTGCCTTCTCTCACAAGGGATTTACATGTAGACTTGTCCCACGCTAGTTTTTCCCCCTTCATGGTATCATTGCCATACTTCTTAATGTTCACATTAATGGTGTCCTTGAAGCATTTTCTCTGGCCCCTGTGTGCCCAGTGTCTTTGGCTAAGTGGAGAGTGTAGCAGTTTTGGTATACATACATCAGACATGCACACAATGCTCTGTCCACCACAGCTGATGTTGAATAGGCAGTGCTTCCAACCGGTGGTGGTTGTGATGCGAGGACACTGGCATCTGTGATGATTCTCCCACTTTATGCCACAGATTTGGTCATGGTGTTCCAGGCTTTTTAGGTGGTCCCCTGGAGGCCACCCAAACTTCGCAGATGTAGAGAAGGGTTGGGATTACCATAGCCTTTTATAGTAGGAGTTTTGTTCAAGTCCTGATGTCATGGTCTTTAAATACAAAATGATTCAGTCTTCTGAAGTCAGAGCTGGCATAACAGATTGCATATTGAGTCTCTTCATTGATGTTGGCTTTCTTTGAGAGACGGATGCTGAGATATGCAAAATGTTCCAACATTCTCCAGCTCCTGTCCATCAAGGAGGCTCTGCTGGGGGAGTTGATTGTACCAGACCAGGCTGATGAAGCACCTTTGTTTTTCCAATGTTAAAGGTCTCAAGATTGTTGATTGTAGCAATGTTGTCTAAGGACATAGGCAAGGTTCTTTGGTTAAATGTGATATCTTTTATTAGACCAACTAAATAGTTGGAAAAATTATTCTTTGCAAGCTTCCAGGCACAAACACCTTTCTTCAGTTATAGTTACTACAGGTACAGCATAGTTAAAGCTACTGCGGCTCAAAACATCAGTCTGCTGGTGTTGTGTGTGCTCTCCTGATGGAATAGAAGCCATAATACAAAATGCAGGTCTGTGAAAATGCAAATACATGGCAGTCAGAATCAGAGGGAATGGGAGACAATAGGTGTCAGACAACTAGGTGGGGGGGAGTGGGGGATGTTGATTAGGTGATAGAATGTACCTAGTAAAATGCCGATGGGTTACCTGAGGATCTCAGATGGCAGACAGGTTATAAATGTGCCATAAATCAAATGTCTATATTTAGTCTACGATTTTTTGTATCCAGTTGATTTATGAAGTAAAGTTCATAGGCTTATTTATGAAAGGTGTTTGGTAAATTCCCTTTGAGGATTAGAATTGGAGAGTGTGGTTGTCTTGAGAGAAGTATGCACCCACAGGTAATTGGCTATTTTTTTATTTGATAGATTTTCAGTGTGTGTTCATTCTGGTACACAGTTATTTGGTTTGTCCTACGTATTTTCCATCAGGGAATTTAGTACACTGGATGAGATGTATAACATTTCATATACATTTGCTGGTATAATATCCAGGAATGGTGATGCTTCTGTTGTGGTGCGTGGTTATTGTGGGAGTGGTGGAGATGTGTTGGCAGGTTTTACGTTTCTTGTCCTGGCATGGTCTAGATCCATTTGCTGTGCTTTGGGCCATAGGAAGTTTCCTTCTGATGAGGTTGGTGAGGTTTGGTGCTTGTTTAAAGGCTAGTATGGCTAGTTCGGGAAAAATCTCTTTAAGAATTGGGTCATCTTCTAGTATGGGTTGCACTTATTTGAGGATTTTCTGTATAAGTCCCAGGGAAGGAATGTATGTCTTAACTAATGGTGTGTAATTCATGAGGATTTCTCCCCTAACCCTACCTCCCTGTCTCACGCTTATTGTCTCCCATTCCCTCTGATCCTCATTGCAATGCATTTACATTTTCAGACACCAGAAGACTCCCTGTGACTGAAGAAGGGTGTTTGTGCCCAAAATCTTGCAAAGAATTTCTGACACAATCATATAAGTTGTAGTATTGACAGAAACTGAAAGGAAGATGATGACAAGGTTGACATTGAAGGATGGACCTAAAAGAGACATGAATGAACTTAAGGTAAAGATACCACTGATTAGAACAAGAAAGGAAGAAGGAGCCAAGCAGCCAACCCTACCATTGACTTGATTAGAAAGCTGAAACAAAAACCAGAGAGATATGGGAAAAAGAGAGAAGGGATAAAGCAAAAGGGACTCTGAGAGACCTTCTCCCTGTGGAGAAAAAGAGTGAGCTCTGGGTCTTGTGTTACACTCTTAGGGAGGTTACCACTAGTGTTTTTGAGAAGAGAACCTTAATGAGAATAGCAAACACTCACATATGATCCCACTTCATAAGCTTAAAGGAAGGTAGTAGACCTGAATACCATTATAGCAACCGTTAATCCAAATATGAGCCTAGTCAAACTTGACTCTACAAGTCCAAAGAGTAAAAATGAGTTAAACTTGGAACCTACACAGCTGTTCAATTTTGATTAAATACCTACTGTGTGTTATAATCATGGCAATATGTATATGCATTTCCCTGTAGTATTTGATTGTAGGTGGCCTTTCATTTCTGTATCTTTATTTTACATCCTTTCTCACACATTCATTTAAGATGTAAAGTTCCAAATGTTTGGGTGCCTAGTTGGAGAACTTGTTTGTGTATAAATTTATAAATTTTGATCTGAATTATGAAGTTGTTGCAATGGAACTGTTGTATCACAGCTTACTTCAGTAGATCTGGGCCATCCATTTTCTATGAGAGCTGTGGAATCTGAGACAAGGGACAATAGCAGACATAATGGCCATCAAGTCCAGTGGAAATGAGCTGGTTAACTGGGAGAAACAAGCTTTTCCAAACCTCTCTGCAGGAAGTGGAGAATGAAGAATCAATAGAAAAATGGAACCAAGATGTTGATACTGGCCTTTAAAAATTAAAATCACAAAGTGTGGGTCATTCACAGGACACTCAATACGACACAAGGCTGAGAGAAGAAGGGGGTCATGCTTCCATATAGCAGCTTTAACAGTAAGACCAAGCAAAGTGAAAGGCAGCAAACTGATCAGATGCAGGAAAACAGACTTCATTATTTAATTGGGGATAGTCTGCTTTAAGTGGGGGGATCAGACTAGATGACCTCTTGGGGCCCTTATACCAATCCTAGTTTTCTAAGGAGAAGCTGTGTGCAGGATAAGGAAGTTTGAACTCCTGAGAGGACTTTGCTCAAACTCTTCAGGGACATGCACGTAGGTTTATTTATTTTATATGACTCCGTCCCTCTCTAAGGCTAAGGATTCCCTGTACAGTTAAATTGTGAACCTAGAGCAACCATGCAATATGAATTCTAGTGCAGTTTGAAAGATTATCCTTAGTTTTACATACAAGGTGGTTGGATTGTGACAATTTGCTTCTCAGAAGTGGGTATGTGACAGAAGGACTACTATAAACCCTGCCAAGGGCAATGCCTGGCTCTGTTTAGACTCAGGACAGCTAAAAGTCACAGGATGCAGAGAAGTGGCCTTTAAAAAAATAGCATAATAGCCAATCACAGTGAGCTCTGTCAGGGCTGCATAGATGTTGCCTAAATTGAAGTGTGAAGGGGCTTATATAATCTTGCAATTAAAGAGCCAATGACTCAACATCTTCAATGATGCAAGAACAAGCCTGTCAAAACCATGTTAGGAGTAAGTGGCAGTTACATAGTATTTGATGAATGCTTTGATTGAAATTCCCAGCCTTCCTTGAATGTGACCTGAAGGTTCTTTGATCTGTTTAAAACCTGAGGCAACATTGCCTCCTTGGAGACAAAAGAATGTTTTTTTCTCCTGTCATCTCCTTTGTCTCCCCAACTTTCCAATATGAAAAGTACATTCATGTAACAGAAATATGCACCATGCTGTTATTAATTTTTTTAAACAGAAACAGGGTTTTTACCCACAAAGTAAAAGCAAGAACAAACAACACTTTAATGAAAGAACAAACTTAGCAGGATGCAAACTTACTACCGCTGCAATCAAAGGCTGACAATTGATCCCCGAGGCTCTGCAATCATTCATTGAAACTTACAGAATAGCGTTAGAACATTTCCCTTATCCTTGTGGAGCTCCAGAAATGCTATCATTTCATTTGTAATGTTTCCATGTCCTACAAACATCAGACAAGACGTGTTTCCTATCCTTGGTTTCTACTCAGATCTATGTCCAAACAAAGCAACTGTCACATAGCATTTAATTTATCGTGGCATTTCTCTTTCAGAAAAAAGTGAGATCAGGGCAAAACTGCTGTCTTATGTATTTCTGCTTTAAATCTGTCTGTAAATGAGGCCCTTGTTCACATGGAGTTCTGGAGGCATTGTAGCTGGCTTTGTATACATATAAAACAGAGGGAAAGGGCAACATAAGCTGTCCTCATGCTTGCCAAACATCCTTTTGGACCAGCTGCACCATTGATACAGCAGTGTTGATGCCGAGTTAGACAGCTTGGAGATGGTGACACAAAGTTGGGTTATCCATGAAACCCAGTCGGCAGTAAAAGGAAGCGTACACTGTAGTTCTTTCAAAGGTTGGCAGAGCTCCCATTTCTAAACCCAACCTGCACCCCACCTCCCATCAGCAACATTTTTTAGCTTAAATGTGATATTTGTGCTTAAAATTTCACATTTAGCTTAAAATGTGAATTTTTTAGCTCTTTAATGCGATATTAAGGAGAACTATTCTATATCAAATCCAGCTCGAATAAAGCTTCAGTGCTTAGCATTTTCATAACAATATCCCAAATTCTTCCTCTAGTTTTGGTTCCTAATGCACATATGGCAGCAACAGCACTCTCTCTCAAAGTGAGCTCTTAGTTCTCCTATGTGGCTCAAATATACAACATGATATTTCTTGCTCAAAGTCATGTGCCGCAGCAGTCTCAGTTCCTGGCTCCAGTAAACTTTCCATTTGAGACTTTCTAACAGACTACGTGCACTCATAAATATCATTTTCAAAATTTAGGCTCCAGACTTCACAATGGTCCCAAACACCTATGTATGATAGTTACTTATTTTATTTATTTGAAATATTAAGATTGTCCCCATTTTTCCAGTATCACTATCAAACTTTAATTGGATAGATTTGTAACACCTGTTAATTTCTCCAGCCCTTTCACTAATCATTGCAGAGAGATGGTTTTTGCAGACACTTTCAAGAAACATAACAGGCTTTTGCAGAAATTGATAAATTCCCCAAAATACACAGATTCAGATTCTGGAGAGTCTAGTGCAAATGACTAGCTTCCTTTCTCCTCTCTCCAAATATGACCTGATGACAATTGTAGGAAGATTCACTAAAAAGGCAGTACAGAAGAAAATTTTGCTAGACATGGCTTATTCAGAAATCCCCAAATAATAGGACAAAGTAAAGAGTTTAAGATCAAGAACCAAATAATAACCTAATTACTTATCCTAATAATTTTGTAGCACTAGATATAATGCAGAGGGAATCCCTTTAAGACCAACAGAGATGTCTAACCAGGATATTGATAGACAAAGGAAAATGTACTGTCTTTGCCCCATTAGGCTAACAACCATAGAAAGGATCCACAAATGAGATTTGAATATGAACAGGGTGATAAAACTGACAAGTAGCTAGATGTTAGAGAATCCCACAGAGCAGAACAACACTAACAAGACTTCTTGTTCCAGACTCAGTGTGCTTCTTTTCCTCTTATCATGTGTCACTTTCTTGTGTTCGTTTGCTGAGGCAAAAGCTAAAAGCAGCTTCTTATGTTGCTAAGGCAGCTATTCATTCTTCTTGTACTGAGCTAGAGGTATTCTAAGCTGGGAAGTGGTATGAAATAGTCAGCTCACTCACATGGGACAAAACATACTCTTTCTTACATCTGTGATTAAATTTCCTGTTTCCTGATGTTCTTATTGTAAAGAATACTGATTGGGGATGAAGTTTTCATTATTCCCATGACCACTTAGGGTATTTATTTGTGAAAGGGAATATATCTATGTATCTATCTATACATACTAATATAAATGCTGATTACATAAGTGGGATATGTGTGATATTGGTAGGAGGGAACTAATTCAAGGAAATAAAACATTCTACTGCTTAGCTTTTGGAATATCAAACATTAGTTATAAATAAGAATCAATCTGAAAAGTCTTTAGTAGTTCATATGAATTTATTTTGCATAACTGTAATAGAAGCAATGAAAGGTATTTGAGAAAGTGAAGTACGAGACAAATAATGGGATGGAGAATACATGGACACAAATATATTTATTCCACACAAATAGGATAGTGGGTTTTTAATACATTCTAACAACAGTAAATGTACATGATTTGTAGGAAGTTTGGGGCATGTTGTATTGTAGGTTATAGTGTAGTAAGCCAATTATGGACTCCTATCTTAGAATTTCCTAGACATCTACTGCTAATTAATGTTTTACATTTCTAAGGTATGGCTACACACTAAGTTAGCTGATCTTTCACCCAAATCAATTATTCTTAAAAATGTTACTTTCCATTGTTGAAAAAAAAAAAAATTAGCAGTCACTCAGGGCCAGAACCTACTCTACCTACTAGATGCTTACATGCAGTCCTCTTCCACCCTGTTTAAGACCTGAAATCTATTAACACATTTGCTTTTGTAACAGGGTGTCAGATTAGGTTTAAAACTGGGGCAGAACAGAATCACACTGGCAATTAACAGACAGAGTAGGGTCTGACCCTAACAGTTTGGGGTTTTCAATTTTTACCCCTCTTAAGATACTAAAGAGTGCCTGGTTCTTTACAAAGTGATTGCCACCTCATCTCCAGATCCTTTAAGCTAAGTACAGACAGTCAAAAAGCCTGAGGCTTTCAATTCAATCTTTGCAGCTTAGTCTAAAATGCAGAGATTGAACTGATAAGGAAGTGAACAGACATTCACTTTTGATTCTAGAAATGCAACTATATGCCTGCAGTGGCCCAGGACAGAAGCTGTAGGGGTGGGGGGAGAGAAGAGTGTGGAGAGAGGGTACAGGGCTAGAGCATGGCTCCCTACTTGGCTGGAGCAGACAATTTGGATCACGGCTAGCCCACCCGTCCTGCAAGGAGAGGGGTTGTGACAGAGGTGCAAAGCATCCTGGGACTGTGGGACTTAACTTGAATCTGGAGGGGATCTGGGACAGAAGTTCAATAAACCAATTTAACCTATATCAGTTAAATCTGATACTACATCCATCCAGGTTTTTTCATCTTAAATTGGTTTTGGCCATTTTGAAAGCAGTTTATGCACACTGAACTTTTGCTATGTTACAGATTTGAACCAGTTTCCAATCACTTATACCAGTGTATATGTAATTTCTATCTCTAGCCTTAAAGTGCTTCAGGCTGGATGCTCAGGCACTGCAAATGACACCATAGTCCTGGGCATTTCCTGTGAAAGACTGGTCGAAAAGTAAAGATATTTTTCCATTGTGGAAAACAATACCTGCAAGACAAGATGCCCAGCAAAACGTGGGACACACATGGAGCTCAAAACAATATCTAATCTTCTTTTCTGGGGGCCATTTACTCTTTATTTGTATGTAAATGTTTCTACTTCTCCATTTCTCAAGCTCCACACAAATATTCAAAGCAAGTCTCATTTTGCCATTTATTCTAGTTACATAAAGCACCCAGCTGAATTACATTTATGTCAAGGGTATGAGTCAAGCCCAAAGAAGTCAATAGGGTTAGTCAACAGAGGAAAGTCTTTGACTTCAGTTCAATTTGGATCAAGTTCTAAATGTATTTTTAGTCATCCTAGATATTACAAAAGAAACAGAAAAATGGGCAAAAATCATTTATGCTTCACAAAGCTTTAAGGCAATGATGCTTAGCACAAAGAACTAAAGAATTATTGCAATTCATATGGCAGTGAATACTAATGCAGTAAACATGAAGATTTTTTCCTGTTGTCTCTACCCTGCATTATGGATTACAGAATATGTGCTTGTTCAGTGCAGCTTTATCTAGTCTGAAAAAGAATGCATTTTTCTCCTAAGAATAAGTTCTAGCCTGTTAAACTGCCCCTCCATAGCTGTTAGCATCAGCACCCTTGTGTAACACCCCTCTACCCTTGTTTAAGTTTTAAGTATTACTTTCCCCTCTATCCTTGACTTTTTCTTTCTAGTGCCCATAGCAACATCTACTGGTAGCATAATTTGATTGCTTCTTTGTAACAGTCCAGTGAACATGACACCCCGTGATCCATTATGCACATTGATTTTATGTTTTCTAAAAATTACTTATCTTTAGAAGCATCTCTCTCCCATATTTAATCATTATGGGGATTTTTTTCCCGATTAAATGCCCATAATTCAGTTTGCATATTACAAGCATATTTCTTTGGATATGGAAGAATTTCTTCTTTAAGACTTTAGATATTAACTTTCAAGGTACACAGGGAATTCTCATGCTCATGTAATTTTAAAAAGTGCCAGCACTGTCTGGAGATTGGCATTGTACATGCAAGGGATGTGCAGCTTACCCAACATGGCTTGGCCAACACCTTTCTGTCCAGACCAGCAGCACCTTCTGTTTCATATCTGAGTTTCTTTAGAACATAGTTTTTTTAGCCATGATCACTTTTGCTAGATGATTTTCACATGCTGACAAATTTGCAGGGGGACTATGAAGAACACTGTGTAATTGCAGAAAACACTAGAAAAATATTTGAAAATATTTTAAAGTAGCCTGGATTTACAGGCTGAAGTGTCCTTGCAAGCATAGCTGGAGAATTTTCACAGTGGTATAAGAAATATGGACTTCTCAAAATTTCTGGAAAGTCACTACTTAACCTTTGGAGAAGGGAATGGGGCCAGGTCACCAATCCTTTTAAAGACAAAAAAAGTAGGAGGTCCTTGGCAGAACTGCATGCACAATTTAGCATTTGGTTCACTAGCAATTCTTAAACAAAGTGGAGAAAACCATTCACTTTGGTCAATAAGGGCCAATTTTTTTTACTTTTTTTCTTTTAAGTTTTAGCATTTAAGCAGATCCTTAAGTCCATCCTGTTCAGAAGAAAAACCACTTAGGCACATACTGAGTGAGTTAAACTTACATTGCCATAGTGGCACATTGACAATGTTCAACACTTTATTCCTTGAAGGAAGACAAGAGTGTAATACTTTCCCCCCAAAATAGGCATGATCAGCTGTAAGATAACTTTATAAATTGCAACCTCTTCACAGTGCTCAAGAGAATTTAAAGAAATACACCTTATAAAATGTGTACAATAGATTATCAATTCAGCTCAGGGACTATTTTAGAGTCTGAAAGAACAATGAAGAAAGGATAAATGTAGTATTTAAATTAGGTTATGAAAATCTCCATGGAGCCTCTGAAGGGAAACTATATAAACTGCTTGGCTGCAGTAAGTGATTTAGATGATTTTTTACCCTCATGAAAAAGTCTTATAGGTTGATTATATTGCACTGGAATTGTTTGCTTCTTTAAAATGTCAAGAAAAGATTTTATAACCTTGGAAAAATATATTCCCTCTGACATTTCTTCAGCTGAAAGCCATGTAAATTAAATATAGTTTATGCTGCTAGCACAGATATAAATTCTATGTGCTGTTTAGTTAAATTCTTTTAATATTTTTTTCTAAAGGCTCTTTCTTTGGCAAAATTTTCATGTGTGCATCCATTTTGTAAACAGGTTCATTTGTATATAGCAGCATTTTCACAACAGTAAGCTGCTAACAGCAGTATTGGTTATCATTTTCCCTTTGGTAATAAAGAATGCAGTATCATGCATATTTTATTTATGACAGTGAGCTGTACCAGAACAAGATGAATAATTTTACAACTTAACCTAATTTTACATTTTCTTATCAGAAAAAGACCAAGTAAAAAGCACAACGTGTATTGTTTTAAAAAAGAAGTCTTATATAGCATATGCTCATGTTTGAAGGGTTTGAATGCCCACCATTTTTCTTTTTCAGGAACACAGCTGGATAAGTATTCTTTTTGACAGTGGTAGAGAATATAATTAACCTAAATAATACATTCTGGCTTCTAGAAATGTTTGCCAGGTCTTACTTTGACCAAGTACCAGCACTCAGTAGGAACAGTTACTGTTTTCTCTTTCTAAAGCAGGGGTTTTAAACCTTTTTTAATAAGAATACCCCAGTGGTTGGATGCAGAGTAGGGAGGAGTAGCTGGTTGTGGAGCGGCAACAGCGAAGGGTGGTGGGTAGCCCAGAGAGGCATTGCTGTCCTCTCTCTGTTCCTCCTCCCCCCCTCCAGCCCTGCTCCTGGGAAGTGGCAGCATGGGGTGGTGGGTGACAGCACTCCATTCCCACCCACCTGCATGTACCCCCTAGGGCCTTCCTAAGTACCCCTGGGGGTACGCATAGCCCCAGCTGACAACCCCTGCTCTAAACCATGACATGAGCTCCATGTTTTAGTATTGTACCTCATACTAAAAGTTATAAAGAGGCAAAGAACCACCCAGTACTTCAATGTCATCCACATTATTACTGGGGTCATGGCATCCAAATTATTTCTCAAAAAACATCCGTAAATGCACTAAGGAACTTTCTAAGTTGCATGTGCAAAGAATTTATATTAGGGGGGAAGGGTTTAACTTCAGGTATCTTTGTCCTGCTCCCACTGGCTTGCTCCAAAGCAGACTTAGGCACCAGAGGGTTCAGCAAGCTCTCAGTATCAGTCAACCAAATGACAAGACTGTAAGAACCTAGTTTGGCTTGTGCCAAATACATGTAGTTGTGAAGCTTTAACTCTTGTCAGCTTATTAACTGATTTTGCCAAACCAAGGCCTCATATAAGCAACTTGCATTGCTCCTGAATGTGTGTTACATGGCTAGGATGTCCCCTGGTGAATACCAACAGAGAGACTGAATGAGTCAGAGCAGAGGATCAACAAGCAACATGACTGCTTACTCTAAATAAATCACTAATAAGCGTTCAACATCAGGATACCACACACTTGACTTTCTACTAACACCCTAACTTTTGGTCTCTTAGTTTGTCATCATCTGTCCATATCATTTCTTTTAAAAGAAATTTTAAACTCTGCAGGAAGGAGAATCTTCTGTTCCATAGTGTCATAGCATGAAGTACAATTAAGCCCCATCCCCAGTTTTGTCATTACCCTGATATAAATGCATAATAAATTATAAGGCACAACATATCTCGCTGGTGCTGGCTTTCACTTGTTAAATTATTTTTCACTCCAACATCAGACAAAAAGTGTGTTTGATTATTAGGGACAGGCACGTCAGATTGTTTATACAAACTATCACCTGCACAGCTGAAAGCCATAGGGCAATATCTAAAAGACTCTTCACGCAGAGTTTGAATTCTTATTCTATTATACAAAAAGGAGCTTTCAGTTACATGGACTTCTTTCCAGTAACACATTTATGATGAGAGGTGCACCTTAAGCAAACACACACTAAAGCATCTATAAAACATAGTAGTTTAGTTTAGTATTTCAGAAAAGAAAAGATGCTAGAATGACAGTATATCATAAAATAAGTACAAACACCAACACACATACACACTCACACATCTTCTCATAGATTTCATTTGAAGAAAGAGATATTTCTCTTCCAAGTGCACAGTTTTAAAATATTGTCCTCAAGTAGGAAAGATAAAGTTAAATTTTACCTTCGGAAAATCACCCGGAGGCATTCCAACTCGCATCCAGAGAGCATTAGGTAGAGGGTGTGGAGTTGTTTCTGTTGCTACTGTCAGTGATAAAGACTCAGAAAAGCACTTAAGCATGTGTTTAACAGAAGCCTGTACTTGAATTCTACTGACTTTATCTGCTGAGATTTGGATATGTGCTTATGCAGCTTTTGTGAATAAGAATGCTTTTCTGAACTGAGTTCACTGATCTGTTCTGCAGACAGAGAGGAAGTCTCCTGTAGTATTACATTTACTTTTAGCAAAATATCACACTGGAGACATGCCCAAAAGCTTATCCAACACCTCTTCCCAACTATACAGCCAGTCCAAGTAAACCTATCACAAATAAAACAAACATTTCTCAAACATTTTCTGGATCATCATGGCTACAACTTGTGCTCCAACCCTACCACATTGGAGATGAGCAGTTACTGATTAAGTCACTAGCTGGGGGCAAGAAAGATCATGCCTAAATTTGGGAGTCTTTAACTTGATGGCATGTTTTTAAAGATGCAATTGGCTTCCATTTGGTTTTGGCACAGCATGAATTATGGAATTTGTGCTTTCAGGTGATAGAGAAGTCTGATTTCCTGCAGTGTTTTACTAGGGAGGGGGTTTATTTGTTTTAGGGTTTTTGCTGGTTTTGCTTTAAGAGAGACTAGAAGGACCCTTTCATTCCAGAACTCTGTTCATTTGCCCAAAATGGATGTTGCAGCAGTTCTGACAGCTTGCTTTTTCAGATAAGCTCTTCAGATGAATTGACTAGAAGTGCTGGATCATAGTATAACACTACAGAGGTAAAAGAACACCAGCCACATACCATACAGTGTGAAGAGCAAGTGAATTGAGTGATCATTTTTTTGTCAGAGGTGGATCCACTGATGAATCCAACAAGTGGCTTAGAACTCCCTGTTTGTACTTAGCTAGCTTAATGCCAAGAGTGCAAAGACAAAAGGTTTGATGAAAATGGGTCTGTTATCATCTCCTTTACAGCTACAGTGAAATGACACCAAAGGAAACGTCTGGGCACCAGTGACTATTTAGAGCTTTTAAATAGAAAAAAAAGATATAACTACTCCACATTAATCAGAGTCTTTAACTGGGACAGCTGGGAGTGTAAAGGAGTGGAGGAAGGTCAGTGTGGGGAAGTTTGAAGGACTGCCGTGTATATGATATTCTACAGATAGAGCTTTAGTCTCCAAGGCTGCTAACTCATCCCATTCCACAAGCATTAATACTTAAAAGAAAGCGAGGAGAGAAGTCTTCCTCCTCGGGCAGCATCCCCACTCTAAAGGAGCGCTTCGGCTTTGAACTGCTTATTGAAATTCAAATTAATCTAGAAGTTTCAGAACAACACAGCAGCAATTTCAGGTGCTTTGATTTATCCATGGTTTTTAGAAGCATACAAGGTAAGTAATCACTATCCTAAGTAGATAGAACAGTTTGCAGATGTCATGTAACTTGTACCATCTCTTATCTGGCGGATGCCAGCATTATTAGCCTATTCATGTTTAGGAGCATGCAGTGATCCCCAGCTGCAATGCCTTTCTGGTCTTTTCCCCCAAAGAACAGAGTAAAACAGTCAAATACCATCTATCTGTGCTAATTTGCTAACAACAACAGATACTGAGCAAGGCACAGAGGTACAATTAGAGGAGAAAAAGGGTATGAATGCAGAGAAAGAATGGTCTTATGCCAATTTGAAAAAATACCAGCTGTGAGGCTGGCACCATTCTTACCATCACTTGAGGACTGGCTGCATACAGAACAAACAGGAGACATGGGACCTACCCCAAGGAGCATATCACAAATTAAGGTCAGAAGGCTAGTAGACCTGACTTCAAATGTACAATGCACCAAATATCTGGAAGGTAGTTTTTCAGACAGGCTGCATAAAAACTCTGACAAGGTGCTGGGGAAATACAGCACAGAATACAACACAGAATAGCAATTTTCAAGCCAAATAGTTGCTGCACTATGGTGGAAAGGACCTTGCTATTGGAATGAACCACGCAGAAAAAACAGAGTAGTGCTTTCTGGGGTCCTGGCTTCTTTGCTTGCAAGTTACTTTTTAAAAGCACAACTAACCTCTCAAAAAACTTTGGAAGAATCTAAATTCATTAAAGCTAAAGAAACACATACATAACAGGTCTTCAAAAGGAAACTGATTTTAGAAATTGAACTAAAAAATCTGCAGTACTCTTTTACTTCCTCACTCTGCTCGATCGCACAAGTTCGTTTTCTGGCCTTCTCCCTTTTATACAGTGTATAGTTCATGTACCCTCAATCTCTCCTTCAAGGCTCTACAGAGTTGGGCTGTGCCTCTGCCACTACTTGCATTTCTCTTTGTTGCTTCTCTCACTATGCTCCTGCTAGTTCCCCTAACAAGCAGCATTTAGAGTAGCCTTTCTTGCTAACTACCCCATTTTTGTTTCAATTTATGCCTTAAAACCTGCTGCTTTAAGGATACCTTCTCAGGTTCATCTCTGCACCAACATTAATGGCTGGTCATCTCTTGTTTGGTTTGTTAATTCCACAGTATGTAACAGATGTGTTTCCTTTTTTGAGATGTTTCCCATCTCGGTCAGAGCTTTGGCCTTATGGGAATAATCTAATTGCAAGGTGAAGTAGTTCTGGCTGCTCCCAGGCTGGAACAATTTTCTGTCGAATTATTTATTTCACAAAGAGGGGAAGGAAAAAAAACTCAAATTATATCACAAGTCAGACCAAAATCAAATGCCCTTTTATAAACTCCACTAGTAAAGACAAACAAACGGTCCTAAAAATAGACCACCTACCTACCTCCCCAACAAAAAAAGCAAACCTCTGCAACAACTTTTTCCCCACAACAAGCCCTCTGCTAGCTCTTTCTGAGCTTTCAAAGTACAATGTTTATAATTACAGCTATATTACCAAACAACTCACAGGTGAGTAGGGACCACTTCCTACCCTAATTAGCCTAGCAAGACCCTTTGTAAAATTGGATCCAGATGCACTCTCAGTTTCTACCGATCAGAAGTGGCTGTTCTGCCTCATTTGTAAGCTATAGAAGAGAGTATCAGAGTCAAGAGGTCCAGTAGCTGAAAGCTAAGTAACACCAATTGCAAAATAAGTCCGAGATGATAGAACAGAGGGAACACAGGACTAATTCCAGCTCACGTTCATGTTGTAACACTCCACCTCCATTCACATACCTGTACCAGAGTATCTTGCAAATTCCCACCTCAGTTCTACTGTCAGTGGATTGTCCTGCTATCTTGATGGGAACAAGAACTGGCCTTCACTCTTTAAAATGAACCTGTTGATTCCAGAACAAAACATAGATGAGATTAATATGAGCCTGAACTGAGTACCCACCACAAAACAGGGATGCTTACATATTATAACCAAAGGATTTCTTTGTTGGCAGCCCTATATACATAGAATCCACGTCTGCTTCCTTTTCTCTATGAAACAACATATGTAGTGCATAGTTGAATATAGTGGGGATCTCCAGCTAGCTCAGGGCTATGTGCAACTGACTAAAGACACTGCCTTAACCTCATGCCTGGTCTGGGTGTTGTTTGTTCACCAGATTTTGATTTAGTTACACTGCTTAAGTTTGTGTGTGAATAAGACTTGCTCTTTGTATCTTCTTCCACACAGTGGGCCTCAACTATGACCAAGCCAACTTGGGAGAATTTTCTTATACTTTCTTTACTTACTTTCATAGACAGATGTAGGATTTTGAAGCAGGGGGATGCAGAAGCAGCAGCTGGGGTTGCAGATAGCTGCAATCCTCTGCTCTCAGCCTCCCCACTACTGGGGTGGAAGGGAGGGCTGTGTAAGGCTTTGGACCTCAGTTTGGATCCAGAGAAGATTGGAATACTTCAGACACCGAAGCAGCATGTCTGGATCAAAGCACTGGATTCTTCCGGGTTTCCAAAGCATTTCAGAGCTTCCAAACTGTTCCAGAAAAGCTTCGGACCTGCTTTGGAGATCTGGCCATAGGGTATAATGGGGAATCAATGAAATATCTATAATTTTGTTGTTTGTTGTCTGATTTGGATGAAAATTGCAAGAGTAGTAGCCTCTGCTGAGAGCATGAAGTGTGCCATGTTACAAGTAGATAGGTGCAGAGGTTTGGAGGAAACTGTACCCCAAATTCTTGAAAGCAAAACTCATGTCACATGTAGGTGTCACGCTACAGGGGGGTGAAAACTCCAGGAGCGGTGGCCCCTACTGAGGCCACAAAGCCTGCCAAGTTTCAAGGAGATAGGTACAGGGGTTTGAAGGAAACTGCACCTCAAGCTCCGGACAAGCAAAACTAATGACATGGGTGACACAGTGTGTGTTAAGGCGCAGCAGTGAAAACTGCAGGGACGGTGGCCCCTGCTGAGGCCACAAAGCCTGCCAGCTGTCAAGGAAATAGGTGCAGGGGGCTCCAGGGCTGCCGGCAACCCTGAGGGAAAGCTGCACCACAAGCCGCACTCAGCGGCAGGAAGTACTTGCCCAAAAGTAGGGGCTATAGCAGACCCAGAGGTGACCATAGGTCATCTCCCTGAACATGCACAGGTACCAGGTGTGGAAGACGGGTTGGCAGTGGCAGAGCCAAAGAAACTCCCAAGCTGGGGCAATGAGGGGACCCCATCGACTCCGGGTGGTAGGGCTGGTGGAACAGCCCAGTAGGCCACCCATATCCTTATTTTGTTTGGGTCCATTTTTTTTTCTCCCTGTTGGAGGCAGTGCAGTAAAGGGACTACAGGCTGTGTGAATTGAGTCCCCTAACCTTATAAGGGGCCCTCAGCACAGGGAGGTGAATGCGGCAGAGAAGGCATGGCAGTTTCCTTCCTTTTTTCTTTCTTTTGCCTTGTTCCCTTTTTTTTCTTTATTTTCCCCCTATCTCGGGGGTCCCAGAGGGGGCTGAGGCCAGGAGGGCATAACTAGTAGATCTCTGGGCCCCCACAGATGGAAAATGCACATAACCCAAGACAGGCATCAGAGCTCAGGATGCACCTGCACTGGAGGAATGGCCACCACAAGACATGGTGTCCTGCCGGAGGTTGGCATGAGGTTGGTTTGTAGGGGAGATGGAGCCCCATGAAAAGCCATCAGGCAGAGTACCCACCACTGAGGGATCTTCAGCAGTTTCCCCCACAACTGGTATTACATTCAAAATCATGGCAGGAGAGTTTGGGGGCGGCTAAAGAGGTGCTGTAGGCCTACCTCAGGGGCTACAAGAGATAGCAGTATGTCCATCACTAGCTACTCAGGCTAAGGCAGCATGTGAACAGCTGTTTGAGGCCAGGAGGGCACATCCCCCCCATCCCCCAAGACGGACACAGCTGCACAAGCACCCATGTCACAAGTTTTGCCTGTCAGCAGCTAGAGGTGCAGGGCCCCAGAACCCAGAAGCCCTGCACCTACCTCCTTGACAGCTTCCAGGCTTTGTGGCCTCAGTAGGGGCTACCATCCCTGCATCTTTCACCCTGCTGCACCTTATTATACACAGTGTCATCCAAGTCACGAGTTTTGATTGTCTGCAGCTTGAGGTGCAGTTTACCCCAAACCCCTGCACCTATCTCCTTGAAATTTGGCAGGATTCATGTGCTCAGCAGAGGCTATCACCCCTGCAAGTTGCATCTAAATCAGACAACAAACAACAAAGTTATAGATATTTCATTGATTCCCCATTATACCCTATGGCCGGATCTCTGAAGCGGCTCTGAAGTTTCAGAGCCACTTTGGACAAATCAAAGCGGGAAACCAATTCAGAACTCCAGATCAGATCCCTGGCATCTGAAGTGGCTGGATCTAAAGCTGAATTGAATAGCTGCCTATTCACACAGGCCTAGTGGATGGACCAAGCCATGGGAAAAGCAGATAAATCCTCAAATCAAATAAGAGCCCCTGCTACCTGCTCTTGGCTTCCCCTCAGTGTTGAGCAGTATCTACCATCCCCATAAATGCCTATCTTTGTCCTTTCCACTTGCACCTTTGGACACAGGAAAGGGAAACCTAACCACCACTGCTGTTGCTGTCCCAACCATTCCTGTGCAGCTCCAGCCATCCAAGGAAGCTGGAATTTCTGGGGACAACAGTGGCAGCAGTTGGATGCCCCCTTCCCCACAGCTGCTCCTAGACAGGTAGGGCACTCAGAGGGACCAGGCAGGGAGGTAGTACCTGGCTCCCACAGCCAGGCTCCCACACATTTGGCTCCCACAGCCTCAGCTTGAGCAGGGCAGGAGTAGCTCTAGGGATCCCCCTGCCCCATGGTCAATGGAGAACAGAAGCAGCAGGTTTCCTCTTCCTGTTTCCAGAGGCACTAAGTGGAGAAGGGATGAGAGGAGAAGTACTGCCTGCTTTGCTCAGAGCTATGTGTTTGTATAAGATGAAGACAGTAGAGAAGCATGGACATTGTATCTAAGTTAAAGTACCCTACTAAGCCCTCCTTTGGCATGTAAGTAGCATTTGTATCAGAAACTAAAGCTGGATGCGGGGCATATGCTTTACAGTTAGACTTGCATTATGTTCTTTTAATTAAATGTACCTTATGCATCAGTGCCTAGACTGTAGTACATATCTTTTCAACAATAATAATTATCTTTGGAATCTCTGTTGATAAACAGGTGTAACAGCTGCAAAGGCTCACTTGGCTACAAGTTGAGTGGATGAGCTATGCCTAAGAACTTTGCAAGAAAGGCAGCAAAAAGTTAGCTGAGGGTGCAATAGCTTTTCCAGATAGGAGAGTATGCTGTGCAGAGTGCATGCTTTTTATTGGAACATATGAACTGTGATGAGAGCCCCCACTGCAAACCAAGGGCTCTGATTGGCTGCTATTGAGCTATAAAAAAGCAGAGTGAGGGAAAAGAGGAAGAGTGAAGCTGGAGGAGAGCAATGCCAGCTTGGAGAGAGGGGCAGGGACTCAGCCCCTGCTCATGCAGTAGGGAATGGAGCTGAGACTTGTTGAGGAGCAGACATCAGAACAGAGAAGAGCCTGAGTCATCCCAGGAGATGCTGATTTCCCACCCGGGTGGGAGCTGTGCAATCATGGACACAGGTATCCAGGGAAAGAGTGGGACGGGGTTGGTAATATAGCAGGGAGCAAGGAGAAGCTGTCTGGTCAGAGACCTGAAGAAAGAAGTCCTCTGTTTGGTCTGGAAAAGTTCATACTGTAGGAACAGAGACCTGCAGAGGGAATCTCCTATCTGCATATGGAGGTGCTGAGAGAGACAGCACAGAGAGGAAGTGGGCTGTGAGAATCCCAAACCCTGCATGGATGTGTGAGGGGACACTTAACCCCTAGTGTTTGCAGGAGGTATATTTTCCAGGAGTAAACTAAAGAAAAGAAGCCTATTACCTGCAGTGACTGTTTGGAGACATTGTTCTTTGCTGAATTACTAAGAAAGACCAAAGAGCCCACTTTCCCCAGAGCAGCAGAAGCCTTGCCTCCACCATCTAGTGGTGGATCATACTTAAAGCTGGGTTGCCATTCATTGTTAGGGGAAGGGGATTGTGACTGGGGGGAATTCAGCCTGGGTTATTGGGGGGGGGGGGCAAGGGGAACTTGTTTAAAGGGTTATCACCAGGTGAATTGAGGTTGCTTGATGCAAGTGGAACCATCCAGTGTACTGGAATTATTCGCCTAATATTGCAGTTGTAAACTTTATTTAAATTGTTGGTCTTATTATTAACTATTGAGATGATTAATCAAAAGAAGAATTATACAGGCAGTCCTTGACTTACGACGTTTTGAGTTAGTGTTTCGCACTTACAATGTTTTATAACTTAACATCCTGTTTCAACTTTATGATGTCAGTTTCAACTTTACAACACTTGATCCAATGCAATGCCACACCAGCGACCAAGTTCGCTGCATCACTCATCTGCCTGGAGAATATCTGTCCAAAGTTCCTTGGACATGTTCTTTAAGAAAGCAGCCAAGACTCCAGAAAAACCTGCAACCAAGACTCCTGAGAAGACACCAGCCAAAAACCCTGCCAAAAGCCCAGCAAAGTCACCTCAAAGAAGTCCTTCCAAATCAATATGATTGCTATTTGCAATATAATTACATTAGTGTAGCTATATTACTCATCTATAATTAAGTACAAAATTCTAGGGTATTTTTGGTGAAAACAGGGTATCAGGCCTTGGTTCAGGAACCAATCCCCCATTTATAACATTGCTTCCTATGGGAAAATTGGTTCCAAGTTACAGCATTTCAACATAAGATGCAGTTTTTAGGAACCAATGGTCATAAGTCCAATAACTGCCTGTATATTTCTTTTCTGTATATAGTTATATATACACAATAAAGAACCCAATGTGGTTATTGAGCATGGACCAAATTCTTGTGTGGCAAGGCAAACACCTCTCCACTGGACACCTCAGTCAGCAGACCTGCCTGAGGGGGGTTTCCCAGGGCTACTGGGAAGGACCTGGAATCTGGCATAACACCTGCCCTAATGTGCCAGCATGGGTTACACAGGCTACTCAGTTAAAAGTGTTTTTAAGTTTATTTTATGTACTCATTTGATTTTTCAGCCAGCACTGCCACTGAAACCAAGGGGGGCAGGGTTTGCCTGCAAACTAGGCACATAATCAAGACGCTGGCCTGGAGATGGCATACTGCCCTTAGTCACATTCAAGTTAGTTTTAGTGTGATGTTTTCCTACAAACCGCAAAGTAATAGCAAATTTACTGTAGAAAATTAAATTCACATTTTGTGGTTGGTAATTGAATTCATGTGCAGAATAAAGAAGAGGCTCTCCTTACAGTCCCTGAGATTTGTACATGTCTAAGAGAAAAAATAAGACGCAACTAAAATCATGAGGAAAACATCAGACCATCAAGTCTAGCATCTTTATGTGAAACCCAATCCAGTAACTATGTACTAAGAGTCCTCAGAGCCTGCCTACTAGATTGAGTCCCCACAGGTAGCTAAGCAGAGGAGAGTCTGGTTTGTGGATCCCAGCAAAGCTTAAGTATAAGATGCTCAGTCCTATCAAGACAAAGGTGCTTTGTGCATGCCAGAAACAGAACTTCAGATGACTGGGGAACTTGATTATCCAAAGCTGAGGGGCACAGGCAATAGTGTAACTAGGGTGCAGTAAGGAGGCACCAGTGCCAGGAACTGGCTAGAGTGGGTACCAGGGCAGGTGCTGGGGAGCCTGAGCAGCACCAGCAGAAACCCAAGTGTGGGGAACAATGCCACAGAAGCAGCAGTTGATGCATTTGGCCCCTGCTCTTCAGCTTTGTTTTTGGTGACACTCAACAGCATTTCTCTCTTTCAGGGAGAGGGGACATTTGTCAGCATCTCTGCCCAGGGCACTGACATTTCTAGTTACGCATCTGTGGCAGGGCACCTCAGGGCCACCCTCAATATGGCCCCCGCACCCGTCTCTGGGCAACCCCCCGCCTACTCTCCTGCCACATCTTTGATGTTAGTTGGTTCCTTAGCAGGAGGCTGCCCTTCTACTTGTACTGCCCCCTCCATTAGGGGGCGCTATCTGCAGGGGCTGCAGTATTGGGGAGGAAGGACAAGCCTTGTGGATATCACGGCCCCTCTCTCATTCTCTCTGGGCCGTCTCAAGTCTTGTCCCCCTCCTGGACTCTATGCGCCCCCACTGGGCTCCTCACACCCACACTGGGCTTCTAGATATGGTGCTCCCCTCTCCGGGCTCACCTCACACACAGGGCTTCTCAGTACGCTGCCCCCTATCTAGGGGTTCAATACTGCCCCCTCCTTGGGGCTGACTATGCCCAACCTGGGCTTCCCAATGCTGCCCCCTTCCTGGGGCTGACTATGTGGCCCCCTCCTTGGGGCTTGTTGTGCCCAACTTGGGCTTCCCACTACTGCCCCCTCTTTGCGGCTGAGGTCTATACACCCTCATGCTGCTGCGCCCTCACTGGCGCTCCGCCGCACCTTCTCCACCGCTATTAGAACACTGCTCCCCCACAGGCACCAGGATCCCCACACTGCTGGGGTCCCTTATGAGGCCTCCTCCTTCCTCTACAGCCTTACCCAAACCACTGGGCATACCTAACAGCAACAACACAAATACAAGCCTCTGGCCATAACATAAACATAAGGCACCTGGCCACAACAGCATAAGCCTCCCAGCTATCCCATAGCATCATTGCTCCAGCCTCTGGAGTTCTTGTGAGCTGCACTCACATTACTGTCTCACTCCCTCAAAGCTCCTGTCCCTCTGGCTGCTGATAGAGAACTGCCTGCCTAGCCCTGGCTCTGGGCTTTATAAGAGCCAGGCCCTGCCCCTTTGGGTCAGCTGACCTTCATTAGTTGCCTAGGCAACCTGCAGCTGCGCAGCCTAATCACTGCAAGGGCTCCCCCTCTGGCAGTTCTTC
>JAGPOW010001327.1:22017448-22067480 GCA_030014935.1 Caiman crocodilus
CCCCCCTCAGGCTCAAGTCAAGTCTCATACAGAGGTTCCATTCTCTTCCTCCATCTCATCTACTGGCTTCACCAGCTGCCCATCCCCCGACGCCATTTTCGCAGCAAGTTGATGTGATATATTTGCTTTCTCCTTGTCCGTGACATTCATTAGACCTCATCATTTATGGGCCCTGTGTGTCGTGTCATGTGAAAGGGCCCTTGCCAGCAGGCCATGAGCTTATGGGTATTGTTGGGAAGCAATACCACCCCCCACTCCTCTATCTGAAGTTCTGTTTCAGTTGATCAGGAGTCGTACTGCTGTTTCTGCCTCTCTTGGCATTGACTAAGGTTTTTTTGTGCTATTTCTTGGGCTTTCTGCACCTGCTCTCTAAACTCAACCACCACCCAGGGTTGAGATGGGTCAGTCCCAGCTTGCATCCACTCTTCACATAATAGGTCTAATAACCCTTGAGGGCTTTGCCCATAAATCAATTTGAATGGGGTGTACCTGGTTAAGGCCTGGGGGGTCCTCCCTCATTGCGAAGAGTAGGGGGGTAGCATCGCGTTCCACTTCCGAGGATCTCCCTGGATGCATGCCCTAATCATTCCTTTAAGAGTGCAGTTGAATCATTCCACCAGGCTGTCGGTCTGGGGATAGTAAACCGAGGTGCGCAGTTGTTTAATTTTCAGCACCTGACAGACCCCCTTTAAAATCTTGGACATGAAATATTTTTCCCTGGTCTGTCAAGATTTCCCTGGGTATCCCCACCCAGGCAATCTACCATAGAAATGCCATCACTATAGCCAGCACTGTCACGGACCTCAACAGTACTGCTTCACGGAACCGAGTGGCATAATCAATGATCATGAGAATGAATTGGTACCCTGCCCTACTGTGAGGGACGGATCCAGCTATGTCCAGTGCAATTTGGTCAAATGGCCATTCAACCAGGGTCATGTGTATTAGGGGAGGTCTTGGCAGCTTTACTCCCCCGGTTTTCTGGCAATCTGGACATTCCAAACAGTCCGCACAGAATTTCTCTGCCATCTTATATATGCCAGGCCAGAAGACCTTGCATTTAATTCTTGTCTCTGTTTTGTCTCTCCTGAGGTGCCCTCCCATGGGCAACCTGCAGCAAGCCTTCCAATAACTCTGGGGCACCAGGATCTGGGCTCTCTCTCCTCCCTCCTCCAAGTCATCTACCCTGTAGAGAAGGTCTCTCCTTACCTCATAGCATGGGTTTTGGGGGGTTCTCGGTGTCTCTCTGGTTTCTTCCTCTGGTCCCCTGAGCTGGAATCTCCATAGATTCTTGAACAAGGGTTCCTGACATTGTTCCTGGTGAAAATCCCCTTCTCATATCATCTGATCTATATTGAGATCTTCCTTCAGGTCCCAGAAGCAAAGGGTCTAGGGGCTCCTTTCCTCTTCCCTGGGCGTGTCCGCCATCAGCTGGTGAATAACCTCTTTCAGGTGTGGCTAATCCATGCTCAACAGCATGGGTGTAATAGTAAGAGCTTTGCTAAATGCTAATGGCAAGAGTTTTGTATGCTGACTCTATAGTAAGCCAGCAAAACAACACGTAGCTTCTTGCTCTGTGAGCATGACCGATCCATGAACCTAAATAGTAGAATGTTGTAATACAGTAGAATCCACACCAAGTGTGTTGGATCACAACTCTTTCCCAAATTCTTAGTTTGAGATAACCAAATCCCTAGTTTGAGATAACGTTATTTACTCCAGACTACATAAGCTGTACATTCTTAAGTTACGATAAGTTCCTCCACTCTAGCAAGAGTTCTAACTTGCATGAAGCCCTGGTGCAAGCTATCACATCCCCGAGATCAAGACACTCCAGGGCCAAGGGAACTATACGAAGTAGTGGCTGCCGCCTAGAGCCGATGTGAATTGACCATCCTCTCTTCTCTGTCCTATTGCCTGCCTCTGTAAGTATCCTTAAACAAAGCTTTGCAAGAGTAAGAACAACTGTGAGTACATTCTTTGTTCAAGGACAGAGAATCTTCTGAACCTAGTAGTTCATTCTAAAACAATGGGACAAAGTAATGTTTTGGCCAACCCCACCGGGATCTCTTCCGTGCTCCCCAGCATTGAGAGTTTTACCTTCTTCTGTCAATACATGTAGGCCACACCATGCATGCATATCACGGAGACAGGGCTTTTTGTGCTCCTTAGATGTGGGGTAAGCAGGTCTCTATGTACCACTGGTTGGGAACAGCCTGTATCCACAACCACTGGTATGATCATGTTGCCTATTCAAACTTGCACCACGGGCTTGCTCTTCTGGCCCAGACCTTGGTGACACCCGAAGCTACAATCCACTTCTCCTCATGTGTCTCGGCCATGGGGTTGGGAGTGTGGGGCAAACTAGGGCAAAACTGGTATATATGGCTCTTTTCACCACAGCGGTAGCAGGCCACTTCCCGGTAGTCCCCTGTGCAACTCCCCCTCTGTATGGCCTCTCCCTATCTCGGAGATGCAGTGATGGTCTGTCGGGGGGCGATAGCAGGGCCACCAGGTCGGTCCTTCTTGGGAATCTCCCCTTCCCCTTCAGCTGCTGTGTAATCTTCAGCTAGGCAGAGCCCCTCCTCCATTGTCTTTGGTTGGTAACGCTGGACCCATCTCTGGGAGCTGCCTGTGAGGTCTGTCAAAAATTGTTCCAAAACTATCATGTCCACTATCTCTTGAGTGGTGTGTGCTTCTGGCCATAAGCATCACCCTTATGGAAAAGGGACGAGGTCCCAGAGGGCCTGTGCTAGTAATCGAGGTTGTCCTACCTCAGGGCTCTTCTTGTCCCAGAACTTGTGCTGGTATGTTTCCGGGGAGATCTCCAGACAGTATAAAAACACTGGTTTCACTTTGTTATACTCTCATGCCTCTACCCTGTTGAGAGCGTGGTAGGCAGCCTGGGACAGCCCAATAAGGAGGGGCCCCAGCTTGGCTGCCCAGCTTCCCAGGTCCCATTTTGTGGCTATTGCCACCCACTCAAATGCCACTAGGTAGGCTTCTACATCATTTTCGGCTGACATCTGTGGCAGCCCCGAGACACCCCCGTCTTACCAGGGACATCTGTTGTGCTACAATCTTTTCACAGAGATCTTGTTGGACTCCTGGTAGGTGGTAAGCATGGTTTTGCTGGTCCCAGGTTCTGGACTCCCTCGGCCCACGCTGGTCTTGCGTCATGGATCCCTCCTTTGATCCTTCTTTGTGAGAGTCCCCAGCAGCTCCTCTCTTCTCCTGTAGCACCCAAAGACATATTCCCCTGGGCATCCTCCTCTTCATATCCCTGGGCACTGAGCCCCATTGGCTTCCCGTGGGTGTGGGGCATCTCCCTGCCCTGCCCCCACCAGAACATTATCACTGCCAGCTGCTGGGATTTCTCAAGTAATAGGGCTCTAATCAGGAACCCTGTTACACTGAATATACATATTGCTAATTGGTTTAATATGCAAGATAAAAGAAGGTGGATGATAGTTACTGAAACTGAGACAAGGCTAATTTTAAGTCCGCAATTAAGTGTTTGTCTGTCAACATGAAATCCAATATTGAATTACTCTTTGTTGTACGCAGAACTTTAATTAAGACATTGTCATGTATTATTTTAAAAATGTTAAGGAAGTTTTGTTGCTTGCTGCTTGTCAAGTCCAACAATTATCCCTTCAGGTTCAATACACCCTTGATAACAAATATTTTCTTCCTATATGTGGTGCTTACAGAGCAGTTCATTGTGTTCTCTGGTCTGTAACAGATGTCCACCACTGCTCCATTTTAAAAAAAATTCTAGTAGAACTTTCATTCATAAGAATCTGAGGTCTTCTCTTTGTCAATTCATGTGTCTTGATGCCCATCTTGCTGGCATCATCTGACCCCAGCAGTCTTTCCTGCTCAAGTGCAGGGGGACTGGACCCAATGATCTGCAAGGTTCCTTCCAGCCATTATATCTATGAAACTATGAATTGTCTGAGCCAGAGCAACAGGTCATAGTATCTGTGATGTAAGGTGCCAGTCCTGTCCCTTTTCCTCCTTTCTGACTAAACTGAACAAATTTATAACTTAATGCTCTTGTCAGCAGATCTATCTCACCAAGCTTCAATAATACCAAATCATATTATATTTCTAATCATACCTGAGTATCTGCAGCCTGCTCATCTTCATTACCTAGCATTAATAAGTGTTCCTGTTGCGTCTTTTTTTGCACAGACTTTCACTGTCAAAACTCTCTCTTTTCATTGTAAATATAGACACCCATTTCGTCTTTTACAGAAAAGCGGAGATTCTTCTTTGTATTTCTAGTAGGCCTGTGCGAAGTGGCTAGTATTCGATTCAGCCGATTCAGGGGACAATGATTTGATTTGGTGATTCAAATCACTGTTCCAAGTTGATCTGGCTAAATCTCCAAATCACACAGGCCAGGCCCATCCCCTGCCCACTTCCCCAGCCTGGCAATGGCAGTCTCACCTGCCACAGCTCCCGACACTTAAAAAAAAAAATGCCCTGGCTCACCGGATGCTGCCGGGTAGGGGGTGATCCCTGCTGCCCTCACTGCCTCATGCTGCATGGGGGGCTCTGCACGATCCCTCTGAACTCCCATGCTGTCCCAGCCCCCACATGGCTGCCTCACCTGCCATGGCTGCAATCATTTAAGGAAGAAAAAAAAGAGAAAGACACCCACACTCACCATTCCTAACAGTGGGGAGGTGATCCCTTCTGCTCCCCACTGCCCTGTGCCACATGGGAGGCTCATCCATGAGCCCCCCAAAGCACGGAGGCCACTGCAAGAGCAGTGAGTCACAGGGCTTTTCTCTTTTTATTTTTTCCTTAAAGGGCCTGAGTCACGGTGGGTGGGGCAGCCATAGAGGGCCTGGGGGAGCGAGAGAAGGTCAGGAGGCTCATGCAGAGTCCCCCATGCAGCATGGGGAAGTGGGGGGCAGCAGGGATCACCCCCCACCCAGAAGCATCTGGTGAGCCGGGGCATTCTTTTAACGCACTGAGAACTGTGATGGGAGGGCAGCCATGGGGGGCAGGGCTGGGGGAGCAGGCAGGGGATGGGGGCAGAAGGGGTCCCCTCATGGTCCCCTCCCTCCTTCCCTGGCCTCTACTTACCAGCTGCAGCCACCAGGGACTGTCCAAATCATCCAAGCACGCCGAAGCTTTTCCGGAGATTCGGAGAGCTTCAAATCAATTTGGACCTTTTAATTTTAACTTAATTCGATTCAGGTTCAGAGATTTGACTACTGAATCAGGCTGAATCTCCTCCAGATTGAATCACCACCTGAAGCTTCACAGAGCCCTAATTTCTAGGTCATCCAGATTATCAGAGGATAAAGTTGTGGGGTTGGAGAGTCCCTAGAGTTGCCAGCACTGCATGAGAACTCTAGCCATAGCAACAAATATATCCTGAGGGTAGTTCCCCAGATCAACTCCAGTATTATGGAAATGTATATGTGGTATTACAGGTAAATGGCAAATAAATGCATTGAAGACATAGGCCTCTTCCATTGTTCTGAAGAGATTTAGATAATTCACCATGTTCCACTGTCTGATAATTTCTTGAAATGCAAAGTAACTCCATGAATATTTTAAATGTTATGAGTCCTTTTGATCCATGAAATGAGTTCTAAAATATATATTCATATTCTCACTAACAGATTTTTTGATCTGCCAATACAGCATTGAACTCAGAAGATATAGAATCATAGAAAGTTAGAGTTGGAAGGGACCTCAGGAGGTCATCTAGTCCAACCCCCTGCTCAAAGTAGGATCATCTCCAATTAGATCATCCCAGCCAAAGCTTTGTCGAACCGGGTTTTGAAAATCTCCAAGTTTGGAGTTTCCACCACTTCTCTGGGTAACCTGTTCTAGTGAGAAAATTCTTCCTAATATCTAACCTAAACTTCCCTTGCTGCAATTTGAAACCCTTGCTCCTTGTTCTGTCATCTGCCACCACTGAAAACAGTCTAGCTCCATCCTCTTTCAACCCCCACTTCAGGTAGTTGAAGGCTGCTATTAAATTCCCCCTCAGTCTTCTCTTCTCTTGATTAAATAAGCCCAGTTCCCTCAGTTTTTCCTCATAATTCATGTCCACCAGCCCCCACACCATTTTTGTTGTTCTCCTCTGAACTCTCTCCAATTTGTCCACATCCTTTCTGTAGTAGGGTGCCCAAAACTGAACACAGTCCTCCAGATGTGGCCTCACCAGTGCAGAATAGAGGGAAATAATCACTTCCCTAGAGCTACTGGCAATGCATACATGCTGTTCCCAGACCTGCCATAGACTTAGTGAGTGACCTGGGATCTCCCTCAACTCTAATGTCAGATGCCACTGGTTTCCTTCACAAAGTGTTTAAAAAGTGTTTAAGTGTTTAAGACGATTTTTATTGTTAATTTATTGATGCATACACTATTAATTTATTATTAATTTTATGTTAATCCATGAAAACCAGGTTGTGACAGTGGGAAAGCTTAGAGCCGAGTCTCAAGTTGGCCGGCCTGCCTGTCTGTGGGGCCGTCCACCCAGTCTCATCTGCCATGACTTTGCTGTAACAATGTACTGGTAGTAAATGTGGGAGGCTGCCCATTACATGCCCCGATGCCAGGGGTCGCCATCCATGGCTCCAGTCCACCCTTACACCATAAGTTCTTAACAGCTCCCTCCCCACATTGGGTCCCATAACATTCTAGTCTGGACCCCATCTAGGACCCTCCTTAACAGACGGCCTTCTCCACCCTCCTTCTGGGCTGCCAAGTTCCCTGCACTCTTCTCCCTCTCAGCAGTGTCCCCATCTCGGGGATCCTTGGCCACACAGGCCCTGACCTTGCTTCTAGGCCAGTCAGAAACCCAGGCCCCTGGCTCTGGGTATCCCTCACAGTGGACACTCCAGCTCTTTTGACCCTTCTGGTCCTGGCCCCAGCATTGACGAGTAGAGGGTGCCTTGAATCAGGCTCCTGAGCATCTAGCCCACTCTCTCTTATATGGATCTACCTTCTTGGGCTCTACTACAGGGTTACCCACCCAGTTGTGGGGGCTGGGGTTTTAAGGTGCCCCTTTTCGCCTTTCACTAGGGTGGTAACTGGCCTGGCATTTCTTGGGGGCTGTTCCACCACAAACAGCCTCACCAGGCCACTCATCCCTGGCAGGGTGCATTTTCAGGCCATGCACAGGGCCAGGAGCCTCCAAGTCATCCCCCTAGACCTGCCTTTACCTCCAGGATGTTTCATACCACAAGGGAGCCAGATAGTGCTGCTCCCTTGGCTGCCAGCAGCTAACTGCTATGTCTACCTGGCAGACCTTTGTTTGAAAATGGCTGTCTTAATCAGGCACCTGTCAGCTGCCTGCTCCAGCCCTCAAAGTAAACTAAGTTGAGGAATACAGGACTAGAAGGGACAGCCCAGCAGGATCACACCCAATTCCCTAGATTCACAGGCAATCATCTATCCAATAATTCCCTAAAATTGCAACTTCAAACTCTCACATTCTTGCCAAGCCCAAAACAAGGTACTACAGGCATACTATTGATGGCGGAAGAGATGAGGCCCCTGACAATGCCTTTACACTGCAAGACAAAGTAATTGGCTAATGTCTGCGCCAAAGATCCCAGTATTGGCTTAAAAATGGCATTTAAAGGCCTTTTTGGGGGGGAACTGGCTTATAGATATAGATAAATTCATTATAAGGGTTCAAGATGGGCAACAGTGGGTTAAATGGATTTCTAAAGAGCTTGGGAGACATACACACCGCTTCTTATACCCCTGGGAGCAGACAGACTGCCTAGCACAACAAGGCCAACAGATGGACACAGCCTGATAATTGATGGGGCATCCCATAACACAAGATCACAGCTTTCAAGGCAGATAGGTTGTCTAACACAACAAGAGCCTGGGAACCAAAGAAGTATGCACCATACTGTCCTGTAACACAAAATAAGTGACACCAGCAACAAAGCCTCAGAGAGCAGGGGCCCTAAGTCCTGGTTTTGGGGGAACAGACCAAATCAGGAGAAAGCCTAGAAGGCTACATGGACATGTGACCACAGAGAGGCAGCCAACCAGAGATAGCCACAGATGAAGAGTCATGAGGGGTTATCAAGGGGGAAGGAGAATACAAAGGCAGACAAAGGGTCCCTCCCTTTGTTCCATCCCTTCCATCCCACCTTGTTATCCTCCTCCTCCTCTTCCTTGAGAGGGGTTCCCATCCCCATCCCTATCCCCTGGGAAGGGTCCCAGAGGCCACCATGGAACAAGGGATACCAGCAGTCCATCTCATGCACCCCACTGGAGGGGGGCTGTGGGCCTCAGGATCCCACCTCCAGACTGCTGCCACCTAAGAGAGAGAACCTCAGAGTGGAGCCTGCATCCTGACCAGATGTATTTCGACTCTGATGACAGCCCTAGGATTGGTAGATATAGAATTGTTTCATTGTTTGTATTGTTGCTTTTCTGTTATCACTCTATATCAATACATTCACCTATTATCAACTGGCAGGTGTTGTGGTCAGTCTGAGGGTTGTGCCTGCCCAGAGCAAAGGTATAAGGGCTGGGTTCCTAAAATCCAGTGTCAACACCAAAAGGAAGCCTATGCCTTTTCAATAGAAGATGTATATTCACCCTCAATTCTTGCCAGTCAGAGTGGGAACTGTTCTGGATTTCAAATTTAGTGGCTAGTATATCTTATCCTCAGATTACTTTGTATTCACCTGTTGTAAATGCAGCAGTAACTTAAATGAGGGAGATTTTTCTCATCATCACCTGGAATACACACTTACAGTCACTCAAATAATCTGATTGGATAAATGTGCAAAAGAAAAAGAGAGGTGGTATGTACAGTTTAAAGGTCTCTGTTTATTAACCTGGGAACTCATTCTCCCTCCCCATCCCACAGTGCTCCCAACATCTCCAGAATGTGTGATCCTCATTAAATTCACCACTACTGTTTGCCCTTTGCAAAACCACTGGAGAATTAAGGGTGAGTGTTGACCTTTTTCTCTTGGAATAGTCTGTTTGACCTGTCCAATGTATGCTCCATGGACTTACTCCTAGAGGTGTTGGGAATCCTTGCTAATCTCCATCTCCACTGCTTTTGTATTCTGAAATGCCTTCCCTACCACATTAGAGCTCTCTTTCCTTAGGCAATATTCAGACATATTTAAAACAAGACATTGCTCATAGAGATGATTTCCTTGCTTTCAACAACCTTGACATTATAATGTGTCTGGAGACATCAGCCACTATAACTGGAGCACTGTATAAATAGAAATGCCATTGTAAGGCAGTGCCCAAGGCAGGATCAAATAGAAAACACCTGACTGTTGTTCTATGACATTATAAAAGTAAATAAATATTTTATTTGTTTGTTATTCTTTGTTTAATTTTCTTTTTGGGAAATTCCCATTGAGGAGTTTGGACAAATAAGGAAGGGAATGAAAATGAAACAAAGGCTGTTTTCTTTTTACTGACAAACCCAACTGTTATTTCCACCCTCCTCTGATCAGGCAGATGCAGAACTGAAATGAAATTTGGTGCTTCACATTATTCTAAATCTCACTTCACTGCCAAAGAATATCTCTTGGATAGCAAAACCAATGAGAAGCAAATGGAAAACACAGTTCTAGGCAGACAGGAAAAGCTAAAACAACTTCAAAACACACACCCAGGATCTGTACAGAAGCTTCTGACAGATTCAGCACAGAACGTGGAAGGGCAAGAGTTTTTACTGTCTACGTACAACCTCAGCTTAGGCTGTTGCAGAGTCAAAACGGCCCACCATGTCAGGTTTGCTGTCTCGAAGGTCTGCTGTAACCTTTGCCTCAGCTGCCTAGGCACTGTTCTGTAGCCCAGAATCACTGTAACATTGCTCCTTATGACCTCAATAGCCAATTGCCTGTCACGAATGATGGGAGGGCAGCCATGTTTTGGGTCTGGCCCTGCTAACCCATTCCCACCCCCCACCCAAGTCCAGGCCTGTTCCACCCCACCCCCACTCTGGGTCCGCCCAGCCCATGTCCACCTGCTTCCCCTCCCTACTCCTTTCCCTGCTCCCCTCCCTCCCTCCCAGCTGTTGGCAGGGCCTGGCGGCGGTGGCAGGGCGCCATCACCATGCCCTGCATTCCCCCTCCCACGCCCCTACCTGCCAGCTTTTGTTGGGGCCTGGCGGCAGCGGTGCACTCCCCGCCATCATGGAGGGTGGGGATCGAGTCCTGCATCCGGCCTTGCCCCTGCTTCTCATCCAGTTGGGGGAGGGGGCAAAGGGGCCCTCTCCCCCCACCCTTGCCCCCCCCGTTTTAGGGCTGGGCCCAATCCCCCGCCTTGGGGCTAGTGTCAGGGTGTGGCAGTGGCAGTGGTGGCAGCAGCAGGGCACCGCCACTGCACTCCACTTCCTTTCCTGCTCCCCTCCACTCCTCCCCCTCCCTCGCGGCTTTCGTTGAGTACCCTCATGTCCCCCAGTGCCTGCCCCACCCCCACTTCTCATCTGGTTGGGGGAGGGGGGAAACAGGCCCTCTTCCCCCCTTTCCCCTGCTCTGTTCCCGCCCCCCCCCGCTCCATCCCCTATCATGGCTGCGGTCCGCCGCACCATCTCCACTCCAAACGCTCTCGGAGCACTCCAGTTGGTTGTTTCAGTCAGCCAACCTAAGCGCAAATGAAGTATTACAGACAGACAGACAGACAGACTAAGGCTTTTATAATATTCAAATCATTGACTCACCATCCATTTTACAGCTAATGTTGGCCTCACACTTTACAACCACCAGAATAGCATACCAGGGGCCAGATTATGGCAGAAGGGGTCTATACCCTCCATAGCAAATTATCGTCCAGTGAGGCAGCACAAGAAACTAATCACTCACTGTTCCTACCGTCACCCATGGCATTTATAGCATTCACTGACTGCATATTGTTGAAGCACCACTGTGGATAACGGTGAGAAGGAAAACTCAATCACAGACAGTAGTCAGGGGTATGAGAAATATTCAGCAGTTGAAATAAGTTACAGAGTTACAGCCATGAGCCTGCCGAGACAGACAGGAAATTCCAGAATTAAGGTGTTTATGCAACTTGAATTTGATCCCTCCTGCATATATATTGAAATTATCTTTAATTGTATGAGTCACAAATTCTCTTTCCATGGGGCCACTGCCTAATCAGTGCGCAGAATGGACGGTGACTACTTCATAAGCAACAATTCAACATTTTATTTTCTCTTTATTGTCTAATGGGTGGCCTCATGTCTTATGTATCGTATATTATTCAAACAAAGCTCAGAATATAGCATTATTCAGTTTGCCCAAAGACTTTCCAAAGTACTCATCGTGATCTTGAGTGCTGTATAAACATCAGCATAATTTATTCTGGCAGCTCTTACAGACAGGGTAGAGTTATATATGTCACACTATATTGAGAGGGAACTGAGGCACAGAGAAACCAAGGTAAAAGTGCTCACTATTTGTGAGGGCTGAACCTGAGGCACCTTGGGCCTGATTTTTCAGATGACTTGGCATCACAGGATGTGTGTAGATGAAATGGGGGCCCTACACTGAAGCAGTGGGTTTTTAAAAACACTGCTTCAATGTAGGGCCCTTTCAACCCATTTTGTGAAAACAGCTGCTGACTTACCTGCCTGTCCGGTGGTGGAGCGGGGAGGGTGAGGTGCTAGCAGGCGGAGTGGTAGGGGGTTGGTGCTTCTCTCTGTGGCGGCAGCAGGTGGCACCCGGCTCAGGCAGTCCGGGGGGAGCATCGCAGCCACAGAGGGAAGCACCAGACGCCCGTGCAGCCCAGGCAGGCTCCAGTGGGGGGAAAAATAAAAATCAGACTCATAGTTTTTCTTGAGCAGAGGCTGCCTTCCTGGGCTGCTTGCAGGGCTTCCTGCAGAGCCCCTGAGCTGCATGGAGCCTGGTGCTTCGCCCTGTGGCTGTAGGTGCAGCAAGCAAACTCCTTAGAGGAGTTTTAGTTTGCTGCGCCCCAAGTCATTTAAGGTGCATTATGTCACCAAATTCACTACAGCGGCTGTAATTAATGCGCAATAGGCTGCCGACATGTGCAAACACTGACACCATTGAAGGGGTCCAAAAGTATTATAGCCCACTTTAAAGTGTCGTGCACACATGCCCCTCATTTCATCTACACGTGGCCATAGAGCACTTTGCAGGTTCAAAACACAGCTCCCAATGACTGTAGTTTACAGCTGTGAGTGCTTGGCACTTCTGTTAATCAGTCTCCAGGGTCTTCAGTTGGGCACTAAAAAAAAACCCCAGAAAACCCCAACACACAGTTCAGGCAATTATGAGGAACATCTCTATAAAAACTTAAAACTTATGTGACTCACCAGCATCACACAGTACTTTGTAGTACAGACCAGGATTGAACTTTATTCTCCAGGGGAGCATTTACCTGATTTAATCATAAGACCTTGCCTCATCCATTAGATGCTTTCCAACTTCTGCAACAAGTGAAACAGAAAGGGTCATATTGTCAACTATCTCTTTCACTCCATAAGTCTGATTCATCCCTGGTGCAGATCCATTGTGTGCACTGAAAAAAGCCTCAGCAGCGTACAAAAAGAATAGTAGGTGATCAATTAAAGTTTGTATTAAGCCAAGTTAAAATTTCACAGGTTACTTCAGTTATGACATTTCTAAAATTATGAGCTGACTTTGTATCCTTGCTATTTGAATGTATTTATATGTATAACTTCAGAGGTTTTTAATAAAGGAAACATAAAATACAGAAATCCCATTAGTTCATATTGATTCTCACTCGGGTTTGATCCAGGACTAGACCCACCATGATGTTCTTGGCTGCTATCTAACAGAGTAACTGATAGTCGCAGAAGATTGTCTTCTTCCAGGTAGACCAAAACTAGAAGGGAATGGGACACTTTGGCAAAGGGCTTCAAAGATATTTTCTGACAGCAGGGAAGTTCAGGAATCTTGTGTTCTTTTCAAGGATCTGAGGGAGACAAATTATTTTGCTCATCCCTCCTTCTCCCAACGTGGCCCTTCTGCCCTATCCCCTACAATTTATCTGTCTCATCCCTGTGTCCTATCCTCATCCAGCTACTTGTTCGAATACTGTTCTCTACAGCTACCTAATATCAGTCTCCACTTTTCATTCCAGCCCCATTCTCCTGCCCAGACAGTCCCAGGCACCCCAGTCCCAGTTGCAATCTTCTTGTTCAGTCTCTTCTAATTTTTGTTAATCCTTGCCATGCTACCTTACAGGCCAGTGCTAGAACTTTTAAGAAAAGGCACCCAGAGCATTTCATTATAAAGAATAAACCACATCTTTTTCCTCAGCTTTGTTCTTAGAAATGGCTTAACAGTTGAGGCAGACATGTTCTTCATATAAATAATCAGTCTGAGACAGATACAAGCTTGTAAAATTTCATCATAGACAGTGGAAGTTAAAATTTGGTACAGTTATAGAGTGTGTGAGTATTATCCCACTGTCTTACTCATCTTCCAGTCGGCGTACAGGGTTTTGACTATATGCATCTTATTAAAGTAATTGGGAGCTGCAGAGCTAAATCCCTGTGCGACCCTTTCAAAATGCATCCTTGTGTTTGTAAGATAACAATGAAGTTTGACCTGTGTTTTGTACCACTTAATTGAAAGAAAGACAGCATTTAATTGTTCACATTTCATTTGCCACTGAACTGCCTCCGTGCTCAGCATCTCAGCTTTCCATTACAGCTGTCATTAATTATCTGAAAAAAAGATTGTTTTCCTGTCAGATAAATATTTTAGAACAACCCCCCTGAAACTGAAATAAAAGGTCACTTCTATTATTGCAAGTAAAAAATATTTTTAAAGTTAATAGTTATATACATTTCACAAGCAGAGTTTGAACATTTTTTGATTCAGAACACTTTTGAAATAAAAATAAATTCGAAGACGTGTTCTTTATGTTTTGAACCTGAACAAACACACTATAAGTTTCCAGTAAACATTTTTTTGAGATAATAAGCTAAAGGCAAGTGAAGTTATGTTGCAGCAGTACAACACAATACTTGGAATAACAGCACAGGAAACAATTATACTCTTCTATTATCAACTAAATGATTATAACAAACAAGCAAACACCAGTCTGTCCAAGTATGTTAGCCATATTTATAAGTGTATGTAATGGACAGGGTTGTGGGTGGTCTGGCCTAATGTTTAGGCCACCAAGGGAGGGCCAGAAACAGGGCAGAGTCAAAAACTCAAGCCAAATTCAGGGTCAGAAAACACATACCAAGTTAGATCCAAAGGAAATCCAGAGACAGAGTCCAGAGGCAAATGAGGAGGCACATTTCAAAGGCATATCTACATTGTCAAAGGACAGCACTAAGGAGCCCTATAGTCAAGCGTGACACTCCCAGTCCACCCACACTAAACCCAAAATGGATGCAATTGGCATTTATACACATGCCTTTGTCTTCTCTGACACACCGGAAATCCAGTGTGTCAGAGCAGACTCGATTAATCAAGTCTGCGGAGAGCACATGAGCTGATACGCCTGGCGCTGCATCGCATACATTTGTATAAACAGCGAACGGCACATCAGTGCACAGAAAATGGTGGTGGTGCATTTCTTAATTAAAACACCTTTGATGTTTTTTCTTGGCACTGATGTGCATTTCACCATTTATACAAATGTATGTACTGCAGTGCCAAGAGCTTTTAAAAGCTCTTGGCACTGTGGCACATGCATGTATACAAGTGCCCTTTAATGCAGAAATGCCAGTAAATGCACCCAAGCCACAGAGTTTCAACTGGCATGTGCCCAACACCCTACTAAGGCAGCTATATTACATCTGTTTTGGGCTGTAGTATGGTCAAGTGACAGTGGGCTCATCTACATGAGATGCTAACTGCACAATAGCCTAATAATACTGTGCAGTAGTGTACCACAGCAACAACAGTGCTAACATGCTACTGCACAATATTATTAGGTTACTATGCAGTAGCTTCACTAAAAGGCATTCACCAATGCCACCGTGCAGTAACTGTGGTTACTGTGCATTTATGTAATACTTGATTATATAAGTACTAAATTAAATGTGCAGTAATCACTTCTTTTTCATATGGTTTTAGGAGCAAGAGCTATTGTTGCAGTATTAATTCCAAATTCCCCAACCAGACCAATGTCCTGCCAGAAAGCAAGTATAACTCCAGGATATCGCCCTCAAACTTGTATCTGGAGCAGGAGGTTATTATGTGCTTCATAGTTTGGTCATGGTTTTCACAGTTGCAGCCAGGCAAGGTTTTTAAGCATCACTTGCACATCAGGTGGTCACACCAGTCATATCCAGTGTGTATCCTATTAAGGGTTGTCCACATGCTCTGTGGAAATTGAAGCCCAGTTGTTACATTTTTGGGTCAAAGATAAGGTGTTTATTTGGGGAAGTGTTTTCTACCCAAGCTTTTCTCCAAGATTCTTCAGTGTTGCGATCATCGGCTGAAAGCTTGCCAGCACAGTCTGGGGTGCAAAAGTTGCTGTCCTCTGCACTTCTGCCATAGCCCTGGTCTTCTCAACAGTTGAGTACTGTGCACCTATCTGGACCTCAGGTAGACATACCAAACTCATTGACACACAAATCTACTCAGTAATGAGGATTCTCTCTGGAACTTTGATATCAACTCCAGTGCAGTGGTACAAAAATTACTCCTCCCTCTATATGACAGAATGCAGCAACATATAGAGAAATAATGCATATCAATAGTAATCTGGACCTTCCCATCCACAGAGACCTTCAAGATCTCCCGATTTTTCATATAATTTCACAAAACCCTTTTTGGACACAAACTGAGCAGTAACCACTGTGCATTAATAAACGTGTAGACGTGCGCAGTGCAAGCATAATCTAAGAGAGCCAAGGTATAGATTTTTTCAAGTACTGTTAAATTATGTTAACAATACTAAGCAGCTGTGAGTTGGGAGCAAATGAAAAGAGTACAGAACAGTGATATAATGTGTTCTTGTCACTTTATCCTACTTAGAGATCCCCTTTTCTGACAAAATTTGGTTTTGCACCTTTTGGGTAGTCCATTAGGATGGAGTATCCTAACCTGGAATTGAGAGAGGTTTGGAAAATAAGGGCACAGTCTACATCTGAAACCAACTCTCAAATCAATCAAAGAAGTAAAAGACTTTCCAGGCACCTCTGCTGTCTAGGAGCTCAAACATAGGAATAAGGCATATGATTCCCCAAGACTGAATATGGCTTCTGCTGCAGCCAGCTGACCACCTTCAAATAAGAGCACAGCCACAGTACTTGGCACCAGACCACATCACCTCATTGTTATCTGGGCTGACACTGCCAGCTGGACTTCATCCACATTCTTATCTGAGCCAAATGCCAAGAAGTCAATGAAAGAGCAATACCTTAGCCCTACACAAAACAATGACGCATAGAGCTGAGTATCACCAGTACAATATACTAATGACGCTCTCAAAAAGTCACACAATCCCCTTTAGCAACCTCATGTAAGTGTTCAATATGTGGCATGATAGTGAAATGCTGTGGGAACTCACAGTAGATCATAATAACATAAGCATTATAAGACAATTTTCCTCCCCCTCCTTTCTCATTAAAACAAGAGTAGAGACTGAACCAGAGTGAAGGAAAGTAAGTGGTGATGTCAGTTTAAAGGGATTTTGCCCCATCTTCATAATCTAAGTAGAGTGTGCATGCTCTTCGTTTCTCTTTCTATACCTGAGTAACAAAAATGGTGTTATTGTATTTTATATAGATATAAATCTCTATGTCTACCTATATATATAGAGAGAGAGAGAGAGATTGATCAATTGATTGATCTACCTGCCTATCTATTTATCTAGCATGTGTATGGGTGGGAGGGCAGCTAGATTTTATTTGGATTTACATTTCATCAACAGAATTGTTCATCATGCTCCAAGTGCACAATCTTTACTAGTGGTAAAGTTCACACGCAAAAGGAAGCTAGCTTGATTTTTATATCCAAAGCTAAGTTTGCAAGGTGAAAGTTTAAAAAATAAATTGCTGTACATTGAATAGATTAGGTCTGGACTTACCTCAAGGCATTGAACACAGAACCACATTTTAAGAGAATCACCTTTCAGATTACAATGCCAAGAGTCAACATTTCACAACCTGTGTTCAGGAACAAATCCCAAATAATGGGCTCAACCACTTCCCACCATATTCCAATTCAGATCTGAATTAGAGGTAGTTGAATGGCCCTCCCAGTAGATTGAAAAGCCTCTATTTGTCACACAAAATAAGACTCAACAGGGTAAGTCCTAGTTGTTGTGACCTCTTGCTTTCACAGTACATGAGTGGAACTGGAAAGCCTGTCCTGAGTTGAACTGATCTCTTCTGTGACGTAGATGAAAAACTATTAACAATGAAAAAGTATTTGATGATGGAATGAAGTGGAGAAAAAGTCTGGGTTTAACACAGGGCCAGCCATTTAAAACAATCCAGTCATACAGCAGGACACGCAGAGAGTTTGCAGAGAAACCTTTCCACCCACAAAGGGTAACATTAACCATTATCTTCCTTCCCCGCTTCACCTTTCTTATTGTGATAGGAATATGATGTAATATATTGAAGCTAAAATGTGATTATGTCTGTACGCAATCTTGTTAGAAGTCAGTGGGAACTGAGGGCACTCAATTTGGCTATCAAAGCACAAATACTCCATAGGGATCTCAAATGAAGTACTTCTCATTAGGCCAAATAAAATGTGAGTTATTGTGTTAGCTAAACATAGCAAATATTTGTTCAGAGATAAAAGGTATGTGGTTTTCTTACCGGTTTGGAAGATACAAACATCCCAGCAACAGATTCAGAAATCTCTCACGCCAAAGGACATACCATAAGGGCAAATCAAACAGCAAGTTTCTCCTCTTCAGTCATTTCAAAGTAAGTGCCTCCTGAGAAATCATTTATCCATCCATAGTCACAAGAATGTTATAGCAGTGTTTTTATTAGGGCAAAGAGAAGAAATAATGTGAACTTGAACATGGCCAAGTTTAACTGTCAAATACATAAACAGAAAAATTTCTGAGAAAATTTTCCTCGCCCCACTTCATTGCACTGTCTCTGTTTAAAGAGCCATTCCTATTGTATTACATCTACAGTGTCTTTGAAGAAAAATGAGCAGAGTTCCAAATATGCGTGCAGTATGCAGGAGATTTGTCTATACGGCTTCAGGCAAAATGTATTTTCAATCAGAAATCTCTAAATTCAGGTGTTTCTTTTTAAATTGTGGGGAATTTTTTTCCCATAAAATCCCCACAGAATATTCCAGGATTAGTATGCATTCTTACAAAGATGACTATAAATTAGCTACTTGGGAAAACTGCCTGGAGAGTTTTTGTCAATGTGTTCATAGCATTAGTTTTGCACTATACTGAATCAACAGACATATACCATTTTAATTTTGGACTATAATGTTGTGAGTCCACACATCTGGTAAGCATCAAATGCATATCTCAAAATTACTGATAACATGGTACACACTTGTTAATTGTAGTCTGTTAAGTGCCTGGAAAACAGAAACCAAATCAGAAGCAAGAACAATCTGAAATTCTGACAAAATCTCCAAAAGCAAACTGTAAAACTGAATTCAAAAGGATTAAAAACACTGTATTCAATCCTTTCCCCACCTCTTTCTCAGAGCATACCCACAATGTGAAGGAAAGCACAGTCCTGCAACAGGAGTTTAAAATAAATAATACTTACATAAACATCAAAGTATTTGATTCAGACTGTAGGAATATTTCCAGCTAACGGCAAAAAAAATGCTAGTAGGACTGGAAAAGACATGAATACTAAACACTTCTTTGTTTAAAAAACCAACAGCAATAAAGACATGATACTACAAACAACATAAAAATAATCCAAGGAAAAACACCTGACAGTGCATAAATCAAGGTGTTAAACTTGGTGAAGAAGTATTGTAAGCATTAAGATGGAAAACTGAGACGTTGGGTTTCTTCATACACAGTGTAATGATGGACAATATGCCACACATTGTAACATGATCTTTTTAAATATAAAGTCCCAATCTTTCAAAACAGTCTAATATTTGTTCGTTAACTCACATGTCCTGTTCTGAGTAGCCCATTTCAGATTTTTCCTGGGGATACTATTGTAGGAAAATAAAACTCCAAAACATGTTTTCAGTGCCATCCTCAAAGAACAGCAATAGAAACATGAGGCAGGTAGACCAAACTCAACAGAAGCAGATTGACTGCCAATGTCTCATTGAAGCACTCAGTAACATGTTCCTCATAAGAGCGAGTTAAAAATAAAAAGTGCTTTAAATTAGGGGAATCTCTGTTCAAGGGAAGCTGTGGGGCCAACGCACACTTACACCATTGCCCGTAATCCTGGTTTGTGCCACAATCCTGTTGGTGCTGAGCAACACCAAAAGCAGCAATGTCCTTCCCCTGGCACAGGCAGTGATGGCATCCCCTCCCATGTTCATCGTACTGCCCCTGATATGCAGGATAAGCAGGTGCAACAGGCACAGAAGCCCAGCACCGCTGACAGCACCGCTGTGAGCCGCGATGAGCGGTCATACTTCAGGGCTTTCTTCACCTCGTCCTTGGACTGGGAGACGTAATCGAACGTGTTCATGACGTTGTACTCAATGTTGTTGATGATCTCCTGCTGCTCTGAAACCAGCACGTTCATGTGAAGGAACAGTGAGTGCAGCTCAGTGATCTGGACCTCCAGGTCTAGCAGCTGCTGGTGACGCACATGAGCCATAGCCATGTGCTGCTTGGCTTTAAGTACTTCTAGGTCCTGGCCCACAATGCGGGGGCCCACGGGGCTTTCTACCAGTTGATTAATGTCCTCTTCATGTAGGCTCAGGCCTGCTAGCTCTGTTTGCCTCATGATCTGCTCCTTCAGCCTCTCCACATACTGTGTCTCTTTGGCATAATGGCGACTGATGATGTCCTGGTACCGGCTGATAAGAAGAGAGAGCTGGCTTTGACGGATGCGGTTTCCTGCCAGCCACTGCTTGCTGTCTTGACCCAAGGAGTCTTGAATGGCATAGAGCTGAGGCTGGATGGCTTTAGCATCATTGGTGAAGGCAGCTGTAATGTTGCTGAGCTCCTTTTTTTCTTTAGAAATGCCCTCCTCAGTGGTACAGCACAGGACTTGCTGCTGTTTCCTGTCGATGATCTCAGATAACTCCTCTAGATTATTCAGGGCCTGAGAAAGATCAGCCACTTCCTGGAATATCTTGCTCATGGGATCAGTCTCATCCTCCTTGAAAACAGGGTTATCAAATGAAGGGGCATCATCAATATCCACAGAATCCTTGTCATTGTGAACTCGGATTCGCAGCTCCTCTAGCCTGTCCTTCATCTTCAGCTCCAGCTGCTGGCGACATCTGTGGCAGAGGGACGCAAAATGTACACATCAGCTTTGAAAGAAACAAGGGAGTTCTGATCTTTTGCGTCAGTGGAAGCTGTTAAAATCTTTCCTCCCAGAGCTAGAATAAATATTGACCAAGGTAATAGGTTTAACCAGAGTTTACTCTACATCATGGGGCTAATACCAGGCAGGTTAGATTGCTTGTCAGTAGTGGGTGGCACACTTTCACTGACATGCATAAACTGAAGGAACAAGCTTTGATACAGAAGTAGTGGGGGGAAAGATTAAGAAAGGAGAAGTGCCTGCAGCCAGGTGAAAATTGAAAGGGCGGGGGACAACATGCGAGTTCTGAAAATAATCACAGCGTTCCAACCAGACGAGACAAAATTGAATTACTTAAGACAAAGTCACTTTATGAGAGTCTTTTGGACTCTCAAAGTACATGATCAATTAATGGATGTACCTGTTAGGATTTTTTCCAGCTTGGAAGCCAATTCTGTGGATCCTTTCTGGAATATTTTTTGTTTGTCAATGGAAAAACCTGACTAAAATCCAGTTCCCTGCAGTCATAAACTGTGAATCAGTCAAGGGAGCAGAGAGGTAGCAGAGCTGGGGAGAAGCAGAGGGAAAGAGAGAAAGAATAAAAACAAGTTTATGATATGCCCCTCTGTCCTTACAGATTGTGCAGGAGGTGTATGCTCATCCTTGCTGCTCTAGGGCTTAAGAACAGGAAGTTAGCCAGATGCTGATTCTCTTTTCAACAAAGCACATTGTCTCCATTTCATTGAATCCATTCACCTGACACCACTGCCTATTGACTTCTCCTATTACATTCTCTTTTGCCATAATGCCACGGGACAGGAGTTAATTCCCTCTTCCTGTAAATATTCTTTAGACTTGAGTTTTACTTATCATCTAAGGTACTTAAGACTTAAGCCTACATAGGCAAACCCACAATGAGCAGTCATGCATTTCAAAGTTCACGCAAGTCCCAAGCCAGAGCTGTGGCATCATTCCAATCACTGAGATCTGAAACAGAGCATCAGTTTTCTTTGGGTGAATGGATAATTTTCTGCATTTCTTTCCATGGGTTATGATAAAATTCATAGATAATGGTCCTTGGTTTTGGTGAAACAGGATAATTGTAACTTGCAAAACAAAATTAGAATGTCTTTGTAGTTATCAGGAGCCCCCAGAGCATTTTTCTAATATCATTCAGTTAAAGACCTGATCCAAAATACCATTGACTACACTGAGCCTTGGGTCAGACCTTGAGCATCTAAACACTTCTGGAGACATAGGCAAATAGTAGTTATAGTAGTACTAACGAGCAACACAATAAGGTTACAGCAAATCCTGGATCCCATGCCTCTCGCATGGGAGAGCCATAATTAAGGGAGAGCCCTTAATTAGTTACTTTATTTTTATACCAGTGTATCTGAGAACAAAACAGGACCTTGCATATCTAGCAGGCCAATGTGGAAGAAAAAAGCACGTATTTTGTCCTCTGCCTCAGCAACTTGAGTTGAACTCTATGTGAAACCCATTTTTCACTGGGTTTCTAACTTCTCTGTGGATAGTTGTGCCAAAATGTCCTGGTTTGCATGCAAGATAAATATATACTGAAAAGAGGAGTTTAAATATGGGGGAAGAAACACCATTATCCCTAAAACCCAAACCCTACAACCTGATAAAAACATTGAGGAGGGGACTATTTAAACTATTAGGCATTCTAATATTTTTGTATGGCTATGATCATGCAAAAATGAATGATAAATTAGGTAAAGGTATGCATGTGCACAAAGAATGAACCTAACCTCTTCAAATGAACCATAATGAGTATAATAAAGGTCCATTTGTAAATTGCCTGCCTGTTACCACCCATCTCAAATCTGTTAAAGTGCCCTGAAAAACAGCTCGCAATAACAATCTGATATTTGGATTGAAAAATATCAGATGGAGATAAAATTGGTGGTTTCGTCCACCATTTTAAAAGGCTGAAAGAATTGAGAGGGAGAACTGTTGATGGTATGATCACTGCCAATTATCAGCAATTTCAAACAATGGGTTCAGAGATTCCAGGTGAAATGACTGCTTGAAGATCCTAGCATTTTGCAGTTTCATCTCTAAGCCACTGAATCAGATCATACCTATTTTCAATGTGACTAATTCCTATCATAATGCTACAGAAATACTACTTAAACAATGATAGATGTAGTTTTAACACATTTGTTTTTACATTGCTTAGTTGTGGTGGGACCTTTCCACACAGAAAAATATATTCCCTGGCCTCATTGTACCACCTGCAATTCTGTGGATGAGAGAGGACCTTTCAAAGGCAACTGAGCATTAGTGCATGTGCCTGAGGAATCCTACTCTGGTTTGTTTTGCTTGAATGTTTAGCACCTTGCAAAATTGAGTACTATGGGCACTTAAACATGTGCAGCAAGGCTGCTCCAACACACTGTAATTAATTGAGTCTGCTGAAGTGTGGTAATTACTGTGGTCCAGCAGACTCCAACACCATGTGTATCAACATCCCTGTGCTAGAAAATGGCAGCAAGGATGCTTTAATAAAGCTCATTCAATGAACTTCACTTGAAGCACCTTGTTTCCATTTCTCAGCATGGGGGTGGTGACACGTATGATGCTTGGGGCCCTTCAGTTACAGCAGATCTTGGAGCCACTCTAATTAAAGCACCCGCCCACCCCCCCGTCTCCCCTCCCAAAGCACATCTATAAATGCCCTTAAGGTGTACACAGAAGTGCAGCTTCTCAGTCTAACTCGTGGCATTTCACAGAAAGCTGTTGCATCAGGAGGGTGGGGGGATCAAGCTCCAATTTTAACCTAATTTAGGGAGGGAGGCTGCATCTCTCCAGCTTCTTCCCCCAGCTCTTCCCCCTTCTCCTGTCCCTCCCAGTGTCATCTCAGAATAGGAGGGAGAGAAGGTAGAAGTGGGAGGGCTATTCTGAGGTTTCCTCAGCGGGGCCTGGAGGGGAAAATTGTCAGTTCTGTCTGTGCCTTGAGTGCTTTGCTCAATGTCATTATCTTTGCTTGATTCAGCAAAGTACTCAAACACATGGTTAATTTTAAAATACACAAGAAACCATGAACCTCACTGGGCTGATTCATATGTCTAGAGTCCCACATTTAAGGATTTTACTGGATCTGGACAACAGGAAGATACTGGCAATTTGGTGCTGGCAAACCTAGGAATCATCCACAACATCTCTCTGCTTTCCTGTATTACTGGCATTACACCTGAGATGAACCTGAGTTAATGTCTGCTGTGACCAGCAAGTTTCTTGCTGTCCAGGTTCACTGTTCACTCCATCATTCCTGTAAGAGTGAGAAGACCCAGTGGAGAAGAGTCTGATTTGCTAACTTAGCCATTTGAATCAGTGCAGAAAATACCACTAGGATTCCTTCTTCAGTATGTTCTGTTACATATATGTATATCCATGTACATGTAGAAGAACATTTTGAAGGAGGAATCCTAGTTGACTACACACACACACACACTGTATATATGAGAGAGAGAGATGAACCAGGAGGTATCTATCTATCTAGACATAGGTAGATAGATAGATAGATAGATAGATAGATAGATAGATAGATATTTCCTGGTTTATTTAAATATAAAAACAAAATACAAACTATTGTTATATATAACAATATATATAATATAAAACAAAAAGGCCAAATAAATGATAAACTGATGCATTCCAAATGAGTTCAAAGTCCAAGATATATTCCCAATGAGGATTAGTGCTGAAGATGGGAAAGAATTATTCATACCAAAACTCTAATATGCTGCACACAACCCCTGAAGTTAGCTAGCTGGCAATTTGTTCTCTTTATTGCTAGCTGGGGCCATCTCTGACATACAGAGGGAATCATACTGAATTACAGGATGAGTTCTCTCAGAGCTATTGTATATATGCTTATTTTCTGACTGAGAATGGCATAGATCAGGTGGCACAAACCAAACGGGGGGGGAGGAAGGGGGGCGTTCTAAACCTGGTGTACATTCCTATCAAATTCTGGCCTCTGCCAGATACTAATAAGACTCTGCAAAATGCAGGCAGCCTCATGGCGTGCTGCAGGTGCTGGCCATATTTAAGTGCTCCAGTCACATACATTCCTGCTTTGAAGTACGACACGATGCCCAAAAGATGGTGGGGGTCGTGCAGGGGTTTTTGCCAGCCCTCTCTCAAGTGGAAAATTTACCTGCTTAGCATCATCTACCTAGTTTCAGCTTCTCTGAAAGGGAAGAAGCTGAAATAAGAAGCTGAACCTAGAATTAGGGCCTCCTAGTTGCGTTTTCCCCTCAGTGACGCTGGCATGAGTGGATCCAAGAAAGGAGTGAAGAGGGTGCAGCCACACCTGCTTCAGCTATGTGGTACGTGCAGAACCTAGTCTGTGCAGGCTTCAGCCAGAGCTTTACCTGTGCAGGGATTTCTCTGAGCTCGTCAGCTGGTCGGCACAGGATTTTGCTGGAGCCACTGCTTTTGCATGACTCTAGAGACCCCATTTTCCCCCTGTCACTGAATTTGGCACTGGGAAGTGGGGTGGGGTAAACAGTGGTGGTGCCAACCAGCTGGTAAAGTCAGAGAGCTCCTTGCACATGTGGGGCACGGTCAATGGGGAGGTGCAATCATACCACTTTGCCTCCCCTGAATCCACTGGTGTCAATCCAAAATAAATCTGTCCTCTCTCTCCCAGTGAAGTCATTCCAGATGTAGTTAGGAGCTGAAGCTAGAACATGATGTCTGCTCTCAGAGGTAACCAGCTTATTTCTGTTAAAGCAAACAAAAGAGAATAGATATTCTAAAAATTCTCCTGCTTTCAGGGCTCCTTGCAGCAGTGCAGGTGACTTGTTCCTTTTCTGTGCTTTATTTCATAGCACCTTTGTTATGAAGAGAATGTAAATGTCAGTGCTCAGCCTGATTTGCATTGCTCTCTCCCTTCCCTCACATTTCTGTTTAAATGTCATTTTCTGCTCTTCTCAGCCCCACAATTTCCTTTGCTGCCCCCCACCTCTTCCCCTACCTGGCATGGCTGATACTGACCATCTTACTCATTTAATTATGTCCCACGTACTGTATCTCGCCCCAACTCTGTATTTACATAACTCAGCTCCTTGAAGAAAACCTTATCCTGTAACTTCAATAGACTGATGAGCTCTCTATTCTTAATGTGGCTCTCGCTTTGTGCTCAGCTCCTGGCTGTCTATAATTGGCCAAACACGCGGAAGACTGAGAGACTTCTAATGAAAGGGTCACACACTGTTTATTTTAAAGATGAAAAGATTCTTTTCCGAATAGACTTTGCCTTTTTATCTCAAAGTCTTTTTGTTGCTGGCTAGTCTAGCTTTCTGTCTATGTCTCTTGGATTAGTAGCAAACTCTGAAACCCTTACTCTTTAAGTCTCCCCAGCATGTATTTAATGTAGGGAAATAGACCCCTGAGCCTACCAACCCATTTGGCTAGCGGGGCTAAGGCACACCACTTTCTGTAGCCAGTGGCCCATGAGGGAATGATGGGGCCTGCATCACATCCTGCCACCTTTGAACTCCCAGCCCAGATGACCAATACCCATTTGCAGTTGGGTCCGACAGGAGTGTCCTTTATAATGAGTCTGGAGCAAGGCTCAAACGCACCACTGCCAGGGCAAAACATCATAACTGCCCCACCACTGCACTGATTCCCATCCCTGTTAGGACTAAACACCACATCAGACAATTCGTTCCATAAAATAAATCAAACGCCATTTTAGGAATAGTTATTTTACCTCTGCTACTCTTCTAATTCAGAGTCGATTCCTTACCTGTTGCACAATTTTTATACTATTCCCCATCTTTAACCAATAATTTCCCATGTGGCAACATGTCAGATGCTCTACTGATAACAAAAGATGAGAGCTGACAAACTTCCTGGGTCTGGAAAATCAGTTGTCTCATCAAAAATAGCGCTAATCTAGCACCACTGGCTTTTCCTAAATTCACATTGCAATTTATCCCCATTTTTTATTTCCTTGTATTTATCCAGTCATTCTTCAAAATCTGTTTTTTAATACTTGAATACTATTGAAGTCTGACTAGTGAGCCTCTAACTGCCCAGATCTCTGTTGTCCTTCTGAAGATTAGGTACTAGGTAGGTACACACAGGTACACACATATGCTATTGTCCCATCATACAGTACCACCTTGAACTTGACAGACTCCTAAAAGTCCTTGCTACCAGACATGCAATGTCACGTGCCAGTTCTTTTATAATTCTGAAATGGAAACTATTCAGTACCCACGGATTGAGAGCACTAAATTAGTTGTTTTACTCACACCTTGATTGCGGCAATTTCTATTTCCACATAGCCATCCTGTCTTTGCCCCCATGTTCCTCTTTCTCCTAATCATCATTATTGAAAAGTGAAGCAAAGTGTTCATTTAGTTTTCAGGCCAGACCTGGATTGATTTTTGTCACTGTCCAGTCCATGCTGCATATAGCAGCCCAACTTCTTCTCTTGATCTCTTTCCATTTATATAACCAAAGAACCTTTTGCTCTTTGTTTTATCATCATTGCTCTTTGTCATTGCAACCTTTCCCTCCTTGTTTTATCGTCATTGCCAAGATATGACTCAGGGTTTGCTTTTGGGAATTCTCACTTTGTCCTAACATTTCTTGAGCTCAGATATAGCCTTCTTTACTTATCAGGATTTTTTTTCATTTCACTATTGAGCTAATATTTCCAATTTATACTATATTATGTTCACAGATGTCTAGGAATGGCACTGGTATTTGGATCCCAAATGATAACAGCAGTTCTGAGCTCAATTTCTGCCCATTTTCTACAAAGCCAGTGGAGGTCTCTTTGATATCATGGTCACTATGCCTAAGCAAATTTAGGCATTGAAGTAAGGATGGTTAGGATCTAATCTTTGTCCTGACAATGCTTTTACTCTTGATCTTTGGCACGTTCCTTAGTCTCTCAGCATTTGAAGCTGCAACCTCAGTAAAACAGAGGCTACTACTATATACCCATCCCTGGAAAAGATTTCAAGACCTATAAATGAAAAATAAACCCTCTATGTGAAGCACAAACAATTACTATTAAGTTCAAATAACTTTGACTAGCCAGGTTTTGAAAACCCCTAAGGATGGAGCTCTTTTTATCAGACCTACACTTTTCTGACATCCTTAATTATTGCAAAAGGGGAGGGAGCCAAATAAAAGGGGCAGTCCACAGTAAAGCCTTTTGCAGTTAAACCGTAGGAGCAAAAGAAAAACATGTTATCTCTGGCCTTCACAGTGTCCTCCCACACATGAACCTTACGGGTGTTTTTTCTTTCAGTACCTTTTGCAGTTCATCACCCAGGAGATATTTTCCTTGACCCACAGTCTCCTGTGAATAAATTAAAAAAAACTTCCAGGCTTTATGTGGTTAATGTGAATACACTTACAGCACTACTCCCTTGGCTCATGTAGGCTTCCAGTCACTGCAGTAAATGGTGGAGGACTCCGACACTCCCAAAATGTTTCTCTTTGGCTGTCCTCACTTCACTGACAAATTTTTTACTTTTCTACTTTGACCTGTAACAGAAATTCTTTTACAACTTTCTGTTCTTCCTCTCCTCTATCTCCTCCCACTTTCGATCAGGAGAGCTAGGCTGTAAAAAGTTCTTACTTTGTGGATTAATAGTTAACTCCAAGATCCTCAAACAATCAAAGCTGCGGTGAGTCACCTGCACTGGGAAAGGCAGCAAACAAATCCTTTACAGCTGCAGGCTGCTTTGCTGACAAGGTGATGACATCACTGAGAACAACTGAGATGCCTGATGGCCTAGAAAATATTGCTCCCAGGGTCCTTGGGAATGCAGGAACATGCTTAAAATATCAGGAAAAGAAAAAGTGGGGACCGAGGGAAGAGCAGCATTGTCAACTAGCAGAGCAATGAGAACAGCTCCACAGCCTTGTGTTTGGTGATTCAACCACTTTCATTTTAAAGCTGACTTTGACTTTATTCTTACTAGCTATAAAGGAGTATAAATGACTGCAGCCAGATTCCTCAAGGCTATTCTTGAATGAATCTGCTATTTCAATTAATCCGTTACTAAACAACAATGGGTTACAAACTCATTTTGATGTGCGCTTCACTGTACGTCATGCATATATACACCCTCTCTGAAGCTGAATGTGAAAGCGCTACTAAAATTAAAGATGAAATCGTTCTATAGACAGATGCACACTTTAGCTCTCTCTGTCTGGGGGAGTGGGGGGCACATGGTGGAACATTGTGGTAGAAGTTTTATCAGCATGAGTTTGAAATGACTATATTACTCACAAATGGTGAAGTTGCAAATGAGTTATGCACATCATTGCAAATGACAAATGTGTCCCAGGGCTGATGGCTCATTGATCTGAGAACATGCATCAAATCTGCACACCTGCCCAGGAGGCAGAAGTGAATTTCACCCACTCTGAGAAGGAGGAAATGTCATAAATCCATTAGCAAAACGAGGAGAGAGAGGCTTTCAGAAAAGGCCTGAGAAGGCACAAGAAAACAGATTTAGGTTCACCAGCCTGCCTTTACCATCACTGGAACTTCTCAGTCTGGTAGTTTTGTGTGAAGCAAGTCACAAACTGAGCTAACTTATCTGATATGAACGGAACAACTAGGCAACCAGGAAATAGGACATCTGTTTCAGGCTGTAGGTTGTGTTGTCCACACAAAGGAGGATTCTGAGGATGTAATTGTTGCAAAATCAAAGGGAGAGGCTAGGGACATACATTAAATATAAACTGGTTTAAGTAATCAGAAACTGGTTAAACCTGTAACAAAACATAAGTTCAGTGCACACAAACCAGTTTCAAAATGGCCAAAACTGGTTTTAGATAAACGTGGTTAAATATAGTGTCAGACTTAACTGATTGAGCTCCAACCAGGTTATGCAACATCTGTCCCAGACCCCTTACTGGTTTAATTTAAACCAGAGTCCCCTAGCATCCTGGCATGCTGTCTGGGCTGGGCTCTCTGCTCCAGCCCAGCAGGGCTGGCCCTGCCCTTCTGCTCCCCAGCCCAAGCAGGGACAAGCAAGGCTGGGGAATTAGCCAGACACTGGCCCTGGGAAGGGGACAAGGAAGAGATTTATTCCCACTCCCCTTCCCCCGTCCCACTGGCAGGGACCTGCATGTCTCTATTGGCTGCTCCAGCAGTGGCACCAGCAGTAGCTCTGAGTGAACTGACCAGGGAGGGGTTTAATTCCCCCCTCAATGTCCCACCTGCACAGACCTGGACCGGGGTGCACTGGGTGCTCCCCACTCACTGCTGCAGTGGCAGGGCCAGGGAGGGGCCAAATGCCAGCCGACCTGGCCCCTGAGTCAGGGGGAGGGAGAAAAGGTTATTCCCCTCTCTACCCACTCTACCCTGGGGGACTGCAGAGGAGTCTGCCTGCCCCAACCGCCACTGCCTCTGCTTGCCCTATGCATGGGGCAAGCAGCGGGATAAGCCCTCTCCTGCCTTCTCTGCCAGGTGCCAGAGGGAGTGGCGAATAACCCCTCCCTTGCCTAAGGGGCTCTGCTGGTTGGGCTGGGGCGTGCTCTGGCCCTGCCGCTGGAGCAGCAAGGAGGCAGGACTCTGATGGGGCTGCAGCCCCTGCCCTGGTGTTCAGGCAGTGTGAGCCACTTCCCAACAGGAGGGGGATGAGCAGGGGTCAAAGCTGCCACAGACTGCATGGGGTAGGCAGTAGCACTGGGGCTTGGAGGGGGCCATCGCCCCCCAAACCTCCCTAGCGCTGCCACTGTCACTTGTCGGCAGCAGCTTTCCCTGCCCTGTCCCTATCCACAGTGCACTCCTCCACCAGAAAGGGGCTCACAGTCTGGGATATCATGACAGACACTGCTGCCCCCATCATGGTGGCTCCCCTCTCGCTGCTTTCGGGGCAGGAGCACAGCCCCTTAGGTGGGGGACGAGGAGAGGCGTTATTCCCCCCCTGCCTCTGGGGATTCTCAGCGGGGTCTGCCACCGCTCTCAGGCAGTGAGCAGCAGGATAAGCCTGCTTTAACTTAAACCAGAGTCCCCTAGCATCCTGGCATGCTCTCTGGCAGCCGCCTCTGCCAGATCTTGGAGGGAGGGGGGAAAAGCTCCCCTCCAGGCACCCTGCCTTAGGGGACCTGCTGACCAGTCTCTGGCTGCACCTTGGACACTGGAGCGGTGAGTGGGGAGTGACTGCGATGGGGGCTGCAGCCCCTGTCACAGTGTCCAGGGAGCATGATCCTCTTTCTGGTGGAGGGGCCATGAGCGGGGGTCAACACTGCTGTGGACTGTAGTAAGTGATGGCACTGGGACTCAGAGAAGGCCATTGCACTCCGCCCCCCAGTACCACCAGCACTGCTCATCAGTGGCAGTATTTCCTGCCCCACCTCTATCCACAGCGTAGCTCCCCTGCCCGGAAAAGAATTGCACTCCTGAACACCGTGACAGGGGCTGCTGCCCCTGTCACAGTTGCTCCCCTCTTGCTTAAGAGGCTCTTCTGGCTGAGCTCTGAGGCCTGTGCCTCCCCCCCCCCCAAGATCAGCAAGGGCGAGGCCACTATGATGGGGGCAGCAGCTCCTGTCATGGCATCTGTGGAGCATGAGAGTCTTTTTTGCAGGGGGGGCCAGGATGCAGCTGAGGGCAGGGCAGGGCAGGGCAAGGAAAACTGCTGTAAATGAGCAATGGTGGTGATGCTTCAGGGGCAATGGCCCCCTCCAAGCCCTGGTGCCATTGTTCACCTCAGTTCACAACAGTGCTGACCCCTGCTTGCAGCCCCCGTGCTGGGAAGAGGCTCACACTTCCTGGACACCAGAGCAGGGGCTGCAGCCCCATCTGGGCCCTGCCCCCTCGCTGCTCCAGTGGCAGGGCTGGAACATGCCCAGAGCCTGGCCAGAGGGTCCCTTGGGCAAGGGGACAGGGAGTGGAGTTATTCCTCCTCTCTCTGGCAGCTGGCAGAGGCAGAAAGAGAGGGCTTATCCTGTTGCTTGGCCTGGGCGCAGAACAAATGGTGGTAGTGGCAGCAGTCAGAGCAGGCAGACCCTTCTGTAGTCCCTCAGGGGCAGAGGGGGTGGAGGAGAGAATAACCCCCCTTCTTCCCCCTCTGCCTCAGGAGACATGCCAGCCAGTGTTTCACTGCACCCCCAGCCCCGCTGCTGCAGGAACAAGGGATGAGCATTAGCCTGGGTCCAGGTTTCAGCCTGAGCATCAGCAGAAACACTGGCTCTGAATGAGGAGAGGCAGCTAGCTGCCACCCCTAAGATGAGACACAGGGTGGTCATTATGGGTGACTGCCTCCTGAGAGGGACAGAGGGGGCGAACTGCCAACATGACCCCTGACCTGTGAGAGCTACTGCCACTCAGGGGTCCATATCCAGGACATGGCAGAGAGGATTCCTAAACTCATCCTGCCCTCTGATCGCTACCCCATGCTCTTCACCCAGGTGGCCATGAATGACATAGCTCAGAGCAATCATGGCCAGGTCATGAGTGGCTACAAGGCTCTGGGGGCTGGGCTTAAGGGGTTGGGGGTTCAGGTAGTTTTCTGCTCCCTCTTCCTAGTTGTGGGCTGTGGGCCTAGGAGAGATGGATGTATGGAAGAGGTGAACCAAAGGCACCTATAGAGGGCAGGTTATAAAATCAAAAGTGATGACTGATTTCAGGTTAGTAACGAAAATCAAGAACAGTATAGGTACATACATAATAGAAGGAAAACCAGTGGAAACGTAGGACCACTGCTTAATAGATCTGGTCATCTGATCACAGACTCCAAGGAAAAAACTGAACACCTAAACGAGTACTCCATATCTGTATTCCACCAGTCTAAGAATGATAGCCTGCAAAATGCAAATATGGCACAGAATAGTCACAGTAGGGATGATCACCTACCAACAGTCAATGTAAAGCTGGTGAAAGAACAGCTAAAGAGCTCGACTGGGTGAACTCCATCTGGGAGTGCTAAACAAACTAGCCAAAGTCATTGCAGGACCACTGGCAAACCTCTTTGAGAATTCATGGCACTCAAGAGAGGTCCCAGAAGACTGGAAGAGGGCCAATGTTTTGTCCATCTTCAAGAAGAGGAGGAGAGCGGACCCAGGAAACTACAAGCGGATCAGCCTGACCTCAATCCCAGGAAAAATCCTCAAAAAATATCTCAAGGAGTCCATATGCAATAAGCTAATAGAAGGCAGAATTCTGAATGAAAGCCAGTATGGTTTTGTTGCAGGTAGGTCATATCTGACTAACCATATCTCCTTCTATGACCAAGTTACTCACCACCTGGATAAGGGAGGTGAGGTCAAAGTCATTTACTTGGACTTTAACAAGGCCTTTGAGGCACTCCCATGAGGCTCTTCAGGTAAAACTGGGGCACTATGGACTCAACAATTCAATGGTCAGATGGGTGGGAAACTGGCTGCAGAGTCGGACCCAGAGAGTACTAATAGACAGATCTGTGTCAACCTGGCAGAAGGTAGCCAGTGGGGTCCCCCAGGGTTTGGTACTTGGACCAGCGCTTTTCAACATCTTCATCAATGATCTGGATATTGGGGTAAAAAGCACACTGGCAAAGTTTGCTGATGACACTAAGCTGTGGGGAAATGCTGCCATGCATGAGCATAGGCTGACGATCCACGCAGACCTAGACAGATTAGTTAGATGGGTGGACCAGAACCAGATGCTGTTCAACACTGAGAACTCTGATCACTACTGATGCTGTGCCCTACACTGTAAAGTGCTCCATCTGGGGAGGAAACATCTTCAACAAACATACAGACTCGGTGGTGCTACTCTAGCTAGCACCACATCCAAAAGGAACCTGGGGGTCATAATTGACCATAAAATGAATACGAGCCACCAGTGTGATGCTACCATTAGCAGACCAAACAATATGCTGCCATGCATCAACTGATACATCTCAAGCACAACTAAGGAAATTATTCTCCTGCTTTGCTTGGCATTGGTGAGGATGTAGCTGGAGTACTGCATCCAGTTCTAGATGCCACACTTCAAAAAGGATTTCCATTCACCCTATCTCTTATATAAATTTAGACGAACACAGAAGGCCACAGTACCTGGCCTGCCAGACTCTTCATGGGCCCAGAAATCAGGAGGTAGAGGAGTGGTTAGGGTCTATCTTCTTATGTCATTCTTATGTCACTTATTCTAATGCCCTAGAGTGCAGGGAATATCTCTGTGTGTGTGCAAATTGTGCATCCTGTTATGAGTATCTGCACACTGTTAAGGACAGTGTTGAGCTCTTTGGTACGACAACTTCCGGACCATACAGGAGCACAGTATTCTGCTGTGCACAGTATTCTGCTTCTGGAACATACATGAGGACAGTATTCTGCTGGGGCACATACCATTGTGAGGAGCCTCTCTTGCAGCCAGGCTGGGGCCTATGGCCACTTTCACCTTCTGGAGTCTTCAGCGGCAAAATACCATTGTAACTATGCTGGTTCAGAGCACTTTGAAGTTGGCACCCCATGTCATCCTGGCTAAATGTCTTAAGGCAGCTACCTGTGCAAAGACTTTACTGCTGACCTTCTGAATGTGGTGTTCATAGGTGAGGGAACGGTCTAATATGTCTCCTTGGTAAAGTGGGGTATGCTCATGGGGAAGGATGTACTTGCCTACTCTGATATTCAACATGCTTTTGGCTTGATGACTGTCCATGTGAAAGCCTGATTATACTGGTTTATTGATGCTCTTCACTGACCCTGTGCCTTTCAAACAATGCCCCCAACCCCCACAGCATTCTCCCTCCCTCTCCTCCCAGAGAACCAGAGAAGATTCATGGCTCTGAGCCGTGACAGTTGGTTTTCCCAGTCCTCCCAGCAGGGAGATGGAACCCAGGCATCCATGTTTTCCAGCTGAGAGGCAGAATGTGGGAGTTCTGTGCTGTGAACAGTGCTGGGCTGTAAGGAGCTGCATGACTTCCAGCCCCAAGTGGGGGAAAGGATCCAGACAGGAGACTCACCAGAGGTCACTCAGTGTTCCCCTTGTCTGCAGACTGCATTTGTGCACAGAAGTCCCAGTCATGGGGCCTGAAATGCTGGATCCAGGATGGTCAGCCGGACACCTGCAGACTGCTGGAGATGTGCAAGTAGATGGTGTCAGTGACATGAGAACCAAAGGAAACCCTCGATGTGGGAGGGTGGAAAGGATAAGTTGGCAACTGATTGCACCTATTGTGCCATGACACTTCAAGAGGCCATCCAGGATCAGGAATGCATTGTGAAGGTCCAAGAACAAGGTCTATGAATGGCCAGTTGCTCTCTAAGGAAGGTCATATATACCACTATGAAGCTGAGAGTCACAGTGCCAGAATAAAGAGTTCATGCATAGGGTCAAAAACCACCTGAGATCCAACTATGATACCTCTGAGTGGCATCAACACTACCTCCCCCGGAAAACCATTGCTCTTCCAGGCTGGAGTGGTGGGGCAGGCTGCTGCTCACCTCCCTGCACCCCATCATGGAGAGCCCTGCTCCAGGGACTTATAGAATCAGAGAAAGTTAGGGTTGGAAGGAACCTCAGGAGGCCATCTAGTCTAACCCCAACTAGATCATCCCAGCTGAAGCTTTGTCTAGCCATGTTTTGAAAACCCGTAAGCTTCCACCACCTCTCTGAGTAACCTGTTATAGTGTTTTACTAAAACACTGCCCTCCTTTGGGTAACATACCTGAGAGTCCCACCAGGGTGGGGGGTCTGGATGGCAACTGTTGGGAAAGTCTCCACATCACACACTAATTAGGAGATGCTGGAGAAGCAGGGGGGTGGCCCAGAACAGGAAATATGGTGCTTGGGAGCCACTGAACTGTGGTCCAAGGAGCCAGGAAGGCATGTGGTGGGGTCTGCTCTGGAGAGCAGCAGTGAGGGAGGGGATGGGGACCAGGCCTGGGCAGTAGGTCTGGGGCACAGACCTGCTGCCAAGGCCAGCATTGACTCAGTCTGCCTTCCAAAGCCAACTTGTTATACCCAGTAACTAGCAGTTGCCAGTGCAGGTGCAGGGCCCCAAAGAGAACAGGGGGTGGTGGGGGGTGTCCCACAAGCTCACCAAGCCAGGCCACTGCAGGCCCAGGTCCCACTGCTGGGGAGCAGTGCAGCCTCTGTAAGGAATGGCAGCCTCCTGGGCTATGGTCCAAGGTCCAAAGTGAGCAATGTTCCACAGTTTTTCCATATTATTCACATGAAAATTTTGGCAGCTGCAACATTTAATTAAACTGAGGGGTGGCAGCTTCATGGGTGGCATTCCCCCAGCCACTCCAAGGTAGATTTCATGTTTAAGTTGAGCCCCCATGGCTGCCCATTCCTCTCCCCCCACTCAATGGCATAACCACCCGGTGCAGACAGGGTCTTTCCGCACTCTCTCAATGATAACCTAGAAGAAGGTTCCAAGTATTCCAGAGTAGGCAAAAATCACACATTTTTTGTCTAATAAACACACTAGAAGTTTTGCAACTGCAATGTTTTAAACTAGGGAAGATCTCTATTTCATACCACAATCCCCTGCAAACCAGTGTGTACCTCTGGGGGGGGAGTTGGGGGGGAGAGAGAAGGGGGACAGTGCTTGGGCAGCCTGTGTTGTAGACAGCAGTGCCCATGAAGTAGAGCCAGAGGATCCTGTTTCAGGAGCTTCATGGCCCAGGGCCAAGATATAGGCACTTGAAGCCCTCTGGCCCTACTGCTCCAGGGAGGGCTCCCAGTCCATGTGGCTTCACACATCCAGACAGTCTGCAGTGCGGCAGGGTGGAGCCACCAATATCAGCAAAGGGGAGGGAGGGGTAGGAATAAAAGCATCCAGGACACATGCATGCCCACATACACACAGAGAACCCAGGTATCCAGGAAACATACAAAGAGAGCTCAGACATCTGGGACACACAGGGCATGCTGGGTGGGGCATGAGCAAAATGGCTGGCTGATGTCTTATGGCCATGATGAGACCCTGGCACATCAGGTCCAAGTAAGAAGCCATGATACCCCAACCAAACAATCAGGGGCAGCTTGGCTGTTTGGCTCCACTCAGGAGTCTTCAACAGCTCAGAGAGCCCCCAGAGCATGTTGGGAGGTGTATGAGAACCCCTCTACCTGCTAAGCTGAGGTCATAAGGCAGTCTGTGAGTCCCCCCGCACTACACAGACACACACACGAGAGCTAACATATGTTCTGGTTCCTCTTGGCCTAAACAGGGGCAATTAAAGTAAAACTTGAAAGTTAGCGTGCTTCTGCGTGAGATTCTTGAATGCCTGTACTTAACCTCTGTCATATTAATGAGCTGACAATGATTTCTGTAACCTCAAACCATTTTTTTTAATTGTGTTTAGCGTTTTCTCTCTCTATACTTCTGTAAATTTCCAGTTCCTCTGACGTCAGTTTCTAGCATTAGAGGCAGTCTAGCTCTCAGCTTTCTGTTAATCAGAAATGGTTTTTCTGAAAAACCATGATTCATTCGTGCTGTCCTGTAATTTAGCAGTGCTAAGTACAGATAACAGTCTGACTCCTCATGCTTTTTCAGGATCCATTGTATTATTTTAAGACCATTTCACACCAATTGATTGGATTGGGATCATTGGGGATTTGTGGCTACATGACTACACTCAAATAATACCGGAAATTGCTTCAAAACCTCTTGCTCAGCCATTGCTACATCAGACATGTCTGGAAAAAATAGATTTGACAAGAACAATTACTGGTTTAGTTGTTGTATCTCCTAGTAAAGGTATCTCAGGAAAGTGAAAATACGTGACAATATCTCATAGAATATATTTTGCTGTTTTTCCCCAGCCAGCATAAATCCATACCTTTGCTCCAAGGTACAATTTTTCCTGCAGCACCAATATGGGCTTTCTTATTTGACATTACATATATTTTTGATATATGCAACAAACTTTGCCTACTTCCTCTTAAGGCAATTGGAAATATTTCTATGCCTTCCCTTTCTATGCTTTCCCTTTTTAAATGCTAAGTGTCTTTCTCCATGAATTTTACCTATTTTAACACATTTTTACCTATCTTAGCACCTTTGGAATCACCACCCAGAGGTCCTTAAACAGAATTTCATCTAAGATTAAGATCTTTATCCTGAATAGAAGATATGAGCTAGGAATACACTCCTTCACCAAGGCATATATGGCATTTTTACACATGCTCACTGTGATAAAAGGGGCATTGCGTGTTGCGCTGCCTGCTGTGTGTGTAGCCTCTCCCCTCAACTCACCTGGCATGACTTGATGTTATTCTATAAAGAGAAAGGGTTCAATGGAGATCTTCCTGGGAGGGCTTCCCTGGGAAATGGCAATACTTACGATTTTGGCACGATGTTCCAAGGGGCTCTGCCTCCCCTACACCCCATCCACTCGCCAGCCAGATGAGCATCAGCACAATGGTGGTTCAGCCTTGTGGGCTTGACCACAGCTTGCTTTGAGAGGAGTCCCACATCTGAATGGGCTCAATTGGCATTTGTCCCTCCTGCCTCAACATGTAGTGTTCCCTCTCTTGAGGCTGTCAGGCTATCTAGGCATTATGTCGTGCCTACTGCAGTACCTCCGAGTAGGGCACTTTGTTCTTACACCTCTTCTCTCTCTCTCTTATTTTTTCTAAAGAAATAGACTCCTGGGGAGGAGAGGGATGTGGAGCTGCATCCTTTCCCCCACCCTCCTACAGGGGGCTCAAATGCTTCCCTTGCTCTGCCTGCTGGTGCTGCACCAGCTATGGTGCTCCTCTCCTGTGCAGGAGTCTCAGCACATCTGGTATGCTGCACACCAGCATGCTCTCTCTCCAGCTCCTCTTCCGCCCAGGTTCTGGCAGGGCTTTTAAATTTTCCTGTGGTGGCCGGCACAGCTGCCGTGACTGGTCCACCTGTTCCCTGCCCAGGAAATAGCTGATTAAATAGTCAGTGTAATGCCGGCTCATGTAGCCATGGCTGTGGTCCCTGCTCCTGCTCTGGCTGCCCAGCGGGAGGTAAGTTTTCCCCGCAGCGGGAGCTGTTTCTGGGGTTTGGGGCCTACGGAGACTACCTTCTCCCCTTCCGGAGCCTGTGGGTGTGCCTTGCCGCCACACTCACCTTGTGATATTCAAGAATTATTTTGGACTCAAGGTTCCTGAAGTCCTCTTTGTTCAATCACACAATTCTAGCTGCCTTTGCCTAGCAGAATATGTCCTTTTTCCTGTTCCTCCCATACACTTCTAGAAACCAGCAAGCCAGGAGTGGTTACTTAAAGGTACAGTTCCCAATGCTGCAAGCAACACCAAATGCCTGATGCATCAACTTTCAGCATGCACATTAAGATAGTGAGATAATTTTTTAATTAAAAGTCAAAGGAAGGTTTCACCATGTGTACAGTATTTATTTTTAAGTTTCAAGTTTCGTAACCCCCAATGTATGGCTTGTTTATTTTAGTGTGTTGCTTTTTCACAATTTTTACAACAAAATAAGGCACTTGCTGCTCCTGATTTCTGTTCTTGAGTATAAGCTTCATATTAAGCTTATACTTCAATCCAGTCGTATCCTTTTCATCAAAACACTTCTCATCCTGAAGACAAGCCAAGAATAAGGTTTATGTTTTAAACACCTTTCCATTCCACTGCTAGTTGCATTTAGACATCTCTAGTGGGTGGAACCGGATTTGTGGGTGGATCCTTGGAGAGTTCCACCAACTTCACCCTAGCTCCAATGTGAGTACTCATTTGAGAAAGGGGATCTTAATGTTGATACAGTCAAATGCAAAGAGTGAGGAGCAATGCTTAGTCTCAGCAGAAACAATATCTGCTGGCAAAAAATATTGAGTCTTTCCCCCCTTTACTGCACACATGGAGAGTCCCAGGGGCCTGCAAGGCACAGATATTGGGCTTGGAGAATGACAGACTGGGGAGGTGCTCAAATGAATGAGATTGTGAAGTTATGTAGACTTAGCAGCATGGCAACCAGTGCTGTTTGCACCTTCATGTATTTTCAGAACAGACAATTAATTGAGGTCAGTGTGTTCACAGAAAGCAAATAATAGTCCTTAACAAATCAAACAAAAAGCTTTACTGTATAACATTCTGACTATGCTGGTATTTTATTTCAATGTTTAAAGAGATTTCATTTTTTCCAAAACTCAGTTACCCATTGTGTTTAAAGGAAGTTATGAGCAGTAGAAACAGTCTGATAATGTGCTTATTTCAGACTGCTTCTTACATCTCATCAGAGCCCATAAACCCCCAGTGACCCACTCCAGATGCCAAAAACATCACCTTCTTTACAATTTCCAGAATCCATAGGTAATGCATAGGGGAGGTACAGGGGGGCATGTGCCCCCCCTGAGATTGGCCACCACAAAAGCCTCCACTAGCTTATGTGGGTGGTCGCCACCCCCCCCCCTCCTCTCCACTGTTGATGTGGCCACTGGCAGCTGCAGGCAGTCCCCGCTCACCACCTACTACTAGCCAACCCCCTCCCTGCCCCACTGTGCTGTGGATGGTCCCTGCTCACCGTTCACTGCCATGGTGCCCCTCCAGTCACAGGAGGCACTAGTTGTTCATGCTTCAGATTGTAGTTATTCATTGTCAAAACAAAAACAGAAGAGCACAGATGACATAAAATAACAGATATATCAAAATAAATTATATAGAAGCTACTGTGATGATCCTACTACTCAATTCATTATATACCCACAACATTCATTATATACCTCATTTATTTAATATAAATTAATTTATAATCGTTCATGCCAGCATGTCACTGGAACAGGGCTCTAGAATGTGTGTGCAACTTGCAGGGCAATACAGTATTAATTAAATGAGTGTAAATAAATGGAGGTACTGCAAGACTAACATTTTCAAACTGGTGTGACTACAGTGGGTACTTAAATCAAAGCAATTTGTGCTAAATTAATTCAACAAATGTTCCAGACTTCTGGAAAAAAATATCAAACTATTATGGTTCACTGATACATGGTTAAATATTGAACTAGGAGCTTAATTCTTGGACAGCCAAGCTTGAAAACCATAGTAATAATTACTGACAAGTGAGGATTTCTTCTTTTTTTTCCCATTTTTTCCCCCTCTCTCGCCAATATAGGGAAGCTGACAGTCTTTCAGTTTTAGACTGCACTTTTCCAAGGACATGGAATGCAAGACAGCAGCTAATTTCTCAAGATGCTATTTGAGAAGGCAGGATTAAATCCCAAACTGTGCTATTTCTAACACGCCACAAATAAAAAATGCAAATTATGCCATGAAGCATGTTTCCTGGTTTTCAAGGTCACAAAGCACCATTATGGCTACTGAGTGGGATCTGCATCATATAGGCCCTACAATTTCACCCAGTCACTCCTGTATCTTGCCCAGAGATTCAACACCTTGATAGGCAGGGGAAAAAAGCACCTATAAAAACAGGAATAAAAATTATTTCTACAAAATGTCTACAAAGTGCCTTTTCAAAGTGTTTTGGAATTCTAATGGACTCCTTCCACCATTGATAATTTCCAGCAACATAAATGAGTATTAGAGCCAAGTAGGTTGACTAAGGTGAGTTTGGCTGTGAAATAAGCATAATTTGTTCCCATTTCAGCTGGCTGATAGACATGATGGTTATTTTTCACTGTGTGTGAAATATGACTTTAATTTTTTTCCCTGTGACCAGCAAGGCCAAGAAAGAGCACCCCTGGCTTTGGAGCCCTGCATACAAATGTTACATTAAAATAAAAAAACTCACAACAGAAGGGAGTTTTTATTCAACTTATTCAAATTGATGTTTTTGCCTGATAAATATAAAATGTCAACTCCTAAGACTAAAAGAGAAAAAAAGCTGAATCTATGTAAAGGCTCTATTGTGAGAAAGCTGAAATACCATAGGATATATTTACTTTGAAGCAGCTGAATGCCAAGTGAGAGGTCATCCTAGGTAGTCCTCCATTAATTGAATACCTTTTAATAAGTATTTTTAGTATTAAACCATCCATCTATGACTGATGAATCAAAGGACTTTTCAGCTTTCACTCGCTGTGTGCGAAATACAGAAGAGTGACAGATTCATTAATCTATCCTTATTTATAATTGATACCATGTAGAATTAACATTAAAATGAATTGTATAAACTTTGTTTTACCATGAGAAAGCTTATAAGAGATGGCAAGGTACAAAGGAGACACACAACCTTGGGAGTTGGGGAATGTGTGTTTGGGATGACAAGATGCAGAAACAGGAACAAAGAACTGGAAGACGCCTCCTGGGCCATTGAGTTTAGTCCCCTTCATTCACAGGCAATCATTAAATGAAAGAATCTCCAAACCCCATTCAGGAGTTCACACAAATGGTCAATAATAGTTGTTCTACTCTACAACTTGATTGTAGGTGTACGTATCTCATTAAACTGTTGTGTGATGCACCATGACATTACATCAGAATTGAAAACAACACTTAATGAAACCTCCAGATTCAAAATCTGCAGTCAGTTTTGAGGATGTGTATTATTGTGTACCAACAGCCAGGTCCTTCCCTCTTTCATTCACACAGGGTACATCTACGTGTGCCTTACTGCAGAGTTGAGTAATTAGCTCCACAGTAAAGCATCACTGTCTACACAAGCACCAGTATTAGGACAGTACTATTGTACAGCAGAGTTATTAACTGTGATGAAGTACACACACAAAATCAGACCCACATATAAATTGTTTCTGCTCAGCCCAGGCAGCAGGGGGCCAGAGCCCTGCCTGCTACCTAGCCACACAGCTCCACACTTTGGGAACTCTTGTGCCTCAGCCAGCCCCGACAGCACCCAACGCGACCACCCTGAGCCCAGGGCTGACCCCCTGAGCCTGCTGCCAGCTAAGGTCTGCTCCACCCCAACTGAAAATACTGCTGTCCCAAGCACATGTGTAAATGCTGTACCTGGGAGCAGTTAACTCTGGCGCAGAGTGCACCATAGTTTATTCCATCACTTTTATTTCATATGTAGTTGCACCAAGTGGTACTTAATAAATAACATCAATTAAACCATAGGAGCAACTCACAGAAGAAGATATTAGTCAGTATGGGGAAAGAGAAAGATCTGGCCCTGCAAGGTTTGGGTGTAATGAGAAGGCTTCTTAATCCCCCTCCTTCCTCCCCCTCTTCCCCCGCTACTATATAACTCAAGTGAGTCATGGTTTGAACATCTGCAGTTATGGTGGCAATATAGAAAGAATATAAAAAATGAAAATTGCTACAGAAAAAATTATATTCTACAAAGGATGGAAATAAACATAAGAAAACATGAAAAATGAGATGGGGGGGGAAAACAAGCTCGAAAATGAAGAGAATAAATTAGAGGTACATTTTACAAAGTGCAGGCTAGTTCATTTCAATGCATTAGTCAATTCATGAGGGAGTTTTTCTTGTACTATGAGTCAGCTTTATTATCTCCTTCCTCAGTACTGCAAAGACAGTATCCAAAAGACAATGGCTCCATTCTGGTATAGTACTATTGAGCAGGGCTTCAGAAAGGCCCCTACATAGACCATTGTGGTATTCAATGAAGTTGAGCAGCTGGTGCTCTATCTTTTAAATTCAAAATATATTGGTGGATTAGGATGTTCTCTTTTGGAACAGAAAATATATTGGGCACAAAAGTTTGTTAAAATTACAGCACTAATTTGATATTTAAATTAAAGGAAGTAGAAACATCAGTCTTAGTGTACTTCATTTTGGTTTTGTTACGCCAAACCAGACTTTTGGAACAGAATGTATAGACCCTACGTGCTCAAAATTCGTACAACTGTCTTCCCTACATTAGCAGAACTCACAGCAACAGCATCAGGTAAAGGGCGGGCCCAGTTGTTATGGGATATGAGTCATGGTTTAGAATCATACAGATATAGAAAAGGAAGGGACATAAGGAGATCACCTAGCCAATCCACTGGCCAACACAGAATGGTACCTCTTTAGCGCACTTCATCCAAGTGTTTGTCTAGCCTGCTCTTAAGAAATGCCTAGGGGTGGAGGTTCCTTCAACTCTCTACGTAATCTGTGCCAACACTTAACAGTCCTCATAATTACCATAGTTACATGAATAGAAGATGACCCTGATTATAAGACAACTCCCCACATTTAGATTCTACATATGGAAAATGAATAAATTTGTTATAATTTTCCAGGTATGAAATTTAATTATTGTAGGTTTGCTTTGAATTTGTCCTTCTACCACTGCTACAGCAGGGAAAATAGTGGTGGTGGAGGAGGGAGGCCAGATCACCCATTTACTTTCTGCTTCCTCCCAACTTTTTTCCCTGGCAGCCCTTTCATCCAAACACACTGAGCACATGGAACTGAGGAGCAAATTTGAAAAGAGTAACCTTGAAATTAAGGCTGTAGCAAATGGCATATAGTGCCCATGAACTTAGTTTAGCCAGAATTGATGCTTGTCGCCTTTTTTTAACTGCTGCCATCTTTAGCACAGGTACTCCAGAAACACACTTTTGAGCAGTACTTTGGCACCTACACATAAGTAATACAAACTATACATGGTATTAATCCAAAGGCAACAGCTTGTGGTTTACGAGACAGCTCATTGGGTGGGGCCTCACCAGAGGCAACTGAATTTCAAGTCAGGGTGACCTCACAGCTCAGCACTGCTCAGTATGTGTGTGTTCTCCAGATACCGCCCACAAAGGAGCCATATGCTAATTCGTCCCCACTCATGACTGGAACCAGGTGTTATTGCCAAAAATTCATATGCAGATGAGGCACAGGGCAACCTGGTCCCGCTTCATCACAGAGAGTGAGGGCACATTAATCATATGCACCGGGCTGAGAAAGGGGGCAACAGAAGGATCTGGGTGAACTGTATGCAATGTTATGACTCATCATGACTTGAAACAGAGCCAGTGGTGAGGAGGACTGCACTTAATGGACAGTACCATCTGTCATATTCAAATGGCTGCACTAACATATCCTTGTAGTAGGTTCCCATCATTATCATGGACCTGGAGAGTCCCAAATCACTGGCCACAGACTGCGGATAGCCCTCCAAGTGAGGTAGACTGGCACAGACATGGTGAGCAACCACAGACCCAGACAGAGCCCAGATCCACTAGGGTACCCCAAAAAATGGCAGCAGACCCCCAGATGGTAGACCCCCAAAAGTAGAAGGACTCCCAGACCCTGGTGAAGAAGTAAGCCCTGGATAATAAGAGACCCTCCTGAATGGCAAAGGACCTCAGACAATGGAAGAAACTCCTCCAGATGTCAGGGGACCCTGGAAAATGAGACCCCACTGTACAATAAGGGACTTCCCCCAGGAATTGGAGAAGGCCCCCCCTCAGATGATGAAGGATCCCCCCAACATCAGAGGAAGACCCCCTGGATAACAAGGGACCCTCCCAAACAAGAGAATAACCTACCTGGATGGCTCCCCCTGGACACCAGAGGACCCTCCAGATGATGAGGGACCCCCCCCGAATAACCTATTCTGGGTGAGGAGGAGGACCCCTTCCAGACAAGGGAGGGTGTCCCTTGGACAATGAGGGACCCCCCTGGATGATGGGAGATCTCCCATATAGTGGAAGACCCCTGTTCCCAACTGTGACTGACACCACCAGACTGTAACAGACCCCACCAAATGATGAAGGACTCCCCCTTTGGATAGCAAAGGACCTCCCTGAATGATGATAGATCCCCAAAAGAGGAACTGTGGATCCAGCCATGCTTGACCCCACCCTGTTGGCAGCCCAGATAACAGCAGAACCAAACTCTGACATAATTTATCTCTTCTTCCCCTTCCTAAAGAAGCTGGTCTGCCCAACCTGCTTTCTGCTCAGAGACTACAAGATTTCAGTGACATCCACAAGCACCTGAGGGAGTTCTGCTGAATGCCCAGTTTCTGGAAGAAGACTATAGCAATGCTCATGCACAAGAAAGGTGAGTCAGATGACCTGAACAACTGGAGATCCACTGCTCTGTGCTCCACAATCAATGAGCTCTACACCAACTTCTTGGTGGCCCAGATCACCAACTGGGTGGTGAGTGGGAAGGGCATCAGCTTGAGCCAGCAGGGCTTCCTGTCAAATGAGGGCTACTATGAACAGAACTTCATGCTCCAGATGATGTTGAATAATGCTTGGAGGGCCAGAAGGCAGTGCATAGTGGCATGGCTAGACATCTCCAACACCTTCAAGTCTATACCCCACCACCATATCTTTGACACCCTCTGAGACCTCAGGATGTCAAATGGGACCATCAACCTCACATGGGAGCTCTACAACAGCTGTACCACCACCAGATGGCAAGATGCCATGCAGTAATGTTCGGGCACAGCTGGGTTGCCATGCATCTTGCCATCTGGTGGTGGTACATTGGCTGCAACTAGACTGGGAAAGAGGCATGCCAGGAGCTGGGAGTCTTGCTGCTCCCAGTTCCCAATGGCAGGAATGTCACTGTGAGCCTAGAAAGGTTCCTAGAAAGAATGCCATCTGAGCAAAATATGCTGGCAATCTGAGGGTGAAACCTGAGTAGGATGAAGTCTTTGAGCTCACCTTAAAGTGGGATGCAAGCAACTATTTCCTGCTTAGCACTGTGGTGGTGTCCCCATGGTACACTGTGACCAGTGGGGTCCCTCAAGACTCTATCCTAGGGCCTATACTATTTAATATCTTAATTAATAATGTAGACATTGGTGTCAGAAGCAGACTGGCTGAGTTCGCTGATGACATCAAACTCTGGGGTAAAACATCCACACCTGAGGACAGGAGGGTGATCCAGGCAGACTTTGACAGGCTCAGAAAATGGGCAGATGAGAACCTGATGGTGTTTAATACCAAAAAATGCAAGGTTTTCCACCTTGGGGAAAAAAAAACATGCTTATAGGCTCAGCAGTGCTACACTGACTAGCACTATGGGTGAAAGGGACTTGGGGTCATGATTGACCACAAGATGAACATGAGCCTTCAATGTGATGCTGCAGCTAGTAAAGCAAGCAAAATCCTGGCTTGCATCAACAGATGCTTCTCAAGCAAATCCCAGGATGCCATTCTATCATTGTACTCGGCCTGGGTGAGGCCGCAGATGGAGTACTGCATCCAGTTTTGGGCTCCACAGTTCAAAAAGGATGTGGAGAAGCTTGACAGAGTGCAGAGGAGAGCCACGCGCATGATCAGAGGTCAGAAAAACAGAACTTATGAAGAGAGGCTGAGAGCCATGGGACTCTTCAACCTGGAAAAGCGCAGGCTCAGGGGTGATCTGGTGGCCACCTGTAAGTTTATCAGGATAAACTGCACATCAGGATCTGGGGGAACGTTTGTTCACCAGAGCGCCCCAAGGGATTACAAGCTCAAATGGTCACAAACTCCACCGTGATCAATTCAGGCTGGACATAAGGAAGAACTTCTTTACTGTTTGAGCCCCCAGGGTTTGGAATAGACTGCCACTGGAGGTGGTTCAAGCACATACTTTGAATGCCTTCAAGACACGTTTGGATCCTATGATCCCTGCTGACTTCCTGCCCCTGGGGCAGAAGGCTGGACTCAATGACCTTCTGGGGTCCCTTCCAGCCCTAATGTGGATCAAATCTATGAAATTTCATGTGGTTTGTGGTCTGGCGCTTCATCCACTGCCCCCACCTCAATTGTCTTCTGCTCAGTGTTGTCATTGGTATGGGAACTTTGACAGGAGGTACCGATGCTGTGCCTGGTGCAGAGAGCCTCCCATGTACTGTGCACCTGAACACCCCACACCAAACCATGGCAGCTATGCCACAATATTGTCCAGCACCAACTGACCATGGCCAGCCTGGCCTCAGTAGGGACCATGTCCATCAATTGTACTGTCCCAGGCAGCAAGACCCAGCTGTGCCCGAACATTACTGTGACTGACAAAGACAGCAAGCACACTGTGATAGTGGATGTCACCATCCCATTCAAGAACTGGAGCCAAGCATCAATCGAACCGAAGCGAGAGAAGTATCAGCCACTGGCAGACACCTTGAGGAGCTAGGGATATGACGTGACAGTTGAGGTGCTAATCATTTGGGTGCTCAGAACATGGGACCCCAGCAATGAAAGTGTTCTGTGGCCTGCTGCATATCCCACTGTTATGCCAAATTTATATGGCACCTCATGATGTCTGACACCATCTGATGGTTGAGGGACATATATGTAGAACACATCATGGGACAGCACCGATACATGGACCCTACCAGACTGCCAACCAGAAGCGATGCAGAGGGGACCACCTGAGTGCCCTCCCCTCCACCCTCCACTGCACTGAATTGCCTCTGAAGTCTTTTAATCCTGGACTCTTTTGCACCCCTACAATTGTTTCACACATGTGGTTATTTGTAATTGTATGCATTTCCCAAACCATCTCCCTATTACAATGCAGTATTGTTTTACAGGATCTCCTATATTTTCTCTGCTTTGTAAGCACTGTGCTACTTCTCTCACTCCCTCCCTCTTCTCCCCCAACCCCTCGGCTTAGTTGGCTCACCTTTTGGCTCACCTGTTGGCTCATTCCCAGTCCTACCCCATCCTTTACTATGTAAGCCCCACACTCTGACCTTTCTGTATTTCTTTGTACTTTGGACTTTGTCATTTGAACTTTAACATTTTCTAATAAATTAAATTTTTGGCATCAAAGAGGGTGTCAGGGCTGGCTCTGGTCCTCCCAGTGCCGGCCTGATATTGCAGTGCCTCCAAACCTGGTGCCAGTTCCCTGCAGAGGGAACATATGCCTGGTTTTTTAAAGGCCACAAAAGAAAATAAAAAGGTTCCCATCAGTATATTTGCCCAACGTGGGCCACGTGTTTTTATAGTCATGCTCAATGTTGTCTGCATTTATTAAACAATTCTAAAACTGGTTTCTGTTGCTAAGCATATGCTGCTTTTGGCAGCAATTAAATGATAGACAATGTATTTAGAGATTTCCTGGTATGTGATTATAAGACAAAGTGCTTTTTTTCTCCATGCCAACTGGAAAGAAAAATAACCCCATTCTCATTAAAAAATTAGGTGACTGTGACATTGATGCCTACACAGTCAGATGGGTCACAAATTGCCTAGAGGGCCACACCCAGAGAGTGGTGGTGGATGGGTCATTTTTGACTTGGAGGGATGTGGGCAGTGGGATCCCCCAGGGCTCAGTCCTCAGGTCTGCACTTCAACATCTTCATCAGTGACTTGGACGAGGAGGTGAAAAGCATTTTGTTCAAATTTGTGGATGACACTAAGATGTGGGGAGAGGTGGGCATGATGGAAGGGATAGGCTACAACTAGACATGGACAGGTTACAGGGGTGGGAGGATGAGAATAGGATGGGATTCAATACTGACAAGTGCAACGTACTGCACCTGCGGAGAAAAAACAAGCAGCTACAGGCTGGGGAACTTCCTTCATGTCAGCACAGAGGTAGAAAGGTATCTTGGAGCCATTATTGATTCCAAGATGAACATGGGCCGCCAATGTGAGGACATGGTCAGTAAGGCTAACTGCACCTTGTCATGCATCCACAGATGCATTGCGAGCAGATACAAGGAGGTAATCCTCCCCTTCTATGCGAACTTAGTCAGGCTGCAGTTGGAGTACTGCATCCAGTTCTGGGCGCCGCACTTCAGGAGGGATGTGGACAGCATTGAGAGGGTCCAAAGGAGGGCCACTCACATGGTCAGGGTGTAGCAGGGCAGGACCTACAAAGAGGGGCTATGGGACCTGAACCTATTCAGCCTCCACAAGAGAAGGTTGAGAGGGTATCTGGTGGCCATCTATAAACTTACCAGGGGGGACCTGCAGGGAGCGGGAGAGTCCCTGTTCCCCCCAGCACTACCAGGAATAACTAGGAATAAAGGCCAGAAAGTTGATTGAGAGTAGGTTCAGGCTAGACATCAGGAAGCACTACTTCACAGTAAGGGTGGCTATGATCTGGAAACAACTTCCAAGGAAAGTGGTGCTCGCTCCTATCCTGGGGGTCTTCAAAAGGCGGCTAGTTAAACACTTAGCCGGGGTCATTGAACCCAGCATTCTTTCCTGTCCATGGCAGGGGTCATAGATGTTTCATAGATTCATAGATGTTAGGGTCAGAAGGAACCTCAATATATCATCGAGTCCGACCCCCTGCATAGGCAGGAAAGAGTGCTAGGTTCAGATGACCCCAGCTAGATACCTATCTAGCTTCCTCTTGAAGACCCCCAGGGTAGGGGAGAGCACCACCTCCCTTGGGAGCCCGTTCCAGACCTTGGCCACTCTAACTGTGAAGAAGTTCTTCCTAATGGTTGCCTCAACCTTCTCTTGCGGAGGGTGAAGAGGTCCAGGTGCCCTAGTCTCTCCTCATAGGGCTTGGTCTGCAAGCCCTTAATCATATGAGTGGCCCTTCTCTGGACCCTCTCCTGGTTATCCACATCTCTCTTGTATTCCAACTGCAGTCTGACCAGCGCCTGGTAGAGGGGAAGTATCACCTCCTTGGTTCTGTTCGCCATGCATCTGCTGATGCACGATAACATGCCATTAGCTTTTCTGATGACTTCATCACACTGCCGACTCACGTTCATCTTGGAGTCCACTGGGACTCCAAGATCCCTTTCCGCTTCCCTTCCACCAAGCAGGTCATTGCCTAGGCAGTAGGTGTGCTGGACATTTTTCCTCCCTAGGTGCAGCACTTTGCATTTCTCCTTGTTGAATTGCATTCTGTTGTCTTCTGCCCATATGTCC
>JAGPOW010001327.1:22067580-22080356 GCA_030014935.1 Caiman crocodilus
TGCTGGACATTTTTCCTCCCTAGGTGCAGCACTTTGCATTTCTCCTTGTTGAATTGCATTCTGTTGTCTTCTGCCCATATGTCCAACCTGTCCAGGTCTACTTGTAGTTGTTCCCTGCCCTCCAGCGTGTTCACTTGTCCCCACAGTTTTGTGTCATCTGCAAACTTGGACAGAGTATGCTTCACTCCCTTGTCCAAGTCACTGATGAAGACATAGAAGAGTATCAGTCCAAGGACAGAGCCCTGCAGGACCCCACTGCCCAAACCCTTCCAGGTCAATACCGACCCATCCACTATGACTCTGGGTGCGACCCTCTACCCAATTTGCCACCCACTGGACCGTTTAATCATCCAAGTCACAGCCTCTTAACTCGTTCACCAGTATAGTGTGGAATACCGTATTGAAGGCCTTCCGGAAGTCTAAGTAAATGACGTCAAACCCTACTCCTGCATTGGACTTGATGATCTGCTCAGGTCCCTTTTGACCCTACTAACTATGAAACTATGAATGCTGTCACTGAGTTCTATCAATGTAGAGAAGACAGTCTGTGAATCTTAAACATGTAGGGTCTTTGCATACTGTTCTGATTATAAAAATGCCTTATGACCTCAAAAGCACAACTGAAATTACCAGGATTAAATTATTTTCTAATGAAAGTCTCAATATACACCTAGAGTAAGCCAGGTTTATTAGATATGCTTATTTTAGGGGTGTGCAAAGTGGGCCCTATTTGATTTGGATTTAGATTAGGCCTGAATCAGGGACAGTGATTTGATTCATTGATTCAGATCACTGTCCCAGATTTGATTTGGCTGAATCTGAAGATTCAATACTGATTCAGAGAATTAGCAATTCGGACACAGACATAGCTTTAAAAGTTTATTCTACATACCTTGAGGTAGCTGGTGTGACTCATGAACGCTGAGATGCTGGAACGCACAGAGCATCCCACAGGAGCGTGCGGGGGGGCCTCCACATGCTCAGCAGTGAACCCAGAAGCGGACCAGAAGTACTTCCAGTCCATTTCCAGGTCTGTCAGGGAGTGCTCGGGGGGGGGGCCTGCACCTCCCTGGTTTGGTAATCAGCCGCAGAGGAACCCTGGGTGCCACCCAGCAGACCTAGGAGGCACTAGTTGCTGAGCCAGGGGGTAGGGAGGGGGCTCCCCGGTATGCTCCCCAGTGGACCCAAAAGTGTACCAGAAGTGCTTCTGGTCCACTTCCATGTTTGCTGCTGAGTGTGTTGGGGAGCTTCCCATGCTTCTGTGAGATACTCCATGTGCCCCATCATCACAGCACTCACAAGCCCCTGCTACCTAGAGATATACAGAAGAAACATTTAAAGCAGTGTCTATGTCCGAATTTCTGAATCTTTCTGAATCTTTCTGAATTGACTAAGAGGGTTCCAATGTGATTCGGAAAGATTAAAGGGTTCTCTGATTTGATTCAGATTTGGAGATTTGGCTACTGAATTGGGCTGAATCTCCACCGAATTGAAACAGGGACTGAAGCTTCTCATAGCCCTAATACTTATCATTACTCATATCTCATGTATAATGTTAAAACTAGAGTTGCACTATGGGAATTACACCAACTAAGGGCAAATAACCACTTTCATGCAGACCACTTTTAACTCATTTACTTGACCAGTTTTTGGAAAACAGCCTGCTGCTATTTCTATATTTGACAAGTTGACAACACAGACAATTGCAAAAGCAAAGGCAACCTAGAGTGGCTGCCATCACCAGATATTTGTCAGTTGTTACCATACAATGCACTCAAATACACAGTAGCTATTTCCTATTTTTAAGTGTACAGGGAAGATCCGTATCATGAATACTGACATAGGGTAACTGCTTGCTTTTAATAGTGGCAATTGAAAATGTACAGTTAAACTTTTTAGAATATTAATTAGAATAATCTCGTATTTTAAAGCCATTTTTACCCAGAAAGAAACAGCAAACCCTTGCCTCCCAGCATTTTTACAGTGCTAAAGCACTCCTTCTTACAGAAAGAGGGACTTCAAGTTAAAGTCCATGGATTTGGAGGTGGATGGTAAGTTAGTAATATTTTGAAGATAATGATCAAAAAAGCAGACAGAAACTAACTTTAAAAGTTTGCAAGCCATGTGGAGGTCCCAACACATTTTTTATCATTCTAATAGGACAGATGCAATATAAATCACAATCCTAACTCATTTATAAGCACTGCTCTTTTCCTCCTATGTTAATCATCCCCAGACAAAGGTGTATCACTGACCTGTTGTCAGAACCCATCTCTCTCAGATGTGGGCCTAATGCGTCTTTAATTTAACTTTTGTAACTTACTGCACTCTTTGTGTGTGACTTAGAAGACAATTCCAAGATGACACACAACATAAAAGGTTCCTTCCTCCCTCTAATAATAGTGGTTCTTAAGAGCTGCAAAGAAGAAATGTCTCTCTTGCAGCAGCATCTGAAGGGCTCTGGCTTGGTAATAGGTAGTCTCTTGCCACCAAGTTCTATCCAATCCTTTCCTATTTCCCCTTGCCTACAATCCCTATCGTTATCCATTCCTTTCTGCTTATTCTTCTCCCCAAATCCTCTTATTTGTTCTTGTTAGCCTGTCTCCCCCCCACTCCTCCCCACCCCAACAAAAAGAAATCTGTGTTTTCCCTGACTGTGTCATCACTGTATAGGAAAGCAAAACATATATTGCGTATATTACACACAGACACACACATTTTGAAGCACATCAAACATCATGAAGTGTACTGGAAAGGCAGGTGCCAGGTCTTCTGGCAGGGGAGAGAAAGAAGGCAAAGGGAGAGCTGCAAGTTCTACCCACTCCCCAAACATGGATGCACCCTCTTTCCCGGCAGTTAGGAGTCTTCTGCTATCAGTGGGAGCAAGGAGGTAGGAGCTGTGTCTGCATCCGCAGCACCACCAGCAACACAAGTAACCACAACCACCAGCAGCATGACATTCTCCACTCCAATTTCAGTTGCAAATGTGACCCTTCCAGTGCCAGAGGAGGAGCTGGATCTGGAAGCAGGAGGCCTGAGCGCCATAGCCAAGGAAATTCTTGGGTAGGAGTGGGGATCTGAGTTTGTGCTCCACATCCCTCAAAGTTCCCCTAGAGGCACGTCTCCTTCTCCAGAAGGCGCTTCAGAGGAGGCTGTGGGGGCAGATGACTCAGCTCCTCCTGTTGCTGTGCCTCTGCCCGATGAGGAGGGGGATAAGTCAGAATCCCTACCCACAACACAGAAGCAGGTGGGTAGTGTAGTATGGAATTATTTTGAGGTGGCAGATTTTCCCAGGTATGCTACCTGCCAGCACTGCCAAAATGGTCAGCCTGGCAAGGATAAGAAACATTTCACCACCACAATGAGGCTGCTATATTTCAGAAGGCAGCACCCCTTTTCCCTTGTTCCTCCTCAGCCTGGCACCAGTGGACACCGGTGTGCCAAAAATAAGTCTCCCTCTTGCTCCAAAGCCTCTGTCCCCAAGAAGCAGAGGCAGGTCACACTGGAACAGTGGGGGAAAGGCAGGCATGTTCCCAAGGTGAATGAGGTCACCCAGAGCATTGGGTAGATACTTGTTCTGGATGGCCAGCCTTTCTCCTTTGTTGAGCATCCAGGGTTCAGGTGGCTCATGGCACTCCATCATACCAAGTGTCTGCATGCACCATCTTTAGCAGGACAGTGTTACCCTCCCTGTATGAGGCATGCAGGAAGTACTTGAGGGAGGAGCTGTGAAACGCAAAGCAGCAGGTAGCTTTATACTTCACTTCAGATATCTGGAGCAGCCGGGGAGGAGATTATGTCTACCTCTCCCTCACAGAGCACTGGTATGATCAGCCAGGGTGTCAGTGGGCTCTCTTTTAAGTGGAGACGATTAATGAGTCCCACATGGCAAGCGAGATAATGGTGGTCTTGAATCACATGGTGAAGGGGTGGCTCATTGGGCATGGAAAGCTCACCTGCAATTTCACGATCTCTGACAATGGGGCCAATATTGTCAAGGTGGTGCACAATGCCAACTTTGTTGGCATCTGCTGTGTGGCACACAAGTTCTACCTCATAGTCAGGGACAACTTGCAGGGGGAAAGGGTTCCCAGTGACGGTGCCATCACTACCATGAACAGCCAGCTCATGGGCAACTGGCCACCGGGGGAGGGGTCCACCAGCAATTGATTACGGAGCCAGCAGTGAAACCAGAAGTTCATAGGCTCATCTGTGAAAGTGTTTTTTAAATTCCTTTTAAGGATGAATACTGAGAGATTGGAGAGAGAGTGCTTTTCTTGTGAAAAATGTGCCCCCACTGATATTTGGGTGTTCTTGTCTTTAATAGATTTCTGGTGTGCATTCATTCTGGTGCACAGTTGTTGTCTGGTCTCTCCTATGTATTTTCTATCACAGTATTTGGTGCACTGGATGAGATATATAATGTTTCTGGAGGTGTAGCTGTAAGATCCAGGAATGGTGATGGTTCTGTTGTGGGGTGTAATAATTGTGGGGGGTACTGGAGGTATGTTGGCAGATTTAGCATGTCTTGTCATGACATGGTCTGGATCCATTCAGTGTGTTTTGGGCTGTGGGAAATTTGCTTCTGGTGATGAAGTTAGTGAGGTTTGGTGCTTGTCTGAATTTACAAAACACTTTTCACAGACAAGACTATGAACTTCACTTCATTAACCTCCTCAACACAAAAACTCATGGTCTCAATATAGACATTGGATTTATGACATACTATAACCTGCCTGACATCTGACTTCCCAGGTAACTCTCCACTTTTACCTGCTATATCCCTTTCCACCCCACCTGTCTCTCACCCCCTGATGCCTCAATTTACATTTTCACTGACTGACTTTCTTGCCTACATATGAGCCTCTGGCTTCTTTACTATTCATTCCATCCAGGAAGAGCACACACACCAACTGCAGATGCTTCCTCTGTCTACTGAAGCATTTCTAAATCCAAAAGCTTGCCAAGATATATTTCTCCAACTGTTCAATTGGTCTAATAAAAGACATCACAACTACTCAAAGAACCTTGCCTGCCTATTCCTTAGCCCAACACAGCTACAACCAGAAACCCAGTTAACACACACGTGACATAAGTTTTGCTTTTTTATAGATTCATAGATGCTAGGGTCGGAAGGGACCTTAACAGATCAACAAGTCCAACCCCCTGCCTAAGCAGAAAAGAGTGCTGGGGTTAGATGACCCCAGCCAGATGCTTATCCAGCCTTCTCTTAAAGACCCCAAGGTAAGGGAGAGCACCACCTCCCTTGGAAGCCCATTCCAAATTCTGGCCACTTTTACCATGAAGAATTTTTTCCTGATATCTAGCCTAAATCTGTCCTCTGTCAGCTTGTGACCGTTGTTCCTTGTTACCCCAAGAGGTGCCCTGGTAAACAGAGCATCTCTGATCTCTTGCTGCATCCTCCTAATGAATTTGTAGGTGGGCACAAGATCACTAGTTCTGCACCCTATCCGCCAGGTCCCGACATTTTGAGGTGCACTTTCACAGAAGCCCCTGCACCTATCTCCTTGAAATCTGGTAGGCTTATGCCAACATAAGGGGCTACCAACCCTACTGTTCTCACCCCACTCTGCAAAAAAATGACAAAGTTATAGGTATTTAATTGATTCCCCATTATAGTCTATGGCCAAATCACCAAATCCGATTCAACCGAATCAAATCGGGACAGTGACTCAAATAAGCAAATCAAATCACTGTCCCTCCGAATTGGGCAAATCCAAATCCAATACTTGCCACTTTGCACAGGCCTAATTTTCTCTTTCAAGGACTTGGAGTTCTTTACTTATATGTCTGGAAGGAGACTTTGAAGTTAACACAGTTGTTCTGTACAGTCTGCTAGAGTGACCAGCATTAAATAACTCACTTCAGATCTTTTCACTCTAATTACACAGAAGCACATACAGAGGTAAAAACAAAAGAGAGATCTGTACTGTTAATGCTCATTACTTTAGCTATGCAGTGTAGCCATATGAATTTCAAGGCAGTATTCCATGTACAGAAATGAACAGACCTGGGCTAGCATGCATTGGTTTCAGTAGCCAACTGCACATAAGTGGTGACACATAAGTGCTGTTGTCTTTAGCTATGCCTTTGACTCTGAAGTTTGAATGACCGATACTCTATGTACAATCTGGTTCACTTAGAGGCAGCCCCTGGCATCAGCACTGAATAAGGTTTCAGCTCACATCTCTGGAGCCACAGAAAGACATTCTGTTGAAGTGGAGTCTGTTTTTTGCCACAAAATAGCTTCATTCCCCTCCTGAGTGCCACTCTAATCACCTTCCCCACCCCAATTGGCTGTAACTTTCTGCTCTCTGCCTGATCTAGTGCTCTGTTTTATGCTCCCTGCATTATCTGCCACTGTACTGCCTGTCCCCTCCCTAGTTTGCTGCATATTACATGGAGGCTGCCTGTGCCACTTATAACATGTGTGCCACAGATTGGCCACCCCTGTTCTAAGCAGTTATCTTGGCTTGTTACACCCCTGTCGTACCTGGATAGCTTGAAAAACAAAAACCAGAGGACAGCACTAAGGAACTGATTAGCTATAGAGTTAAGTGCTTGTGTTAGCTTGACACCAGAATAGTACAAAGGGGAACTTAAGCAAAAAGGGCCAGCAAATAATGGAGCATTTGGTATTAGAATATTTTAGTGATTATTTTTCTTCCCAAAATATAATCTCAGCAGCAGAAGCATAACTAGCAAGTTTTGTAGCTTGTGAGGGGATGAATGGTGGTAGTAGGGGGAGGGAAGGAGAGGGGAGGGGGGGTTTTACATGCCTCAAGGACTCCAAGTCACTGGCTGCTGCTACCACAGTGCATTCTACCCACCCCCAATTGCTGTTGCTGCTACCACCACAGCAAGGACTTCCCAGGGTGCTGCCATTCTGACAGAGCCATGAAGTCAGTGCCTGGGGCTGGCACTTCTTTCTTCTGCCCCCAGTTATGCTACTGCTTGTCAGGGTGTCAGAAGCACCCATCACATACTTGCTGTTATCTGATTCAGCTCAAGTTTGCTGGTTCTTACAAAGCAGTAGCCAGAGTTAAGTATCCCTAACTGCAAACCAGGCACTTAGCATATGTTTCCCACTTCTCTGTTTATAACAGGGGATAATATGGTAATAACAAAATATTCGTATGTAATAATACATACCTGCCTTACAGAGGGTTTGTAATTAATGAGCATTTAGAAAGTAAGCAAACCTTAGCCACTGTGCAGTCTAAGTGCTAATTTTCTCTACAGGGTGCTTCTAAACACTGGATATTTTTACCTGGGTTTTATACAAAAGGAGATGTTTATTAGCAAAAGTATGCATGTATGATTGTGTTCCTTTGTAAACAGGGCCTTTGGCTCTTGGCTTTTTCCCAGGGCCACACTGCTACTGCTTCTTCCTGGCTCTTTGCCTTGAACATACACACAGACAGGGCAGCAACAAATCAAGCCTCCAACCTCTGCATTTGCAATCAGCCACCAGGCTTTGCCATGCCACCCATCAGCTTTGACAGTGGTTTCTTATTGTTTCCTTGGTAAACAAATGGGATGGATACATGTATGTTTGGAGCAAAAAAGCATGGGGCCTGTGAAAAAGCTGGAAAGAGATCAGAAAGTGGGAGACAAAAAAAAGGGAGCTGAAAACAGAGCTGGGAAGCCTTGGCATCCTGAAACACTGCGGAGAGGAAGAGGGAAAAGGGGAGAAGATTTTGGGGTGGAACACTGCAGGCCCCCTATGCCTCTGATTGGCCTAGAGGCCCTGGAAGTCCCACCCCTTCCTCGAGATTGACAAGCGGTGACCTTTCAATCTCTGGGGAAGGGTGGGACTTCCAGGGCCCCTCAGCCAATCAGAGGCATGGGGGGCCTGAAAAACTCCACTGTGAAAATGGTGACTGACACTGCACTCAGACTGAAATTGGAAGGCAGCCCCTGTGAATTAGGTAGGTCCCTAGTTGTATGTTTTAGCTAGGAATGATACAAATCCCACTTAACATAACACTAACTTAACATTGCTGCATCTAGAGTTAAATTGAGCTGTTTTGCTACATGGTATCACTCCCAGTTTGTCCAGTTGTAACTATTCTAATATTATAAAAGCCTAAGTTTGTCTGTCTGACTGTAACACTTTATTTGCACTCTGATTGGCTGACAGAAACAGCCAATCAGAGTGCTCCAAGCATGGGGGAGCACCACCATGATTCCAAAGCCACAGCAAGAACAAGCCAAAGGTTGGAGGAGCTGAGGCCAGCACTCCCCACCTCGCTCCCTGCAAGGGGCAGAACAGCAGCAGCATGCAGCGTTAGGTGGTGGCACTCCACCCCAGCCCCGACCAGCCATCATTCTCGATGGGCAATTGGCTAGTTAGAACATAACTGCCAGAGGCAAAGCCAGGCAGCTCTACACCTGGGCCAGCCACACAACATGTGGGGCATGATCAAGCACTGCTGCAATCATAGCTATTTTTGTGTGCCCCTACAACAGCAGTGCCAAGAGTTGCTGCAGCTGTTGCCCTACCTCAGTACACTCTTGGCAACATCTGATGCCTGCACCAAACCAGCAGCTGCCCTTTTAAAACAGCTCCAAATGTACATGTGCCCACACCCAAAGGGACATTGAACTACTTCTTGCTTCTAGCCTGACTGATCTGTGGTTTACATAACCTTTGATTTTAACCTGGTCTGTGCTGGACCTGCAGATCACAGCAGAAAGATATGTTGGTCACTGTTAACTCAGCTCCTACTCCAGCCACAAACACAGACTCCTCCCCATTTTGTACTGACACATAAAATAATTTGAGGTCATATTAGTGGGCTCTTGAGTTTTTGCAAGGTAATTTAGCCATTTTTCATGGCCAAGAAACAATTCCTTCTTTCTAGATTAAAGTAAAACCTTGCTGTCTTTTTCCAAGGATTTTACTATGCTCCTCATGCTGTCTCAATTGAGATCTTATCAAAATATTTCATACAGACAATACTCTACCATAGCATACTTATACACCTGATATTGGATGGTCCAGAAACCACTGTAGTGGGAAATAGTTCTCCTGGAAGGTCTCTGATCCCCTGTTTACTAATTTTCAAGTGACTTGATTTGGGAAGATTACTGGTGTCCAGCTGCAGCCAAGAAAATATTAGAATCTAAGAGATGCACATGCTCAATGTGTAATATACATATGTAAAAGTACATACTCAAAACACTGCAGTGAGTGTTCCCATATGACGTGGAACCCTAGCAACAGATACATACCATTAAAACAATATACAGCATTGGATCTATATCAATGGTATGCGTCTCACTAGATCATTAATATCTAAAGGTTTTTTTGACTGAGAAAATCAGTGGTATAATATCAAGGTGTTACCTAATATCATAATCCAATATTTACTCTCCTTTCAAGACAGGATCTTTTCACCATGCTAACATGTTTTTACACATTCATCTATTTCAATGAGAATACGAGTATTATAAAGTCTTAAAACTAAAGCAAAATGATTCTTTGATGTCAAACAATTTACTGCTTGAATTGAGTCACTTTTTTCTGCGTGGTGGACAGGGAGCAAATTCTGATTCCAACATATCTAGTGAATGAATGTATCTTAACCACTTCCCCCTAAGATTTCTTTCCTCTGTTTATTGATTAGAAGCAACTTTCTAGAAGTACTAAATGGTACCTCTCAGTCCACTTACTGGTGGGTCAACACAAACGGTCAAAACACTAAGAATCATGACATAAAATTAAGCTCAGTAGAGAGCAAAACCGAATCCGTGACTACAGGGAGGCCCAGAGGCAGCTCCCAGACCTGCAGTTGCTGCTCCCAAAGCTGTGCTGTCACCCCCACCGCTCCCACTCCTTTCTACCCTCCCGGGCAGTTACCTGAACGCTCTCTCAAAATCCCTGTCTTGGGAAGTAATTCTTCGCATGAGGGAGGTACAACACTTCAAGCATGGTCTGCGGACATGACCAGAAGCACTGATTCACCCAGCCAGAACAATAAACTTCCCGGTGTCCCAAAGGTGCTCTGTTCAGTTGTGCACAGAGAGGGAAACCACATGGTATTGTTTCGATGTTCTGAGTGGATTAGCTCACAAACACTGCAGGCATGAATACCCATGTATATTCATTGTGGATCCTGCAACCTGATCCATATGAAACCACCAAAGGCCTGCAGCGTTCCTTTAGAGGGTTAGATCTGCCTGAGAAGCGTTGGATCACACATCGGGGCCTTAACATTCAGTGTCCACAAATACCTGCACGCAAAGTCCCAACAGAACTTGTTTACAAACTCGGTGTACGGCATTTATTTGTGTCTGCTTAACACCTGCCAGCTTTGTGTTGCAAAGGTATTGAGTTGCCAATATTGTGAGTAAATTATAGTGTATAAAAAGTAATTAGAATGAACCTAACCAATCTCTGTGCCCTTTCAGAATGTTATTGGCTGATAAATCAATGATTTTCTCACAGACACGATTCAGCTAATCAATAAGAGTCTGGGATGAAGCATAAGATAAAGAGCTAACCCTTACTTGTTATTGTGAAGATTAAAGTAGTCAGTGCAAACACAGCTTTCAGTCAGACTTGCGGCAGGTTGGTGCCTTCTTTTCAAGATGTTATGGGCCCATCAATGAGCCTCTTAATGTTTCCCATAACAATACAGATTATTTTGTACTTTTAAGCTCAAGGTTGGGGTGGTCATTTTGTTTTGTGCATGTTCTGAGTATCCTGCATTGTCAGTAGTACTAATTGAATAATGGATAGACAAGTCTACTTTCTCAGACTGAGGAGATTATTCATTATAGCCAGGGCCCAGTTTGTCACAGTAAATGTTACTGAATCCAGGCCCAACTCTGAAATGTATTAAGGTGCCATCTATACTCAGCTTATTACTGTGCAAAGCAGAAAGTATTTGCTTCAGATTTGGACTCAGCTGATTCAGAGGGACAGTAATTCAATTTGGTGGTTCGAATCACTGACCAGATTCGATTTGGCCAATTTGGAGTCAGAGATTTGGCCCTGATTTGGAGATTTGGCCATAGACTATAATGGGCAATCACTAAAATACCTGTAACTTTGTCATTTTCTTGCAGATTTGGATGAGAACAGCATGGGTAGTAGCCCCTTCTGAGGGCATGAAGCCTGCCAAGTTTCAAGGAGATAGGTATAGAGGTTTCTGTAAAAGTGCACCTCAAGTTTCTGAAAGCAAATAAAAACAGCAAATCGGTGTGGAGTGGACAGCGTGGCGCTCACTCCATCTGCAGGCAGAGCTTGGGGAACCCAGCACCAGGAGGTTAACCTTCAGGAACATCGGGTGCACCACCAAACCAAGATGCAAGGAGGTGCAGTGGGGTGTCACAACATCACCATCAATGCCGAACACCCTCTTGCTTGGAACACTGGTCAGTGGACAGGACAGGTGTTCCTGGACCATCATGGCCAGATCCTGCCACACCTGGCTACGGGTTGCCCAGTAGCTCAAAGGGTCTTAGTGCAGTGGCTCCACATCCTTGGTGAGATAGGTAGCCACCAAAGCCTCTGCACTATCTGCCTGATTTCATAGATACTAGGGCTGGAAGGGACCTCAGAAGATCATCAAATCCAGCCCCCTACCCCAAGGGCAGGAAGTCAGCAAGGATCATAGGCTCCCAGCAAGATAAACAACCAAATGTGTCTTGAAGGTGTTCAAAGTAGGTGCTTGTACCACCTCCGGTGGCAGTCTATTCCAAACCTTGGGGGCTCAGACAGTAAAGATGTTCTTCCTTATGTCCAGCCTGAAACGGTTCTAAAGGAGTTTGTGACCGTTCGACCTTGTCATCCCATGGGGCACTGTGGTGAACAGACGTTCCCCCAGATCCTGGTGAGTACCCCTGATAAACTTATAGGTGGCCACCAGATCACCCCTGAGCCTGTGCTTTTCCAGGTTGAAGAGACCCATGGCTCTCAGCCTCTCTTCATAAGGTCTGTTTTTCTGACCTCTGATCATGTGCGTGGCTCTCCTCTGCACTCTGTCAAGCTTCTCCACATCCTTTTTGAATTGTGGAGCCCAAAACTGGATGCAGTACTCTAGCTGCAGCCTCACCAAGGTTGAGTACAACAGGAGAATGACATCCTAGGATTTGCTTTAGAAGCATCTATGGATGCAAGCCAGGATTTTGCTCGCTTTACTGGCTGCAGCATCACATTGAAGGCTCATATTCATCTTGTGGTCAATTATGACCCCAAGTCCCTTTCACCCATAGTGCTAGTCAGCATAGCACTGCTGAGCCTATAAGCATGCTGCAGGTTTTTCTTCCCAAGGTGGAAAACCTTGCATTTTTCCATGTCAAACACCATCAGGTTCTTGTCTGCCCATTTCCTGAGCCTGTTGAGGCCTTTCTGGATCACCCTCCTGTCCCCAGGTGTGGATGCTTTACCCCAGAGTTCAGTGTCATCGGTGAATTTGGCCAGTCCACTTCTGATACCAATGTCCACATCATTAATGAAGATGTTAAATAGTGTAGGCCCAAGGACAGAGCCTTGAGAAACCCCACTGGTCACAGCACACTACAACAATTGTGAACCACCACCCCCTGGGTCCTACCACGGAGCCATTTCCCTAGCCAGAGGATTGTGGTGAGGCCGAGTCTGCAGTTAGCCAGTTTTCCTAAGAGGTGATCCTGGGATACCAGATTGAAGGCTTTTTTAAAGTCAAGATATATGACATCAATCTCTTCTCCCTTGTCCAGGTGATAGGTCACCTGGTCATAAAAGGAAATAAGATTGGTCAAGC
>JAGPOW010001327.1:22080456-22093260 GCA_030014935.1 Caiman crocodilus
GATGTGTATGTGCCTGAGCTGGTAGTGTGCATGTGTATGCACCTAATTGATTTGTGTGTTTGTATATGTGCAATTATGTCACACCCTCCTGTCTAACAGTGCAATATTGAGATCCTGAGAGTTGGCCTGACCCCACAGGGCAACACCACCAGTGCCCTGTGAGGGAAAGGTAGGCATGATCTCCATCGTGGCTGCTCCAGAGGTGAAGTGTAAAACTACCTGTGGCTCTGCCTTCCACAGCTCCTCCATCAAGTACTCCCTGCATGCCTCATACAGGGAAGGCTCCACTGTCCTGCTAAAGGTGGTCATGCAGGCACTTGGTATGATGGAGCACCAGAAGCCACCTGAACCCTGGACGCTTAAAAAAGGATAAGGGCAGGCCATCCAGATCATGCATCTCCCCAAAGCTCTGGGTGACCTTGCTCAGCTTTTCCCCACTGTTCCAGGGTGGCCTGCCTCTGCTTCTTAGGGACAGGGGCATTGAAGCAAGAGGGGGACTTCTTTTTGGGCATGCTCCCATTGATGCCAGGCTGAGGAGGAACAAGGGCAAGGAGGTGGAGAATATCATGCAGCTGCTGTTTGTGGTAACTGGTGTTACTGGTGGTGCTGTGGATGCAGACAAAGTTCCCACCTCTTTGCTCCTACTGGCAGTAGAGGACCCCTCATTGCCAGGAAAGAGAGTGCATCTGTGTTTGGGGAGCAGGGGGGAACTTTCAACTCTCCCTCTGCCCCCTTTCCCTCCTCTGCCAGAAGACCTGGCACCTGCCTTTCCAGTACACTTCATGATGTTTGATGTGCTGCAAAATGTGCATGTGTCTGCGTGTAATATATGTTGTGCTTTCCTGCACAGTGATGACACTGTCAGGGAAAACACAGATTTTTTTTTGTTGGGGTGGGGAGTGGGGGCCAAGGGGAGACAAGTTAACAAGAACAAAAAAGAGTATTTGGTGGGGAAGAATAAGCCGAAAGGAATGGATAACAATAGGGATTGTAGGCAAGGAGAAATAGGAAAGAATTGGATAGAACTTGGTGGCAAGAGACTACCTACTACCAAGCCAGAGCCCTTCAGCTGCTGCAAGAGAGAGACAGACAGCTCACAAAAGGCACACAGATGAGTTCACACACAGCCTTATATGTTGTTTCTACGTCCCTCCCCAAGAGCACTGTGATTGGAAGGGAACTCAGAGTAAGATCACAGTCACTGGCCAGCTACAGATGTCAATATCAGGGCAGTCTTTCCCCCCTCTCGACTTTTCATTATATGGAAGATCACCCCATTTCCCCTCCCTCTTCCCAGTTTCTGTTGCCTTCTTTCTGCCTTCCAAATCTCCAAATCTTTTCCAAATTGATTCAGAGCTTTAATGGGTCTTTCAGTTCAATTTGGCCTGCCTCTGCTTCTTGGGGACAGGGGCCTTGGAGCAAAAGGGGGACTTCTTTTTATGAAAGGTCCACTGGTCCCAGGCTGAGGAGAAACAAGAGCAAGGGGGTGCTGCCTCCTGAGATGCAGCAGCATTGCCATGGTAGTGAAGTTTTTCACATCCTTGCCCCAGCTGACTGTTTTGGCAGTGCTGTCAGGTAGCATACCTGTGATAATCTGCCACCTCAAAATGATCCCACACTGCACTACCCACTTACTTCTGGGTTGTGGGTGAGGATCCTGCCTTTTCCCTCTCTTCACCAGGCACAGGCACAACAACAGGAAGAGCTGAACCACCTGCCTTCATAACCTCCACTGAAGTGCCTTCCAGGGAAGGAGACCTGCCTCTAGGGGAACTTTGAGGGGTGTGGAGCACAAACTCAGATTCCCCCTCCTACCCAAGAATTTCCTTTGGTATGGCTCTCAGCTCCTCTGCTTCCAGATCCAGCTCCTCCTCTGGCACTGGAAAGCTCCTGCTGGGAACTGGAATTGGGGTGGAGAATGACATGCTGCTGGTTAGTGGTGTTAATGGTAGTGGTGCAGGTGCAGGTACTGCTACCACCTCCTTGCTCCCACTAGCAGCAGAAGTCTCATCGCTGCCAGGAAAGAGTCTGCATCTATGTTTAGGGTGGGGGGAACTTGCAGCTGTCCCTCTGTCCCTTCTTTCTCCCCTGCCAGAAGACCTGGCACCTACCTTTCCAGCATGCTTCATAATGTTTGGTGTGCTGCAAAATGTGGACGTGTGTGTAATATATTTTGTGCTTTCCTGCACAGTAATGACATACTGTCAGGGAAAACACTGATTTCTTTTTGTGAAGTGGGAAGAATCAAGATAAACTAATAAGAACATAGAAGATTTTTGGGGAAGAATAAGTTGAAAGGAATGGCTAGGGATAACAATAGGTATTGCAGAAGGGTAAGTAGGAAAGGATTGGATACAACTTACAAGACAAGAGACTACTTAGCAAAAGACTACCTAGCAAGCCAGAGCCTTTGCTCACAAATGACACAGATCACTTCTGACGCAATTTTATATGTTGTTTCTACATCTGTCCCCCAGAAGCACTGTGATTGGAATGGAACTCAGAAAAAGTTCACAGTCCCTGGCCAGCTAAAAATGTTAATTTCAGAGCAGTCCCTCCCCCACTCTCAGCCTTTTCCATATATGGAAGGTTACCCCATCCCCCTTCCTCTTCTCAAGTTTCTGTTTGCTGCAAACTTTTCGAATTTCTGAATCTCTCCGAATTGATTCAGAGTCTTCCAATTTGATTTGAACCTTTTAATGGGTCTCCTGATTCAATTCGGATTCAATGATTTGGCCACCGAACTGGGCCACGTCTCCTCTGAATCAAAATGGCTAGCAAAGCTTCACACAGCCCTACTTTGTACCTCGTCTCTCACTCTCCAATTTTAGTTCTCTTTCCACTTACTAGTGAATTAGTATGAATACATAAACAAAGTTAAATGATAAGAGTGTGGAATTAGAGCATACCATACCTGCTCTGGGAAGTGCCCAGTCTTACTTTGCAGTAAAAGTGAAGCTGTTTATCCCACTTTCCTTTAGGAATAGCTGATGCACTGTAAGCCCACAACCCAGCTGACTTTGTGGTAACTTGTTCACATGATCAAACCTTTAGGCCAGGTACAGACATTAGACTTACACTGGTTAAGTGATTGGAAACCTGTCTATACCAGAACAGAAGTTCAGCATATGTAGACCAGTTTAAAAATGGCAGAAACCAGTCTGAGATAGCCTTTTGGCCTAGTTGGATGTACACTAAAACTTAATCAATTTAGGATAGAACGGTGTATCAAACATCTGTACCATATCCCCTACTGATTATAATTAAGTCACTGTCTGGTGGAATCCCAGGATCCTTTGCGGCCTCATGAAATCCCCCTTGCAGGGAGGTGTGCTGGCACTCAGCCTACACTTAACTGCTCTGGGCAACCACACAGACCCTTTCTGCAGCCTTGCCCCCTGCTTCCTGCCTCCAGCCATCTGTCAGTTGTAGGAAAGCAGGAAGGGGGAAGGGGAAGGGAGGAACCTGTGTCCTTGCATAAGCCCCAGGACATAGGCACCCATGTCCCTAGCATGTGTCCCCCAATCCCATCACAAAGCACCCCATAATGTACATACACACCTGACACTGAGCCCAGGAGAACCTTTAGCTGGCTGCAGGGCACAGGTGACTATGCCTCCCCAGGCTGCCATGTGCTTAGTCAGCCACGAGCGACTGTCAGCTGCAAGCAGGCAGTGGAGGGAGATTTGCTCACCTGTGCCTTTCAGCCTGGCAATGCCCACTCATGGGGGCATGGAGACCCTTACGTGGGCTCCTGCACACCCACCCAAGGATCCCTATACATCCATAAGCAGATGCAGCCCAACCAGACAGCAGGGCATGGGCAAGCCTGCCTCCCTCTGCTGCCTGCCTGCAGCTGACAAATGCCTGTGGCTGACAGGTATCATGGCAGCAGGGAGGAGGTGTACTCACCTGCACCTGGCAGCTAATCAGGTGGGGTGCTGATTGTTCAGATATGCTCAACAGTTTCTGGGAGCCTCTGGAGCCCATGGGGCCTGCTGGGAGGTGTGCAGAAGCACCCCCAACCTGCTGGCCTCCCCCACCACCCACTCCCAAAGGGTGAACACGTGTTCTGTTAACTACCAACAGGGCCAGCCCTAGGGGAGGGCAAATTGTGGTGACTGCCCTGGGCCTCGCACTTTGGGCGGCCCCCATGGACAGTGCTGTACAGGCCCTGCCGCCATGTGCCACCACTGCTGAGCATGACCGGCTCTGCTGCTGCTGCAGGCTGCTGGCTCTGCCCGCTCGCTCCCCCCATGTACAGGCTGAAATGCCCCAGGCCCCACACACCCCTAGGGATGGCTGTGGCTACCAAACTAACCTAGGCTACTCACAAAAACACATGCAACTTAGACCAGTTCCTCCTCAAGCTTTTTTGAATGTCTGTACTTAGCCTTAGAGTTTTCCAAAGCAGAACAAAAGCAGCAAAGAAAACAAGGAGCTACATACTGCCAGCAGTTCCTGCTTTGGTTTTTAAGTATCCCTGGTTGAAATATCATCGTCTTGGAGGATTCCCAGTCAGAAAACACTGCTTTGTCAAAACCAGAATGTTTCCTGCAAACACCTGAACCTGGGACCTTCCAGTGCTTTTGGCTCCAGGGCAGCGCTGCCAGACACGCTGCCAAGAAGTCATGACTTCCAGCACGCACAGCTCTGGGACAGCCCTGCTATTCTGAGTGCAAAGGCAAAAACGGGCAAAAATGTTGTCATGTTTTCTCAGTGAAAAATAATAGCGTCCTAGAAACGGAGATCTTTTGAAAAAACATGTCAGTTTTACCAAATATGTGTCTTTAGGCAAGACATCTTGAAATGAAAAAAATCCTCATCTTAGAATTCTTTCGTTTTCCAGGAAGCCGTTTCTGTTCCATTTGCGGAAGGACTTTTACAATCTTACAGCTATAAGCAGTTTCCATATTGTTTGCTTTAAACATCTGCTCCCACCACTGCCATCTGGTGTTATTTATTTGCTGAAAAGGTGGTAGGCAGTGCTACCCAGTGCGACTGCAAGGTTGGTGCCATGCCAAGGAAAGCATAAACTACCACCTGGGCTTTTCATTTTCACATCACTGTGCTGTACAACTATTCTTTCTCTTGTTCTCTTCTCAGTTTGCCTTTTTAATCTATGTTATGCCTTTATACCTATTAATACAAGTAAAGATCAGTTTTTGAAAAACTGGGTGTTTGAACATGGGATTGTCAAAACATTTTCAACAAAGCAATCCTTTTTTTGCAGAAAGGATGTTCTCTTCAAAACTGTCCACGTTTTTTGTTTTGTTTTATCTTGGGGGGAGGGGGTTAATATATAGAACTGGGAAACTATACAGCCAACCCTGCCACCCCCACCAAAAAAAATGCCTCGAAATAATTTTGGGGACCAGAACTGCCTGCTTTCAGCTGGAAATTTTAGGGAGATTTTCCTTCTCAACATTTTCTGTGAGAAAAATCAAATTCAGGCCAACTCTGAGAAAAAGATTTTCAACTCCAATGTTCTCTAAGGATTTTCTTTTTCCTCTGTAAAGAAATTTAATTATTCACACAAAGGGAAATTCCAGCAGCAGAGGTTCATAGAGGCAGCCAGTCTGCCTAGCCCAGGAGTCAGAGGACACACCTGGTGAGATCTCCCACATTCCTCGGGTATACCTTACTATTGGACAGGTCTGAAGCTGGTCCCTCTCAACCTCTCGCTCTCATTTTTCTCAGTCAGGGAAAGCCTTCATTAAGTGTTGGAAAACTCCTGCTGGCCAGACTACCTTTCTAGGAGGGAAACTCCGGAGTGGATTTCCCATAAGACTTTGACAGAGTTTTATTTTTCTGAATAAGATCATTGTCCCTAACAACGCAGCTTCTGCACAGAGACTGTAATCCTATGTTTATAGCTTCACATAGTGTTACCAAGGCAATTATCCTGCAGAAAATCATAACCCTGAATTTGTGATGTCACAATCAAGCCTTGAAAGGAGGAGAACACTGCCTGCGTAGGCAAAAACCTTATTTAAACAATAATATCTATGATAATTAACAAGAGGGCAAGGAAAACTAATAATGAGTTTTCACTTGAGTGCATCCTGCTTTAAGGATGTACATAGAACGAGAGCTGCCTGTAAAAGATCTACCAGCAGACTTGGACTCCTGGAAGTCTGCTGAATTATGTAGTTCTACCTCCCCAGAATATGTGCGTGTGGTTTCTTCTCATTCAAAAATTATGTATTTGGCAGTTCTATTGTACACCAGGCTGAGGATCCTCCAATGTAGGATTTGAATAATTTGCATTTAAGTGGCAGTAAAGACATGTATATAGCAATAGGCTACCTGGAGTAAAGAAGGTAGGGCAAAGCTTAGTTGATCTGCATGATGTTATTGGTGTAACAAACTCCCCGAGGGAGGCAATTCTAATACTATATAAGAACCCAAGATGGATGTATATTGAGTGTCATATTTTTAAATGTTAAATGTTTAGAGGTGTGATGTTCCCCAGGGGCATTCATTTTAACAAATACAAGACAGATGAGCATGGGATTTTCAAAAATTGGCTGGCAGAATGGGAACATTCATAGTGAAATAAGCATAGAAATCTGGTCCAACACCTTCCCAAAAAGCTTTACAGCACCATCTGCTTTACCAATCCAGTAACACAGCATAGCTAACCCCCATCATTCAAAAATTGGAAGTCCAAACTTCTTCCAAACATAAAGATTTTCACCAGTCATCTTATTTACTGACACCACAGGTGCATAGCATATTCAGTTACAGGGTTGCTGACTCTTATGAATGTATAGTAAGTCAAGCAATTTGGCCACTCGGACAGACGCTCTTACTAGAGAGCGAGTCCCACTGAGATGGGATTTTACAAACAAACAAAAGCAAGGGTTTTTCTACCCTAGCAGAGCCCTCTTGTGGAGGTGTGGCACAAGCCTGAGGAAGGAGCTTCCTGACAACACAGCTACCTCCCTTTTTCTCAAGCAACATACTTCAAGCTAGAAAAACCATACCAGTCAGCATAGCTGCACCCACATCATGGGGTTTTACTGGCAGAGCAATTATCACTTGGGATTGTGATGTTTTTCTTATCTAGCAACCCACCCATGTTGGCACAGCCTAGTAGCATAGACCTGGTCTAGCTGACAACTAGAAGAGCTGACAGTCTAGTGCATATTGGTGATTTAGCAGCATGAGAACTAAAATTGTGCCCCATCAACCTTGTCTCAGATAGGGACCATTTGACATCCTCTGGGTTACATGTCTCTCTCATTTTTCAGAGAGAAAACTACTTGAAAGAGCCATATTTTATTCCCCTGCAAAATCTGAACATTTTCAAAAGTTTCTCCCTTTACGCACTAGGCAATTGAAGAAAGAATGGGAGCACCAAGTTTCTTGACTTCCTTTAAGTTGAAAACTTACTAAAACCATGCACTGTCAACTAGGAAGAGATCAGAATTTCTAAGGGGTCCCTCCCTCCTCCTCTGAAAGAATCCAGGCTCTACCAAATGCATGACGCACTCGGTCCTGAAGGGCGAGAAAAGGGAGAGAAACATGATGAAAAGCTCAAGACCATTAATCAGCTTCCCTCAAAAAAATCTCACGGCTGAACTTTTCACCTAATCATCTACATTCCTTTCTGCTTTTCACCTTCAGAGTAAAACAACAGAGAGAACAAGTTTCAGATGTGACATTGTGCATATTGCAAATGTCAAGTCACACTAATCAGTGACCAATTCAACCTATTATAACTGGTTAGTTGTAATTTAACTTTGCACTAGGTGCTGCATCAACCTAGAAGCAGATAGGAACATATTGAATAACTGTATCATGTTTCTGATACTGGTGCAGATCAGCCTTTTCTAAACCAGCAGCTGAGTCCTTTTTCCTAATTTCCAGCATTATTAATTGCTATATTTCCTGTGTTATAATATCTGACATGAGAGTGAAGTAAAACAGCTTAATAGCAGCAGAAAAACCTTCAGGTCTCACAGAAATAAGTATAAGCTATTTTTTAAATATTTATCAATATATTGAACTTTTAAAAGGTTGACTGATTATATTATTGATTTGTCTGTCCTTCATTTTTTTTTGGACAGGCCATTTGTGATGCTTGCATTTCTGGCTTCTTTCGTGAGAATTTGGTTTCTATAGTAATGTCCGTGAGCCAGCATCTTAGTTTTTCTATGGCATAGGCTTTGATGCTGGCAGTCCCAGCAAGGCCATTTGTGTACCGAGGACTTTGAAGTTCAGAAACTGAGATGCACCAGATTTTTGATATGAGAGGGGATTTACTTTCATAACTGCCGTGTTGGTGGGGAGAGGAGTATCCAGTCAAGACGAACTCCATGCCATGCATGAAGATTGAATCACCAAGTTCTGAAGGTTTGTTTTGTCTGGCCAATGGCCAAAATGGATGAACTCCAACATGACAGTGAGAATGACTGTCTAGCCTGATTTGGTTCAGGTTCTCATCTGGGAAGGTAGGAGTTCAGCTCCTGCTCTGATAAATATTGCAGTATTTTAGACCAAATAGAACAGTGTTAATAATAGAGACCGAGGGACATGGACTTTGCAATACCCTACATCCCACTGGTTAGGACGCCCACTTCGAGTATGGGAGACCATTGGCTAAAGCTATTCTCTACATGATATCGAGCACATATTTGAACCAAGGTCTCTCAGCTGAGTTAAGGCAATCTTGGGGATCATCTGGGTTAAAAGTCACCTCAGGCAGAAAAGGCATTTGAAAACAGGTCTTCCACGTCCTGGGTGAGGTTTCAAACCACTGGGCAATTAAATTCCACTCAGTTTGTGACCATTTCCTTTATGACAGGTGCTCAAAGCCAAAGTGCTTCAAAAATGCTGAGAAGAATTATTTGATATTCCTGAAAAATTGTGATATTTTTTGTTTCAATGAGCTACATGGCAAATTCAGGTCGGATTTGAGAATATTTCAATCATCCCCAAAGTCCAAATTCTGCCAAATGATTTGCCAGAAATTACCCTCCCTTTGTTACAATGCTTATACTGCCAACCAATCAAGAGTCTACAGAATTGTTTGATTTATGGCTGTCGTTACGAGTATTTTCCTTGAGGAAAAAAATGTTTAAACATAGAAGATTTTTTTAATGGGCAAACAGAGATTCAAGGGAGAAAAGTAGTTATCTGTGGCATAATCATACATCTATTCTTGCAGCCAAGTTCCTGAAGTGGCATTACCTACATCCAATTCTGCTCTGCACAGTAGCCAGACAGAGCACTGACGTCTTTCTGATTCAGCCTCCTTGCCAGTCTCTCACAATATGACAGTGGTGAAGCATGCTGCTGCAACAATTTCAGATAAGCTGGTGGTCATATTTGCCTTTGATGCAAACTTTTTGCATTAATTCTTTACATCTTCTAATTGTTCTCTCCAAAAGAGGAGAGTTTTGCCATCCATCTCAACTTTTATAGGCATATAATCAAACACATCTAACAACTTCAGAATGCTGCTTTGAGTTGCACATGTGATCTGCTTTTAACTCTTTATAGTAGCAAAGAAGACTGTTTTATAGTGACCCAGCAGGTATGGTTATAATTTCTTTGACGTATAGGCAGCAATCAGATGAATTTGCATTCTACAGTAGGCTTTATTGTGCTAAAATGCTGGGGAAAAACATGGACGTTAGCCATGGCTTTAAAGGTTCAAAGCTCCCAAATCCCACAGGTACACAGCAAGAAATTCTGATGATTCTCTGGACAGCTTGAAAACACTACAGAGTTCAAATAACAATTCAGTCTTCATCAGGGAGAAACCCAGCACATGGCAGTCACGTGAAAAAAAAATCTCTAGAAAGCAAGTGTAGAAAAGGAGACCTTTGTTTGCAAGTTATAACTGCTACCACATTTACCCAGATCCAAGACAACTTTGAATTTAAGATGATCCACCAATAATTCGATTGTATAGGTGGAAAATAATCTTACAATGTTCTGTGTACCGAATCTAATTTTTGGAGGGGGTTTCTTTCAATTCACTCTCTTACCCTGCTATTGCAGAGAAAGCAGCAATGGGGGTGATGTGATAGACCACTGCCCCTTGCTTTCCTGCCTGCTACCAAGCTCCTTCCCTAACCACACAACCCACTCCAGCTCAGGCCTGGCAACAGCTCAGCTCACCCTTTTGTTCTGGGTTTGGGACTGAAAACAGAGCTGAACCACCCCCTGCCCCAGGTCAGTACTCAAATCTAAACTGAGTATCCCTCCCTCTCGCCCTCCCTCCCACTTCTTGGTGACTGGGAAAAGAAACCCTTGTCTTTGACTTGAGTACATACAGTAACACAAGAAATAAGCTACAAAAACAAATACCTCACCTCTCCTCAAATCGCCTTTTTAACCTCTTTTTCTCTTTAGATTTTCCTTTACAAAAAGACAAAAATAAAAAAGCCTGCTCTTCGTTGTCAAGATTCTCTTTTTTCCCCTTATCCTGAGATTTTTGCAGTTCACTTTCACTTTTCAGTTCCATTTTATCTGTCATTTTGAACTTGCATTTCTTTTCCTTCATACGTACACTACTTTAATACTTGCTTTTTTCTCTTCTCTCCCCTTTCTTGACTTGGGAAACCACTGAGGAACCGAATCACACCGGGAGTCCCACCAATACCAAGCCAGAAGACAGCTCTAAGCCTTTCCCATTCTCTAACCTTCACCCTAGCTTGGGCTGTTCCAACATCCCCATCCTGGAGACCTTGAGCAGCCTGACTGCACAACATGTCTTGGAAAGCTCCAAACCCCTTGCCAAGACAAGCCCAGAGAGCTGTAGCTTCCAAATCACCCCTGGAGCAAGAAGAAACGTCCCATGTCTGCAAATCTGGCCCTTTCTCCAGGAGCCCTCCTGGCCCCAACCCCAGGTGGGAGCCCTGAGGTCCACACAGCTTACTCTTAGCAGAGATTGCCCTACCTCCCTAGGGCCTGAATATAACTCTAGGGGCACATCCAGACAAACACACGTGTGCTTTACGGTGTCTCAGAGGCTTAGGAGACACCACAAAACACATGTGGCATGTGTGAAAGGATTCTCTGCACTGAATATTTGTAGCACGGAGGCAAAATTAGGGCTGTGCAAAGCTTCGGATCATGATTTGGATTTGGAGATGACTTGGATGATTCAGCGGTCAAACCTATGAATCGGAATTGAATCGCTGGAAGCTTTAGGCTTTCTGAATTGATTTGGAAAAGATTCAGTGATTCAGAGATTTGGCCATCAAGTATAATTGGGAATCAATGAAATATGTATAAAGTTGTTGTCTTTTGCCTGATTCAGATGAAACTTGCAGAGATGGTAGCCTCTGCTGAGAACATGATGTGTACCAACTGATAGGTGAAGGGGTTGTTGGGAAACTGCACCATAAAGTCCTGAAAGCCAAACTCATGTCACGTGTGTGTGTTAAGCCACAGTGGGATGAAAAGTGTAGGGATGATAGCTCTTGCTGAAGCCACAAAGTCTGCCAAGTTTCAAGGAGATAGGTGCAGGGGTTTCTGGGAAACTGCACCTCAAACTGCTGACAAGCAAAATTCACGATGTAGGTGACAGTGTATGTGCGTTAAGGCACAGGGGGGTGAAAACTGCAGGGATAGTAGCCCCTGCTGAGGCCACAAAGCCTGTGAAGTTTCAAGGACATAGGTGCAGGGGTTTGGGAGAAACCACCTCAAGCTGTGGACAAGAAAAACTCGTGACATGGGTGACACTGTGTGTGTTAAGGCACAGCAGGGTGAAAACGGCAGCCCTACTAGCCCCTGCTAAGGCCATGAAGCCTGCCAGTTGTTAAGGAGATGGGTACAGGGACTTTTGGGTTCTGGGGCCCTGCACCTCTGGCTGCTGACAGGCAAAACTCGGGTTACGGGTGCTTGTGCAACTGTCTGTCTTCAGGCACAGAAGGGCAGGGTTGAGGGAACTACTGCAGCCCTGTTTTTAAAATCCAGTTTTGAAATTTTAACAAACTCACTAATAATGCAAGAGGACTGCAGCATAAGCACCCACGTTCATGAACTTACAAAACAGCTGAAAAGTCTGAGTACATTATGGGAATTCATAGAAGGTGAATAGGAGCTTTGCTTAGAATTACAATTAAGCGTCTAAAGAATTCAGGAAAATCTCTGCTCTACCCCTAATCATAGTATTTGAGGGAAAGCTGCAATGTGCCATAATTTTGGATTGATTGTCTTGAGTTTTGAGCCATTCAGTAAAAATCAGAAACCAAATGCCAGATTCCTATGGTGTCCAGTGAAATTTTCCTTAAACTAGATTTCACCCTCATCATTCAACTCCTGATACACAGAGGTTTCAAATAAGAATCCAGTTTTAAAAAAACATTTTGATCTGTTGTCGGTTTTCTGAGTCCTATCCACAGAAAATTGCTGTATTACTTTTCTGTAGTAAAAAAAGAAGTGAAAAGTACAAGATGACATGATCCAAAGGATACCCTAAGTCTAACTAACTGTATGTTGAGTTTAGTGATGGATGCCTTGAGCCTAAATAAAGGTTAAGAACAACTGGTTTAAGACCATACTTGACACAATCAAGTCTGTAACATTTTTGTTCTGCGGTTTTCTATTGCTTTTTTGTTGTTGTCATTCTGTTAGCTAGGATAGCTATTTGGAGATCACCAATGAAATGTTCAGAAAGGTTAGAGTGCTCTGCCACAGGCATGTCTTTCTGGAATTGATGTCAGATCAATGTTCATTCATGCTTTTCATAGTTTCATAGTAACTAGGGTCAGAAGGGGCCTAGAGCAGGCCATCTAGTCTGACCTCCTGCCAATGGCAGGAATGAGTGCCAGGGTCACAGGA
>JAGPOW010001327.1:22093360-22115224 GCA_030014935.1 Caiman crocodilus
AGGGTCAGAAGGGGCCTAGAGCAGGCCATCTAGTCTGACCTCCTGCCAATGGCAGGAATGAGTGCCAGGGTCACAGGACCCCAGCCAAGTACCTATCTAATCTACTCTTGAAGACGCCCAAGGTAGAAGCAAGAACAACTTCCCTAGGAAGCTGTTTCCAAATCCTAGCCACCCTAACTGTGAAGTAGTGCCTCCCAATGTCCAACCTGAACCTGCTCTCCAGTAACTTGTGACCATATTTTACATTGGGGTCTGTCCAATGTAGGCAGCAGAGGGGCACTGGAAGCAGGTGACTGCATGTATGATGTAGGTAAAACAGGTGAATGAACCTCAGATGTTATAATGCATATTTTGTCCAGCAATTATGTGGTCTGTGTTGATGAGGGGCATAGCTGGCATCTGGCTCTGGAGCAAGGCTTGGTGCCTCGGTAAGAATAGAAGTTAGGTAGTCTGTTGCTGGAAAGATAGCATTTGAAGTTGGGAAGCTGTAGATAAGCTCCCTTCCCTACTCCCCTTTGCATTCTAATCACTGCTTCCTATTTAGCTTTACTTACTGCCATCATTTTGTAAGCATTTGATAAAGTAAGCTGCTGCTCACAAAAGCTTATGCATCTCTGATGTAATTAGTCTATAGTCTACCTTACTTCTGCCTGATTTCAGATTAACACAGTTAGTCACCTCTTTCCATTCCTGGCTGTCATGTTAGCTACATTGTTCCTTGAAGCATCTTAATTATCCTACAGCTTCATGGGCCACCTAGGATATTTGGCCCCTTGTGAAAAGGTGCACAGACTATACCTACTCTCAAGGCTTAAGTAACTCTCACAAGAGGGAAAGGAGGGGAAGGTCTGTAATGCAGATCCATATCCAACTCTGAAGATCTGGAAGAAACCTTCCTCATCTTCTCTCACAGCATCACCCAACTATTCCAGTTAGCTTCATACAGATTTCACGCCAAGATGAACCCTTTAAAAATGATCTTTTCAATAAAAGGATAGATTATTGTGTTTTCCTGTGAACAGAAGTGACCCTAATGGTGTGGCTAGGATGGGAAAGCATGGATGAGGGTGCCTCCTCTTCTGCTGACCTGACAACCAATCTGCAAGTGTACCGCTGGGACCAGTTCCTCAACATTGGTCTCCATTCTCAAACACTGAAGAATGACTGGTTAAGATAATAATGATCTACGCACAACTTAGAGCAAGGTCCATCACAGTGGAAAATATCTGCAGGAGTGCCATGAAGCTAGGGGCAAAAAATCCTGTTTAGGGTGTTCAGCACTCCCTGGCACTCTATTCCTTGTCAGTCAAGTAACCTGCTTTACTAGCACTAACTAGTAAATTAAATGAAAACAGGTGGATTCTCCTGTCCCTTACACTGCTTTCCCTCTATGGCCTGGAGATCTTACAATGGGGAATGAGGCAGCTTTTTTTTATTGACCAATAAACTGGTTTTCCAACAATTTCTAGAGCAGATTGCTAAAAAGAAAGAAAGTCTTCTGTACCATCAATGTGGATTATCCAGAGTTAAATCAAAAGATGATTTTTTGTATGCTTGCTTAAAGCTCATAATTAGCTTTTTGTCTTTGCAATGTCTAAACTGTTTAATAAGTAATGCAAAAATCAAAGAAAGAGTTTATCTCTTTTATTAAGACAATCCCACAGCTGGAAAATGAAACATCCTAAATTACATAAGTGACTTCAAAAAAACTCTAGAAAAAAATCTTTACAAATTTACATTTTTACAATACAAAAAACTAACAGCTCATTGCATATAAATATTACATTTGGTCTGCCATCAAGTGGCATTAAAAATCCCTGAAGTATTAATTTAAAGGGACCTGAGATAGCAGATGTGAAGATATGGGCATAAATATCACCTGAAAAATCAATACAGAAACTAGACGTATCCGTTCAAATCAGTTTTGTGCATTTTTGGACTATTTGAAACTGACAAGAACACAGAAAAAGAGAGCCTAGATAGCACTAGTTTTGTTGTTCCAAGCTCATCAACTGTAAAAACTGATATTTCTAAATGAAAGTCTGCTGTAATGATTTTGACAAAGAAATGAATAGCTTAGATTATATATTCCTAGTGAAAATACAAATAAGAACCCTTCCCCTCCCCCAACCTTAGATACATGAATACATTGGATGACCACCACTCACTGAGGAAGTATTTTTAAAAACAGAAGTGGGGCTTTTTTTTTTTTTTTTTTTTGTCTCTCAAAGAAAACTGGAAAACCACAATGAATGGCTACACCATCCCAACACAAAAACATCAACTTTCCTTGCATTCAAACAATCAGGCTCTCTCATTCTTTAAAACAGTCCAGGCAATCTCATCTTGCCCTACCTTTTGTTTGCAAATGTTTAATGCACACAGGAACCAAGAAAGTACGCATTATTTTCCAGTTTTAAAAAAACAAACTAGGAAATTGTTACTATTTGTCTGTAAGTTTACATATTTTATGATAAGATTATACAACCATATTTGTGAATTTAACAGGAGCATTAGTGTGTTTGCAATTTCAGCACCCAAAATGCTTAGTTTCACTTCAAATTCTCACTTAAATTCTTATCAGATATGAGGTACCCACATCCATGCACATAAATGTATTTAAGCACCATTTTTATAATACTATAGTTAAGGCTGTGACAGCAATTCCACCGGAAATCTAATTTTTCAGGGATTCATAGCACAGTTGTATATGTTTGCTGTGGGTTGAAACATGACATATTAAACATGTACAAGCTTCCAATGGGTCTTTGCATTTCTATTACTAAAAAACACTTGCTTTAGACTAGATTTTGCAGGCTGTTACTGACTGTACATAAAGGAGGTTTTTTTAAAAATGTGTAAACATCCGATATACTAATATTTGAAAATTATCTATCGCACATGCGCAGTAATTTTCTATAATACAGACTTGTAAGAACACAACAGCGCCCTATAATACTAAATACAGATTTATCCAGAGATTGTTAACTGCTCATTCAGTATATCAGGTAAGTGATTTGCATTTTATAGAAAATTTCCATGACAATTAAAAAAAAAAAAAATTAAAAAAAAAAAATCAAGAAATGTAGAACGCACTAAAATACATTTAAAAACCATTAAATTTGTGATATAGACCAATGATAACAGGACACTCCAAGTTAAGGTAGACACATCTTTAACCTACAAATATTTTGTTTTCTCTATCTGTCACCCCCTGCACAGGTTAAGGATAAATTATTATTCTTGAATTAGCCTCAGAACTTGGCTATTTAAATGTATTTCCTTGTTTTAATTCTGCGAGATTTGGAATGTCAGAAGCATTCTACAGGCACCTAGGAGCTGCATTTTCAAGTGTTTACCAAGATTTCTCATGTTTAGTGGTCAGTAGCTAAGCTCCAAGACAGGTTTGTCAAATGTCATACATTTTAGTTGGCTTTTCTTTAAGTTTCAATTACTTGAATATTTTATTTACCATATCTGACTATGTCAGTTCTATTCAGTACCTTATAAACTCTACAGTCTTCATATACATGTGCAGCAGAAGCAGTTAGGTCTAATTTGTTAAATCTAAGGGAGAATGATTGCTAAAGTATGCAAGAGGGAAAAAAATTAAGCGACTGAAAAGCAGACACGGAAAGTGGGTTTCCCTTTTAAAACTCGTACTTCTTGTATTATAAATATGGTAATCTTTACAAATAAATGTTCCTAAATGGCTTGCTTTTCAGATTTTAATTTAATTTTCAATGTTCTTTTCAATTTTGTTTGCTTTTCAATATGTGAAGTGAGAAAGTTTTAGAGTGAGGAACTTACTGCAGATTTGAGCCAGATATAAAATACCCCAAGGGATGAGCTAGTTTCCTCACACAATTATTTTAATACAATTCACCTTTTCCTTGCAATACCGTTGCTATTTAAGGGCTCATGTCTACAGAGACTAGTATCATTTAACTCACAAGAGGGCCCACTGGCTTCAGTTTTACCTAAATCTTTAGATTTGGTCCTGAAGACTGAAGAGCTATTGAGTAGAGACAGTCATCCAGGATACTGCTGCATTTTGAAGTGGTTTTATTAAGAGTACAGGTGGTGACAAGGATGATGCTAGGAAAGATGTGACATTGGGACAGAAGATAAATACTTCATTGGGAATCTTTAGTACATCTCTCACTCTGCAAATATGGCATCAGGTAATAAAAAGCCATGAATCCTCTTCATACTGATATAAATGACCCAGACATTTAAACAGTATACTGAGTATACTGTCACTGGTGGATGCAATGAGATCCTGAGTAGAGGACTGTGAATTGTTTAGAACAGAAAGTTCTTGTGAAAATCCAAGTTCTCCCTTTTTAAAGCATATATACATGTATACACATATATATGTATACAAAAAATACATGCACGCACACACACATGCATACACGTGCACATACGCACACGCACGCACACACAGAGCAAACAATGGAGAAAACACCTTTTAAGTTGATGGTCCAGTAATGTTATTCAGGTCTGTTCAGCGCATCTGGATGCTTTTGTACCAGAAAGGATGTTATTTCATATTCAAAAAGCTCAAACTGAACAAGGAGATAACTCAACCCTGTGTGTGTCATGCTGGTTATGCCCACGATGCTAAGTGGTAACTGATACTCCAAAATACATGTACAATTGTATGTTAATCTCATCAGCTCAGACACTGAAAAGGAAGCACAGGAGCTGTACCATTTTAAAATCAATTCATGTTTGGGCAGTTCAGAGAAAAATGTGGCAAATAAGAATGTCTGATTTGATTTTATGGGAGATTTATTTCAGGAAAACAAAAGGCTGAGAAAGAACCTATTGCTTTCCTAATGGTCCAGGCAGAACAATGGAATGAAATGAATCAGGATACCATGAGTCTTTCAGCTGTTCCTCATTGACACAATGAAGGGAGACTATGATGTGTAAGAACAGCAAGTCAGGCAAGATCCTGGGAGGGAGGGGGGGAATGACAACGAAGGGACAGAAAAAGAAAAGAAGTTGAATGAAACAGACACACAGAACAGAAGGGGATAGAACAGATGTACACAACACAAGAAGAAAAATCTGGACTGAAATGATGAGTTAGTGACAGATTCATCACTGGACCAGGAGAGATGAGGCCAAAACGAACTTAAGAATTCAAGAGACAGTGCAAGTTTTCAGTGTCCCCCCCACACCCCTCGTTGTGAAAGAGCAAGGGTGTGATAGGGCTTAACAGAATTATTCAACACCTGCAGTAAGATGATTGCAAACTGGTGGTTCTACTGCAGACAGGTTTCCTAATGTTGGGAACAGGATGCCCTCAGGCCACTGGCCCTTTTAAAATTTCTGCACATACTCATTGTCACATATATAGAAAGCCTTGAAGCACTCCTAGTTGAAAATTATCCCATCTTGACAGAGGATCTATAGTTTGATCAGTGATCTCATTAACTGTGGACTCTTAAATTTATAATCAAAATACCTTCAGAGACATGTGATAAAGAGCATGCTCAAATAAAAGATATTTGTTAAAACAAGCTGGAATAAAGTCTCTGATTCTTGTCCAGCAGTAAACTTTATTCAAGCAGAGCTCTGTGCCAACCTGGAACCCTGATGACTTCGTGAGGCACAACCTGGACACAGAGGTTTGGGATCAGGATCTGAAGAATCTATTTTGCAACCACTGGTGCAAAGATTTTCTTGTATCACTGCTTCTGCTGTACCTCGCAGGCTGTAGTCAAGTTTTATGCAGCTTTAAGCAGCTTCTAATTGAACATCAACAGCTGAGATAAAGTGTTCAACTTATGACAAAATTATAATGCATCCACAGGATGAGGCTATATGAGAAATCAATGTCTAAGGTGGAAAAAGAATCCAGATACAAAACCAAGTAAAATAACGTTTTTAAAAACAAGTAATTCTTTCATGCTTATAAAAAGGTTTTGCATGCACAAAAATCCCCAGCAGATTCTGTACAATAAGCAATAGTTCTGTTGTTCTAGCACACCCTGCTGTCTAGCTCTTAATCATGTAACACAAATGGAGAGTAATACTTACACCACAGCAAAGTGCTGCTTTACTGGTATCTTCACAGTACTTCATTACATAGAAAAGATACATTTAAGAACATATTTAACTTTAATCTAATTGCTGCTAAAATACATTTACTTAGAAAAGCATGTTTTCTCAAGAATCCATTATTTTAACTCTCCCCCCTCCCCCAATAAATTAATAAGTGGAGCTTCAGCCAGGCAGAAATGTATAAACAGCATTTCTTCTGCATTTCAAGATTTCAGGCTTTAGAATAGGAATCATAGCATTTATATTAGTTGAACAGAACTAATGTAAAAGTTGTATGATCATTTTTATGAACTGATGTATCCATTTGTTTCGTGGCCACCATAGGTAGGAAGAGCAATAGCTCTAGAAAAAAAGCTTTCTTCTAAATACATGAGCAGACTGGACAGACATTTGCACTCTAAAGCCCATTACAGAGCTTGGAGAGCTTAGGTATCCATTTCTTTGTTAAACTGGAGAATTTGAAATCATGACCAGAAATAGGTTTTGGTTTATACAGAACAGTAATTGGATTAATAAAAAAAGTCTGAGGAATTTTTAACTGTACCATAAGGTTAGATTAATGTCATGAACTATTTAAAATATTCTCTCTCATCTGAGTTCTGACCCCTCAGTATTTTTTTTTGGAGTTATCTTGCAACCAACTAGATATATTGGAAAGAGATGAACCAGATAATGTATATTACAGTATAGAAAGAAGGTTAAAACAAAATTAATTGGTGTGTGAGTATATAGGCTTCATCTTCCCCCTCCCAGAATTCTTGACCAAGTGACAGACTCTGTGCACTGAAGAACAAATTAGAGTCATTGGGTCAAGAAACCTCACTTCAAAATTCTAACCCATAATTTATTTTGATTTTCCAGTTTCCTCTCTCTTCATTGGCTACTGCCGCTCAAGTCAGAAACCCGTTAAGTATAATTTAGAATGAAGATAGAAAGCCCCGCATACCTTTCTACCAGACTCTAAGGAGCCAGACTACGAAGTGATCATATAAACTTAAAATGTCCCTCATAGCATCATACTGTATTGTGATACTACATTATTTCTACCCCAACAACCTCCATCTTTAAATTATTATTTTTCAGTATAATGAAAGGTAAGAATACAGTGCAAACATGAATTATTTTCTGGAAGCTTGAGATACAAGAATCCGCTTCAACAATAAGAATGGAAACTTATCACTAATGATACAAAATAAGAGCAACCAGCAGACACACCATAGCTCAGTTTATGCGTCTTAAAACTGTCAAAGATCATACTGAAATGAAACACAGATTTGCATTGATTAAGCAGTAGCAGAAACTATGAGGGAGACTGTTGGGCTATCTTCACAGATGAAATGACCAACTACTTCAAGCTTCTGAGAGTTGTGAAAACTTTGAAAATGATTAATATTTGTTTCAGTATCATGAAAAACTGGTTACTTCCAACATTAATAAGCAATTCCATTCCTGCTATACTCCCTCTTACCTCTTCTTCAAATAAGTGCTGCCTAATAGCATCTATTTTCTTTAAGGTTTCCAGTAGTTGTGAATAGAGGTAGCTGAGCTACTATTAAAAATCACGTAATGCCTTGAAGAGGAGAAACCTTTCAAATGCTGAAGTTACCCCTTAGCTGCACAATCTCTATTAATGCTATAAAAATATGAGAGGACAAAAAGAAAATAGATGCAAGTAACTTTTGCATTTGGCACCTTTTGTCTAGATACTTCTCAAGTATTCTCTTTTTAATAAAGTTAATGCACACATGAGGACACACCACATCAAAGGTTTGCTACATATTTACAAGGCACCAACCCTTTCTCACTTTTTACATGAATGAAGAACCAATAAAGACCAGATCAGGACCCCTATAACTGTAGTATAAGCATACTTCAGTTCAGCACAATTCATGAAAGTTTGGCCTGGGAAGTTTAAAATAATCCAGATCCTTCTTACAATATAGAAACTGTAAACATTTTATAGCTGCCTTTAGGATTGGTGTATTGTGCAAAAGTTATAATTATTACTGTGTATAAGGATTTATGGCAGAAACCATATAAAAACTCTGTAAGAAGGTGCTATATCTATAATACAAAAACAAAACAAGGGAGAGATTTCATAATTCAAAATGCTATGCTGTTATTGAGAAGCTGGAAGCTCCTTTAATGTAATGGAGTTGTAGTGTGGGGAAGAATTTCTGTAATTTAAGGCCTAATGAATAAGGCTTATTTTGACCAATGAAGTGTGGCGATCTGAAGTCTTAAAACAAATGCATACTGACATAATGGAAAAGCACCACTGTGATAAGTGAGTGGAGTCCCCCCACAACTTGCTTGGTAGATGTTCTGATAAAATCCCTGCAGTAGAAGGCCATTGAAGTTCTTTTAAAATTGTTCCAAAGTTTTCATCTGTCAATAATTCCATCCCATAAGATGGCTGACCCTGGCTTTTTCTGTCATTTTCCGCACCCTACCTGACCTGGAAGTACCAAGGTTCAGAGGATCCTCGGTGTGCGCAAAACTGTCATTGTCAGAATCGTCATTATATAATACAGTTCTCCTGCCCTCGTTCCTTGTTTTAATTCGGGGTGGTCTACTGAATCGCCCTCCAAACAGATTTTCACCAAACTGTCCTCCAAACAGATTTTCAAATTCATCATCAGCAATTCGTGCACGTTTGGCTCTGGCAGCTCCTCGGGAGGCTCCTCTACCTCCTCGGCCTCTTCGTCCTCCCCTGCCTCCTCCTCTTCCTCTGCCACAGCCTCTTCCTCCTCTCCCACCTCTTCCCCCTCTGCTCCATCTACCCCATCTGCCCCATCTACCTCTCCTTCCTGTTCCTCTGCCCTGCCAATTTCTTTTTCCATTGGCAATTTTCCTCTTCATTTTTCTTTTGGGTTTAGTTTGCACAACTTTGCTATAGTCGTGGTCTCCATCAATATAATCCTGATCTGTCCTAGATGTTGATTCAGAGTCAGAGTCAGAGCCGCATCTACTTTCAGAACTTGAACTTGATTCTGACTCCCCACTTCCTGATGAAGATAAACCAGATTTTTCTTTCAATTCTGTCTTCTTGTCTGCTTCCTCCTCCTCTAGATGCTCATCCTCTTCTGATGCACTTATTAATTTTCTCTTGACTCCTACCCGAGGCTCTCTGCCATCACCATTTGTAAGTGGTCCATCAGATGAGAGATCTAAATCAGCACAAATAACCAGATGAACTGTTAAACACTCCAGTAATAGTGTCAAGTCAGAAAGGGAAAGGATCAAGAATATATATATTTTACAAACTTCAAAAATATTTTCAATTAAACTGCATCTTTGTTCTATACAGTTTACGTCATCAGCTCTCAAATATCTGTTCTTAATGCTTCAGCGCACACAATTTTAAGCAAGCGACTGGATAGTCCAATTGAAATAAAAAGATTGCTAGGGACTAAAGTTATGTGGTTGCTCATTTAGAACTAAAAACCCTTTTCTTTTCACAGTTAACAATGCATTGTTTGTAAGAATTAAAAAGCAACATTCATCCTCTGGAAGCGAAGACCTACTACACAACAAAAAAAATCCTTCTGTTTACAAAACAGTCATATGATAAACACAGGTATCTGTCCCTGTAATAAAATGGTCAGTTTCCCTAGATGTACACTATTCCACCCTTACCTCAGTGAAGAGCCTAGCTCTTGTGAAATATTACTTCACAATACACATGATTCAGCCAGTGTATTTATGTTCCTTGCCACATGCACTTAATTTTGTCTCTCACAAATAGCAAGTTTAAACATACTTAAAAAAAAAAATTTCCATTCAGTTTCAAAATGTTGAGTAAAACATCTGCTATTTTTTTAGCATCCTTTTGGAAATGCTATTGTTCCTCCAAATTTCTCTGAGAGTTAAACTCTTCCCATCAGGCAAAACTTTAAGAAGAGTCATGAATCTTTGAGGCATATTTATCCCATAGTTTGAACAATAGTTTTCATAAATGTAAGAACAAGCCTATTTCACTTTGCCACATTTCAGAATGTGAACAAAGTTCACAGAAGTTTAATACTGCACCTAGACAGAAAGGTCACAACTACAGTTGAGATACAAGAACTATTTTCTTTTAAAAAAACAAGACATCCAAAGAAAAGAAAACAATATTTTTGTCTTGGGAATTTATCACCTTGCTTAACTGGTGTGGATTTACTCCTGACAGGCCTGTTTTTCCCTGGATCAACATTGTTTCCACTTCGGTTCTGTGCATTTGAGCCAGAGGAAGAGGGCTGGCCCCCTCTCTCACCAACAGCTGGATCCAGAGGTTCCTCTGTAGTATCTGAAACTTAAAAGCACAACACAAACCAATAGCAACAGCAAAAGCAACCTCCCTCACCTCTCTTGCCAGAGTGGTAGTGCCAGGACAGTGCTAACAAGATTTCAGATGTACAAAGCAGCTCAGTTCTAGGCTTTATTAACACAAGAGACGGAACAAATCTATTTTGCTCTGAAAGCTGCACAACTAACTTCGGGACCCATAGGGCATGGACACACATAACATTTAGAATGGAATGCCCTAAGGGCATTTTTAAATGTATAGAGGGGCATGGTGCCAGGTGCTTTAATTAGTAAAACACGCTAATTAAGAGCACCCATGCATCAACGTCACTGTGCATCCCTGTGCTGAAAAAAAATGGTGGTGGGGCGCTTTGGACTAATGCTCATTGAATGTGTTTTATTTCAAAGCGCACTGCTGTCATTTTTTCAGCACAGAGATACGCAGTGACACTGACCCACATGATACACAAGTCTGCTGGAGTGCGTCAATTTCTGTGCTCCAGTAGACTTGGCAATGTGCTGGATGTCCAGTGCACTGGACCAGGCTCCGCATATGTGTATAGGAGCCCTAAGTGGACAGAAATACACACCTGTTAAATTGGTTTAAATACACTTGGAACAGTTCAAAAGTGAACATGGAAAATCAAATATATTAAACTGATTCACTGGGAACCAGTTCAGTGTTATGTACAGACACCAAGCCTTCTGTGACAGGGGTGTTGTCACTCTTCCAGGTATCCCATGCTGCACTGGCTCCTCCACACCCCCTCCCCGCTACACTGCCAAAAACTGGCCGCTCTGGTTTGTAGCCAGAACACTACTGCTCCTTCATTTTCCTTTTGAGAGCTTGTATGTGTGACAAAAATTGGCCATTTTTGCAGCTTAATTGTGTCACGCTGTACAAGTGCAGGAGTTTTTAATGATTTAAATTAGTTTGCTACATTGCAAACTAAACCACATCCACATGTAGTTTAGTTTGGAACGTAGCTATTTGTAACGCTGCAGCCTTTGACAGCTCGGCCCCCCACCCGCCACAGGAGAGGCAGGCTGAAGGTAGAAGTGGAGTGGGGCCCAACCTTTTTTTAATTTTTTTTGCAGGGCCTGCCTCTCTCCCCCCATGGCCAGGGGACAAGCTGCCAGTGGGCTGAGCAGCCCTGAGCTGCAGTGGGCCCTGGTTCTTTTTTCCACAGTGGTGGCACCCCCTGGGTGAGCTGCTAGTGAGCAGGTGCTGGCCCAGCTCAGGCTAGGGGAACAGTCAGATCTGGCCAGGTGCAGCCTCTGAGCTGGGGCAGCACCTGCACTTTATCAATGCAGCTGGGAGGCCCTGAGGGCATTGCCACTGTGGAGGGAAGAACTGAGGCCCTTGCAGCTCAGAGCCTACCAGTAGCTCGCTCCCTAGCTGCAGGAAAGGTGGGCAGGCTCTGCGGGGGGAGGGAAGGGGAGAAGGATCAGGCCTTTCACCACACAGTTCCTGAGTGGTAGGGGGCATGGTCCTTCCCTCCGCAGCTGTGGCACTCCCCAGAGCCACCTAGTCAGGGTGCTAGCTGCATGGGTGCTGCCCCAGCTCGCAAACAGCATCCGTCAGATCCAACTCTTCCCCAAGTTAGCTTCCTGTGCTGTGTCAGCTTGCTTGGGCAGACTCTGCCAGGGGGGTGGGAAAAAAAAGGAGTGAGGGGCCTAATCCCTTTTTTTTTAAACCCGGAGTTCACCCGCCTCTGCTGTGGCCAGAGTGTGAGCTGCCTCTGGGCCTTGAACTGCAGTGGACCCCGGTCCTTCCCTCCACAGTGGTGCTGCTCTTTGGGGCTAACCAGGTAGGCTGCTAGTGTGCAGGTGCTGCCCCAGCTCAGAGGCTGCACCCACCTGCTAGCAGCCTACCTGGGCAGCCCCAGGGGATGTCACCACCAGGGAAGGAATGACTGGGGCCCCCTGCAACTCAAAGGCCACTCAGCCTGCCAGCACCTCAGCCCCTGACTGCAAGAGATGTGGGCAGGCTCTGTGGGGAAAAAAAAAGAAAGGATCGGGCCCCTCACTGTAACACAGAAGCCCCTAAACTGAAACAGTGGGTTTTTAATCATCACAATTAAAAACCCACTTTCAATTTAGGGCACTAAACCCTTGTCACATGTACAAGCACCCTTTGTTGTTACTTTTGATCACTGAGCACCCTTGCACGGTTTGTTCAATAAAAGTTTTTTTTCTAACAACCAGCTTTAACCTCAGTCCATACTCAACCATGGCCCCCATCATACACCCCTAGCACCTTGGAACCAAAATGCATGGGGCCCAGGCACTTTGCTCCTCCCCCATCCAAGTCAGGCAAGCACACTACAAACTGGTCTTCCGCAGACTGCTGAAGCTTACTGAACTCATGCTTAGGAAACAAGGGACTGTGACAAGGTCCCTAGATCACCTACCTGCTAGGACTTGCAAAACATGGATGCAAGCACTCCCTTCACTCCACTTGTCCAGTCTGAGACTCCCTTCACTCCACTTGTCCAGTCTGAGGCCTGCTGGGTGCTCACTCACACCCTTGGTGTCAGAGCACAACACTTCCCTGAATTTTACACCTGTTCCCAAACACTGATATTCAGGAACAGTTTGTTATGTTCACATCTTTAGTTTGTGCATAATCTATGTAAACTTCATTTATGTGACTGAACAGTGGTGAGGTTCAAGCCTGAGACAGATACATACAGGATTTTTGTTTAAGCTCAGCACTAAGGGTGTTTTTACATATGATCTGGGGATAGAGGGGGGCTTTAATTAGAGTGGCTCCAAGAACCACTCTAATAAGAGCATCCATAGTGTCTCATATATTAGCACCCCCGTGCTTCAAAATGGTGGCAGAGAGACTTTAACTACAGCTTGAACAAGCTTTAAATAAAGTGCCCCTGCCACCATTTTGAAGCAAGGGGACGATGATGTACAAGATGCAGAGGCTGAATGTAGCGCACTAATTAGCATGCTCTAGTAGACTTGATAAAAAAAAAAAAAAAAAATCGAGTCTGCTCAAACACACTGTAATTGCAGAGTGCCAGAACAGTCTCCCTGCACGTGTACAGACACCTTAAGTGTCTCAGTCTTTTCATCACTTGGCAATTACAAGGAGGCACTTGTGCTTTTCCTTGGGTGCTGCCATATGTTAACTTTTTTAAAAATTATTATTATACTTACCATGAGATGAAACTGATGAACTAGTCCTAGTCAAAGGCAGTGAGGTATTCTGGTTGGTTTTAGGCTGCATCTTCATTTGTTTCTGCTTCCCTTTAGGGCTGAACACATGAAACATCCCCAAAGAGTTAAAATTGTTAACCAAAAAATGTTTTTTAACCATGACTGTCCTAATTTGCAGTGGTAGGAGTGAGATTTAAATCTGCAACACAGGTAGTCTTGATTCTCTATCAAATTGTAGTAGCAAAGTAAAATAAAAACATGATTGAACTCAAGAGAATACAACTTTTCAAGAACAAGTTTTATCCCAGTGCTTCTTAAAAGGAATGTTCGATTTGCTTTGCTACTTGACATGGTTTCATCCAAATTTAAACTGAGGGTATTGCTTGCAACGAGCATTACAGATGCTGACAGCACACTGATTATGCAGACAAGAAGCATCCACTGCACTCAGTCAACAGTAGACAACATACAACGGTGAACACTAGAAGAGTTTCTTAGAAGATTTGCTTTAGGCGTATACCTAAGTTCTTGGGCTAAACAAATAGCTAACTGGGTGAAATCCCACAGCCTCTGTTAAATAAAACATCAGATGATCTAATGGCCCCTTGTTACCTTCAAGCCTATGGATCTATGTGCATCTTAAAATCTGAAACCTAATTACATAAAAAGTAACAAGGTAATATTGATCATGACAAGGCTTGACTTTCATATTTCAAAATATAAGGGAATTTGCAACCCGGTGTCAACAGCCATCACATGCAAACAGAAAAGATGGTGATTTTGCATCTTGTCTAGAGATAGTACTTCTGACTGTACAGTACTCCTGACAATAATGCAAAACAGAAAACAAAAACAAAACAAGTGCTAGTGTAGAATTTGAATTCAAGGTTTTCCACCTACACAAGAGACTGCAGTACAAATTGGTCTATATATGTTATTGACTTGTTAGGGCTATTTTCCAATAAAATAAAGATTTCTGAAATCTGTAGACAGTGAACCTTGCTTTCATTAAGTTACCTGGATGCTCTGCTGCTAGATGGTGAACTACTACTGCTTCTTAGTCGTTTTCGGTATCGTGGCCGTTTTCTCTTCTGATGCTGCATTGCAGACTTGTACTCAGCGATAATGTTCTTCATGTGATTTTCAAATAAGGCAGATAATCTAAGTGTCATGCTGTAAATCTAGAGAAAAAAAGTTAGTCACACTTAGTGACAATTGTGTAAATGAGGAGATCAATGCAGTAAAAACAGTGTTGCGAAAATACAGAGAAATCAATCAGTCTCAATACATAAGCAAAATCTTCATATTGAGAAAGATCTTTAACTGTATACTAAATATCAGTATTTTAGAAAATAATTAAGTGCTTTAAACTGAGAGCTTAAAATAAATTAAAATATAATTATTTGTTGTATAGAACAAAGAGATGAAAAATGTGATTAAAGAGGTTCCTTAATAGAAAAAAGGATAGAAAAAAATGCACTCAAATTCCTGAAGTACCATACTGATAGCTATTCAGGCCCATAGGTTGTCTCCCATCTTACACTGGAGATTTTTTATGCACAACATGTCTAAAATAAAGCCTTTCATCTAAATCCTCACAATTAAAATAGTCAATCATGTCCCTATCTTGCGTCACAATTATTGTAGAACATCCTGCTCCACTTATCTACCCAGAATGTTGCTGAAATGATAACATACTTTAGTGCATCACTTGGACCATATCACCCCATGCTCCTCTGGCTCTAGCTTCTCTATCACAAATATAAAATCACTTGTCTTCACACTTTCACAGCCCTTCACAGCTTATCCTCTCCCCATCTCTCATTCAGTAATCAAAGGTTTACCTCCCACCAATAGCCTACAATGACAGTCTTCATTTCCCATCTGATCAGTTTTCAAATAGCACCTGTGTGCTTTATTTTATGATGGCATTCGTGCTTACAAGGAGCTCTCTCCCAATTAGCCTCTTTCAAAGTCTAAATCGCCATAATAGCTGCTGAATACTTAATAGTTGTTAGGCTCCTGATATACTAACAGATACTAATAGTTGCTAGGCTTAGCTTAGCAGGGAACTCTTCAGTGAGCAAAATGCAGAAAGGAAGCTTACTTATAAGAAGCGGAAACTTGGACAAATGACTAGGGACAAGTACAGGAGTACTGCTCAAACATGCAGGGATGAAATCAGATAGACCAAAGCACAATTGGAGTTGCAGCTAGCAAGGGATATGAAGAGTAACAAGAAGGGTAAAAAGAGGAAGATCAGATAAAGTGTGGGTCCATTACTGAATAGGGGAGGCAACCTAGAGACAGATGATGCAGAAAAGTCTGAAGTACTCGATGCCTTTTGCACCTCAGTCTTCACAGGCAAGGTCAGCTCCCAGACTACTGCACCTGGCAGCAGTTTGGGGAGGAGATGAGCAGCTGACTGTGGTGAAAGAACAAGCAAGGGACTACTGAGTAAAGCTGGACACGTACCAAGTCCATGGGACTGGACGTGATGCACCTGAGGGTGTTAAGGGAGTAGACTGATGTGATGGCAGAGCTACTGGCATTATCTTTGAAAACTCATGACAACTGGAAGAGGTCCCAAATGAATGGAAAAGGGCAAATAGAGTGCTCATCTTTAAGAAAGGAAAGGAGGATCTAGAGAACTACAGACCAATCAGGTCTCACCTCAGGGCCTGGAAAAAACAATGGAGCAGGTTTTGTCTCAAGGAACTTGAGGAGAAGGTGATTAGGAACAGTCAGCATGAATTCACCAAGGGCAAGCCATGCCTGACCAACTTGAATGCTTTCTATGATGAGATGACTAGCTGTATGGACACCAGGAAAGCAGCAGACATGATATATCTTGACTTTAACAAGGCTTTGAATACCCACAATATTACGGCAAACAAGCTAAGGAATTACAAGTTCGACGAACGGGTTGTAAGGTGGATAGGAAGATTCTGAAGACCCAGATAGACAAAGCCTTGGCTGGGATGACATAGTTGGGGATGATCCTGCTCTGAGCAGGGGTCTGGACCAGATGACCTCCCAAGGTTCCTTTCAAAACTAATTTTCTATGATATGTGGAAACCACTTCCTATCAAATTAAACGGTGTTTTGTTGCCTTTTTCTTTATTCTTCAACCCATCTGTTGTTGCTTGTTTATAATTGGCCTGGAAGTTCCTTGGGACAGGAAGTCTGTTTTATTTTGCTTCTACAGTGCTATCTTGATCCACAGCTAGCATTCTTAGTCACTCTGCCCAACTGTTTTACCTTTAAGACTAAGGAATTTTGAGACATACAGGGCGCACCTACATGCACCACTATGGTGCCATTGTTACAGTACTATCATTTAGTACTTCCTTTTGGAAGTACTAAAAGATGGCACAGTAACAGCCCGTACTGTACCATGCACCTGGTCATTTTTAGGCACTACATTGCCATACTGATGTGCTATGAGGGAATGTGTTGCTACAGCGACATAGCTGCAGCATCATGGCTTTTGCCCACAGATGGTACACTGCCATAGGACGTCGCTACAGTGACATAGCACCACAGGCCTGTGCAAAATTTCACTAGGTATTTCATTTTGAAGCTGTTTTGATGCATTTCAAGCTCGAAACAGTGAAATTAAAATGAAACAAAAGCCTTTGAAACAGCTTTGAAACGAAACAAGGGCACTCTAAATGTTTTGAAAGTTTTGAAAACTTTCAAGTTTTGAAGCCAGGCTTACTTGGCTTCAGCAGCCTCCTGTCATCTGGAATAGATCTGGGGGCTGTGCTTCCAGGATTCTGGTACAGCTCCCAGCCCTCCTGGGGGTGCAAGCCCACAGATCTGTGTGTTGGATGACAGCATGCTGTCGTTGCCAGCTGGGGCCAGTAGCAGCTCCAATCTTCCCGGCACCTGGCACAAGCTGCACCAGATCACAGGAAGCTGCTGCTGCTACCTGGGACTGGCGCTGAGTGCAGCCTGCACCCAGCACCGGGAAGATAAGTGCTGCCACTGGCCCTAGACAGCAGAACCAGCCTCCTGTCATCTAGCAGGCAGATCGGAGGCCCGCATTCCCGGAAGGAGTCTGGCACAGCCTTGTAGTCCTCCCAGGGGTGTGGGCCCCCAGATCTGTGGGCCAGATGATAGGAGGCTGCCGCTGCCGGCAAGTGAGAGATGTTTTGTTTGTCAACATCTTAAAGTACAGTTTCCCAGAAACCTATGCACCTATCTTCTTGAATCTTGGCAGGCTTCATGCCCACAGAAGGGCATGAAGTCCCTGCAAGTTTCATCTGAATCAGGCAAGAAACAACAAAGTTTTAGGCATTTTCATGATTCCCCATTATAGCCTATGGGCGAAACATCAAAACAGTGTCGAAACAGCAAAGCAGTTTCAACAAAACAAAATGGAACAGTGCTTTCGAAACTAAACGAAATAGAATTTGAAGGGGAACAGTGCTGTTTTGTACAGTCCTACTATTAAGGTCTATCTAGTCCCAAATGCCAGGCATATTTGATTCTTAATACTCTTTATACATTCTACTTTCTGTATAGCAACAACACCCAAAATTATAACCAGCATTCTCTCCAAATGTGTTAAATGATGTGTGCATGAGCTGCTTGTCAGGACTTGGGGATTGGGTCACTATATATTTAATAGGCTATATATGTCACTCCTTCACTATTTCTGCTTGGCTTCTGCAGGAATAATTATAACAAAAGCCAAGGCTGCGATGGAACTCCAGCTAGCTACAAATGTCAAGAACAATAAAAAGTCGTTTTTTAGATATGTGGGGAGCTGGAGGAAAAGCAAGGGCAATCCCCTGCTAAACCAGATGGGACAACTGACAACCAACACCCAGGAAAAAGCAAACTTGCTAAATGGGTATTGTGCGTCAGTTTTTCACCAGTCCCATGGGACACCCCTACCCACTACGGGACAGGGAGGCCCGGGTGAGGGAGATTCCTTACCTTCCTTTGAAGCTGACCTCGTGAAGGAACATCTTGAGAGGCTGGATACCTTTAAGTTAGCTGGCCCTGATGGCTTACACCCAAGGGTACTCAACGAGCTGGCAAGCATCATAGCTCAGCCCCTGGCAAGGATCTTTGAGAACTCCTGGTGTTCTGGTGAAGTGCCCGAGGACTGGAAGGAGGCCAAAGTGGTATTTATCTTCAAGAAAGGGAGGAACGTGGACCTGGCAAGCTACAGGCCCATCAGCCTGAACTCTATCCCGGGGAAGATCTTGGAAAAGATTATCAGAGAGGCCATCCTTAACAGACTGGCTGACAGCAACATCCTGAGGAATAGCTAGCATGAGTTTGTTGCAGGTAGGTCTTGCTTGACCAGTCTCATTTCCTTTTATGACCAGGTGACCTATCACCTGGACAAGGGGGAAGAGATTGATGTTGTATATCTTGATTTTAAAAGAGCCTTTGATCTGCTATCTCATGATCACTTCTTGGCAAAACTGGTTAACAGCAGCCTCAGCCTCACCACGATCCGCTGGCTGGGGAACTGGCTCCATGGGAGGACTCAGAAGGTGGTGTTTTATGGAAGTCAAACATTGTGATGCACTGACTAGTGGGGTCCCTCAAGGCTCTGTCCTAGGGCCCATACTATTTAACATCTTCATTAATGATGTAGACATTGGTGTCAGAAGCAGACTGGCCAAGTTTAACGACAACACCAAACTCTGGGGTAAAGGATCCACACCTGAGGACAAGAGGACAATCCAGGCAGATCTTGAAAGGCTCAGGAAATGGGCAAAGAACCTGATGGTGCTTAACACCGAAAAATGAAAAGTTTTCCACCTTGGGAGGAAAAACCTGCAGCATGCTTATAGACTCAGCAGTGTTACACTGGTTAGCACGACAGACAAAAGGGACTTGGGGGCTATGATTGACCACAAGATGAACATGAGCCTTCAATGCGATGCTGAGGCTAGTAAAGCAACCAAAATGCTGGCTTGCACCCACAGATGCTTCTCAAGCAATCCCAGGACATCATTCTCCTGTTTTACTCAGCCTTGGTGAGGTTGCAGCTGGAGTACTGTGTCCAGTTTTGAGCTCCACAATTCAAAAAGGATGTGGAGAACCTTGAGAGAGTGCAGAGGAGAGCCATGCGCACAATCAGAGGTCAGAAAAACAGACCTTATGAAGACAGGCTGAGAGCCATGGGACTCTTCAGTGTGGAAAAGTGCAGGCTCAGGGGTGATCTGGTGGCCACCTGTAAGTTTATCAGGGGTGCTTGGGGGAATGTCTGTTCACTAGAGCAGCTCAAGGGATGACAAGGTTGAATGGTCACAAACTCCTCCGTGACTGTCTCAGGCTAGATATAAAGAAGAACTTCTTTACTGTCTGAGCCCCCAAGGTTTGAAATAGACTGCTGCCAGAGGTGGTTCAAGCACCTACTTTGAATGCCTTCAAGAAACATTTGGATGTTTATGTTGCTAGGATCCTATGACCCCAGCTGACTTCCTGCCACTGGAGCAGGGGGCTGGACTCAATGATCCTCTGGGGTTTGAACAGGATTATTTCAAAACCTGTTCTCAGACATCAACAACTATTGAACTCCATATCAATCGATGAATTAACATTTTATTTAGAACTTATATCTGCCTTCCCCTTCACCTACCAATTTGTAATTTGGCAGTGGAAAACACAAATTCTAATGGTTTCAAGCTTTTACAATACCAAATAAGTGAGCTAAGATACACTGAAGAATAATGTACTATGTGGGTACAAATAAAAACTTATACTGTTCACTTAACCAGTTTTGGCAGCATAATTTTATCTAGTTAACAACAATATGCACATTCCAATGCTTTAATCTCCATAATTTAAATGCAAGAAAAAGAAAAAAAAAACCCTACTTAAGGCCTCAACCAGTCTCTTGTTCTAGATGGCAGCCTAAGTAGTTTTATAGTTGGTAGGGTCGGAAGGGACCTGAGCAGATCATCAAGTCTGACCCCCTGCCATGGACAGGAAAGAGTACTGGGGTCAAACGAGCCTGGCAAAGTGTCTATCCGGCCTCCTTTTGAAGACCTTCAGGGTAGAAGCAAGCACCACTTCCCTTGGAAGTTGGTTCCAGATCGTAGCCCCCTTGACTGTGAAGTAGTGCTTCCTGATATCTAGCTTGAATCTACTCTCTGTCAACTTATGGCCGTTATTCCTCATTACTCCCAGTAGTGCACAGGGGAACAGCGACTCTCCCACTGCCTGCTGGTCTCCCTTGGCCAGTTTATAGACAACCACCAGATGCCCTCTCAGCCTTCTCTTGTGGAGGCTGAACAGGTTCAGGTCCCGTAGCCTCTCCTCGTAGGACCTGCCCTGCTGCCCCCTGATCATGTGAGTGGCCCTCCTCTGGACCCCTCAATGTTGTCCACATCCCTCCTGAAGTGCGGCACAGTATTCCAACTGCGGCCTGACCAATGTCATATAGAAGGGGAGGATCACCTCCTTGGACCTGCTTGTGATGCATCTGTGGATACATGACAAGATGAGGCTGGCCTTCCCGACTGCGTCCCCACATTGGCGGCCCATGTTCATTTTGGCATCAATAATGATTCCAAGATCCTTTTCTGCCTCTGCACTGATGAGAAGGGAGTTCCCCAGCCTGTAGGTATGCCGCTGGTTCTTTCTCCCTATGTGCAGTATCCTGCACTTGTCAGTACTGAATCCCATCCTATTCTCATCCACCCACCCCTGTAACCTGTCCAGATTCAATTGCAGCCTTGGAAAAGATTATCAGAGAGGCCACCCTCTAGTGTGCCCACTTCTCCCCACATCTTAGGGTCATCTGTGAATTTGAACAAGGTGCTTTTCACCCCCTCGTCCAAGTTGCTGATTAAGATGTTGAACAGTGCGGGCCCGAGGACCAAGTCCTGGGGGACCCCACTGCCCACATCCCTCCAGGTTGAAAACGACCCATCTACCACCACTCTCTGGGTGTGGCCCTCCAGCCAATTGGCCACCCATCTGACTGTGTAGACATCGACACCACAATCTCCTAATTTTTTAATGAGAATGGGGTGAGAGGCAGTGTTGAAGGTTTTCCTAAAGTCCAGAAAGACTACAGGCACCACGACACCTTCATCCAAGGATGTTGTGACCTGGTCATAGAAGGCAACCACGTTGGTCTGATAGAACCTGACTCTAATGAATCCATGTTGGTTGCCCCTAAACATACACTCCCCTGCTAGTCCCTCACAGATGTGCACCTGGATAATTTTCTCAAAGAGCTTCCCTAGGACCGAGGTAAGACTAACAGGCCTATAATTTCCTGGGTCCTCCTTCCTCCCTTTTTTGAAAATGGGGACCACATTGGCCCTTTTCCAGTCCTCTGGC
>JAGPOW010001327.1:22121398-22146708 GCA_030014935.1 Caiman crocodilus
AGGAAAATGTTTACTACCACATACCCATTTACAAGCGGGGGTACATGTGGCACAGTAAAAAATAAACAGGGTTGGGGATACTCAAAAGGGTGCTAAACTTCAACTGAAATAACTGCAGAAAGAAAAACAATAGAAAGAAGTGTTTCTAAGGAAGGCTTCAAGCAAGCTTGTTGGCTGTAAACACAAGCTGATGTTAAGTGCTATGTCAGGTGCTGAGCTGGCTGAGAAGAACCAAAGAGCAGGAAGCATGCACTGCCCTCTTGCTCTTTGATGTAAAACTTAAGGAAGGTTTGGGGCTATTGTGAGCCAGGTTGTTATGGCAAAATGTCTCCTACTGAGTGTCTGAGGTGCATGAACACCCACAGCATATAGAATCACTCAAAGGAGGACAAGATCTGTATCACTTACCCGTGACTTTTTATTTGGAGTGTAAGCTTTTGAATTGCAGAATATTAAGCGAATATCCTTGTAAAATTCCAGAGGACTCGTATAATTTCCAGCTTCCAAAGTTTCTTTCACAGTGCTGAAGTCCATAGGAGTGTCTACAATATCTCGGTAGTCCTAAGAGAATAATGTTAAAAAATATATTAACAATTAGGTGCAGTTAGTCAATTGATAGGAATGAATGATAAGTAAATATTACCCATTTTAATTCAACCCCATTTAGTCACTTACCTCTCAAATTACCCTAACCCTCTAAAAATCAGACTGTTCCACAGCTTCTATTTTTTTTTTTTTTTTTTTTTTACTTAACTTTAATTTTCTAGCTATAACAGTTACACTTACAGGCTCTACAGTTCATATTTCATCACAGCTGCAAATGAGTTTAACATTTCCTCTTCCTCTGCACTCAGCACCACTAATAGGATGTCTCTTGCAGTTTTCACTTAAGAAACTGGGATTAAGGACAGTACAAAGGTATGAAGCAAGACTGAAATACAGTGGCAGAGTATTATTGGGGGACAGGTCATATTTCCAGTCTGTACTGACCCTAGACTCAATCCCAGGCTATTATTCTTTTACTTTTTCAGAGCAAATAAATTTGTTTGTGAAAGAAGACAGACTGACTGGGAAATCAAAGTTCAGTGACATGCCCAGCAATGTGGTGAATATGAATTTTTATGACTGAAATATTATACTAAGAACTCTTTTTAAGTTACAGAAATAAAAAGTACACTTACGGGATAGGAGAAGAGATCAACTGGCTGCCTAAAAGGCTCAGAGTCTTCACGTTCATAAATTAAGTTTAACAACTGCTTGCATTGCTCTTTCCAAGCATCAGGGCTTGCTTTGACATGTTGCCTTTTTATTGGCCGTCTTACCTGAAGATTTTAAAGGAAACAAAACAAAAGCTTTATATTTCATTACCTTTTAGAATATATGGATTTCCCTATTGGCTTTGGCCTAAAATTGCTATCCATTTTGCTCAAGTCATATTTCAAAACTTAAGTCTATAATTTAAAATATTAAAAAAAAATAAATAAAACACTCTGTTTACAGTACAGCAGTATGGAGTATAAAATGTAATGTAAATATAGTCTTTGTTCTAATAATGTGCTCAAACTTTAACCCATACATAACATCATGTACAGGAGGGCTGGGTCAGAGCTTTTTTTTTTTTTTTTCCAGAAACACCAGAATACCTTGCCATCTTAAGAGATATTTACAGTGCTTCCCATGATAATTAATGAATAAGCATTAATAGTTAAGATTAATATGAACAACCTTTTCTGGCCATTAGTACAGAAACCATATATTTTCATAGTAAAGAATTTCTATTTTTGTCCATTTTCATCATCTTCTGACTGACTAAACACAAGGAGATAGAAAACTGGATTAATACTCTGTTATAGATGCCCAAGAATCAGGAGAGTAACAACTGCTGAGCAATCTCATTATTTTCCATACCAAAATGAAGACCTGATTCTGCACGTTTAATGTAATGCACTCAGACAGTTTCAGTGACTACAGTATGTGTACAGCTAAGCCTTTCAAGACCTAAAAAAGTGTAGTTAATTCCGAGTACCATTTCACATCCTTCCTCATAAATAAAATAAACCCTACAGAAATTATTTACTCACTCGTCTTTTCCCAGAGGAGGTTCCAGGAGCATCCGAATCTACATCTACTTCTGCCACCTATAGGAAAGGGTAATGATTACATTCAATCACAAGTGACAGCATGTAGAATTAAAGCAAAATTAAAACAAAACAGCTAAGTGTTAACTTGGGGGTCACACTTTCCTTAGACCAACTCATGAAACTGTTTCTTGTATTTCAAAAGGTGTTCGTGAGGTCATAAAAGAGCAGAGAACCCTAAATTTGGCATTAAAGGAGTACTGATTGTCTTAATTTTAGTATTAAGAAATTACAGTTTGGACACAAACCTAAACTTTGCAGGTTCGGGATCTAAGATGACAATACACGAAGCACCTCGGAAGTTAACATGGTCTTTGTTTGGACACTGGGGGCTTTCCCCTGAAGGAACTATTACATTTCAGTTCACTGCAACAGTGATTAAGGCAAGACTAAAAACAAATCTCGTGTTTCCTTCACATGGAGTTGTTATGTTACTGCATGTATTCTGTCCTATTATAAAAAGCTGTGAATGATGTGTGAAGTTTATTCATTTGTTGCAGACACCCAGATAGCAATCCGTTTTCACTCAAAGATGTGAAAACAATTACAATATTAGGGGTGCACTGATATATTGGTTGGCTATTGGATCAGCACCAGTAAAAGTAGAAATGATGTTGCTGGCTATTGGGTGTTTTTGGACATTGTAGCCAATAATTATGGCTACGTTGTCCAGAGCACCCTGGAAAATGCAGTCCAGTCCATGCACCCCATCAGTGGCCCAAGTCATTGACAGACTACAGGTTCCAGCAAGCAGTGGGAAATGGAGGGGGCACCAGGCAAAGGTCACAGGGTGCTGCACTCAGCAACAAGGGATCGTTATTGGCTAGATGTGCACTGATGCATTGGTCTGATATCGGATCAGTACAGATATAAAGAAATTCGCCTGTAATGGAAATCAGCCTGAAATGGCCAATAATTTAGCTGATAAATGCCCTTGCATGGGTGCAGCCGCAGTGCAGCATGCAGGCAGCGAGGAGCAGAGCCCGGCAGCATGGAGAGCTGCGTGCAGCTGTTAAGTACATTGTGGTAGATGGGGAGGGAAGGGACGTGGGGGGCGGGGGGGGCAGATCAACACGCCTCACAGTAAGGGAGGAAGGGGGCAGGAGCAGGAGGACCAATATGGTCCTTAAAAATGGGCTATCAGTATCAGGTCCCAGAATCTCTATCGGTGCACCCCTATTACCAGATCCTGCTGCTGCCACCACTGCCGTGGCAACACTGCAACTGCAGCAAGGGCCCAAGAGCCAGGGCTGCTGTGAAGATCTTGGGCTGTGTGCAGATAGGATAAGGCGCTGTGCAAGTGACACTCCATTCTGTCAGGCACCAGGCACCTTTGCAAAAGTGCCAGTTCTGAGGCAATGGCATGCTCTGAGGGCTCCAAACATGCCCAGCACCATTGATGCACAAGAGGCTGTGCCCCACCCGCCCAGGATGGCAGCATGGAGAGCAGGGCTGCAGGTAGGAGCTATGGGCAAGGGAGTGACATGCATGGGAAAAAGGTGGTGACTACCTTCCTCATTAAGGGCCAGAGCAGGCAAGAGTGAGTGAGTGAATGTGTGTTAAATGCAAACAGAGCAAACAAAAAAAAGGTTTTATTTATGTCAGTAGTTAAAAATGCCTTGCCCTATTACTAAATATAGGTTAATCGGATCAGCATCGGTTAATATACTTGGTTAATCATTGGCTATCAGCACTGAGAAAGAAAATCTTTATTGATGCACCCATATACAAAAGTCTTAGAAACTGCACTTTTTAGAAAGGATAAAAAGGGAAATAATTTTTAACCCTGAAGCAATTTTATTAGCCAATCCAGGAAGTGGACAAAATCCATTATGGCGCCACTTTGAAGGTTGGAAAGACTGCAAATACGAACAATGTAATATTACAAGTATCCATTTTATTCCCTCCTCTCCCTTCTCATTAGCATTTCCTGTCTCTATGAGAATAAAACTTAATGCAATCAGATAAAATCCAATGATCAACCAGCTTCAAATAATGTTTTGCTAAATGAGAAGAGTGTATTGCCCAATACTTGCCATACCACTTCATATCATAAATAATCTTGCATCAAAAGCCAAAGTGATACTTAAAAATACCTACTAAACTCTTTACTCATTCCTTCCAGCCACTGAATAGAGTACATTACGTTCTGGTGATTATGTTACTGCTCTTACCTCCTCCTCTTCCTCTGTACTGCTTAGGTCTTCTGCTTTCACTTTGTTATATATTTCCAATATATCAGTACAACTCTGATCCCTTTGGAGAAAGGAAAATTCAAAATTAACTTGAGAATTTTTTTTGAAACTCAGAAATATCGGACTATAAAGAAACAAAAAGTGCTCACCCAATAAAGCGTAATAAGACATCTGTTACAATTTTGGCTGCTTTAACTATAGGACTATCTGGCTCATTAAAAGTCCTAGCATTGTGTTCAATGTATCGTACCTCCCACATCAACGCTGAGATTCTCCTGAAAAGGGAAAATATTATGTTAGCTTTCCTTCTGTTTCTATGAAAACTTAGCTCGAAAAGAAGAAGGCCCTGTTTAACCTAGCTCCAGTAAAAGGCAGGTTACCTCATATAGTAAGGTAACTAGGCCGCCATCTAGTCAGTCCTTTGCTACCTAAAGATTCAGCCAGGTTGGTATAGAACACACAGTAGAAACAAGCACAGCAAAGGAATTCACTAAGTGATCCCATTCCTGGAATGGAAAATTGATAAATTTTTGTTCTCTCAGGGAAATCACCAGGTGCTAGAAAAGGAAGCATTCCATGGCTATCCCTACTACATAGATCATAAAAACTGAGATGCTACAGGTTTCAATGCAATAATACTAAATCACTTGTGCTTGCTGTACAGAAGACAAAGAATCTGGCACAAAAGCAGAAGAGAGGTGGTTAAGTCAATCCACCCCTCTCATATTTGCAGGAAGAGAGAACAGTACAAACTCTTAGCTGGAGGAAGCAGTCAAGATTCAGAAATCTACTTTTGGCTTTTGATCAAAAGAGAAATGTTGTTTATCAAGACTTACTCTTCAAAAGATGCTGTACAGAGTTTCTTATACTATCCACATGTTGAAGGGATTTACTACATTACAATTATAGTATTCGCTGGAGTTATCTGTTGGGTTGCAGCTCATGGAACTAAGCAGATCATTCCAGTTTGAAAAAGGAATATATAACACAATGCATAGTAAACATAAAATTAGAAACCATTAATCAAACTGACCTATAAAATCTGTTTTCAAGTCTCTTCCTGATTGTGTTGAGGTCAGTTGGATAAGCAACTACAGTGCAATACATGGGATAGGCACTAAGATCCACTGGAACAGCAAAGGGGTTAGCGATTTCTAAAAACAAGAGAAAAAAACCCACAGATGAGGCTTCATACATCATGAGACTTAGAACTGTATTCCTCATAAAAGGAAATTCAACAATAATTCATGATTGAAGCAACAGAAAATCTGGTCAATGAACCATTCTGAATGCCTATGGGATGAATATAATTTTCCCTGCATTTCAAAACACAGTTTTTGTTAAAAACTGCATTTAAGCCCTCCATTACTGCTGAAAAACAACATCTCACAAAAACATAGCAGCATAGGAGCCCACCATCAAAACTGTAAATCAGTTTCCTTCTGAGTTAATAGTATTTAAATAACAATTTAAAAAACTGAGATTAGCTTAACTATTTGCCTGAAAGAATTTTATTCATTAATCACCAGAACCTGCTCCCACTCAAGTTAGTAAGGCATTATTACTAACTGTAAGGGGAGCACAATCAAGCACTAGAAACAGATACATACCCTTGGAAGGTACCTTATAGAATAAGAAAAGCTATTTACAATTATTTTCTTAAGGCAATTCTCCTCCCCAAAGTGCCATAGCTTCTTTTCTGCCCAACATACCAAGGGAAAGCAGTTGACCAATCCCCCGAATAACTCGTTCACATTCTTCATCTCTAGAATGGGCTCCCCATTCTCCTTCTTGGGGTTTGTACAGCAGAGCTGTTAGTTCTTCTGGGGTCACAGGAACTCCAGCACCAATCTCTTCTGGATAAGCAGCTACATGAAATGTAAAGAGTTAAAAAAACAGTGAGCTACAAGTGCCAAACTTCTAGAATCTGTACAGATATGGAAGTTATAATTGAATTCAAAAGCATAATTACTTCCTTCTGGAATTGGTTCCATGTCCCAAGGACTCATCCTCTCTCTTTCATTATTGTCCCAGCTATTTAAATAAATAAAAAAAAGATATTACATTCAGATGCATACACTGGAATATTTATTTTTCAAATCTCCTTGATTGTGACAAGATTAGTTGGGTAAGAAATTACAGTGCAATACTTGGGACAGGCACTAAGGTCCATTGAAAGAGCAATGGGTTATAGAATTTCTCTCAAGAAACTAGGAGTACAGCAGTAGCGTGACCTTTTCATAAATGTATAAGAGGTGGGCCTGGGGCATCAAACAGGTCTTAGGTTCCCTAAAGCTTTGGGTAGTAAAAGTAAGGGTTTGTGTATGGGTCCTACTGATCACATCTTTGTAATGTGTTGCCTCAAATTGTATAAAGTTAATAAAACCTAGTATGTTGGAGATTTATTCTAAGGCAAAGTAATTTCTAAACAAAAAATTGAGAATGTTTTTGTAAGCACTAACACAACTGAGAGACAGCTTATTACTTTTAAAAGAGTTTTTGCATAAACAAATCAGAAAAATGTTAGACTATAAGAAGGCATAGGTCACTTCTGAAGATCCCTTTAGTGCTTCCATGCCATTGTGGCTAGTGTCACAAAAACGAAAGAGAAACCTGAACAGCTTCACTGCATAAGAAACTATGACTCTCTAAACAAGCAGCACACATTGAGTTATTCAGCAAGAGTAGAAAGTAAAAAAAAGTTCATTTTACTTATCTGTCAAAAAATCTTTTACAAGAAGCAATTAAAGAAAGTATGCTGTCATGAAACAAACCAAAATCCCGATTTATTTGACAACTGGCTAACAAAAAAAGAAATGTTGAAAGATATGCTTGTTTTTCAACAAGGCAAAAATGATCTGACAGGTGGCTCAAAAAACTATTTGAACTGGTATATTCAAAAATATATTTAGCCATGACCTAGAACTGGGTAACTCAGTTGACTCAAAACTGTATTAACTGAAAACAAAACAAAACAAAACTGCAAAGAACTCTAGAATGATTCAACAGAACTGGACAAACGGGCAGCACATTGAAATGAATCCAGTGTTGACAAATGCAAGGGGTAATGTACTTTGACGGATAAATCTCAGCTATTAAAAAGCAATGCAGGTTTTTAAATTAGTTATAATTATTCATTTTAAAGGCAACACTGAACACAGCAATGAGTAGGAGAACTTCTACTGATTCTTTTAAATGTGCATTATTCTGTATCTTTAAAAATAGAGTCTCATTTGCTGTACATGCAATGAGCATTTAAAACAAAAGGCAAACAAAATACTATGCACAAAACATGTACTGAACAATAATATTGAAAATATAGTCATGTCATATGAACTCCCTCATCTGGAATATTGGGTTCAGTTCTGGTACCCCTTCTCAAGAAAGAACAGAAATAAAAGGTGTCCAGAAACAAGTGATGACAATGATCAGCAGCATGGAAAGACTTCCATTTCAGAAGCAATTGCAATGAAGGGGATTCTTTAGGGAAGAGACTAATAAATATGGGATATGCCCACATCAAAAAATGGATGAGCTACAGATAGAACAGCTTGAAAAGAGTGAGGACGTTCAGTTAAACTCAAAAAGCATTCAAGCTAAAAATGACAGAAAGCAAAACAAAAAACTTAAACGCATATAATTAAACTGTGGAACTCACTGCCCAAAAATAATTTGGGCCACAGCAGACTACAATTTGGGGGAGGGAGTTGGTAGGAGGTGGAAAAATCTGCCTTCAAATGAAAATAGATTCAGTTACATTAGACGGTTTTAGTAAAATAAAATAAAAAAGTTTTATGCTTCACAGTCTGACATCCACTAGCAAGGACAGGGGAGAAAACTCCCCAGTGTATAAGGTTATTTCATAGCTGACCACCAGAGGGGCTCTCCCAGGGTGCTGACCACTGGCAAAAACATGATGTGGGATTAAGATCACTGGTCCAATTTAGTATGGCAATTCTCATAAATAAAAAACAAGGACCTCGGTGCAATTGTCCATCACGAACTAATATCAAATTCCATTTAGAAAAATCTATTCCCTGCACTGCAATCCATCACATTATTAAAGTTTGACGATTAGGTAGATAACAGAGAAAAATGTGCTGTTCCTTTATGTAAAGAAACAGAGTTCTCTCCGCCTCCACCATACATTATGTAAGGATATACGTAAACATGCAGAAAAATAGACCCACGCTGATATATACAACTACTACAAGAATCCTTACTGAACACAGTAGCACTGGAAGGAACTATCAGGATATTCTGCCTGGAAAGGCTGCTGACTCTCCACAGTTCCAAACCACCAAGCATCATCTATTATACTGCGAAACCTATCCCCTGTAATAAAAATGTGAAACTTAGCAATAGAGAGTAATACAAATGATAATCAATGTCTTATTAAAAAGTTAAAGTATATATATAATTTACAAAAATATGCATCTCTAAGTAAAGTCACAGATTCTTATACCATAGTAGAGCATCTATAAACAGGAGCCAAAAACCGCATAGGGAACTTTACTTTTCTGGTGACTGACAGCATGTTCTTCCTAACATCATACCACAATCCAGCAGTAAATTCCTCTTCTCATCCTGGACTTATCTATTTTCTCTTCTGAAATCGCTCTCTCCCTTGCACTATTGCCATTGGGTCATTCACCTTACCACTGAGTACCTCAAGGACTTCCAGCAGTCACCATAATGCTACAAGGTTCAACATCTACCAGAGGCAAAATATAATTCAGTACTGTTTGCATCATTCAATAGAGACCAACATGTCATCTTACCAGTGCACTGCTATAGACTGGTCTGGCTCTACAAAAGCTAGACCAATCTTCTGTCTAGGTATTTCTACAGCTCCTATCAACAGAGCATCTGAATATTGTTGGTTATGGCATACACCTGTTTATCAAGATAAGTTGGCATTTTTAACTCATAACTGTGTAAGTGACAGAGTAGCATCTCATAAAGCTTTTCATCAGGCAGTTAAAACTAAAAGTTAAAAAAAGTGTACAATCATCCTGGACTAATCATCCTGAAAGGGAAGTGGTACATTTAAAAATGAAACAACCAGTAATAAGTACTTTTTTCTCATTAAATGTGGGCAAATAGAATGCATTTTGAGATTGAATTATGTCATGTCAAATACTAGATACAGCTCAAACAACACATGGAGAAAGCAAAACAATACTTACCAATCCGCCAGTTCCTTTCTTTGGCTTCATTGTAAAATTGATGCAGCACAAGGAAGTCAATAACATCTGGCATATCATGGTACCTATTTAAAATAGGCATATAAATTACTCCTAAATGAAGTGCCATTTGCACTGGACATGGATGTAATAGGAGCATGTAAGCAAACTTTTTAGGTTTAAAGATACTACTTAAAGTTCTTTGCAGCAATGATGAATCCGTACATGATGAAGTCTATTGCAAAATTAGAAAAAAAATGCATGTCTAGACTATCTGTAAGAACATTCTGCTTTTTTCGGGAAATACTTTAGCCAGTCAGTTACTCACTTAATGGAAAAAGATTCTCCAGTCATTTTTCCTGTGATTGGATCTAGAAATGCAAGCTTCAAGCAGCAGAGCGTTGGAGGCCCAACTTCATATTTAATTCCTACAGTCTTCACAAATTCTTGTTCCTAATTCAACACAGTGTAAGGCAAGATTTTTCTTATTTTATAAAAATAATCATATAAGTTAACAAGATTTTACTGTTGCTAGAATCAGTAAGTACTTACAATAGTAACAGGATTTTATTTCCCATAAAGAGAAAGATAGATCATTCAAAATTGTGGTTACAGCTACATATCAGATTCATTTTTCCATTTTTCTCTGTCTCTTGTAAGAATTTATGGAAAAGAAGCAATAAAATGAGACAATGCCATGGATTAAGAACTGTGCTACAGTTAATGCAACAATTTATGGCAAAATGCAAGGACAGGAAAAAAAGAAAAAAAACAATTACTACAAAAACCAGTAAAATGACACAACTCCAGTAACTGAATCATTGTTAAGTAAGATTTTGTATTATAAAATTGTTGCAGAAAAACAACAAATTGCAAAAACTTAGGAAAACTAGCTTTATCTATGTAAGCAGCTCTATTGTTTTTGTGGGGCACTATAGGTTTTAAAGTATCTGCAAAACTGGATGCTTATTTGTTACTATCCAGTTTTGAAACTAGTGACTAATAATGGAGTTCACTGTAAGAACTGACATGTTCTTAAGCACAGTTAGTTCAATAGGACTGAATTCAAAACAAGAGGTAAAAAACACATATCCCATTCCAGTCTGATTGTCCTAGGCTTTGACCTACATCAAACAATTCATTGAACCATCACCTACATACGCAGTTTGAATGGCAACTAATTTGTATTAGCTGGGATTGTCCCTGGAAAAAGTGTTCTCTCAGATACTTTTCAGGTACTTAGAGTGGGACACTAAGCCTGTACATTTGTAATATCCTCAGCTTTTGCAGAGAAATCCATGTTTTTACCCATGGTAACATCTGAAATTAGCAACATCCACTTCTGTTAGGGAAGACAACACACTAGTGAATTTATTTCAACTTCCTTCTAAGTTCCTACTATCAATGACTTAATTGCTAGTATCTTTTATAAACAAGGAAGTCTTTACAACTGTAACATTTGCTAATGAACATTTAAAACATTTTTCTTTCTTGTTGCTTTTAATTTTTAAATTTTCTTTTAATGTAGTAATTATTACAATAATTTACAGATTTGGTTAACTTACCCTGAGTTCCATTTTGTTCCATGGTTGCTTTTGCATGTTAATACTGTAGATTTTGGCCTTCCTTACTGCCCGCACATAAGCTTCATGGCCTTGCCTAAAGTATATGATCTTAAAAGAAAAAAGAATGTATTGCATGCCAATCTTGAAGTTAATTCCTATTATAAAAATCTCCATAAACATTTCAAATATCATCCCTTTTAAACTCCACAGGATAGTTTCAAAGATGTTGAAAAACTCCTCTTGCTGATTTTTGACAGCACAAGCTCTATTTAGGCATCCAAGAAAGTGACAGACATGGACTTTTGAAATTGGAATCAAGGGGAAATCACCCATATGCACACATATATGCACATATGCAGGCAGGGAGGGGGGAAGAATGATTATTTTCCCCTTGAGATCCATAATGTTAACAAGCTGTTAATAGGAGCTATGCGTGTAGAAAAAGGAGCACTAGCAGTAGCGTATTCATTTTCTGCAAAAACAGAACGTGGGCTATTTTGAACATGGCTCACTATAACTAACTCCCTGATTTAATGGTTTTATTTTGCAACAGTTTTAAATCTGACATAACTAGGAACACAAAGGATGCTACAAAAATACCTCGTCTCCCATCTGTGGGACGAAGGGTGAACGACGGGGTATGGTATCCAAAATCCACTGGGGGGCAAGCCACTCTTCACTGGGTTCACCTTCCATCGAGAGTAATCCACTTGGTTTCTTAAATTCCATTAAATTTAGAACAGAAGAGTTATGTATGAGCATAATATGAGTTACTCCTTACAAAGGAGAATTAATTACATATTAAGACCAGAGAAAATTACGAAATAACTTATTTCATCTTTTAAAGGTTGACATCTTTGTTTCTCACTAACCAATATAATGGCAGCCTAAGGAAGAAACTCAGATTTTGAATATGCATATAAAAGCTTAAAAACATGTTAAACATCTGCTTGGAAAAAAAGAAAACCCTTGAAGGTAAAGGTAAAAATAGGGAACTAATATAACTGCTTTACAGCCATTCCTTTGTTTGCCAGAAAAAGTCTAAGTGAATGCTAATCTCACATTTCTTTTCTACCACTTCCCTCAAAGATTTATGTAAAACTATCCTTAAAATAGCAATCTGGAAAATTCTCAGTTTAGAGCCATTTTTGTCTTCTACCAGCTATATCAAGTCATCATTCCTACCTCCTATCCAAATCCTTGGGCTGACTGGGCAATGAACAAATTAAAACAGATTAAGGAGTACTCCGTCTTAACTCTAGTTGGTAATGGCTCCAAGGAACATTGGACAAGTAAAGACTGCTGAGCACAAGTTCCTGCCCTGCTCACTTCGTTCTTCAAAATACTTCCTGTACTAACCAAGGAACTTTTCAGACAAAAGAACTATCACATGGCCCAGTTATTCAGAAAGGTGTCAAACCTGGTTCATAGGAAGTAAATATCATGTTTCCCCTCGTTAAGCCCTTTGAAAAGAGATGACTGCAACATCCTAATTCAAAAGAACACAGATTTACCAAAACTAGCATATCTACGTTACAGGTCTTGTACAGATGTTCATTTCTACTGGTAAGAAATTCTTACCAGTAGAAAAAACAGACCAAGAGCTAGAATGCACACATTCCAGCTTCACGGCTGGACGGCTTCATAGGCAAGCTTTCCAGCCAGGGGGCCCTAGAGGGTTGCTCCCTGGGCCACCCCTGCCCTTAGGGAAGCCGATTACATTGACAGCCTATCCTATCCTCTGCTTAGGAAAAGGGTAGGTTTTCAAGTGGTAGTTGGCAGCTGCTGGAAAGTGTGGAACAGCATAGGACAAAGGTGGGGACATTCTGCCACAACAAGGAGTGTTCATGCTGGAGAAAAATGCACCCCTCTGATGCCAATCAGCCGACTGGCAAAAAAGTGCTTAATTTTTCAGAATAGGGACCCCATGGGGACAGCTGATTCCTATGCAGGATACCAGGAAACCGGTATTCTCTCTCCCCACCCCTCTTCCTTGGAGGGAAAGAAGAGAACTCTGAGATATCACGTGTTCTCCTCACCCAAGAGAAATGTACAGGCTTTCAATTTAGACTGGGAGAAGGAAACTACTCCACATAGGTACAAGATCTAACTTTTTGCAGAAAAGCCAGTTCTCTTCCATAAGAAATGTCTTAAAAGTTTGTACAGCTCTCTGTCTGTGCTGAGAAAGAGGCTTCTCTCCCACGACATATGTAATGCTTACACATGGCTACAAGAGCATAAGAAAATTAAATGCTCAAAATCTCACTCTGCTTTCAAATGAATTGTGACTATTGTGTTATCTCTCAGGCTTCTTTCTTTTGTTTACTTGTTACTGGAATTTACTTTGAAAACACAACCATTTTATGAAATATTTAAACCCACAGAGCCAGAAAGATCATCATGGGAGGAAGAGGGGAGAGGAAAGAAAGGGCTTGTTTACCTTTTTTCTAGCCTGTTTGGGTTTCCTCCTTTTCTCTTCCACTCCTTTAGACTCCTTGATATTTTCATCATCAGAGCTGCTACAAATTTTCCGAGCTGCCTGTCTTGTTTGTCTTTTTGGAGGCTGAAGATTAATTCCAGCATCTGCTGTCCAGTCAGAATATTCACTTGATGAATCACTGTAAGTAAGAAAAAGTAAATAACTGAAGAAAAGGATGCAGAAAACACAAAGCCCAATGCACATACAGCCTTGTCTTTTACATATCAAGGCCCAATATTGTAAATTGCTCCTTGCAGAGAAATTCCTTTGGCCATATAAAGCAGCTTTTGCAGGATCAGAGCAGTATGGATATGGAGGAGTACCTTGAGGCCAAAAAGGTTATGAACCACTAATTCAGCTGATCTAGGATCTCATCTTGCCATGCCTTGCTCTTTCCACTGCTAGCCCCAGTTTGTACAGGAGAGGGTAAGGACAGCCCTGGCTGCCAAGGCTGTTCTTGCCGGGTCTTACACATCAGTGATCATCCAGATCCTCAGCCCCTCTTACCATGTGTGCCTTCCTGTCTGCAGCAGAGCACAGTACTGGGAGTGTGGGGGTAGCCACCACAGGGGCTGCTGGAGGGCATGGGAAGGTCAACAGTGGGAGCAGCAGTCCCCAGAGCTGCAACTGCAAGTACTGCTGAGTAGCTGGGGCAGGTGCAGAACAGGGAGAGGAGAGCATTTACCTTCTCAAAGGTGGGTCAGCCAGTGAGGGGACTGTAGTAGGTTCAAGCAATACTGCAGTTGAGAATCACTGACCTAAATGGTGCATAGTTTAAAGCAGGGGCATCAAATCAGCCAGCTCTAGGGGCCTGATCCGTGTACCCAATTAGACCCACAGACTGCCCCACCCGTTTGGGTTGGACTGGCCCAAGCCAGCAAGCAGGGCCAGTCCAATGTGACCTACTAAGCAGCATGAGCCCTAGATCAGTTGTATGTGCTGCGTGCCAGGTTCAGCCCCATGCACTGAATGCAACAGCATTTGCCAGTCTCAGTTCAGGGTTCTCACTGCACATGGCACATAAGATCAGCACAGGGTGCATACTGCAGGGGCACCCATGCCAGCCTAGCCCTGCATTCTGGCATGGAAAATAGTCTGTGAACCTGACCTGGCCCGAATGTCAGCGTTCAGGGCTGATCTGCCGCAGGCAGCGCACCAGACGTGCACCACATGCAGCACACTGGGCTGCAGCCAGCATCTGCTACATGCAGTGTGTGGTGTTGATCCAAGATTCATGGACTGGATCTGGCTCACAGGCCATATCTTTGACACCTCTGGTTTAAACATTACAGTATACTATTTCAGCTGCAAATATAACTAAACAAAGTGTCGTTTCATTGTAATGATCTCAGTTGTTTGTGGAAGACTGCATGGACAGACTTTATTGCCTTCATAATTTCACATCTCTTAACAGATTTATTACTATAAGCTGTGTAAAAATGTTGATTAACAGCAGCTGAGTCTTTAAAAGTACAGTCTTGACTTCCTTATATCAAAATGATATATATGCTGTATTTAATAATAGCTCATCTCTCCTCCAGACACAGAAACTCAAATTATTTGAAAAAAAGAAAAATAAGACTAAAATTGTGTGCAAAAAAAAAAACGCCAACAAATTAATATCACACAGCTATCAGTTTTTTGAGCATGCCAGCTAACTGCACCGACCCTGCATCAATATTTCTATTCAAATCAAGCGAATATTTATAGGTCTGAGAAGTGGACTCAAAAATTAGCACCATTTTGACATTTGAGCTGCTGTTTTCTTGTATATAACACACCTTGGAATAAACATCAGAGAGGCAAAATGAAGAAAAGAAGATCTTTCCTTATAATAAGGAATGGAGTAACAGCAACTAGGGAGCCAAGCAGAGTCACTGTTCTACTCCATGGAAAGATGCATTTTATTTCTCGGTTCACCTAGTGTGACAGAAAATGCTCTTATCATATTTCTCACACATAATGTGCATGCCAATTTTCAGCAGCTCTTTTTTTGGGAAAGGGATATATGTTGTGTGCAAGAAAACATGGTATTTCAAAATATTTCCTAATCCAAAGAAAAACTGTATACATGATGCCAGAGGGAGGGGGTTATGGCCTTGAAAAGGGAAGAAATGTGGACACATTAGAGTGCAATAAGAGATGAATGAATCCTACTTCTGAAATTGTAGTCATGCTTCCAGTAATATCAACCGTGATGTTAAAGCCTTCGAAAGACTACATAATCACAGACTATAAAGAAGAAACATTATAAGCTTCATAAAACTACCTGGAACTGCTTTCACTTTGCCATGTAGCCACGGGATCATCCAAGGAGGCATCACTTGTACCAACTGTCTCATCTTCCTGTATTAAAGATAGAAGAGTATTTAACTTTACTACTGCAGCAGTAAATACTGTTTAGCAAATCACACAGAAACTTGAGTATTGGAGAAAAAAGTGGGCTCTTCAAAATGACTTTGAAGCCACATTTTCCCCCCTCATTTTTACTTACTGTAAGAGACTAGGCTAAGCAGAAGCAAACTAGACCAATTTTTGCGTGATACACACAAGCTGTAATGGGTCATGTTACTAAAAAAGACTTGTGAAATACCAAGTAAGCAGTTCCTACAACAAATATATGTATATACAATGGCACAAGGAAGTTTCAGAAGTTAGAACAAAAACATAAAAAGGCTTTTTAAAGCATACTATAATTGTATGCATCTCTCAGACTAGAAATATCTTGCTATATTATTATAAGGGTGTAGGTTGTAGCCGTGTTGGTCTAAGGACACAGGCAGACAAGGTTCTTTGGGTGAATCTGATATCTTTTATTAGACCAACTTAAATAGCTGGAAAACAATTATTAAGCTTGCAAAGTAAAAGCAAGCTTAATAATTGTTTTCCAACTATTTAAGTTGGTCTAATAAAAGATACCAAATTCACCCAAAGAACCTTGTGTCTTGCTGTTATTATGTAGTTTGACCACATCATTCATGTAAACTAATTCTTTTTTTCTGACCTCAGAGTTATAATAGCTATGGTATGACTTTTTAAGGATCATTTTAGCAATAACTCAGAGGTGGAGAAAGTAGTGAACATACAGAGTTTGCACAACATGATTCAAGGCACCTATACATGTCCCAGATGTCTGCTCTCACGTGCCAGTTAGCACATGGTGGAGCAGACTATGAACTGAGTCTGCTGGAATGTGCTAATTAGCACGCTCCAGCAGCCTCTGCATCACACGAGCTGATGCCATTTTGAAGCTCCAGGACACTGCATACACATGGAGCTGCGGGTGCTTTAATTAGAGCGGCTCTCAGAGCTGCTCTAATTAAAGTGCCTCCCCCCTTCTATTCCCCTCCTCTGTACCCCCCCCAACATGTGTAAAGTTGGCCTAAGTGTTCAGCTCTTCTTTTTTTTTTTTTTTTTTAATGTTTTCCTTCTCTTAAGAAGAAGAGGATGTTATTTCATCTGGGATACCTTAAATCCTTGTCTTGCCAATATCAGCCACATATTCCAAATCACAGCACCTTTGAAAGTTGCTGAACAGATGTTGATAACTAGCATGGGTTCATGTACATCCCAAATACATGTGCAATATGAAAACCTTCAGTTCTGAGAGATCCCAGGAAGACAAATATAAGAAAACAGAAGTAGCATTCAGGCCAGGTACATTAAACTACAAACACTTCACAATTTTTTAGTGAGTGTCATCCAAGAAACAATCTGTTTTAAATTAGATTTGATTTTTTTTATTTTTATATTTCTACCATCTTCAGAACTGTACTGGCACTGAAATAAATGGTTCATCTCCTTCCCAGACCAACTTGTTAAAATAATGGCACAAGTCCTATAGACCAGATGAATTAAATTATTTTTCATAAAGTATAAAACCTGAGTCTTAATAGTAATATTGTTTTGAGAACATCTGTTGTTAGACCACACTATCTATGAACAAGGAACTTCTTGAAAGAAAATCACTGGGGATTTCAGACCTCAGAGGAGCTTTCAGAGTCTTCCCGCACACGTGCATTCTGGCTTGCTCCTTGCTGATTGTGTTCTATGGTGGAGCGTGTTTGGTAGGCATGCTGGCGTTTGCGTTGGTTTCTTCTCAGGGATCGTCCACTGCCAGGCTGATAATCGTTCTTGTATACAGGGAAAAAATATTAGATATTTTAGTAGTTAAACGTGTAGTTCAAAAGAACACCTTATTAAAAAGGACTGTACACTGTCCAACTTGCAGAAAAACTGGAATTAAGCCATTCTTAATTTACTCTGCTATTGGAACATTTAGCAGGAGGGAAAGGACAGAAGAAATTCCCTCGTTTTAAAGAAGCTATTTTACCCTGAAAATTAATCATGTAAAAATACCATCTTCTTGCCAAACTTCTGTTCCCTCTAATATGCCAGAGAATTTCACCATTCTGAGAACTGTGCCGTTCCCTCAGTACTCCTATATAACCCCTTAATTGTACATGTAAAAGTACCACAAATGAAAATGTGCCCATGCATGCCAAATACGATTTGAACAAAGCATATTTTCACCCAGTCTCTGTTTCTACATTTTACAGTACCAGTTCAGACATTGTGTCCTGGCATAAAAGCACATTCTGAATATTTCCTTACTAAAATATTCATTGCTTTATTATGAACTTGAAAATATTCTAAAACTCTAATCCACAGAAGGGCCATAAGACACACTGCTTTTCACTCATAAAGAGCCACTCTAAAGAAAATTAGGTTCTTTGTGGGTACAGGAATTCATTCACATGTTGTGGGACCAAGGTTTTGGTTAGCAATGATATTTCCAGTTTTTTAATTTGCTCACTTAAAGCATATCCACCCTCCCACCACTAAGGATGCTTTATAGAGTTACTAACAAATTATACTGCAACATGTACCAAATTAAAAATGGAATAGCAATTAGCAAGATTGGAGCTCTTAAGTACCATAAACTCTATTATTCTAAAGTCTTCTTTACACATTATGTGTATTACACAATTACCTGATTAATTGCACAATTACTTTAGATTGGCTACCTGCAAATTAACTATGGCACCTTAAAAATGTCCAACCAGTTACAAAATTATTGCTGGAAAATGTGTAATACTTTTATAGACAATTTCTACAATTCTATCCAGATTTAATTTGTGCATGTAGCCAGTGCCACCTTGGCTAGGAGCCCGATCACCTGACTGAAGTTCCAGCTGCAGGGACCCATATGCACTCACAAGCCTGGAAGCTCTCAGTTGATGCTGGCTCACAGGCAGAAAGCACATACCCCCACAGCTGGTAGCCCCATCAGCTGACAAGGTTCTCAGCCATGAGGGTGCTCCACGTTCCCAGTAGCGGGGAGACTGAAGTTGTTATGATCACCCAACTCCAGGGGTGTGTGGGGCACCCCCTTGCCTGGGAGAACACATCAGCTGCAGTCTCCCAGCTACAGGAGTGCATATGGCAGCCCTGTGACTGGAAACCCTATCACCTGCAAGAGCTCCCAGCCATAAGAACTTGCTTCTTGCCAGCACAAGGGGAGCCCAGGATCAGGTACCAGCAGTAAGGTATGATGGGACTCAATTCATGATCCTACATCATGATCATAGTTCCTGCCATGCTACAATGATTATGTGGCTCATGCATGAGATCCCATCATGCCTTTACCTGCATGTGTTGAGGGGCCCTAACACATCTAGCAAAATTGCCATGGGATTCTGTCTTGTGCTAAACCTGGTCACTATGCTTATGTTTCTGTTTCTAAAGAAATTTACATACCCTTTGCGAGGTGTGAGATGGCTTTCTCTTCTTTTCAACACTGTACAGACCAATTTCTATTTCACCTTTGGCAGCTCGGCATTCTTCCTGAACCCTAAGTGCACACGGGAAACAAACATTAATTTTATTTGCACCAAACAGATTGACAGTCTAGTTACTGCATGTTAGAATGCTTTTTGCTTACTTGCCATATACATCTACATCCTACTAATGGTACTCAGATATCACTTCTATTTTTTATTAGTGAAAAACCTCTTCCAGCATAATTTTCTTTCTAAGAAAGGACAAGCTGGATAATCAACTATGCTTTGTTAATGGCATTGAGAAATTATGATAAAAATAAAATATGTTTTGTGGAAGGGAGGGAGAATACCTGCCTGACCCCCCACAAAATGTTAGAGCCTTTCAGGAAAAGAGAAAAATCTAAATACAACTGGCTACAATATAGGAAGAGAGAGAGATCTGAACTGGCATGGGAGAATTTAATTATTCTTTCAAAACAGAATGTAATCCTAATCTTAATTTCTGAAAAAAACTGAGAAACCAATTCCTAAAAAATGTAAAGAATTGCAGTAATCACCTAAATGCCACAGGATTTTTCTTTTCGCAAGAATGCTGGGCAATACAGGGAACATTAGCATTAACATTATAATCTTAACTGGATGATAAAGAGGTACTGTTTATTAGTTTCACTGTAATGTTTGTATAGTTGATTCCAAATTAATAGCAGTTAACAGATGCATAAAGAACAAAGAAAAAATAAATGGTGTCTGTCCTCATGCCTGCACTGCAAAGTTAGTTCCCACTGAAATTCAGCACTTTTGGCTTTATTTTACCTGCTAACCCCTGGAGGTAGCTCATTCACCACCACTCTTCTGCTCCAGGCCATGAGATCTCTCTCTGTAGCCATCTGACTTCGAGGAGCATTATGATGCATTTGCCGGACTCCCTCAATCTGACCACTCCGTCTGAGACCAACATTTGGTGGAGATGCTACATCCAAACTTGGACTTCTGAGAGCTAAAACAGAAAAATAAACAGTTTCCCTCTATTTCCATAACTATTTAAATAAAACCTAGAATTCAAAATTCACAGTGGGGCAGAATGTTTCCTTGCAACCCTCTGCAAAGGGAACAACATCATTGAATTGTCCCAGGAATGAGCAGTCAGTTTTTTCAATTACTGATGAACTGAAAGCAAACACCTGACCAGAAATGGCCTCTTACAATGGAGTCGAATACTCTACTATCACAGGCAACCAAATCACATAGGATTGTTTGCTTGGAAAAACGTGTGGGGGAGGAGGGGGCAGTTCTCTTTTTATTAGGTGAGAATTTTTTTGTCCTGATATGGAGATCATTGGGGTTGAGCTTTAAGAACACTTATTTATAAGGGCTGTGCAAAGCTTCAGTTGCTGATTCGATCTGGCGGAGATTCAGCAGCCGAATCTCCAAATCTGAATTGAATCATGAGACCCCTAAATCTCTCCAAAATGAATCAGAACCTTCCAAATCAATTTGGAGAGATTTAGATGTAGACACAGCTTTATATGTTTTTTCTACGTTGCTCGTGATCGCTGAGATGGTGGGGCAGATGCAGTGTCCCACAGGAGCACAGAGGTGTCCCCAGCTCGCTCAGTGGAGGACCCCCCACTCTGGCCCCTGGCTTGGTGACTAATGCCTCCTGGGTCTGGGCACCACTCAGCCCCAGCATCCCCGGCTCCCAGGCAGCAGGTGGTGCCCTGCTGAGCTGCACTGCACCCATGCCATGAGGCAGCTGCCACACAGGTGCCACGCAGGGAAATGGCAATCCCCACTGCCCCCCACTACTCAGCGCTGCTCAGGGAGCTCTCCCAAAAGTGCCCAGAGGCCCCAATCATCACTCCTGCAGCCAGTGAATATGAAGTATGAGGCTTTTTTGCTGCTTTTTTTTTTTTTTTTTTAAGTGCCAGGACTAGGCTGGGGTTGGGCAGGAGATGGGGCCAGGCAGGGGCAGCCATGGGGTCTTCTCCTGAGGCTCCCCTCACTCAGGGAGAGGCAGGCAAAGCCAGAGGAGCCGCAGAAAGACCTGCGGCCATCCAGTTGTGCCTGCCTCTCCCCACCCTATCCAAATCACCAAATCTCTCCGCATCAGCGCTGAATCTTAAAAGCTGATTCAGCCAAATCGATTCAGGACAGTAATCCAAATCTCCAAATCAAATCACTGTTCTCCGAATTAGCCAAATCCGAACCATAATACTTCCCTATTCGCACAGGCCTATTCACAACCATATGGACTAAGGGTTTTTTTCTTCTTTAAGTAAAGCTTGCACTCAGCAAATTTGAAATGCCACAAGGACTGAGGAGATCAAATAGGCTGGGTCCAATATCTAGGCCTTTAGGTTTGGCACCACTGATTTAGAGTGAAGTGAAATGAGGTGTTCTTTTCTTTCACCACTTTTTTCCTCTTGCTTCATCACTGTTGAGGAAAGAGAGGATCCAAATGCATCGAACAAAACTAACCTTTGTCACCAAAAGACTGATTACTTATATTTAAATTATCAGTAGTTTACCTAAAAAGAGCTCATTACCAAATGTAAACTTTTTAAGAGCTTCTGATATAAATAGAGTTGTGATTGGCTGACTTACACAACTCCCATATTATCTGTTACACTAAAGTAACTGCAGACAGTAAACTGCTTTGTGATTAGCTGCCCGTTTCATAAGGTGGATCAGAAGTCAAGTCAGTAGAACAAGAACACCATGCTAAGGGAATAATCTTGACCTTTTGTTGAAGGGTGGGGTGGGGGGAAGACTAGGGCAAAGCAGCCACATTTATTCATAAAACACCGATACTCAACCTTGGCATTTATTGTAGAAAGAAACCATTAGTCTGTCACAATTCCACTGATATCATCTACTTATATACTGTTATGCTGACATTAAGATAGAAAGCACCATCTCTCTTTAGTGAACAAATGCCAGTTAGGCATAATATGATTTTTTTAATTTTTAGAAAGCATTTGCAATGGAATTAATTATAGTCCAATAATCTTAAGTGTTCAGATGCTGTCCAGCTGGATCATCAAGTGTCAACAGTTACTCCTCATACTTTTAATTCTTCAATTCAGTTACCAACTTAATGCTAAAGTCTTTGAAATAGGTTATTAACACTGGGAAAAGAAAGCAGAATACAGCAAACACAAGACAAGCCCACTGTACATGGAAGTAGTACAGTAGAACCTAGAGTCTTTATAACACTCCAGCAAATCTGAGGGTTTCATGAAATATCTGGGGTTATGCAAGGCCCACACTAAAGTTATTGAGGGGATGCAAAAGCAGCACAGGACCACTAAGGTACTTTGGTTGCCTGCAGTGGCTTTTATTTTAAAGGACAATGCTTCTCCTATCCACTGCAAAAAAGACAGTTGCTATGCTCCCACTGAGTAGAGAACCACTGCCTTTTGAAGAAAAAGCTGTAGCTGACAGTTCACAGGCTGGTCCTTAATTTGTCAACCTGTTATGAATTACAAATACTGTTATACAGGTTGTACTGTACGGCACAGCAGCCTCAATAGTTTAACATGTCTGCTGGAAATACAACTGGTTGAGACAAATGAGAAGTACTTACCACCATTAACAGAGTGGGATCTATTAAGTGGAGGATTTGGGACAGTTTCGCCTTCATTAATTAGTCTCAGATCTTGTTCTCTCTGCAGTTCTCTAATCATTCCATCAAGAATACTCTCATCCTGGTCATTGGTTTGCTGTCCAATCACCTGTTCAACTACTTCCCCATCACCTTGGTAAGAAAAAAAGCAAGCAAATGATTACATTCAATTTCATTAACAACCTAAGATTATCTAATTCAGTCCTGTAATAAGGTGGTCTTTCTGCTCTGCACTCAATAAGATCAGCAGGTTTTCCTCTTGCTTTCAATTAAGCAGCAGCAGCAGAGGGTAAAAGAAATGCAGTTACACATATGCACACAATTCAGCGTAACTATATAGTCACACTGGCCCTTGTGGTGTTTCCCTAATCACTGACTTATTACTTATTAAAAACCAATTTTAACTATGTAATGAACTGCAGCCTGAATTGAACCAAAGGGTATCTTGCTCCTTTGAATACTTCTACACTAGGTGGTATGAAGATGCCACAAATCAAAATTGTATGAGAACACAGAAACAAGGAAGAGATATTGTTTAACTATCGTTTAGTTCTTAAGTTACAATGTCAACATTTCTCTTGTCATTTTCTCTCTCTATTCTTTAAAATAAAAAAACCCTCCCAACTGGAAGACAAAAACCTGAAAATACGCATCTTCGGAATGAAAAAAAGTGTTTTAGTCTATATCTTACAGAATTGTAAATATTGGGCGCATCTACACACATTGTGTTAATGCGCATTAACTTAATTTAATGCATATTAAGGGTGTGCGTCTATACATGCGCACCTTTAATACATTAAAAATGGTGAATTTAGGCTAATTGAGACTAAATTTGATGCCTGCAAATGCAGCCATCAAATTTAGGTGCGATTAGTTAAAGCACATTAATGCACATGTAGACACAACCCAGCACTATCTTTAGTACCTGGTCTGCCCAGGCACTAGGGACACATGGCAGGATTGCAGGGACTTCACATTAACTTTATTGCCAAGTGCCCTGACTTTAACGCCAAGTCCTTGCACATGTAGACACCTGCCAAAAATTGTTTAATGCACATTAAATTTAGTCACACTTAAATGCATATGTATACACGCCCATTATGAACCAAAGACACCCAGCCCACCAATGTTTGAGTTCTAGTTTCTTCAGACTCCAACTCTGTCTGTGGTTCTGAGATAATCTACTCTACAGATTTCCATTACTTCCTTCATATTGTATTTCACCCCTCTGATATTAAAATTGGAGTCAAGATTATGATTTAGCTTCAGAAATTATTACAATTATTCTCTCTAACGTTGCCCTATATCGTTCAGATACTTAAGACTTTTAGAAAACATACCATTAGCCACATATCCCAGCTGAGGAATGAGTTGCTCATCCTTACAATTCTCCCGTCCTGGCACCAAACGTTGATATCTTGTGGGATGAGGATTTCCATCCACATCCACCAAGAATGGGGGAGGCATGAGATGTGGAGCCTGTTGAGTCTGTTCATCTAGCACATAGTTATTTGCATCACGAATCAGTGGTCGATAATCCGTATGGAAGAACATTTGATCTGGAATCTACATGAAAATAAATTATAAATTAAGTAATCAATCCAACTCAGTAGTCTGCATATTTTAGAATGGTTAAAGCAATCTTGTGACAAAAAACAGATTCTCGACATAAATGTGTTCTAGCTTCAAGAATCTATCCTCAAAGAAAACTTCTGCAAGGATCAAAATTCAGCAGCACAATATGCCCAAGAAAATTAGAAACAGGAGTATGTGCCTTGTACATCCTCTCTACAAGCCTTCTCTTCGGAGGACTCAAAGAACAGTGTTACATTCACTCTTCTTGTTCCAGAGATCTGCCACAATGAAGAGGACAGGATAGAGTTGCACCTTATACAGATCAGAGATGCATAAATGAAGAGGAGATAACAGGAAACAAACAAAATATTTACATGAAGAGAATGGTGAGTGGGGAAAAGAATGAAGAACCCTGGCACCAAGAGGATTTCAGAGCCAAAGTCTCACACTCCCAGTAAAACATGGCTGTTACAGATTAGATAAAACACCTATTTTAATATTATAAAAGCCTTTGTCTGTCTGTCTGTCCATAATGCTTTATTCGCACTTTGACTGGCTGTCTCAGCAGCCAGTCAGAGTGCCCTACACATGACAGTGGGGACTGAGGGGTGTTATATTGAATGAAATAGTTTGAATGTTTATAATAGTTGCCCATTAGCCAGGTTAGGAAGAAGACAAGATTTATCTCCTTATCTAGGCCATTGTTTTGGTCTACGTGCGGAAGGTCCTGACTTTGCTCAAAGTCTTAACTTTTGAATTTTATC
>JAGPOW010001327.1:22149344-22170890 GCA_030014935.1 Caiman crocodilus
ATAATACATTTTCTTCATAAATACTCATTATGTGTTTAATAAACCTTTAACAAACCACTTTCAGTGATCATTACCAGCTCCAGAGGGTAAAGTTAAGATTGCAGAGCAGGAGTAGAATGTTGCCTTAATCCTTATTTTCAAGTATCATTTAACTGATGAAGGATTTTTGGACATTTAATTATAGAAGCACATGTAACAGTAGCAGATTTTTAGGATGCATGAAGGCATAATCTTGAATAACTATATAGTCTATTTTCTATTCACTTTGCACATGAAAACTTACGACAAACTTTTCTTACATTTGACAGAACAAGATAGAGACTAACCACCTACTTTGGAAAAAAAGAACTTGCAGTAAATTTGAAATACTAATATCAACAGGTCTTAAGTCTCTCCCTTGTTCCTTCCTTAAGTTGGTTACAGACCTTCTTGTGAGTTTTGTAGGAAGAAAAAAAAAAAAAAAATAAAAAAATCAAGCAATGTTTTCCTTACTAAGTTAAATTAAATGTATAAAAAGCTTATACTATTCTTTTTTTTATGTTTGCCAGTCATCGCCTAAACTCATTCCTCAAGATTTGCTGTTAGATATTTAAATCACATGTAACATTCTGATTTAAGTAACGAGTGACTATCACACAATTCAGTTACCATTTAAAGTTCATCAGGGAAAAAGCACCAAGCCACTACATTAACACTTCCAACATAAAATCAGCCCAAGATACAGAAGCTTTTCAAATGCAGCCATCCCACCTTTTCATAATATTTATTGCATCCAAAACCAAATAATAGCAGATGTCCATGTGAATCTGTGCAAGCAAAATGCTGTCCATCTGGTGAGAATTTGCAATCAAAAACAGCACCATGGCCTTGGCCCTCAATCTGCAATGTGGGAACACAGAATATCCATTTTAAAATTATTTTTTTCTCTTTGATGCAAGCTTCAATATTAAGATTCTATCTGTCCCACTTCGTAAAATGCATAGTAAAGTAGCTCTGCCTCTAAGTTTCAGTTCAACATAAATTCCCATTTTATATCAATATATGGATTTTCACTATTTTTTCCACTTTGCTATCTTTAACCTTTAGTGTTCAGTTAAATTTTAACTTAACTTTCTACCTTTCCTAAAGTCTTAATGGCAATGCTGTAAAGCTTTCTTCTGAAAAAACTGATCAACAAAACTTCAAGTAATTTTCATAAAAGATACATCATACCTTTATATTCTGCAAATACGAAAGATTACTGAAAGACTTTCTATAATTTTAAAATATACACAATGAACAATGCAGATTCGTTGCACACAAGTATCTTCCCAAATCCTGTTATAAACACTGGTCACAATGGGTGCATCCCCATGAGCGTGCACATACAGGGGCACACATTTGCCGTAGGACAAACCGCAGTGGCAAATATTTGTGCCACTGCTATTTGTCCCCAAGGATGCCCCTGCACATGCATTTTGGCATGTGGCAAAAGGGCCCAGGTGGGGTAGACAAAGCTGGCCCCAGCAACTTTACTTGGGTTCCTGGGGGCCTCCTGGGGCAGCAGCGGTACTGAGCCAGTCACTTAGAGCCTGGAAACCAGCCAGAGCATGGCTCTGATGGACCAGGCTCTGGTTTCTGGGAGTGCATGTTCCTGCCATGTGCCCCGAGCTTCTTTTTTTAGCAGCAGGTTTGTTTGTTTTTTAACACTGGGATCTCCCACTGTCAAAAAAACCCTGCCATGCTGAAAATTAGAAGCATGACGCATGGATACACATGCACCATGTGCAGTCTGTGGTACCTCAAATGGCTTCAATGTGTCACAAACTGCACACGCGCACTACTCATGGAGACACACCCAGTGAGTTTATCACTGGGCTCACTACTGTCCTGACATCCAATTTTGTTCAAACATGAAAATATTCCTAACCATTCTTACCATGTTAAAGTAATTGCGAATTTTGGTTCCTTTGTCAATATCCCAAACAAAAATATTCCCATCATGACCTGCAGAAAGTATGATTCTTTGGTCAAATGGATGAGCTTCCAAGACAAAAACTTCATCATCATGGCCCTGTGATGAAAGCAAAGCAAAGGAAACTAAAATTTCTGTGTAACAGTTCCCTGCACAGCTAAGTATTTAGCTCATAGTCCTCTTGACTCAATCACATACAGTGGCTGATTTTATTAAATATAGTCATCCTCATATCAATAGACTGCCAACAATGATCAGATATACAGCTGGGCATAGCTACCCCAGGACCCCCCATCTTAGAGCTAATAAAGAAAGCAGCTTCAGCTTCCTCCTCTTGGGTTTGGTTCTATTCCAGTTATGGCCATTTGAGATGTCTATGTCAGCTAGGAATCACCAGGGCACAGCACAACCTCAGTCATTTCCCTGTGACCTTGTTGTAAAATTCACTGTAATTTTACTCACCGATAAACTATGAAGAAGCTGCCCTGTGGATGAGTTCCACACTTTCAAAAGGAAGTTGTTGACTGCTGTAATGACAGTGCTATCGTATCGATCCCAAGCCACCATAGTAACCTTTAGCTTAGTTATCTTGTCCTCCCCAGATGCCACGCTGTTCCTGAAGGAATTTGAAATTGAAAAACTAAAAGTAATACCTCAACTTCATTACAGCAAAACCTATCAGCAGAAATTTGATCTGAAATTAATTACTGTCACACTACTGTATAAAGGGAAATGAACTATGACTACAGATGAAAACAAATTTTTGCTCATGCAGTCATGGTATGCACTTTGTGGAAGCAAAAGCAGGGCACAGAAAATATTCTATTGCAACTTACATTGAAGTGCTTCTACTTTCTCTGAAAAGGAAGAAGTAATTTCTCTTCCTGTTGTTCATAAATTAACATTCCAATTTTTCCACATATTTTCCTGGAAGTAAGTGGTTTTCTTTTTCTTATCAAATATCTCATGTAAGGTATTAAAATCCAAATGGGTACAAGCTGGCTAAACAACCTAAATTACACTTAGATAGCTATTTTATTAAAAACAAAGCTATATAAGATACATATAGATATACTGCAATAGCCTGGGGAAATGTATGAAATTGCCTTATGGGTCTTTCTGATCTCTATTTTCTATGAATGTGTGTGTTCAAACACTTACTAAAATCCTTTGAACATGCACACAAAAAAATACTATAATACTACAAACAGATGTTATTTCTGTCACAGGCTCAGCTGTGTTGGGATGTTTCGTGGTACAGCTGATGGACTGTCAGGTACAAACACTGCCTGGACGCATCGTCCTGCAGGATCAGATTTACTGCTCTTGGGGCTTCAGGGGCCTGATTCTATAGGACAAGGGACCTGGGTACCTGGCCCCAACCTGGGGCAAAGTACCTATAAACATGGAATGGGGAACCTGTTCTAGAAATATGGGTTTTTACAGCTCTGCACTGTGAAACGTGCACACTGGAATCCCCTGCCTGGGACTACCAGAGAAGACAGGCAGCCCCAGGCTGCAGGAATCATGCCATAACTGAACAGAAGTCTGCCGTGATAAAGTGGCACAAACTATTAATAAGAATCATCAAACTTACATTCTTGGTCATTTGGGGTGCAAGGATGTCTGTTCATTTGTATTTTGTGCTGCCATAAAAATGTTTCTGGCGCAACAAGGGCAACATCTGTTCGCAGTTTAAGTAACTGAAGAGCTAACAAGAACTTCAAATCTTAGAAAGCTACTGGAGGAAAATGCTGAGAAACAACTGAAAAAATATTCTGATAGTCTTACAACTAAGTCGGACCTTGGGACAAAACCATGAAATCCCAAAATATGTTTTAAATGGACATGGTAAGGAGGAAAAATAAAGGGACAGCACTCCCAGCTTTTTCTTCCTTGCTGCCATTTAACTGCAACTAGATAAAGGAATTTAAAGAATGTCATCACATGCATTTTTACTAGGACATAACCTACTGACATTCAGCATTGTAAGTGTAGTTTTTGCAGATCTTCAGTACTCATATTAATGACTGGGTGACCCAATCAAAATTACTGAATTAGCATAAACAAGTATGCCTATAATACAACTATGAAGATAATCACACACAAAATATGTGTTCATTTATTTTTGTCAACTTTACATCTAAATGCCAATATTTGTAAACAATATTTCATAGAGCTAGCATCAATGTGCCATGGCATCTTTTTGTAAAAATAAAGAAATCCTAGAAATTTCATAGCACATCATGCCAAATGATAATAGACCTTTTGCTGAGAGGTAAGAGAAACATTTATTCTGTAGTGCTGGGGTGCAGGTGTAGTCTTGAAGGTCCAGACTGAAGAATGCACCGCATCAAAAGCTTGTTCAAATGTATCTCAACCATGCAGCTGGTCCAATAAAAGGTACCACCCAGACAACCCCTTGTCTCTCACTTTGTCTGTACATTTTTTAAAATGTGCAGGTAAGTCTAGAAGTGAGGTTTTAGTACAGAATCTTTCTAAGAGATTAACTCAATTCAACACTTTGCCTTCTTCTATAAAACAGGACTTGCCAACCAGAGAAAGAAGAAAACTGCTAAAACAATATGTTAACATCTTAATTTTGATATTAAAATCTGCAACAAACTTTTGTCATGTAATGGACAAGTCCATCTAATTTTCAATGTGAGTATATACTACACGAAAAATTAACTTTTAATCACTTACAAAGGGGAGAGGGAACTGCTGCTCAAAAGCATACATAAGTTATTAGGATGTAATGGTTAAACCTGCATGCTCCTGCAGCAGTTCTCTAAATAACTTTAACCTAGATTGAAACAGGGTTAAAGCTGCAATGGATTTGCTACAGAAGCATGCAGAGGTAAGAGTTGAAGCCTAACACATCCTATAGTATCATTTGACATAGCAATAATTTGTCATGTCTGGCTACACCCTGAAATTAACATATGAGAATGCAGTTTTAAAGCTTATTAGTAGATAGAACATGTTGTTCTTATGCGTAAGTGAGGTTATAATACAAGTTACTGGGTTTTTCTCTTTTACCCTGTCATTTTAGTAGCCATATCCAAGACTATACTCTTCCAGTCCTGCTGCTGGTAGTGCCATACTCTTGCTGTTCCATCTCTGCTCCCACTGACAAATCTTAAGCTGTAGACAAACATGAGGGGGGAAAAAAAGATGTAATTTTGAAGGTAAACCACTGCGTCTTTTGATCTGATTACCATCTGTGCCTCCCAAGCCTTTTTCTATGGAGTCCTCCCTTCTTAGTAAGGGTTTGTCACTTAAGGATTGGCCAGTTCCTTAACAGACAATTGCTGGAAGTTAGTGGTGGACTGTGGGATACAGGTCTTCATGAAAGTTCACCAAGATCACTCTTTTATGCCACTGTACAATAAAATACATCTATTTCTTGGTTAAACCTGTACACCCAAGTATATGTGTTTTTAGTCAGGAAACTTTATTTGCCTTTCTGGTAAATTACTGTCAAAGAAAACTGGCAATGATACAACTAGCATGCCAGTAGCAAAGCCATTCAAATGGCATCAAATGCTGATATTTAAATTTTTGCAGTACCTATTCCATGTATTGTTTGTGCATCTTTGATCTAGAGAGGATCATTTAAGACAATGAGGTTTCAATTCTTGTATAAAATATTGTACACTACAAAACAGTTTACATACCACAACATTAATTACATTTAGTTATAGCTAGCAGATGGTCTTGAAGTGAATTCAATGTTGTAATTCATATATTCTGCACATGTTTTTAAGTGATAGTCATAGATCCCTTGAGAGCTAATAAGGGCAGCAGGAGATAAAAGGATACATGTCCAGATTCTGTTATATATTTAATAGATTAACATGGGGGGAGAGGGGGGAAGCATGCCAAATTTGAAGACAAGTAACTAGCTTTCTCTACAAGCTGAACATTTATATCTCGTATGTAAAAAATTTGGCATTAGCAGTATAACATAACCTACATAAAAATGTCACAATCATCAATGAAACATTCTTCTTGCGATGGTAAAATAACATCCCAGTTTGCACAGTTTATGCACTTGAAATGCAACATTTTTACTCATCCAACATATTTTCACCCACGGCTACCATTGTCCATACATTTTGTTTTAATAAGTCATCTTACTTTTTTTTTAATCTGGTTTTCCCGTAACAGATGAAACACAAACCAAAAAACGCCCCCATAAATGTGCTTATGCTAAGTAGCTTACTTCTACCCAATTTTATTTCAAAGAATTAGGCAGCATAATTTTCAATGGGATGTGTACTCCCTACAACACTTATATCAGCACTACACTTTGAAAGGTCTTACAACAGTAATACTGCTATAATATACTGAACAAAAAATCCTATGTGGGTAAAAACTACACAATCAAACTTGCATGGTTTACTATACGGTTTATTCTAACTATCCCACCAAGTGAAGCAAACATCTACCCTAGTAGTGCTCAATCTCTGGACCAAGGGCTCCCCCAACAGGTCCACAATTTAGCAGTCAGAGACCAGTGCCAGCACCAATTACTGAAGTATCCACAGCTGTTACTGCTCCCTAATCACCAAATTTCCAGACCTGTGAGCTGGATGACACACTCCACATGGGGTCTCTCTAGCACCCAGTGGCTGAATGCAGCATGACCAGGTCAGTGTACTGGGGTTCCTCTATGTCCAGATTCTACATGTGGAGCCTGGCCAGCTCATGGAATTGCTCTGTGGCCAGATCTAGTGTGGGCCCCATGCTGGATCAGGCCCATGGGTTAACCCTGCTTATGGGATCCGGCCCACAGATGGGCCTCAAGCCACTCACCCTGTCCATGGGGCCACCAGTAATCTACAATATTGACTTTTATCAGATCAGTTGTGTTTTGGTCATTAATTAACGTGTGTTACACTCCTAAGTACTAAAGCTATTCCAGCAGAAGTCAGGAGTGTAGACCTGGCATTAAACACTTCTGAAAATCCCACCATGAGGTATTTGATTAAATCAGGGCATTCTGGCTTATTTATCTTTGTCTCTTGATGCGAAAGGTCTTGCAGGATAGAGTACCATGTTTGCTTGTTTCCAAGATGAGGTCCCTCCCAGTGAGCATGGGGGGAAAAATAGGCCTCATTTTAGATTAATGTACTGGCCTGGGACAGGCAGCAGCTCAGCTCCAGCTCTAGCTCTGATCTGGACTTGGGGCTGAAGCTAGAGCCGAGCTGCTGCCTGACCCAGGACGGGATGGCCCATCTGGCTGGGGAGAAGGCATGTGGCCAGAGGGAACAGGAGAGACCGTGGGGTGAAGGGGACCTGCAGCCTGTTCCCACTCTGCTTGCCTGCCATGCCTGCCCACCCATCCTCTGTCCCCACCTTCAGCCTGCCCATGTAAATTTCTATATTTTCTTTTTTGTGAAGGGCCAAACATACTGCCAGAGGTAAGCACATAAGTATGAATAATAAAGCACACAAGAGAAGTGACAGCCAAGATATTAAGGTTTTATAACCTGGCCCTGCAACTGGCTTTCCAGAAGTGAAACCAGTAAAAGGATAAGGGTTTAGAGAGTAGGTGGTATATATACAAGTACCTCATCTACTGTAATACAGTTCTAAGTTCTGTAACTCACAGTTCCTACCACATAAGCTCAGTGGGAACTATTTCAAGCTAGGGAACATTAAGACTACTGCGCTTCATTGTGCTTGAAAAGTCAACCTATGAATCAATCGATGAATCTAAGTCCAACGACTTTTAAGGGAGAAATACCTCAAAAAATGTGGCATTCCAATAGTACACAGGTCTATATTCTTGTGAAAAACTTGAACTGCACTATTGCCTTACTGTACATTACAAACAGAATATTTGAAACCATTGGGACTGAAAACATTAAAAAAACAGAACTCAATGTTGCTGAACTCAAGGACAAGGAAAGGCCTTTCTGCTTAGTCAAGCCATTTTCCAAAGAAGACAGAAGAAATCATGCATTAAAGATTTAAGTTAGGTAGTGCCATGTGTATATCTTGGTTTTTTTTGTAAAAATATTAGCGCTATGCTGTAGGAAAGCACTTTACATTATGCCAGTCAATGATTATTCTTTAATATAGAAAACGGATCCATTTTATATTAAAACAGATATAATCCAGTAAACCGTCATCTTAATCTCAATATCCTGCTTAAAGAAGTGAAAATGAGTGCATGATGGAATAAAGATAGAAAAAAAGAGAAAATCATCTTTTCATTCAATCCTTTTGTTACTGTAGATACAGTAATAAAGTAGATTGTATTAATAGGGAGCTGAACAGAGTGCACACTTCCCCTGATATCAAACAATTCTTCCTTGTTCACAACTATTTGCCAAGAAGGGACAGAACAAGCACTGGATGAAGGTGAATGACACAAGTAGCCTCCCCCTTTGAATCTCATTATAGGAACCTCCTGTCTGGGGTCTTGTGAACCCAGCATTCATTCCTGCCTGTGGCAGGGGGCCAGGCTAGATGATCTGTTCACGTCCCTCCTGACCCTAGCTGCTATGAAACTATGACTATGAAACTGAGAAAAATATAGTCCTGAACTTATGAACTACCTAAATCATTACCATACTCTTTTCCCTCTCTCCCTCTTCAGGGTCTGTGGACATGGCCACAATGCCTCATAAAACTGCTTGTCAGAGCTGGCTGTGTTCAGTAACTATACTCTCCTGTGCTTCTAAGAGCACCACATGTCATTGTGCCTGCTTTCCTAAGGAAAAAGTTTCCTCCAATAAGGTACCAGCCCACACTGAAAACACCATACACCTGGGCCAACCTCCATATCTTTAAACTTTCTCTAATATGACTGAAGCCAGAGCTAACAATCTATACTCTATGTTTTGACTGCATGCACACTTAATCAAGTAGTTATTAATAAGAAGGAATTATTCAGAAACTTGAGTTCAGTGTTCCTATTCTGGCTAAAAGTACAGACATGCTACCAACCCCACCAGGCACAAATCATGTATCATTCCTATTCAAGTCAATAATAAAATATTCAGCATCTGCAAATTCATCATGTACTACAGCAGGAGCCTGGCTTGTTGGATCAAGTGCATATTTACGATCTTTTAAACATCTCAGGTGAGGCCAAAATTTAACATGCCTATTTGTGTTGAACAGCATATACTGTACAAGTAACCCCATGGGCAGGCAACAGGGCTATTTGTGAAGAAGCTCTTAAATAAGAGTAAAGTCCTTAATCTGTTTTTTTTCTAAAGAACTTTGAAAAAAAAAAAAGTGAGAAGTTAGTCACAGCGTATTGTTGGTGACTAAGACAAAGGACAGAGTGTCCAGACTCACAAATGTGTCACTGACTTGACATGTTATCTTGAAAAGTTAGAGTTCTTTGGCAAATTAGTTTTCAGTGACATTCATACTGGAAAAATTCTAGAATACCTGCTTACCTGTCACCATTGTTACAGAACTGAACTGCAACCACTTTGTCCTAAAAAGAAGCAGAAAGTATTCTTTAAGTTTGAAATCTTTGTAATGAATGCTTTAAGATGAACTTTCAATTGGTCAAATTGCATCTTTACATGTTTTTTTCCTATAAAATTCGAGAACAAAAAAAATTAAGGATTTGGAGTTAAATTTTCCCCAGAACAAACATATAGGGCAGAACTTTATGATGTCAAAGGAACTATGTGCTGCTCAAGAAGACAGATTCTGAGGCTCGGGACAGAAGTTACACATAAACTGGTTTAAGTGATCATAAACTGGTTTAAACCTGTAACAGAACATGATGTTCATTATGTTCACGCACATAAACCAGTTTCAAAATGGCCAAAACTGGTTTAAGATAAACCTGGTTGAAAGTAGTATCAGACTTCACTGATTTGGGTCAAACTGGCTTACAGAACTTCTGTCCCAGACTCCTTCCTGGTTTAAGCTAAATCAGTTCCCCAGCATCCCAGCATGCTTACAAGCCCTGGGCTGGGCTGTGCTGTCTGCTCCAGAAAACAAGGCTGGCTCCATCCTTCTGCACTCTAGCTAGAGCAGGGGTTGGGGGCATGGCCAGATGCTGGCTTAGCATGGCCCCCTGAGGCAAAGAGGGTAGGGAGGGGATTTATTTCCCTCCCCTCCTGGGACCCCAATCAAGGTCTGTCCGGCCAGGGCACAAAAGCCCGTCAGGGCTTCCCCCCTCACTGCTCCAAAGGTGGGGGTGTGGCTAGATGCCAGCCGGCATGCTGCAGACCCTGTCCCCACCCCCAGCAGTTCTTTAACCGTCAAAGGACTGCCTGCACAGCAAAGGTAGCTAACACCTTGTTAAAATGTTAATCCAAGAACCATCCAGACTGCAATATGGGGCTAACAACTTTGACTGTTTCTCAATTATTGACCCATCTACCTAGCAGAATGTGTTTTCCTTTCCGGAGACTTACTGGAGGAAAGGACAAGGTAGGACCCTTCTTAAGGAGAAGACTCTGCCCGCTCTCACATCTGGCAGAAACTAAAGTATGCAGTTGATAAAGGTCATGAGAGAGTGGGAAGAGGCTGGGGAACCAGGCTGGTCCCCTGCCACCTGTGAGCACAGGGCCAAACCCTGCAGGACCAGACTTAGAAGTGGAAGGTGTTCACAAAGACCTTGCACAATCATCACACCTATGTGCTGGAGATGGAGGTAAGGGAACAGGAGAGGGTCACAGACAATTTGAGGGCTACGGACAGCTTGACCAAAGAATGAAGACAGCTACATTTACATTATAAAGCAGAGCCTGTAAATGGTGGGAATGACCCTAAACAAAGCCTTTCTGAATACCTGTCTGTAAGGAGATGCTTTGCCCTTAGGATTATGTAAGACTTATGCAAGGCCCTCTCTTGTCCTTTTGGTTTACATTCCATTTTAAACTAAACTAAGTTGTATATGCTCTCACTGTGTTTCACTGGGCTGTATCTTAGCTTAGGCAAAGATTTTGGGTTGTGCTTTGTTGTATGCTTGAGTTTGCAAACTGGTGTGATCAATATGTGCTTGCTTCAGAGAAAGGACACCTCCCCACACCACCATCCCTAGACCGCAGCTGGTGGAAGGGGATTTAAACCCTCAGCCTCCAATGGCCTGGGGCCTGATCATGCCCCCTTCACTCCAGGAGGGAGGGATGAAAACTTTTTTGAGGGCTTTCTCCCCCGCCCTTTGGCAGTGGCTGGCAGCAGTGCTCTAGTACCCCCTGGCTTCTGGCTTGAGCCACTGCAGGCATATGACTGCATTTCCTGATTCAAAAGTAGACAAGGTTATTTTGGTAAATCTGATGTCTTTTATTAGACCAACTCAAATAGTTGGAAAAATTCTTCTTAGCAAGCTTTCAGGCTTTCAAGTTTTCAACCCAAAAGCTTGCTAAGAAGAATTTTTCCAACTATTTGAGTTGGTCTAATAAAAGACAACAGATTTACCAAAAGAACCTTGTCTGTCTATGAACTTAGACCAACACGGCTACAATCTACACCCCGATTCAGAAGCGACTGTCTGTCCATTTGTTAATCGGTTCAATCTGTGCAGCTTAGATTAACCTGCAAAGTTTGAATCAATTCTGGCTCGGGTGTTTTCGATCCCAAGCAGTTAATGTTCCTATACAGGCTCCCTTTGAAGAAAGGGATGTGCTGCCAAAAATGGTGGTATAAATTAGCCTGCCAGAAACTTTGTAAACAGAGGCAAGACATTTATCATAACCACATAGCTGAAAGGACCAACTGCCCTTCCCAGCTACCAAGAACTAGAGAGTGCCAATTCCCAGGGAGGATATACTGCATTCATGAATACTTAAGCTTATCACAAAATGAATTTGCCAAATGTATTTGCTACTCAATATAACCACTAGATGACTGATCATCTTAGTTATATGATATTGTTTCTGGTCCCTGACAGAACAAATGTTAAAAAAGGGAGAGTATGTGTGGAAGAAATGGGGGAAAAGGAAGAGAAAAAACACACGATGACGTTCCTGATCTTCTATTTTCAGACAGTGTCTGACAGCAGTCTGTGGAATCCAAAAAAGCAAAATTGGGAAGATTAAGAAATTACAGTTAGAAAAATCATTCTTAGACTTGTAAATTAAGTTATGGAAAAGGAGGTCACTGTGTTCTGTAAAGTCATTTTTAGATTCACTTTTTCTGAGAATAGCCCCTTTATGAAGCAATTGGATTGAATCAGTCACTCCAAATTTCCAAAGTCGTCCAAATGAGAGGCTCCCAACTCCCACTGAAATTCAGTGAGCAATGAGCACCTGTTCCCCTCAGGCCACAGTCTATTCCTAATGATGTTATTTAAATGGATAGCACAACTACTCAGCTGCATTGATAAATGACTCAAGTTCCTCACAAGTAATAGCTCTATCCATGTTTTTGTAAAACTCACCATCAGTAAACTTACAGGGAACCTATGATGTTAAAAGACATTGTCTACATGCCAACTCCATTGACTGCATTTAGTAACAAAAGAAAGGTATGGTGCCAAGTTAATAATTCCTATTTTTTCTATCAGTTCTCTTCAAAATTATTTTAAGAAATTCACAATTGAATTTTTTGAGATTCTGATATAGATAAAAATTGTCAAAATTTGTATGAATCTTTCACATTCTTAAAATAATGCTAAAAATTTAGTAGACTCTTCTTTTATTTTAACTAAAACCAAAAGGAGTTTTTAAATTGTCTTTTCTTGCTATGTTTTGAACTTTTGGAATTCACATATTAAGACCAGAATTATTCCATTCTGCTCTCACTGAAGGGGTTTCTGGTCAATATCAGCAAAGTCAGATATTTATAATAAAATTAAAGGGAGAGAAGGAAGTCTGGAAACCTTGTTTGGTTCTTTGCTCTGCCAAAGACTTTTTAAAAATTCTGGACATATTCCTTAATCATCCCTATGCCTCAGTTCCCCATTCATAAAATGGGATAACAGCACTTCCCAACCTCACAGAAATATGATGATGTACATGCATTAATTTTTATTCAGACACTATAATAATCTAGAGACACACACACACACACGTATCTAAGACAGACAGAAAAGTAGTGAAATAGGATATGCAAGACAAAACCTAAATGGTTGGGTAAGTTAAAAATGGAAAAAGATTTAATTTCCCATTCTTCTCTTACCGTATGGGACTCTAACTCAGCAATTTTCTCTGGAGATTCCAAGCCCAAGTAATATATTCTTATCACATGATCAGTGCTACCTGTTGCAATGAACATGCCACCTGAAAAAAAACAGTATTTTCTGTAAGAAAAAGCCACCAAAGAGTTACAGACTTTGACCATGTCTTACAGTTAAGGTATCATAATTACCAGATTTACACTAAGGATTTTCACTGAAATACAACTTGTTTATAAAAATATAACATTGGCTTCTTTTTTAATCAATGCCTTCTGGGACTAGGTAGGATTCAACATAATTCCTGCACTTTCATATTACCTCTAGTTACATAATCACTTATTTTTTTCTGTGGGGCTCCAGCCTGTCAGTGCATGAGATGGATGGGCTCCAACTTTTCCTTTCAATGCACACACACAAAATGTATTTATTTTTCACCATAACATCTTCATACAGCAACTGAGCCTGCTCTAGCCTTGGGGCTACAGGAGTGAAGCTGGGTTTTCTCAGTTAATGAACAGCTATTCAATATTTTGTTTTATGCCTCATTACTTGATATTAATATGGCATGGGCCACACAAGAAACAAAAGGGCATAAAATAAAATATTGAAAAGCTGTTCATTAAATGAGAAAACCCACCTTCACTCCTGTACCCCAGGGCTGGAGCAGGTTCAGTACCTCTCTGAGGCTTCATTGTGAGAAAAAAGAAAAGAAACCATGTAATACAGAAACTTGGATAATGTCACAAATAAGAAAGCAGCAGGAAATACAGGTCAAGGGAACCCTGATTTCCCAGTTTGGAAATAGATCTCACAATACAAGTTGCAAAATCACTTATTTAAATCAAGACAGCATGGGCATGCCCAGAAAAGTGCACGTGTATGCTTTGCAGCACCTTGAAAGCACATGCAACACACATGAAGGGGAACATTAGATACTGAGAACTCCTGACATCTAGAAAAAAAATGCAGCAAAATAGCACGGTGAGGCACATGACTGCAGCATGTGCCACCTGAAACCGGAGCCTGACCAGCAAGAGCCACATTCCAGCTGCTGACCAGGCTCTGAGCTCCTAGACCGCCACTGCTGCAGTCCAGGGAGGCCCCAGGACCCCAGGTAAGGCTGCTGGGATCAGCCCACGTGCTAGCCCAAGCCTCCCCTATCCCACCCAGGGCAATCTGCCACATGCCAGAGCGCACAGGCATGCCTGGAAACAAGTAGCAATGGCACTTGTGCTGCTACTATTTGTCCCTAGGAAAATGCACATTCCCGCTTGTGGGGATGCAGTCCATTTAGACAGATGTTTCAATAAAAACTTAAGCATTATATACTAAGTTTCTTTTTTTTCCTGAAACATGCAACTGCTAAAAAATCCAGAAATGAATTCGTGTACATAAAACTTTATAGCACTGCCAGCATTACAAAAAGGTTCTAAATTGTAATACTTTATAGAATGCTGTGGTAAGAGTTTATAATATTATACAGAAATTTAAAAGGATACAGTTTCTAAAGAGAAATTCATTGCGAATAAAACAAATATGCGACTGGAGACAAAATCTGGCCATAAAAAATTAACACTTCCAAATTACAACATTCTTTATTTTCTCTATTAGCATATAAGGAAGACAAAATAGATCTTTCCTTCTAGATTTTCTATTGAAGAATTAGCCTCACTGAGCATAGAAACTCCCATTAACTATATATTTAATATTTTTTCAAAAACAAATTCCTTACTTGCAAGTAAACCTTGTTCTACAGAATATCTAAGTACTCCTAAATACATAATCTGTACATTTGTTGGGGATGGTTTAGCCAGGGATGATCCAGCCTTGAGCAACGGTCCTTCCAGCCCTATTTTCCTGATTTTGTATCTTCTTTATGACAGCTTCTTATACCAGAAAAAGCTGTTATTTTATTGTATTTAAAGATTACTAAGAATGATAATCTTGTTACCAAAATTAGTTATTCATGAAAAACCTTTAAGTCCCATACATACCAGAACTGAAAGATGAACAAGATATCTGAACGCCAGGTCTGGATCTTTCAGCAAATTTCACTGGACGATCCCTAAATCCAAGAGTACAACATTTTTATTTTTCATTGCTTTACCTTAATACAACTTGAGAAGAGTGGTATCATTATTACTCAGTGCTTAAAGTTAAGAGTCATTTTTAAATTCCTTTATTTCAGGATCTATACCTTGGAAGTTTATTATCATTTAAATACATTTTTAAATTAATTTTATTAACTCTCTATTTTTATGACTTAAAATGACTATTTAACCTATTTAATATTTTGTTTGCATTCAACAACTCAAACATATTTAAAATAGAAACTGACAAGCCACTAATTAGTTTATAATACGATCAAACCCAAACACTAATTAGGCATCAAATTCTAACTACAGATGTGGGCAGACAAGGTTCTTTGGGTGAATCTGATATCTTTTATTAGACCAACTCAAATAGATGGAAAACAATTTTTAAGCAAGCTTTTCAAAAACCCTTTGTCAGGCCAAGGAAGTTTCAGCAGTCGAGGAGTCTACATCTTCACTGACTGCCTATCTTGTATACATACCATCCCAGCCTTTGGGACTAGATAGGTACTTGGCTGAGGTCCTGTGACCCTGGCACTCGTTCCTGCCATTGGCAGGGGGTCAGACTAGATGGCCTGCTCTAGGCCCCTTCTGACTCTAAGCACTATGATACTATGATACCAACTGCTGAAACTTCCTTACCCTGATGAAGTGTTTTTGACCCAAAAGCTTGCTTAAAAATTGTTTTCCAGCTATTTAAGTTGGTCTAATAAAAGTTATCAGATTCACCCAAAGAACCTTGTCCGCCTATGTGCTTAGACCAACACGGCTACAACCTACACCCCTGTAACTACAGATGTGTGCATTTCCAATTAGCGGTAATGGAATTTGCATGCGTATCTTAAGAGAAGAATATGTACAGGCTTAAAATGAGAGCATCTCTCTACAGCTTTTGTCGGCAAAGCAAAGAAAGAACTAAAAGCCCAAGCCTCTACAGCCTTCAATGGGCCTTGTAGGTTTAAATATTATGGCACATATGAGGACAAAGTACAGCCCCACAAGCCAACTTCATAGCACTTATGTGGCTACGAAACTCCTCTATTCTCAGGACTCCACACTGCCTCGTACACAAGCATGGAATTGGGTACTGAGGAAATGAATCAGGATCCATCTGTAGATCCATGCAAGAACATAGCCCTATGAGACTTCTTCACTGAAGTATTACATATATCAGACAAAGGAATATACGGCAAATGACTTCTCTTCATTTACATATATTCTAAAAGTACTGTACATCAATCCTCTGTCCTTATGTCACTGACCCAGCTCTGACTTCACGCATTTGCTAGAAGTCAAAATAAACATTTTCTAGAAGTTATTAGTTAAATGATCATAACATCCAAATAAGCTTACTTAAATTTCATTGTACTAGCATGCCACTGCCAGAAACAGATTGTTCCATCAGCACCAGTAGAAGTGAGGTATCGTGTTGTTCCTTTTCTTGCTGGAGAAAACTAAAAATAAAAATCACAGCAGTTAAGACAGCTGCCTTCCTTGTTCTCTTACATCCAAGCCAGGGTGCACATAAATGGGATTAGCAAATAAAATCTTTTCAGGGAGAGTATGAACTCTCTCCTAACACATTAAGAGACCAATATAATAAATCTCTACAGAAACTAAACTTCCATGACTATATAAGAGTAAGTAGAATATGTGTGTGTGTGTTGCAAAATAAAGACACGCTACCATGCAGAAGGTAATTTCTTAATTTCTTACTGGAAGAATAAGAAGCAACCTAGGTCTTCTTTTTTGTCAAAAGGTGACAGAACATGCCTTCTTTCCAGGACCCAAGCACTACCTCTTAGGACAGCCCATTTCAAGCATGGAACCCCACCCAAACATGATACAAGCCAAGCCTCTGGTAGGAATCCCAGTGTCTTCCACTTCCCAGCACATATTTTTTGGCAGGAAGCAGAGAAGGTTTTTCAACAATGTTGCACAAAGGCCATGGACTCAACTTTGATTTCAGAGTCCAGACAAAGTTTAGTCCTTGAGCTACTAGGTATTTGTAAATGGCTTGCTCTGCTTATTAATAATGACAATTGTTAACAGCATAAATTCTAAAACACTTTGTGTACCCATTTCAGAAAAAGATATTGCAACCTGTCAATTCAAACATGTAAAGGAATTACAAATCTTAAAAATTCATTAAAATCTTGGAGAGGGGAACCAGATATTTTAAATCCAAAATGTTGATTCAAAAGTAAAATAATGTCCTACAACATCAAATCCTTAAAAATCAGCTTGCATTAAATATAAATTCCAGTTTAGAACACTCATGTGAATGGAGCACATGAAAACAAGCCTAATTCAATGTTCACTACAAGGTTATAACAGTGTAAAAATTATAGTTTCCATTTATATATCACCAATGTGAGACCCAGTTTGCTCTGGGCCTACATCTGTGTAAGGGAACTGTGTTTAAAAACAGCGCCTGCTACACAGGCCATGGGATGACAACAGCTTTCAGTTATTGTCAAGCTGAGGAAGATCTCCATGTGAACAACTCTGCAAAAAATATCACTAAACCATTCTTCCTTCCTATTTTAAGAAGATACTTAAAATGTGAAGAAAAGATACTGTTACTTCTTACCTGTATGGAAGTAATGGAAGCTGAATGGCCCTGCAGAACGGCAACAGGTGCACAGGTTCGAAGACACCACACTCGGACTACCTTATCACAACTGCCTGCAGCAAGCAGCGTGTTTTCATAGTTAACAGCCATGTCAGAAATTTCAGCTGAGTGCCCTCGCAATGTTGAAAGCAGACGTCCATCATCCGTAGCCCAGATTTTCACCAAACAGTCATCTGAGCCCTAAGGATACACAAACAACTAAGAAGTAGGCAAAACATATCACATCTCCAAACATTTTAGATGAACAAAAGCCCAAAACAAGGGTCACTGCAAAAAAGGTAGCTACAGTGGAATTCCACAGAAAGATACTCAGCATTTTGGATACCTTTGCAGAATCAGGGATTTAAACATTAGTTAAAATGGGAAACTGACTCTCAATGTTACTATGGCCCCTCTACAATATTATTAGTGTAGTAATAATATATCTGTTTGAAGATTAGAGATGATGAGCACTTCCAATTTTCACTGAATGCTCAGCTCTTCTGAACATAGAAAATACGATTTTTCAGCACACCTCTAAGCTACAAACAAAGCATCTTTCAGGGAATCTACTATTCCTTTCTAGCCCCATCAAATCATAACAATAATAAAGTTTTATTAGATAACTACACTTTTATTCTAAAAAGCATTTTGAAGGTTTCCATATTTTTGTAAAAAGATCTGAAAACAGCTCAATTATATTGAACACAATTATACTCATAGCACTAACACTCACAGGTGAAATGATACAAAAGAGAGGCCTAGTTATATGGTTTTAAAACCGATAGAATAATGCACTACAAAAGTTTTAATCATCACTTGTGTGGCAGGAGACAAAACATGCTTGGATGACAGGCCCATGGCAATCTCATCCAAAACAAGTAACATATATGTATGTTTTCCTCTTTTTGTAAATGCAAACTTGAGAATACTTTCAAAACTTTGAAATAACAGCCCAAACGTAACCCTGACATAAGCAAGCATGGTTCCATTAACATGAATGGCAAAATAGTTGCTTACAGTATACCAAGAATGAATTTGGTCTACTGTATAATATGATTAGATTTCCTTTCTTTCTTAGTATGCAACAACCCAATGGAGCCCCATGTGAGGGCCTGGGGGATCTGTATAGTACACCGCATAGAATTAATGTTTATCTGTTTCACACTGCTAACTCCATTTTGAATGTAGGGCTGTGTTCCCTAGCGTGTCCTTGATGATGGACAGATAGTCTAAGGTAGGGATGGCCTACCTGCAGCATGGGTGCCATAAATAGCACAGACAGCCAATGTGCATGGTATGTGGCAGACTGGGGAGGGGACAGACAGCAAAGTGGCAGACACGGCAGGAAACAAAGCAAAGCAGCAACATAGGTATGAAGCGCAGGGTGGAAATCAGAAAGCAGAGCAGCACATCAGGCAGGAGAAAGGCATCGGAGTGGTACTTGGGAAGGGTACGGGGCTAATTTGTGGCACTGCTGTCAAAAAAGGTTAATAGATTATAGAGTAGGAAGGGACCCAATGGATCATCGTGTCCGACCCCCTGTCCCTGGCAGGAAAGAGGACCGAGGTCAGACGACCCCAGCCAGGTGACTGTCAAGCCTCCTCTTGAAGACCTCCAAGTTAGGTGACAGCACCACCTCTCTTGGAAGCCCATTCCAGACTCTGGCCACCCTTATTGTAAAAAATTTATTCCTAATGTCTAACCTAAATCTACTCTCCACTAGTTTGTACCCATTATTCCTAGTTGCACTGTTTTCTAGAGTGCCCCAGGGAGTATCTCCAATTCTCTGCTGTCCTCCCCTGATAAATTTAGAGGTAGCCACAAGGTCACCCTTCAACCGTCTTTTGTATAGGCTGAAGAGCTCCAGATCTCTCAACCTCTCCTAGTAGGGTCTTTCACAGAGATCACTAATCATCCAGGTGGCCCTTCTCTGAACCCCTTCCAGATCCTCCAAGTCCCTCTTGAAGTGTAGCACCCAAAACTGGACACAGTACTCCAACTACAACCTGACTAGTGCTGCATAGAGGGGGAGCATCACCTCCCTCGTTCTGTTAGTCATGCATCTGCTAACACATGACAAGGTGCAAATGGCTTTGTTGGTGGCCTCTCATTGCACTGCTGGCTCATGTTCATCTTGGAGTCAACTATGACTCCAAGATCTCTCTCAGCCTCTAAGCTACTGGGGAGGATCTCCCCCAACCTATAGGTGTGCTAGGGATTCCTCTTTCCTAGGTGGAGTACATTTATCTTTGTTGAATTGCATCCTATTATGTTCCACCCACTGATCTAACCTGTCCAGGTCAGCCTGTAACCGCTCCCTGCCCTCTGGTGTATTAACTTTGCCCCATAATTTGGTATCATCTGCAAACTTGGAGAGGGTGATCAAGCATGGAACCCCACCCAAACATGATACAATGTTTGACACCCTATGACACCCTTATCCAAATCACTAATGAAGATATTAAATAATATCCCCCCCAAGGACCGAACCCTGGGAAACCCCACTGCCCACTTCCTTCCAGGTTGAAAATGACCCATCAACCACCATTCTCTGGGTGCAGTCCCTAAGTTAGTTAGCCAGGTTGGCCCCCCACTGTTCTAAGAGACAGGGCACAGGACTAACAATGGAGGGTCATTAAACCTTGAATGCCCTCTATTCAGAGGCATGCACACTTGGACAAAATTTTGGGCACTCCACAGAAGAGCTATTCTGTTGCAGGGGATATTAACTAAGCAATGATCCCTTTCTGGGAGAAAGACGTCCTGCCAAAAAGGATTGGAGATGATAAATAAAAGGGTTTAATCACAAACTACTGGGGAGAACACTAGCTGCCAGAGAGAAACTCTATGTTTACAAGAAGACATGAGGAGAAAGGGGACTTGTGGACACCCTAGAAGAATCTGTCAAACCCCCCAGATGCTTAGGAAGGCACGATTATTTTTGTCTAAAACTACATTTCTTGGGCTAATCAAAGAAAAATTATTTGCTTTTGGCTTGAAACAGCGAAATCAAAATGAAACAAAAAGCATTGAAACAGCTTTGAAATGAAATCAGGGCACTCAAAACGTTTCGAGTTTCAAAGCAGCCTGGTGGTAAGAGGCAAGGGAGAGCCAGGGCTATGCTCCGAGTAGCTCCACAGCCCGGTGAGGAGCATAGCCTCAGCTCTCCCTGCCTCCCACCATCAGTCTGTGTTCTGTGGGGCTGGCGGAGCCGATCAGAGTGCAGCACTGGCTCTGCCTGCCTCCTGCTGCTGGGCTGCACTCCGTGAGGCTCCACCAGCCCCATGGACCACAGCCCGGTGGCGGAAGGTGGGCAGAGCTGAGTCTGTGCTCCACCTCCTGCCACCAGGCTGAGCTCCATGGAGCCCAGCACTGGTTCCAGGCAGCAGCGGCAGCCTCTTGTCATCCAGTGCAGATCTGGGGGCCCACACCATCAGGAGGAGTCTGGCACTGCCTCACAGCCCTCCCCAGGAGTGCAAGCCCCCAGATCTGAATGCCAGATGACAGGAGGCTGCTGCTGCCAGCGTCATGAATTTTGATTTCAAGGCTCCGAGGTGCATTTTCTGAGAAACCTCTAATTTGGCAGGCTTCGCATCCTCAGAAGGGGTTACAAGCCCTACAATTTGCATCCGAATCAGGCAATAATCAACATTTTAGGCATTTTCATGATTCTCCATTATAGCCCATGGGCGAAACATCAAAACAAGTCAAAACAGCGAAACAGTTTCGAAGAAATGAAACAGGACAGTGCTTCGAATCAAAACAAAACAAAACA
>JAGPOW010001327.1:22179696-22238058 GCA_030014935.1 Caiman crocodilus
TTTTTTTTTGCTTTTGCTTTTAAACACTTTAGAAAGGTATTTATGCTAAGCCAGAAAAAGAACCATTTCTCCCACCACTATGCACCCTGATTTAACTAAGGCTAAGTAAAAACAGTCAAAAAGCCTGAGGGGAAATCAATCCAGTCACTCTAAGCAGGTTTCTCTAAGATGTGTAGACTGGACTGTTAACAAATGGAACTCATGTTCATTCCTCAGTTGGGGAAGACAAGCAGATGCCTGCACTGGTTGAGGCCAGAAAGCAGGGGTGCTCTTGCACACCTCCCAGCATGCCAGACATTACTGAAAGCACTCGAGTGGAGCCAGGCAGGTTCCATCTCTCCTTGGCTGCCCAGCACATGACCCCAACAACCTGCAGCTGTCTCCCCCACCGTGGGAGACTCCACTACAAGGAGGTTTCCTTGACTCTACCCAGCCTGGCTGGGTAAACACCCCTGTCCCCTGCAAATCTGTCTCTGACCTGTGGGGAGAAGCCCTCCACCCCAATATCAGCTCTCCAAACTGGGGTCTGCCCAGTTTGGGGGTGGGCACACTGTGGGGGGCAGGTTTCCTTCATCCCTGCCCAGCTAGACTGGCTTCATAAAAGGAAGGATCAGGCCCCAACACCTTGTACGAGCCCCTCGGGCTGTCTGGAGCATCTTGCTGGCTACTGCTGGTGCCAGGGGGGCCAAGATGGCGGTGGTGGCTTAGCTCCCCAATACAAGTCAGAGGCAGAGACTCATAGGGCATATCCACATGTGGTGTGCATGTTTAGTTCCCAGGGGAGAACAAGCAGCGCCACCACTAGCTGTCCCCAGGGAAGTGTGAAGCAAGTTACCTCAGGTGGGGTAGGGGAGCCTGGGGCCAGCACTAGACTGGCTCCAGCAACCTGACCTGGTGTCCTGGGGGCCTCCTGGGGCTGCAGCAGAAGCAGCAATTCTGCTGTGTGAAGTCTGGCTGGCAGTCGCAATGTGGCTCCGGGCAGCTCGGCTTCACTTCTGTCTGGTGCGCACTGCTCCCATGTGTGCTGCTCTCCCTTTTTTTCTCTGCAGTTTTTTTTGACCCCAGATATCCATGGGTCAAAGAAACCCTCCACGCTGTTCCATTACAGCATAGAGAACAACTGAACGTGCAGCAGGTGTGGCACATACCACACAGATATGCTCATCTGGATGTGGCCACAGAGGGCAAGGCTGTGCAGCCAACTCTGCCTGGTATGAATGGGAAATCCCCCAGGAGCAAGGGCTACCCGAGCTGGGCAGGTGCCTGCTTTGTGGGGGGAGGGAGAAGGCTGAGATGGAGGCAGGAGAAACCACCCCTTCTGTGACATGGGGCTCCCCCTAGCTAGGCAAACCCCAGCTTGGAGAGAACCCAGGGCTAGGACAGGGGGCTTCATTCCCCTGCCTCCCCCCTGCTGCCCTACCTGACCAACAGATGCAGGAAGGATGCAGGGCTGGGGATCAGAGGCTTTGCTGGCTCAGCTCTGTAACAGCCCAGGAGTGCAGAGGTGCACTGGCAGAGGCACGCCCACCTGCCCTGCAAGGAAGGGTTAAGCAAGGGGGGCACAAAGCACCTTGGGATGCTGGGGGACTGTGACCTAACTTGAGTCAGGAGGGGATCTGGAACAGAAGTTCAATAAACTAGTCTAACCTAAACTGATTAAAATTGGTACTAGATCCATCCGGGTCTATCTTAAACCAGGTTCTGCCATTTTGAAACCAGTCTATGCACACTAAACTCCTATTCTGTTATAGTTTTAGGCTGGTTTTCAATCACATACCGGCTTACGTGCCATTTCTGACCTAAGCCCAAGTCTATAACTTGCTAAACTTTCTCATACAGACAACAGTTTAGATAGACTTATGCCTGAACATCTAAATAGAAGTTACCAGTTGGCACTGTTATATGCAAGTCTTAAAAGGTCTTCTCTTCAATGTTTAGTCTGAAGAAGAGCTCATGTTACTAGTTTTGCAATGGTGTTTCATTCTTGGCAAGTTCTATTTCAAACATTTTGTTTGCTTTCTTAATATCTTTCTTAGTGCGGTCAACTCTCAAGGCAGAAAAATTCTATGGAAATGAAGAATTGGTGTTCCGACTAAGATTTCTAAAAGAAGGGACTGTCTGCATTGATCTCTATTCAAGGACAAGTGTATTTAGTGTGAAACAACTTAAAATACAAAATATTCACTGTTAACGTGGTTGATTTCTCATCTGATAGGAAGATGACACACAAGACTTCAACACCTGTTACTGTTTAGCAAGAGTACAACAATAACTTATGTGTCTGCACACATATACACACACACACACATGCACACACACACAAGGATTTAAAATGAGAGCAAATCAAAAAGGTCTGTGGTAGGGAAAAGCCTGAAAAATGTAAAAAAGACTAATCTGTTTTTAATGTAAAGCTTTGGAGAGACGTTTATCATGAAAGTCACCAAAAATACATATGAAGTCCAACACAGTGTCTTGGTTAATAAAGTTTCAAATGAAAATAAATATAAAGGTATGGAAATGGAAGGTACAACTTATTTACATTTGAATTGGATATTACTTACCCACATTTGGTGGCTTCCCATAATTGACAGGTAGTTCGGGAGGCCTGCCTCTGTGAAGAGCTGCAAATGCAGATCCCTTCCATAGCGTATGCCTGAAGTCTAGATGAGCAAGATTAACAGCTGGTCAACAAAATGATCTGCAAAGCTGAGTTCTGCACTCAACTGACCTGTTTTTGCTAGAAATGACAATACCAAAAAATCCAACCCTCTGACATCCTAGAGTACCTTGTTTAGTCTCAGAATGACAGTTCTCATAGAATATTAAACTCAGTCATTTTAAAGGCAAATTCCTTCTATTCAAAAGAAAGATGAATCTCTGATCTTAAGATATTACTGGACAGGAAATCTGACATTTCCAAATTCTCTTTATTCACTTGGCTTCTTGGTTTTAGGAAGTTTAAATCTGATGCGGGAGAAGAAGTGGTGGTAACCACATTGGCTAAAAAAAAAAAAATCATATGAGATACAAAGTACCAATCTTAACTTGTCATCTCAATTTATATTAAGTGTACTGTACATTTGGGAACCATATATATGCAAGCATCCTTTGAGATGTGAGTGGGGGAGAAAAGATGGGCAGAGGTCTGTTTTAGTAAATCTGGTTTCCAGCAATTGATGGCAGTATGCCCTCTCTCCACATTCTCTCTCTCTCTATTTTTTACATTGTTTTTCAAATTAAGGCTATTTTATTTAAAGGCTCTCCAGCTATCTTGCTGCCAACTAGACTCAGAGAAGCTTCCCTCCAGTGAGAACAATAGTAGTTTCTGGGAGTGCTCAACAGAGTGTCTCAAAAATCAGACCTTGACATTTTCCATTTGTGAATATCTGGAAGAATAAAAGTGAGTTTCTATGCTAAAGAGAAGCTGTGCAGTAGAAGGCTACTGCCACTGACTAGTGCATAACAATTTAAATCTCTGAACACAGCACTTTCTGAACACAGTCATCTGATTTCTAACCCAGGCAGTTCCTTACTTCCAGCCAGCCATGGGGCTGTTTGGAGCAATCCTCAGCAATCCCCAAAATCAAGCTGATATCAACTCAAGTCCTAAAATGGGACTGGCCTATCCTCAATCTTAACACTCAGCTGAGTATCAGGATCAGGTATGAGGCAGCTCCAGGGTCCAAAACAGATCTAGGGGTAGCTCTGCAGTGGCACAACTGGAATCTGAAGAATTTTATATACCATCCCACAATTTATACATCCTGCAAAGCACACCTGGCATGACAGGAAACAGGATGTTTCAGATGCCTCATAAAATTCCTCAGATCCCAAAGGCACCATTATTTTAACATCTGTCAGGGGCCTCAAGGACAAAGCCTCAATGAATATTTGTTATTTACAAACCAAATTCCATTTAGGTTTTTCTTACCAGAATTATACACAAAAGAACTGGCTTAATTTTTCCAGAAAACAAGGTATGGAAGTCTCCAATTGCTTTCAATATTAATACTAAAATGCAGTGTTCAAAAAAATCTGAAGCTATAACTTTGGGAAAGGTGACCTGCTTCTTAGAATGAAGACACCTGTTTCACTCTCAAGCAGTATACGGTCAATATACTTTCTCTCGATATAAAAAAAATCACATACCTGGAAGAAATGTCTGACTGATAAAAGAAAGTCATTATTTTACTCTACAAGTTCCACAACTTTAACTGACCCCTTTGACCGTTGTCCCTCAATCTGTCCATTTAGCCATACTAACATTATGAACCCCCATCCAATTTCAAATAATTCTGTTTTTCTTTGGGTGTTCTCCTCAATAAGATGACATATTTCTCTAGCACGCTGGCATCTTCTTATAGAGAGTTTAGAACTTTACCCAGTCACACCAGTATGCAGCCAAGCCAGCCAAGGCTTGGCCATGGGCTCACAAAACTTTTTCTATATTTACAAAGGAGGTAGCTTTAAAAAGGAGATTCTCAGATTTCCAATAGGGCCCAGCACTCCTTTCTGCTCATGAAAAAAATTGAAAACAGGCATTTTCAAGTTTTAACACTATTACACATAGAAAGGCTATTCCAGATTATTTTAGACATCTCACATTTATTCATTATCCCAACACTTCTGTGTGCTGCAGTTAGAGTCATAGTAACAAAAGCATTTAGTTTCACTAGCAGAATGTGTGTGCATGCGTGTACAAGAACATGCACACACATGTTCAGAGAGAAACCTAGACAAATTGGAGGACTGGACTAAAAGGTATCTCATGGGGTTCAATAAGGAGAAGCACAAATTCCTGCACTTAGGACAGGGCAATCCCATGCACTGGTACAGGCTGGGGACTGACTGGCTAAGCAGCAGCTCTGCAGCAAAGGACCTCAGGGGTGGACAATAAGCTGAATATGAGCTGACAGTATACCCTTGTTGCAAAGAAAGCTGACAGCATATAGGGCTGTATTAGTAGGAATGTTGCCAGCAGATCAAGGGAAATGATAATTCCTCTCTATTTGGCACTAGTGAGGCTGCATCTGGAGTACTGTGTCCAGTTTTGGGGACCCCACTAGAGAAAGGATGTAGACAAATTGGAGAGAGTCCAGTGAAGGGCAACAAAAATGGTGAGGGGGCTGAGGCAAATGACTTCTGAGGAGAGGCTGAGAACCGAGCTTATTTATTCTGGAAAAGAGAAGACTGAGGGGGGTTTTAATTCCAGCCTTCAACTAACTGAAAGGTGGTTCCAAAGAAGATGGAGCTAAAGTGTTCTCAGAGGTGGAAGATGACAGAACAGAGAATAATGGTCTCAAGTGGGTATATCAAAATGAAAACCTCCACATAACATCACCTACATAATGGTATCATAAGCCCTTAAACTCTAAAGCAACTGGACCATGGGAAGGGTATTATCTGTGAAGGTCCTGCTTTCACAGGAAATTGCCAAAGGTGGCAATTTGCCACTAGTTGATCTGTTAATCTTTAGGCCATTTGGGGATAGCTCCTCCTCTAACTGATATTTAAAAGGACTGATAGAAAGAAGAATGGTTGGTAGCAAGGGAAAATAGAGTATTTTAACTGGTTATATCTGGTATATTTTCAGCTTCTAAATTAATGTCCTTTTTCAAAAAAATACTGAAGTTGCCTAGATCCTTGAACAGGATGCTATTGAAGGATTCTAAATAAAATGAGAAATAAAGCTATCTAACATACTGCAGGTAGCACCTTAAGATCACCCATTTCTCAGACTTAAAATTGTCAGAAGGATTACAAACAAAGCAAAGTCCCTTATACCTATTAGCTGGTCACAAGCCCATACCACTTTTCTGTACCCCTTACCCATTTAGAACATAATTATACTAGAAACAGTTACTGGTATAGTCGTATCTCTCACTGGAAGTACTTCCATTGTAACTTTTGTATAGCAGTATATATGTCGTTACACTGGCATGAAAGTGCCAAAATAAGCTATCCTGGCAGATGAAGCTGCCAGTAAAATACATGCATCTGTGCTTGGACCTTGGCATAGCAATACCAGTAAACCTTTTCTAGCACAAATCCAATCCAGAAGAAGCTATCTTGTCTCAGTGACTGAGCAAGTCTGTTATTAGAAAGCAGAGAGTGGTAACTGGCCTGAACAGTGTCCACACTTGAGGCATGTCTAGCATCAAACCAGCAAATATAAAAGATACTTTGCAATCATTTTTGTTGTTGCTGTTGATTTATGTAACTTAGCTGTGGCTATACGGAACTGAAATCTTACCTTTTGCTGCCCTTAGCAAAGACTGCCGTCCCACACCTAGTAAAGTCTGCACTCCAAGAACACTCTGTGGGATTTCCTTGTCTAAAAGAGGTCCAAGTCTCTCACAGATTCTAAGAAGATAATCCGGAGGGATGTGTGCATTGACTGCCACCTAAACATAGGAAGTACACACACATTTTTATTTCTTCCTATTTTTTTCTCTCTCTCAATTTCCCAAACTATTTCTTTCATTGTTTTATGGTCTTTTCTAATTAACACTTTAAATATAAAGTGAACAGACAAGTACATAGACAAAAAAGAATAAAAAACATATTTTTAAAAAGTCAATATAAATCACATCCAGGGTATCTAAAAGAACTCTGTAAACACTGTGTGTACTAAGAAAGGTGAAACCAGAAGCTAACTCAAAATTACATTATGGTTTCAAATACTGTACGACACCTTTGAAAGAGAAAAAAGAAGCAAACCACACTTAAAATTCCTGTGTTTTCAATGCATTACTCTCATTCAACAGAACGCAATTCAATAAATTATTTTCTTGAAGACATTTTTATTCCATACTATTATTAGAACCACTTCAAGTTAGAGCTTAAAAAAACAACTCTGAAATATAATAATAGTGCAGACAGATGTTATCTCCTCAGTTTTTAGCTGCTGTTCAGGTGTCACTAAGATTTCACCTATTCAGCTGTCAAAGATCTCATTAAGATAGTTCATTTCTTACTGTGGGAGGCACACTTCAAGTTTCCCACCCCAATAAAATACGTTGCATTTCTTTTCTACTGTGTCTCCCCCCAGCCCAAAAGAGAACTGGCTCTTTCAGGAGCCAGTTCAAATAGCAAACAACTAACACTTGCCATTTACAATTTCCTAAACTAGCATTACTTCTACTATTTCTGCTACCTTGCATGTGAAATTCAGTAGTGTCAATCTTCCAATTTAAAATTTCTCTTCTAACATAAAGAACACACTGCAACTCTCACCTCCTCTCTATGATCATTAGCAAGAGGACATTCAGCTGTAAGTATCTGGTTTTGACTGAAGATTTGATAGTTAAAAATGCATTCTATGGCTGTTTATGTGCACCATACCACTCACTTTCCATGTTATGATACCTTCAAAAAACTCATCATCTATAATAAATCTACATTTTAAGTTGTCTTTTAATTTTACCAAACAACAGATCTATGCTTTATATTACTAAAGCAGATCCAAAAGGTCTATATTGTTCATTGCAAGATAACTGTATGTATGTGCACACCTCTTATTCCAATTCATGCAGTGTGTCACATGGATTAAAGCATAAAACGTTAGGAACCCAAGCATTCCGATTGGTCAAATAAGGTCCCTCCAAAGTTGGTGCAATCACCTACCCTGGAAATCTTCAAGAGACTAGACAGTCACTTTGCTGGGGTCACCTGACCCCCAGTTATCTTTCATGTTTGGTGCAAGGGGCTGAACCTGATGATCTTCCAAGGTCCCTTCTGATCTTACAATCTAGAAGTCTATGAGTCAATAGTGATACTATTCTGGTACAATGTTCACCTATGTTTACATGCAGACTGTAGCCACACACTTCCCCAAATAATATCTTAAACAAGACAATGAAGGATTTTCTAATGACTCGTACAATATAATATTTAATCAAATTCTTTTGATTTGGCTATGACAAAGGCAAAAGAATCAAGCTCTTCAGTAATCCTGATTGAGCAATGCCGACTCCACAAAAGAAAAGGTAGCACACACAAACCAACAGAAATCTCCATTCATATTGAGCTCCCCAAAGATTCTGAGATTTAAGGGCAATGGATAAATACTACCTTTGCTGGCCACAATACCACAGAATTCCTATTCCATGAGTTTTCCTATGGCGAGTATTGAGGAATGACCAAGCCTTAGCCCATACAACATATTCATGGGATCTTGCAACCCCAGCTGACTTCCTGCCCTTTGGGCGGGGGGCTGGACTCGATGATCTTCCAAAGTCCCTTCCAGCCCTAATGTCTATGAAATCTATGCTTAACGGTGTTACATCTCTGATACCTAAATGGCTATTGCCTTACTCCCATTTTTTTTCCACAAAGATACAATGCCAACTCTTTTATGTGCATCTCAGCAAGACTTTTTTTAAATTTATAGTGTCATGACTTAGTTACTGTGTAAAGAGTGATTAACTCCACCTGGGTACACCACTGCACATATGGAGCCAAACTGAATGCAGGATTTGGCGAGTTCTATTAAAACATGCCTTTTGATTTTCTAAAATAAAATTTTAATCCAGAGCATGCTAAAGAACTATCCACATATATGTACCAAAACATCTCTTCTGTTACCTTACTCTGTTTATCAGCATTTTCCTTTTTGTAATTAGAACCACACTGTATTAACCCATTGAGGAAAATTTGCATAACTCTTCACACCTTAAAACTGTTACAGAATCATACCAGTCAGAATTTCCTAGTACAGTGATTCTTAGTCTTAATACCAAGTCTTTTCCAATAATTCAGTAAAACTGATAGTTACCTAAACACAAAACAAACAGCCATCTTAGTCTCCCAATAGAAATATGCCTTTTAAGTACTGCCTCCACAAAATTTCAGTTTTGTGAAATGAAACAGTTCAAAGTATTAAGTAAGTAAAACCCAAAGAAAACTAAATACTTAAATCTTCAATTTCCTGGTAGCATACGAAGCAAGAACCATTTTTAACCACCTCTACTTCCAAAAGACATTATGTGAAACGGTTCAAGTTCCTCCCAGATTTAGCTGGGAAACTACAAAAACTAAAACAAAAAACTAAAATCAAAGACAAAAGAAGTCCCACATGCACAAAACACATCAAATTAAAACACAAAGAAAAGTTAAAATAATTCCTCCACACCAACCTGAAGCTTTGCTTAGAAGCAGGTATAAACCCATCTGGGTGAAGGGGGCTAGAACCCAGGCTTGCGACTCCCTGGGAAGTCCCCCAACCAAGAGGTTAGAGGCTAGATAGTGTTGGGCTAAACAGTGGCAGGGCCCCATACCTACTCCTACTTCCAGCAGGCATGCACATAGTTGGAGATTGTTTCCCTCTATAAATAAGTACCAAAAACTGCAGACATGCAGGTAAATGTGTGCCATTTAGGCACATAATGCAAAGTAGAATTTAGCCCTAAATGTCACAGCACAAATATCTAACAAGATAAGGCCCACGAAAGAGGTCTTCAAAACAGCTAGTCTATATTTTTAATGACTAAGGGTTAACAAGAGTAGCAAAGGCAGAAGGTGGGGCAGTGTGGTGCCTTATACAGTGACCATACCTCCCAGTTTTGCCAGGACAGTCCTGGATTTTGTAAGCTGTCTTGGCTTCCTGGTTAGTTGGTGAAAATTGAAACAAAAGTCCCACTTAACATGATCCCTTCTTTCTCTACTAAATCTACTGTGCATGTATGTGGCAGCAGAGCTGGCCTTAGGGAAAATGTCACCTTGGGTGAACTTGTATTTTGGTGCCTTCCACCCAGCCCCCCCAAATCAGCAGCACTGCTGCAGACAAGAGGCAGGTGTGTGAGGGCACAGTTCGTCAGAAAGGCAGGGCAGCAAGGTGCGCCAGGCAGGCAGGCAGCTCTGCTGCTGTGCTGGTGCAAGGCAGGCAGACTGAAGCAGGCACGAGCCTGCGCACATGTGCCCAGACCGGCTCCTCCTGAGCAATGGCTAGAGATGTGAGGCGGGCTGAACACTGCTCCAGGCCACCTGTCTTGCTCCCACACAACACAGCGGTGCCTCCCTAGCACACCATGCCACTCCCTTCACTTGAAACACAGTGTCCCAGATTTCATTAAAAATAATATGGTTACCATACTTACAGACAAACTAGGCTGAGACCTATGAAAGCTCGTGCCTGAATGAGTTAGGAATGTGGCACCTTACAGACCTGCCTTCTAACTCAGACTAAACCAGCTAACTGCCTCTTTCTACTTCTCAGGAACAGTAAAGCAAATCTCTCATTTTGCAGGAGGCTAACAAAGAACACTGCGTGAATGTAAAAGATTGTGATTGCTGAAACAAGCAAAACATCTAGTTGCTGCATCCAAAACCAGCTGCAAGCAATGAAAAAAATGCTGCTGGAAACAGGCTAGGAGAAGGTTACAACACTTGATCTTTTTGAGAACAAAAATATTGTTTCTTAAGGAATTATCACAAAATATTCAATGGGACACTCTGAACACATCATAAAAGCCTTTCTTTAGTACCACCACTGTCTTCCACAGAAGATAAGTTCAAGAGAATAAGTGCTCACCATCCCTACAGGAGGCCAGTCAATACATGGCAAACCAAAAAATATATGAATAAATAAAAACAGTCTTCATGATGGGGAGTTTACAAGGATGCAAACTAGATAGTTCTGATATCTTCTTGAGAAATTCATTCAAGCATTCCCTCAAAGTAGGGACTAAATTTGCAGTCCATGATGAAGGAGCTATTTAACTGTATCAGCAGTACAATATTTCAAAAAAAGTAGCGGAAAATTCACAATTTTACCAAGTGGCCTCAACTGCATTTGATAGCAAGGCCATAAAAACTCGAAGTAACCTACATATAATATTATTTGTAGATAGATGATATAGTTTATCCTCAGATTTCCATTCTCTAATTATTACTCACACCCAGCTACCCTTTGTTGCTAAATCAACAAGCACTCAACTGTATCATGAAGTCCAGGAGAACCAAAAGAGTTAAGTAAGCAGGAAAATACACAGGAATGGAGACACAACTCAAAAGGAACTCCAGAAGTCTGACATCTCAAATAAGTTTTACCTGTGTTCATAAAAACCTTAGGTTATAAAACCACCACCCACTTAGTTTCTACAAAAAGGAGAGATTTGAAAACAGTAGTTGCAACCAATTTATCAAATTATGTTTTCCCAACAATGACGCAAACAGTTTGTCAGAACCTTTAACTAGCTACCACTGGCATTGATAGTAGCTCTCAGCTAGCTTTAAAGCAAATTAGATTGACAGTGTAGAAACTTGAGGCCCAATGCCACAATCTGTTCATGCTGGCAGAGCCCTTTACAAGTACAAGTACAAATGCAATGCCCTACATAGATCAAATGAAAGATCAGAGCCCAAGCCCCACAAACTTCAAGGAACCCACAAAACCGTACATCTTCAGAGACCACCAACAGTTCTAACAAAGGAGACAATGCAGCAGGATCCCACCACTCAGTCAAAAAGCCAGGGAATAATCAAGCTAGACCAATCCATGTAGCTACAATAAATAAAACAAATTTGTCATAAGCAGTCAACTAAAGACATTACTGAGGAAGCAAGTCAAATGGATTAATTTGCCCACACACTGACTGAGTCTATAACAGACTTTGTTTTACCTTAAGTTATTGATTGCCAGCTTTCTTGCACATTTATAAAAGCTGGTGTGGACTTTTCCCACTGGCCATTGCAGCCATGTTGTGTGGCTCTAGTTCACTAACAGTCAAAACCTTGAAGGGAAAAAGTAAGAGTGAGGACAAGGCTTCTAAGTTCTTTTGCATAGCTATTCCTAGTACGTATGTAAGATAATACATAGCTCCTACACACACAGGCGTGAGAAAGAGGACAAAAAGAAATACAAATGCACTTGACTGGAATTCTCTACAGGTTTATCTTTCATTAAGTTTGCTTAGTATATCTGAAATAACTCTTCTAATGTATGTTACTTGTCATTTAAATAAAGCAAATCCAAATAGAACACGGAAAAAAATATCTCAAACTCTGCAAATTCTGAATACAAGTTTAAACAGCCTGGAGGCAAGAAATGACTTAAGTATTCTCTTATTCTTGTTAATCATGCAGCACAAAAGCATGGCAACTTTTATACAATTTTCCTCTTATTATTATTGACGCAGAATCAAAGGATGACTTTTCACCTAAAAATTAATAGCAAGTCTTGCTTTTAGAAGTACATCTTATAAAGCACTTACAGCTAGCTTTATTTAAAAAATACAAGGGTAGCCTATTAGGCAGGTTTTTACTTATACCTCGCCATGTTCTAAAAGCACCAACAGCAATAAAGGTGTGTTTAACAGCAAGTATCAGCATTCTGTGAAAATATCAATTATACAACTCTATAACTTTGCCTCAACAATTAAGCATAGACTGAAAAACAGAGCTAAAGAAGCTGAAATGCGTCCACTTAAAAGAGAAAATATTTAATCAGATTGTTCACTGTACAGGCAATCCACGGACTTACGACACAAATGATTCCTGAAAACTGTATCTTAAGTCAAAATGTTGCAACTCAGAACCAATTTTCTCATAAGAAACAATGTTCCTGAACCACGGCCCGATACCCTATTTTCTCTAAAACTACCACAGAATTTTGTACTCAATCAATTATAGTAAGTAATATAGCTACATTAATCTATTTATATTGTAAATAGCAATCATATTGTTTTGGAAGGACTTCTTTGAGGTGACTTTGCTGGACTTTTTGAAGGGTTCTTGGCTGGAGTCCTCTCAGAAACCTTGACTGCACGTTTTTCTGGAGTCTTGTCACATTCTTAAAGAAAGTGTCCAAGGAAGTTTGGACAGATGTTCTCCAGGGAGATGAGCGACACAGCGAACTTGGCATTGCATCGGATCAAGCGTAGTAAGTCGAAACTGGCATTGTAAAGTTGAAACAGGTTGTTAATTTATAAACGTTGTAAGTGCAAAACGTTGTAACTCGAAATGTTGTAAGTCGAGGACTGCCTGTACTAGTACAAGGAGTGTGTGAAAAAAGACTCCTATTTCTGCAACAGACTCTTTAACTCTGGCATCTGTCTTTGCTTTGTCCTCGCTATTGTCATTAGCGTGCATGACCAGGGTAGATAAAACATTAGAGAGGTATTTACTCATTTTTGTAAGTGACCAGTAAGAAGTAGTAGGTAGGGAACACTCCATCCCAAAAATTCCCAGGTACTATCATCTAGTTACTTCAGTCATACAACTGAACAAAATTGGCTGCAATGAAGTTCAGGATGACCTGGGCACTGTTCTGAACAATACCTTCAAGCACCTAATTTTCCACAAAACTTGAAGCCAAACACATACACCAAGTAATACAAAGTCACATGAATTGCAGGATTCAGATACCATCCATAGCAAACCCAGGCCAAGGATGTCAGGAGATAAAACGTCCCTCTTATATCCTCAGTACAGAAAAGCTTTATTCTGGGAACTGACAGGAAGTGGCAGGAAAGAAAATAAGCATCCATAATAGACACCTAACACCATGTAGTATTTCATGTATCCTCTGAAAAGTCATGTTATTCAGTTAAGTTGTACTAACAAAATTGAAATGAAGGAAGAAAAATGCAGCTTTTTATAAATCAGGAAACCAAGCCTTGCAAATCTATCTGAATAAACAAACAATTCCATACAATGCAGAACCTGGCTTTTTATAAGCTCTCTCAAGTTCATTATCTTGCTTTAAAGAAAGTTATATAGCCTCAAAAATGCCATTAGATATACAAACAAGTTTATCCAGAGCTTCCCAGTTATGCACGAGAAAACAAAAAGATTTAATAATGTAAAGAATAAAAATACAGAAATGATTGTAACTAATGAATCAAATATATGCTCAAAATTAGATTTTATACCCTCTACTGCGAACATTTCTCTCAGATGACAGCTATAATCACAGAGCAAATACAAAATAGCCTAGTACAGGGACAGGCAATTATTTAGGCTGTAGGGCTGCTTAATGAGTTTTGATGAACTGTCAAGGACTGCAAGGGTAGTCCCGTCCCTTGACAGGTGCCTTGCCCCAGTCACCATCTTGAGACTGACGGTCCTGCCCCTAACCCCTGACCTTTGCCACCAGACTTCCCTCCCCTTCCCCCATAGAAGTACTCCTTCTTGGAACCAGGAAAAAAACCAAATTGTACACTAAAAGTGAAACACTAACTATAACATATTTTAATTTATTACAAAAAAATTTTTGTTGTGATTTATGTCTACATAGTGTATATAGAGATGACTGCATAACAACTCAAAAAAGCCTTACTCTTATATATTGTGTGGGGAGTGCGTATGGTAGAATGTGGAGGGGTACGTGGCTGTGTGGCAGGGGGGCAAAAGGGTAGGTCGTGGGGGTGTATATATGAGGGGGATTATGGGGGCCGGGTGTGGGGTGTTTGTTGGGTATGAAGGAGGGGGTGTGTGGGAACCTCTCACACAATCTCCCCATGGTATACAGCCCCCACCACTGGCAGCAGCATGCAGAAGGGTGCTCAGTGTGCTTGTAGCCCACGCAGGAGCTGCTGCCCGATGGCACACAGCTCTGGCCAGCACTGCAAATGGTGGCAAGGAGCCACAGCCAAGCCACCCTGCCTCTATCACACAAGTATCCACAGCACATGTGCAACTTCTGGCACTCATGCAGCACCTGGGAAGCCGCCATGTGATGGAACCAGCTGCCTCTCTCGCCGCTGCTGTGCAGGTCCTGGAACTCTGCTGGGAAGCGAGGGCGTGGCTCTCCACCACTTCCAGAAGTCCTGGCACCTGCACAGCAGAGAGCAGGGAAGGCAGCCGGGTCCAACGTGCAGTTCTTCTCCCAGTGCCACATGAGCGCCAGGAACTGCATGTGCAACACAGGGAGCCCTGTGTGATACAGGTGGGCTGGCCTGGCTGCACTCCCTGCCACATGCAACGCTGGCCAGAGCCACACGCCCAGGAGGCAGCGCAAACACGGACCACGAGCACCCCGAGTGCCTGCCACCTGTTGCTGCTGCTGCTGCCTCTAGAAGTGGGGGCTGTGCATGGAGGGTCCCCACACCTCCTTCACACGCACCTGAACTCCACATTCCCACCACCACCCTGGGCACAGGATCCACACTGCTGCCAGCCCCAGCCCCATGCACTGTGCTCCCACCCAGCTGTAGCTCCCCCTGCCCCCACCACTTCCCTACCTGGTGCTTAGAACAAGCAGGATGTCAGGGAAGCCAAGCAGATCCCCTGGTGACTGCAGCAGTGGCAGCAGCTGTGTGCTGGCTGGGCCAGGCCCTTCCACTCACAAGGGTGGGAGCAAAGCACATGGGCTGAGAGGGGTACAATTAGTTAGTGGATGCCTGTGGGCTAGATGAAGTCATCTGAAGGGTCATATCTGGCCCACAGATCCTATTTTGCCTGCTCCTCATTTAGTGGTTCAATGTTGAACTCCCTTTAAAAAAAACAAACTACTGCAATTAATCAAACTTGAATGCAGCACTGCTTTCTTTCAATGGCTAAGCTATTAGACAAAGGTTAGATGGAGCACAACATTGGCTTTCAACTCTCAATAAACTTAGGGAAAAAAAATAAAGATTCACAGGGTTTTGTGCATTTCATCTCTACTTCAATTGCAGAATGCAAAGTAGGTCTAATTTTCTTGCTGAACCTTACAAAGATGCTGTTCGAAGGCCATTGCCACACTGAAAATATTTAGGCTGTGACAAAGTGGTAAAATAGGATCAATATTGGCATTGTAATTTCTTGGAAGTAAGGAGAAAAAAAAACAGACATTTGTCTTTAATTTCCAACAGTTGCATAGAGTTGGTCCAAATCCTGTGCGCTCAGCACAGACCTGTCATGGAAATCTATAAAATAATAACTTAAGAGCATTAAGAACTGCAAAGTGCCACACACACGTAATTCCTGACCTTGAAAAAGAACATTCATCTCTTCCAAGAATGAAACATCACTTTTTAAGGCATGTCATGTGGATTCAAAAAAAGCCATCAGGTGTATAAAAAAGGTTACCCAAACCACCCCACAGCTTCCATGCAGACACCATTAATACTAAGATCATCCTGGGGACACAGGAGTTGGGGTTTTATCAAAGCCATTGCAACTTCAGCTGCAAACAACAGGAGATGCAGGTGTTCAGTATCTCTGAAAATGGGGCCTACCAAGGACATAAAACCCACATGTAGTCTCACTGCAGAGAAGAGCTGGTATTTCTAGAGAGGGGTTCTCCACAATTTCCCTGGGATTTTGCACACAAAATCTCTGGATTTAGCAAGTGCAGCTGCTAACTGCCCACTTCTCATGGTCCTTCCTGAAATATTTAAGTGACTTTATCCAGGATGTTTTGTTGAAGCAGGACAACTTATTACACCAGCCTGGTGCTTATGGACTAGGCTACAGACCAAATGCCAGGAACCCTTGAATCACAGGGCTGGCTCTGCCCAGCTGACTTGCAATGTGGCATGTAAAGGATCAAGCTCTCTGCTTTTCAGCTTTCCCGCTTTTGTGAGTTGGGGGTGGAAGTCTCGACCTTAGCCAAAGCCTGAGCTCCGTGTTGGGCAGCAGGCAAGGAACACGGCTGCCTCCTTCCACACACGTTCTGAGAAATGAAGAGAAGGCGCTTTGGGGCCTTGTACTTGAAACTGGCTGCTCCGCCTCAGGGTGGTCTTTTTAAGCTCTTTTGTTTCTGGTAACTGAGCAGTTACTGACGCATTTTGTTAGCTTTTTGCGTCTTCCTTCACGTCTGAGGGCAACCGGCCCCGTCTGGACACTGCCCGTGTCACTGCCCTCCTGGGGCTGGAGCATGGCCGGGGCTCCCACTGGGTGCTCTGGAGGCCGCTCAGCTGGGGACAGGGACTCCACTTCTCCATTGACCGGCAGGCGGCGGTGACAGTGTCGCCGGCCTCCGGCCCCAGGAAGCAGGCCTTGAACTGCTGCTGGCCTCACCTCCGCAGCGCCCGCGGCCGAGGAAGCTCAGCGCGATGCCGCAGCTGTGAGCGGGTCCCGCCGCCCACCCCTCCCCGCCCCGGGGGTCGCCGCACCCCCCACCCGAGCACAAAACAGGACCCAGTTCCTGTATTTTGGAACTGGAGCCAATCAGGAGCCGCCTTGCATTCCCCGACATGCCACGGCGGCTTGTGACGCGCTGCGCCATTCGCCGGCACTCCAGCCCCTCGTACGTGCCCTCAGATAACCCTCCCCGGCTGCTCCACAATAGGCGCCTCCAGCCGCCCGCAGTGCAAGCACCCCTCAGCCCCGGCCCCGGCCGCCGCTCCCCGCCCACACCTCACCCCACCCTGCCCCGCCTCGCCCCACCCCACCCCACCGCGGCCCGGCCCGGCCGGGGTCCGGCCGCTGCGGGGGAACTTGTGGGGAAGTTGCAGGAAACTTCACTCACCAGGTCCTCGAAGCTGCGCCGGTGCTCGCTGCCCTGCCAGTCCAGGCGCCGCGGGATCAGCTGCGGGCACACGGGTGTCAGTGCCTCTCCCGCACCTCCCCACCCCCGCCGTGAGGGACCCGACCCGCCCCGCCCGGTGCAAGGTGTCGCGGGCCTTCCCCCCACCCGGGTCCCCCGAGAGCTGCCGGGACGGGGCGGCCCTGCCCGCGCCCCGCTCACCTGGTGCTCCTCCAGCTCCTCCACCAGCACCTGGGGGGACACAAAGGGCGTGAGTCCGGCCCGCCCGCGCCACCCCCGCCCGCTCGCCCGCGCCCCCCGGCCGGCCCCGCTCACCTGCGCGGATTTCTTGCAGGGGCCGGACTGCAGGAAGCGGGCGATCAGGTAGTAGAGCTCTGCGGCAGCGGGAGAGAAGGGACACGGTTACAGGGGCAGGGCCGCGCCAGGGCGCCCCCCACCAGCGCTACCCACCGGCTTCCAGCTGGGTCGGGGCGGCCGCCGCCGCCATCCTCCGCCGCCGCCGCCGCCGCCAGAGGCCCGGGAGGGGGGGGGGAGCGATCGCGTCCGCGGGCAGCGGCTCCTACAGTGGGCGGGCGCCCCTGGAGCAGCCGCGGACCCCGCGCGCCCTAGTCCCGGCTCCGGCCCCGGCCCCGCTCGGCTTCATCGCATCGCGCTGCGCCCCATGGACATCCCGGGCCGGGAGGCGGCAGCGGCCAAGCAGGCTGCAGCGCCGCCGCCCGCCGCAAGGGGGCGCCGCACGGGGGGCGGGGGCCGACGGCCCGGGGCGGTGAGGAGAGCCCGGGCGGAAGGAACGCACGGGCCTGCGGGGCGACGCTCTAGTCTGTGCCGCCGCTTCCGCCGGAAGCTCGTTGGTGCCGGCGCTGTAGGGCTGCTCAGCGCTCGAGTCCAACTCCCTCGAGGGGGCCATTTGCTGTGTGGTGGGGGCGGCCGCGGTGGGATGCTGTTTGGTCGCCTGAGGCTTGGCTCGGGCAGGTCTTGCCGGAGGTGCCGCTGAGTCCTGCTTCCTCCCCGGGGCCTGAGGAAGGAGTCGCGAACATGGGGGGTGGGAGCTGGGGGACTGGGTGGCCGCCCGCCCGCCCACGCGAGGAAAGAGTCGGCAGAGGCGGGAAGCGCCTGCCTCGGCCCGAGCTGCCGCTGCCTGGTGCCCGCCTCGGGAATGAGAGGTGGGGGCTTCTCATCGCTGCAGCCCAGAGCGGGGAAGCTCCCGCCGCAGGTAAAGGAGGAGGATTCCTCCCGGGTCGGCCATGGGGTGTTTATTTCCAAGTAGCTCTCATATGAAAATAGTGTCCCCTGGGCATGAGTCAGGCCCCTCGGCCCGGGGTGCCATGTCCCTCATCACTGACCAGCTTCCCTGGTGTGTAAGGGCTGCAGAGGCACTTGGCTCACCCACCCAGGGGCAGGTAAGGATGGTCAACTTCTGATCCTAGGTCGCTGCTGGATCAGCCAGGGGCACTGGCAGAGAGAGCGAGCACAATGATCAGCCGTGCTGGTGAATTCTATAGGCAAATCACCCAGGGTTTACCTAACACTAATATAAAGTGGTACGGATCACTTCATCTGTTCCTTTGCTAAAGTGGAGCCAAATGTTCAGGTGTGACTGACTCAAAAAGGTGAAATAAGAGGCCTGATTTTCAGCTCTGGTGAGACCCAGTTGAGTAAAAATAGGAGCTGCAGACGCTCAGTTCTGTAGCTGCATCAATGTGTGCCAACTCCTGAAATCCTACCTAGCCTGCTGTGGTTCAGGCCAGAGCTAGGATAAAGTATGGTGCTGCTGTAAAAGGTAATAATTGGCACACAGTCTTCAGCAAATAGAGCTGTTATTTAGACATTGCAATTTTAAAGAAAGCTTATGTGAAAGGAGGATGCAGTAGCCACAACCACAGATAAACTCAAGTATAAAAGATAATTTCTCATAGTGTGTCTGGACAGAGCTTCACAAAACAAAGCTGCTGTCTCATCCAGATGTCTGATAGCTTTAGGTGTGTATAGAGTTGCCATAATATATGGGTCTATCAGATAATCTGCAGCTAGTAGCTATTATTTTTTTTTATGAACATCCCTATGGACTTGCTTTCTTAGGTGTTTTTGGTTAGCAAGTCGTCTCATTCTTTATTTTCATATTGTATTTTGCCATCATATTTTGCAACAGAATTTTGCATCTCATTTTTGTAGCAGAATTTGTTCAGTGTGTTGAGTGCTGGCCTTGGCATTATAGCAGTTGCCATCTGAGCCCAGAAAAGAAATATAACATGTATCCAATCTACCCATAACAGCATCAGTACTGACTCAATATGATTTCATTAATTTCTGTATTTGTAAAACAAAACTTTTTTTCTGAAGTACAGTTTTAAAGCTTGGTGCAAGCACTAGGATGCTTAGCCCAGTCTAGCCTAGTTGTATGCTATTAAGTATTTAGATTACTTAGTTAACAGGTCTGGATTCAGCAGTCCATTAGGAAGGAAACAGATATAGGGCATTTGATTGTTCTGTGTAGTTCATGCTTCAAGCTTGCGTTCTGTTTTAAACCATACAAGTAAAGAGTTTCATCTGCTGACAAAGAATCAACTGGCTAATGGGCAGCCCTAGTTTTTTCACATACTTTGAAGTATAGAAACTCCTAATAACAGTATTAAGAGCACCCAGGAAGCTTCCATCCACATGGTTCTCTTGGTGGTTACAAAATAGTAGTTGCACAAAACATTACAGATGAGATGCAGTGTGTGTGTGTAAACAAGAAAAGCTGGAAATATCAGTTTAAATATCAGTTACAGTTCAGATACTAAGCTTCAGTGTTTATTTCTGCTTTTACATGCTTATTCTCCCATTTTAAAAATATTTCCTAACAAGTCTTGAAAGCTGTGCTTGCTGTGACATTTAATGTAAAAGTGCAGTTTTGTAACTAGTCACCAGTCTAGCAGGCAGCAAATCAACCTTGTTATATCTATATGTCAGTAGTGAAGGATATAGGTAATTGTTTCTCTCTTCCCACCCTGGCATCTGTTGTCAAAGGCACATCCTTTCACATGTCAAAAATTTAACTGAAGAAAAACCACAGATGAGAGTTTATAATACAGTTTGAGAGTGCTTAGCAGTATGCAAATCGCTCGTTATCAGAGTTGAATATAGTCTGTATCAAGTGCAAATATATAAAGACCGTGTATAGCTTCCTTTCCTTTCATAGTGAAGTCTCTTTTTTGAGCGGTAACAGTGCTCAGCCTACATCATTTCAATGTGACAGGGCTTCTGGGCAGCCATTTGGTTGGTGTGTAATTATCCATTGGTGTGCCTGACTTGCATGTATTTCAGCAGTTGCAGTAAGCCATGAATCTGTATTATCACAATAGAGTAATTTTATGTTTACAATTACCCTTGGCAGAATTAATTTCCTTGGGTCTAATCTAAGTTTGCTGAAGTCAAAAGCAGTTTTCCCACTAAATTCAGTGGCTTTCAAATCAAAAGCCTAAAACAAAATAAAAATGCCCAGCCAGTGTGCATCTTTCTATTGCTCATATCCTTCACACACATTCAAAATATAGGTTTCTTGCCAAATGCTGAATGCCTATCTACATTTAAACAGCATTCTCAAGTCACCAAAATATTCCATTTAAGTGCATAGCTTTAGGACTGAAAAAATGTTTATGCATTTATCTGAAGTATGCATTCTTCTGAACAATGTACACAGTGTTCATCAAGTACCCAGCATCCAGTACCATGGTATTAGTCATTTGGAAACTACCTACCTACCCTCATTCTCGAGGTTCTCCTAGTGAATTTTGAAGGCTGTTAGAAGTCTTGAAAATAAATGGAGATAACGACTATTAAACTTGTCTAGAGCCTGCTGTTTTCAGTGCTTCTAAGGCTAAAAGGTAGTTTATTCATTAAACCAATATTCAAATACTTGTGCCATAAGTAAGCGATAGGTAAAATATTTGGTCTGGCCTTGTATTATGCAGTTAAGCAAATTATGCATTTGTATGGATGAGTAGAGCACATCGTACTCTTGTGGCACTTCCCAAACATTACAGAATTCCCTAATAGTCAGATTTTTTGATATGTCTCTGTGAAAGTATCGGCCTAAGGATCACATGATTATTTGTTTTGTTATTTATTCTTTCCCAAATAGTTGAAATATGTTATCCTTTGTGCCAAATACAAATAGAACGTTACTCACATCCCTGCCAGCAATTGCCTGGCTCTGGCCCTGGCCAGCCTGCAGTCCAAAAGGCTATTTCTGTGGCTTGCTACTGTTTGGCACCTTCCATCCCTTGATTTCTTCTGTCTCTGTGTGGTTGGTTCCATGGCCTAGTATCTTCAGAGAACCCTGGAATATATAAAGGATATGGGGTCCATAACTAAAACTGCTTCCTACTTGTGTAGGAATCTCCTTGTATGTAGTTTCCATTTATTGGTAAGTGATGCACATTTGCAGGTTTGTTACTTGTTCATCTGGAGCTTCATTTCCTCAGGTGCTCATCATCAGTATTACACCGTGGACACTTTCCCACTGATAGATCCTACCTGCAGCTCTGGGACCTACTTTTCTGATTCTTTCCTATCTAGGAAGCAGCACCTTGCTGCCCCATGAATTTGTTCATATCAGAATTCTATTAGTACATGTACTAAATAGAGCTGTAATGCAGAAGGTTAAAAAAGAGCCTAAATATCAACTATGGTGATAATACTTGCCACTGAGGAAGGAAGGGAGGAGAGATTGAAAGGTAGTTGAATGGTAACATTTCAAGGCAAATTTATTTCTCCCAGATTTTGTTTTGCTGCTTTTACTTTTTTTATGGAGCTTTTCAGGTCCAATGCAGGTTTTTTAGATATTGTCCTTTTGAAAGGTGAGATGAAAAGTGAGCATCAGTTGGTTCATTAGGAACTGGAAAGAAGAAATTAAGGAAGCATAGTGACAGGAGGAGAAGCAATCAAAAAGTAAACATATAAGAAAGCACTACCTTGCCCCATAGAAGTCCAAACTGTAAAACTACCCCATATCAATGATGGGGAACCTCACCAGTGTATCCAGCTCATTCTGTTTCACTGGAAACCAAGTGGAAGGGACAAGGAGGGACATGTCCATGTTTGTTAGTGTTTTTGAAATAGTAATAACTGGAAGCCATTACAGGTTTCCAGTCTGAATTATTTGATTAATATATCTTTCTGTGACATTCCCTAACATCAGAGCCTCTGTCAGAGAGGTCCGTCCAAAATCCTTGTTTCTGTTTAAGATTGTATGCTGTTGCTGTGCAGTACTTGTAGGATGTCCTCCATTTGTGTGCAAGTCTCTCTGCAGTTTTCTTTTAAATACAGATTTGCATTTCACAAACCTTATGACAGATAAAGGCTAACTTCTGTTTGCCAATGCCAGACCTTTGAATCACTATAGACATACCTATTTAACCTGTCTACCTCATCATGTTACTCATAATGGGAGCATGTGGCTCCTTTATTTCATGCAGAGTCTGGATCATAGGAATCTCCCATGTAAAAATGAATCTCAGAATGGTAGGTTGCAAATTCATGTGTCTGTTAAAGTGATCTTTTTGGTGATATTAATGTGGATCCTAAACATGTGGGATTGAAGTTTCCACTTGCATGTATGTGAATTTTCATGCATCTACATGTTTGATGAGTTCCATTTGCCTTTGCTAACTTCATCTTTGATCTCTGTCCCTCTGTCAGTGATGTAATTAAATATGCCTTCCTAGTGCACCTTGTTTTTGTATATTGACAATAGCTTTAAAAGTATTTAAAATAAGAAGTCCATGAAAAACCTAGCTCATTGTTCTCTCATTCCACCATTTACTGAAAACAGTAATGACCCAGTCTGCAAAATATAAAGCAACTCCTTATTGTAATACTTAATACAGTTTAGCTACTCAAAAGCTCTATTCTGAGGAACCGTCAGAATAGAGGAGTTGCAGTCCTGTTATCACAGGAACTTTACTCAGATTCATTAGCAAGAGGAATAAGCATTTGCACTTAAGGCAGACTGTGGTAGTCCACCCATTGGCCTAATTCTAACATATCTTGGTTGCCTGAGTTTTTGTCTATTGGTCTTCTCATGCCTCAGCTGTTGGCAGCATTATATATACACTTTTTTTGTAAATCAGGCCACACTGTTGCTTAGCTGTTTCAAATAGAAAGAATTACAGACCATCAAAAGGCCATATTTAAAGGACTTATATTCCAGTTTCTTCAGGACGGTGAGCAAACTACTTGAGAAGCAGAAGAGAAAAGGAATGCCTTTAGGATATTACTGATCACCCAAAGCCATCCTCCAGGCCAAAAGTGCCATCAGACTGTAAGGAGACCTTGGAAAGTAAATGAAAGTGATCTAAAGAAAATGGGAGACAGCAAACATGGCAGGCAGCAGAAATGGACAGAAACTAAGGATGTTCATCCATGTATTTTATTGGGGTCCATATCTTGTGTGACCTGAGAAGTAGAGATGAAAAAAAGAATCTTATTCCAAACACGCTTGTTACCAATAACACTCCTTGCACACACTCCTAGAACTGGTTGCCCTTTTACAGTTTCCTCTTAACTGGTGGAATTGATGCTGAAACCGCATTGCATCCACTTAGTCCCCCTCTTGGTATACGTCTAATGCAGAAAAAGACTAGCTGTTGTTTGGCACGTGCCCAAAGTTCTCTTAGCACTGTTCTCTGTCCAGGGCATGTTTATTGGTGCATGCACAGCACTGCTGTGGTTGTGGCTACGTGACATTTCTTCGGCATTTGATGTGCACAGGGAGCAGGAGGGCATGTTTTAACAGCAGTGCTCTCAAGCATGATTGGAGGCAGCGTAGAGCTACCTTAAGCACATCAGTAAAATTTTAGGAAGGTAAAGAAGGGCTCAGGTCAAATTCCATAAAGAAGAAAAAAGATTTAAAAACTCAGCAGAAACAGAATAGAAATTACTAGGGGGAGAGCACTTCCAAGAAGCATTGTGTTTACTTAGAACACATGATGCCTTCACCACTACTGCATTTTCTTTGGCTGTATATCCAAAATAGGGTCAGAATTTCATCAAAGGCATTCTGAATTTCACTGAATTTAATGAGAGCATAATTTGGATTGGTTGGTTGGTTGGTTGTGTTTTTTGGAAGGGGGGGCGGTTTGCTTTATTTTTTAATAACCTTTTTTGGAGAATATGGAGGGGACAGGAGGGTCTGAAACTGAAAACAGTTTGCTAGGGAACATACACCCCTCTTATCTAGATTACCCCTCTTAGATGGAACATGGCATGTGAAACTGTTTTCTGTTACCAGTGAAATGAGTTAAAAGAGAACTTTATTCACGGTTGATCAAATTCCATCCTCAGTCTTACCTGTGCAATTCTATTTGTAACCTAGCAGTCTACAGCTTTATCCCTTACCAGGCTGGTCTGTCTGGAAATGATACACTTCCCCATTTAGAACGAAATTAATGCCACTGTTTCTTTATTTCAGATAAACTGCATTTGCTCACGGCTCACTACATCTGAGTGCAATGGAAGTCTCCAAGACTGAGGTTCATTGACAGGAATGGATCTGAAGTTTGCATGGCACTAATGTAATATACCTTCCTGTAGCTAGCAACACCATTTTCCTACTCCAATCTGCTCTAAAATTATACCCATTTCCAAAAGACACTCTTACTATAAACTTCATTACAAAGCTGTGGTGCTTTGAAAAGGCATACTGGTATGCTGTCGTATAATTGGGAGTCTTGGACTGTATCCCACACAGGCCAGCTCTGAGAAGAGAAGCAAGAATGTAGAATAGAACAGTAATTGAACAAATCTTGCAAAGGGAGGTATGGATTGCGATTTTGTGGCAGGACAGTAAAGGGTGTTACTGTGCTGAGCCACCCACTTCACTTTGCCCAACTAAAACCACGCTTTGGGTGTCTCCTCTGGGGCATGTATGGCAGGCCGACCCTTCCTGGAGCACACCCACTAGCCTGAAGCATTCAAAAGTAACCTCCTGTACTAGAGGAAAGTAAAAAAAACAAGCCCACTTTAACTAGCTGAGCAGAGGGAGCTAGAAGGCTGGTCTCTTCCCTCAAGAATCCACAGGTTGGCATGCTGTAACAGATAGCATATGTTGAAATGAGAAAAAGAGACTGTAGAAGGGGTACAGGACAGAGGAATGTTAAGAGAAAAAAACACCTTGAGCAAAACAGAATAGGCTTATTGGCCCTTTTAAACATGTGGCTAAAGATGCATCACTAATATACTGGCTGAATTTCAGGTAAGTTACTCATATGTATGTCCAGAGAATGATAGAATTCTGGAGGCTTTTTTGCTTGTTTCAATGTCCCAAAATGACTGACCTCCCACAAGATGGTGTGACTTATAATATTTTTGACCTCATCACTAAGTTCCAACCAGAAATGGACTATATGATACAAACCAATCTTTTTAAAAGTCATCAGGTCACCAGGTGGAGTGACCAGGGTCACACAGGTTGTTCAGAGGGAAACTGGGGACAAAGGAAGAGCAAGCTCCCCACTTCCTATGGAATTTTTACAATCCGGTCACACGGGTGACCAGGTGGATCCAGCAGGCAGAGTTTGAAAACAGGGCTGGGCAGCCTCAGAGCAGAGGCAGACAAAAATGGGGATTTCTTCACAGACTTCACCCATTAGTACATGCAGACAGGCATGTACGTATATGCATTTGTGAAAAGTTGAAAGGCTACAGGAGATTTTCAAAGTATATTCTTCAGCTTTTGCACATTTCCATTTTTCTTTGTAAATGTATATCCTACAGACCATACACCCTATAAATGTTGTTGAAGGACCAGAGGAGATTCCTGCACAAAGATACTCATCTTCGTAAAAATGAAACCCCAGATTGGCTCTTTTTTTAATTGGTATGAAAGTAAAAGTTCTATATAGTTGAATGCAAAGCTGGATAAAAGCCTATAGCTGCTATGTTTACTGGATTGTTTAATTCTCTTTACTTTCTGGGGATGAGTGGGGGGAGTATAAGAATGTGTACTTGGGGTACATTAATGCACAGATACAGGAAAATGTAGGGTTGCCTTCAGGTGTTCTCCAAGTACAGGAAACTCATCTGAAAATTTGGTAGCATACATTTCATTTACTGCAGTTGAACACATCCCTAAAATTAACAAAACCTTCACAAATAGAGGGTTTTTTTTCTGAATTTCAGGAAAAATCTTGAATGCAGATGCTGTATGTAGATCAATATGACGCCATGTTTAATAAAATGTTCTATAAAATATTATTTTGTTAATGATTCTTAGCTAAATAGCTGTCAAATATTAAGCAGATTCCAATTTGGTGGCTTTCCTTGTCAAAATTTGACACAATTTTCATTGTACTGTTGCATCAAATACCTGTTCCCTCTAGATGGTGCTCCACAACCAAGAACTGTGTTTAAGGCCATCTCTCTCTCTTGAAAAACTGGTTAGAAATAGTCAAGAAGACACTCTCCTTTGTCTCTGAATTCTGTCTTATAATTGTTAATTTGTGCAGCAGTTTATAGACTGCTTGTTCTGTACAATATAAATACATTATTTCCTACTCTTGCAAATTTTAAAACCTATGCACAAGAGCCTAAAATGCAATCTGCATGGAATAATATCATCTGTTACTCTGAGGACTGATCCATATCTCATATCTCTTATGGCAGCCATTAACTGGTGTTAGCTGTTGATCTGCTAGACGGTATGTACATCATCAATACAATTTGATAACTTTTCTTTACAAAGGTCTCTATAATTTTCAATATTTTTATACACATGGTATATAGACACAAGCAGTAGAATATATATAGATGCAAATATTCAAATATGGATAAAATGTATAAGAAAGCAAGCAACGTTAATGGTGCTAAGTATGTACATATATTTATATTTAATCAGATTAGAGATTAAATAAATACATTTATTATTTAAATGGTAAAATTGTATCATAACATTTCTGACAACCAACATTGATATAGAAAAACAGGCAAGCTATAAGGTTCCTTTCAAAGGAGGTACTGAGTGACAGTCTAGTTTTCATTATTCTGGGTATCAATACATCCATATTTAATTGCCTGGCCCAGACCCTGCTGAAGGCATAAGGAGTCTTTCTTCTTTTTTCTCTGGGTTTTGGATCAGGCCCTAAATGTCCACTTATCCTTCAGTTAAGATAAAATATTCCTTCTCAGGCAAGCAGCTACCAGAATAGGTGGAGCTCTCATTCTAGAGCATAAACAATGCACAAAAGGGCTTTGACCCCTAGAAAGTGCATAATATCACTAAGCTATTACAGCAACTTGCATCTAAAAATGGAGTTCCTTTAAGTCCTAATTCTGCATGCCCTCAACTTCAGTCATTAGGAACTGAAGGCAGGATTAGTCCTGTAATTCTTGTATACATGACTCAGGATTTATCAAGTATCTCTGTAGCAAAGTCACTAGATATACAAATATTACTATTATTTTAATACAGTTATGGATCTAGTTAATAGAGTTATCTTTTGTGCTAAATATTTCGTGTACATTTTTCTTTTCCTTTTAAAAATATTTTTTTTCTGTATCAACTCTACCAGAATGGTATAATTAGCTATTATTGTTTAAGCCTTCATGTCTAAACATGTTTTATATTGGACAACTACAAATGATGCTACTTTTATTTATTGAAGTAAATTCAAGTACCAAGTCAGATTATAGGCATTTCTGATATTTACTGCCACCCATGTTGTGAGATTGTCTTGTGAAACCTGTACTAGTTTTGAAAGATATCCATATTTATAATTAGTTTGCTTACTAAATCACAGTATATTGTAAAAAGAAGGTCCTTTTCAGTTTGTTTCATTGTTATGTATGGAACATAATGTGCTCTGAGTTGCACAATGATGCTAAAACATAAGAACAGAAATGTGTAATATATTTTTTGGTTTTCTGACATTCCTGAAAACTTTTTTGGTCTTTGAATACAGAGTGGGGCTTTTTTAGGAAAATCTAGATTTTCCTAAAACACCTTTTGTGTCAAATGTGAATATAATGATGGATATGTGCCCTAATCTTGTAATATTGGCACCATATTTTTGGCTCCTTCCTACTTTTTGTAAATCAATGGGTTATGTCAAGAAGTTGGCCTGCTGCCATCTTAAATATTTGTCTTAAAATTGTGGGATTATTAGAACAAGACCGACATTTCTGTTCCACACATAATGGTCTCGGTCTTAGTTCCTGTGAAGTCTGTGGACTCTACCCAGTGGGCTCATCTATACATGAAATTAATGTGATGCAATAAACCTGATGCATATCACTTTGGAGTTTATTGGTCCCAGGCACCACATTTACACATATGCTTGGGACCGCAGCATGTTGAGCCAGGTCAGAGCAGCCCTGGCTGGCAGGGGACTTTGGCGGGGGGAGGGGTCAGTCCCTCACCCTGCCGCTGCCAGCTCAAGCTGTGGAGGAGGGTGACTTGAGGCACGAGGATGTTCCAGTGCAGGGTTAGGTAGGAGGCAGCCACCACACTGGAGCACCCTCATGGCTCAGCCAGCCCCATTAGTGACTAAATGTTCACTGCAGCATACTAAATAACACCACCACAGCATAGTTCTTGTGTTTACAAGTATTAACCTGCAGCAGAATTGATTAGTTCCAATCTGGCTCTTGTACCATTCCCTCTCTAGACCACTCTCAGCAAAATCTCCAACACCCTCTTAGTCAGATCTTCATATCTGTTCCACCTCTTTCTCCTCCTCTTGGACTTCTCTTCTGCTTTCAGCACCACCAGTAAGTTTTCCTTCTTTCTTCATAGTTTCATAGTAGGTAGGGTCAGAAGGGACCTGAGGAGATCATCTAGTCCGACCCCCTGCTGTGGCAGGGAAGGGTACTGGGGTCAAACGACCCTGGCCAGATGTTCATCCAGCCTTTTTTTAAAGACCCCCTAGGGTAGGAGCCAGCACCACTTCTTTTGGAAGTTGGTTCCAGGTCCTAGCCACCCTGACAATGAAATAGTGCCTCCTAATGGTAGTTTCAGGCTAGACCTCCACTAGCTTGTGTCCGTTGTCTCTCTCAATGCCTTGCTAGTCCCCCTTGACTAGTTTGTAGACTCACACTAGATCCCCTCTCAGCCTTCTCTTTTGGAGGCTGAACAGGTTCAGGTCCCTCAGCCTTTCCTCATAGGGCCTGCTCTGCTGACCCCTGATCATGCGGGTGGCCCTCCTTTGGACCCTCTCCATATTGGCCACATCCCTCCTGAACTGCAGCACCCAGAACTGGATGCAGTACTCGTGCAACTGTGGCCTGACCAGTGTCGCAAAGAGAGGGAGGATCACCTCCTTGGACCTGCTTGAGATGCATCTGTGGATGCACAACAAGGTACGGTTGGCCTTCCTGACCACGTCCCCACTTTGTCTGCCCATATACATTGTGGCATCAATGATGACTCCAAGATCCTTTTCTGTCTCGCACTGGCAAGAAGGGAGTTCCCCAGCCTGTAGGTGTGCCACTAGTTCTTCCTCCCCAAGTGCATTACCCTGCACTTGTCAGTCTTGAACCCCATCCTGTTCTCATTGGCCCACCCCTGTAACCTGTCTAGATCTGCTTGCAGCCTGCTCCTTCCTACTAGCGTACCCACTTCACCCCACATCTTAGTGTCATCTGTGAATTTGAACAGAGTGCTTTCTACCCCCTTGCCCAAGTCACTGATGAAGATGTTGAATAGTGTGGACCTGAGGACCAAGCCCTGGGGAACCCCACTGTCCACATCCCTCCAGGTCGAATAAGATCTGTCCACCACCACCCTCTGGGTGCGGCCCTCCAGCCAGTTAGTGACCCATCTGACCGTGTAGACATAACACCACTGTCTCCTCATTTCTTACTGAGAATGGGGTAAGAGACTGTGTCAAAGGCCTTCCTGAAGTCCAGAAAGACTATATCTGCTGTGACACCTGCATCCAAGGACTTTGTGACCTGGTCATAGAAGGCCACCAATTTGATTTGACAAGCGCTGCCCCTAATGAACCCATTCTGGTTGCCCCTACCTTTCTGACAGTCCTTTCAGGGTCCCCTTGAAGAACTTTCCTTTCTCCCATTCTTGTGAGGATCCAAGAACAAAGTGTTATGGGTCCCTTTTGTTTTCCCTGCGCGTTCCCTTGAGTGATTTCACCCATTCAGAGAATCCGCTATAAACCACGTTGCTGTTTAGTTATCTCCATTCATTCTATCCTGCATCTCAGATCATCTCTCTGGCATTTGGATGCCCTACTGACAACTTAACGGCATGTCCAAGTGAGTGTGAACATGTGGTTTGCACCACAAACACCACAAGCATGCATCTGCTGCACTGCTAATTAGCACTGAGGTGGGGGGGTTTTGACACCAAGATTTTTTTTAAAAATGCCAGAAAAACCAGAGACAGCACATGTGATGACTGCATGTGCTTCCTAAAACCAAATACACCCAGTTCCCTTAGCCTCTCTTCTTAAATTGTGTCCCAGCCCCCTAAACATTTTCATTGCCCTCCGCTGGTCTTGCTCCAATTTGTTCACATCATTTCTCTAGTGGGGGGCCCCAATCTGGACAGAGTATTCAAGATGTGGCCTCACCAGTGCCAAATACAGGAAAATAATTACTTCCCTCAATCTGCGGGCAACACTATTACTAATGCAGCCCAGTATGCTGTTAGGTGCCTTCACAAGGACACTCTGTTGATTCATATTCAGTGTATTGTCCACTATAACCTCTAAGTCCTTTTCTGCAGAGCTGCTGCCTAGCCAGTCAGTTCCCAGCCTGTACTGGTGTATGGGACTGTTCTGTCCTAAGTGCAGGACTTTGCACTTGTTGAACCTCATGAGCTTTATTTAATTCCAAACTTCCAATATGTCTAGGCCTCTCTGAATCCTAGCCCTACCCTCCAGTGTATCTGCTACCCCCCCGCCCAGCTTGGTGTCATCCGCAAACTTGCTGAGGGTTCATTCCATCCCATTTTCCAAGTCATTGATGAAGATATTGAACAAACCATCCCAGGACCAACCCCTGGGACACTCCACTTGATACTGGCTGCCGACTACACATCAAGCCATTGATTACTGCCCTTTGAACCTGGCACTCCAGCCAGTTATCTATCTGCCTATTCATTCAACCCAGACTTCCACAGCTTGCTTGCAAGGATGTTGTGGGAGACCATATCAAAAGCCTTGCTAAAGTCAAGGTGTTACCTCCACTGGTCTCCCTGCATCTGCAGAGCCAATCATTACATCATAGAAAGCAATCAGGTTGGTCAGGCATGACTTGCCCTTGCTGAATCCATGTTGACTGTTCCTAATCACCTTCTTTTTCTCCAAGTGCTTAGGAGTGGATTCTTTGAGGACCTTCTCCATTATTTTTCCAGGGACTGAGGTAAGGCTGACCAGTCTGTAGTTCCCTAGAAACTTCCTGTTTCCTTTCTTAAATATGGGCATTAGATTTTCCCTTTTCCAACTGTCTGGCACATCTGCTAGTCACAAGTTTTCAAAGACAAAGGGTAATGGTAAAGTCACATCAGCCAACTCCCTCAGTACCCTCAGGTGCATCACACCTGGCACTTGTATATGCCCATCTTTTCTAAATCATCCCTAACCTGTTCTTTTGCCACTGTTGGCTGCTTATATTCTTCCCAAACTGTGCTGCCAGGTGCAGTACTCTGAGAGCTGACCTTGCCTGCAAAGACTGAAATTAAAAAGGCATTGAGTACTTCAGCCTTTTCAACCTCCTCTGTCACTAGGTTGCCTCCCCTATTCAGTAAAACTCATCTTGTCACCCTTCACATTCCTTGCTAGCTGCAACTCCAACTGTGCTTTGGCCTTCCCAATTCCATCCCTGCATGCCCAAACAATATTCTTATACTCCTCCTTAGCCATTTGTCCAAGTTTCCACTTCTTGTAAGCTTCTGTTTTTGTGTTCTAGCTCACTGAAGTGTTTCCTGCTAAGCCAAGCTGGTCTTCTGTCATACTTCCTAATTTTCTGCATGTTGGGATGATTTTTCCTGTGTTCTCAGTAAGGTTTCTTTAAAGTACATCCAACTCTCCTGGACTCCTTTCCTCTCAGACTGGTGTCCTAGGGGGATCTTGCCCATCAGTTCTCTGAGTGAGGGTAAGTTGGCTTTTCTGAAGTCCAGGGTCCTTACTATGCTACTTTCCTTCCTTTCCTCAAAACCCTGAATTCAGTCATCTCATGGTCGCTGCTGCCCATTTTGCCATTCACTTCTACATTCCCCACCAAGTCTTCCTGGTTTGTGAGCAGCAGGTCAAGAAGTGCATGGGCCCTAGTTGGACTTTCAACACGTGCACCAGAAAGTTGTCCCCAACACTCTCCAAAAATTTCCTGGATTGCCTGTGCATTACTGTATTACCCTCCTAACGTATGTCAGGGTCATTGAAGTCCCCCATGAAAACCAGGGCCTGTGATCTGAAAACTTCTGCTAGCTATTTGAAGAAAGCCTCATCCTCCTGTTCTGGTGGTCTATAGCAGACATGTACCATGACATCATCTTTGTTGCTGTCCCCTCTGACCCTAACCCAGAGACTTGCAACAGGCCTGTCTCCAGCTTCATACTGGAGCTCTGAGCTCTTACATATGGCTCTTACATAAAGTACAGCTCATCCTCCTTCTCTTCTGTGCCTGTTCTTCCTGAATAGTTTATACCCATCCATGACAGTGCTCCAGTCATATGAGCTATCCCACTAAATCTCTGTTATTCCAATCATGTCATAGTGCTGGAAATGTGCAAGGACTTCCATTTTTTCTGGCTTGTTTCTCAGGCTCCGTGCATTTGTCTACAGGCACCTGAGGTAACTAGCCAATTGCCCTACATTCTCAGGAAGAATGAGAAGGCCTCTTCTGTTGCTCCTTCCCTCCTGTGCCTCCTCCAGGTCATCCTGTGCCTCCTCCAGGTCATCTGCTTCCCCGCTTACCTCAGAGTTTTGGTCTCCATCCCCTGGCGAACCTAATTTAAAGCCCTCCTCACTAAGTTAGTGAGCCTATCTGTGAAGATGCTCTTCCCTCTCTTTGTCAGGTGGATCCTGTCTCTTCCTAGCAGTTCTTCTTGGAACAACATCCCAAAGCCCTGCTGGCAACACCACCTGTGCAGCCAAGCTGGTCTTCTGCCATACTTCCTAGTTTTCTGCACATTCAGAATATTTGTTCCTGTGCTGTCGGTAAGGTTTCTTTAAAGTACATCCAACACTCCTGGATTCTCCTGGACTTTTTATCACTTGCCCAGACCCTTCCCCTTGACTGAAAGGCCACTCACTGGAGCCCCTATCCCCTTCACCCTTGCACCCAGAGCCCTGTAATCACTTGTGATCTGCTTAGATCCTCCCTGGCAGTATCACTGGTGACCACATGGATGAGCAACATGAGTTAGTACTCAGAAGGCTGGATGAGTCTCAGTAATCCTTCTGTGACATCTTGGATCTGAGCTGCAGACAAGCAGCAGACCTCCCAAGACAACAGGTCAGACCAGGAGATGGATGCCTTCATCCCCACAAAAGGGAGTCTCCAATCACCACCACCCATCTTTTCCTTTTGGTGGCAGTGGTCTCGATCCTACCAACCACGGGGATGCCTATCCTAGCCTATACCACTGACTAAATTTGCTCGTCTGGTGCTTAGGGCTCCCTAGCTGTTCTCCAGGAAAACCACTGCAGGTGGGAATAGAAGACTTCTGCTTGCTGCCTGAAGTCACAAGCTTCCGCCTTCCTGGGAGTCCATATCCTCTTCCTGCTGTACTGCTGCCTCTGGCAGTCCTTCCTCCAGTCCTAGAGGTCTTCTCTAGCATTGAATCAATGAAGCCCTCGTAGCAGAGGATGCTTTGGAACCTCACAACCTCCTGTAGCTCTGCCTGCTCCCTGAGGACTGCCACCAGGAGGCACCATTCACACTGCATGCACATCCCCACCCAGTTGTCACTAGAAGGAACTGCAAGCTGCAGTGTCCACAGTGCCAAACCAAAACCTGAGTGGAAGTCTCAACAGTGAGAGGTTCTGCCTGGACAGACATCTCACAGGTCCAAGCAATGGAAAAGCTCACTGTGGCAGTGACTCTGGTATTATGACATCGCAGCCACTTCCCTGGGTCTCTCAAATCTGCCACCTCACTTTTCCTGCCCCTCTCCGAGCAGACCTTCCCTAGCAAACTCCCCTGTAAGCTGGCCTGTTCATTGCTCCTTAGTCCTAAATGGTTCCCTTTTCCCTGCTAACCTGCTTCCTCTCAACAAGCTTACCCTGAAGGAAGGTGAGAGAGAGAGTTTCCAGGCAAACTCCCTAGAGAACTCCCCCTTGCTCTATACTCTAGTTAAACAAGGGGCTTAAGTATTGGTCTGGCTGGTGTCTTAGCTACTTGCACTAAATATACATGTTGGTTACTCTTATTTAAGGAACAAACTTAGAGACTCCCCTTCAAGGAGTGGGGCAGCAAATTGACCTACAAACTGACTTGTGAACTGCTTGCAAACAGTCCTGTTTGCTGCCTCTGTTCAGTTGTGGAGTCTCCTTTTATGCCCTCCTGCCCCATGTTAAGGCTTTTGTCAGGCACCTGTAGCCATAACCCAGCTAGCAGCACTCCCAGCTGCTCAGACCACATGCCCAAACACAGAGCCCACCAAACAAACACTCAGCAAGCCAAACACATAGACAGCCCTAGCTTGCTTTTCTTTTCAGAGCAGGATTCAGTGTCCAGTTCCTCTTCCCCTTCCTCTTGCTCCCAACAAACTGCTTGCAAACTGCCCTGTTTGCTGCCCCTGTTCACTTTACTTCTCTCGAGTTGATTCAGGGAGCAATGTCCCAGTCCCTGCTCTGATCATGGAGCTGGGGTGAGAGCTGCCAGGGCAGAGGGACATTGTCCCAGGATCAGAGCCCATCCTGGCAGCAGGCAGCTCCTGGGGACAGGGAGGAGCAGGGCCTGGGAGCAGCCTGCACCAGGAGTTCCCAGGCCAGCCTAAACCTCCCCCTGGCTGCTGCAAGACAAGAGCACATATAGACATGCTCCTCAGTAGGCTTACTGTGCAGTATTTTTACTGTGTAGTAAGATGACTTCAAATTAATTGCACGTGTAGACACACCTACTTAGACAGCCCAAATCAGGAATTTGTGAAAATCCCACCCAATGTGTAGCTTTCCTTGTGGGTCATTGGAAGACAGGATTGAGAACAAAGACCTTGTTGATCATTTCCTGTTCCAGGATTATTTTTTATAGCTGTCATTTTAGCCAGGTAATCCTTCCTGAAGGCAAAAAGTTTGATTTTCAGTCATATTTTCTGACCTTAAAAGGTCCTCCCTGGCAAGGGCAGCTCAGCAACATTTGCAGATGATGAACTCCACCAGGGACAGGGAAATCCCTCAATTGGGTAATTCTGTTTTAACAGTTTGCTTCTATCCTTCTCACTGCACAGCTACAATCGAAGATGTCTGTTCTCCACACGGAGACATTCTCCTGTCTAATCTGTTATTGTCGTGATGACTTGCATGTAGAGTAGGAGCTTTCTCATGCATAAACAGTTCCTGCAGTGAGAAGACCTGACCACAATTGTGGTGGGGGTGTTGTATGGTTTGTTGATACAAGTTTTATGAATAGGGTGCTTAGAACTGTAAACAATGTGCCTTGAATGGCTGCAAAAAAGATGATGGGACCTTTCCAGTGAAATGCTGCAACCCCCTGAGTGCCATTATGAAATTCACAGCACAAGATACAGTGACTATTAAGTCAGGCTGAGGAGGATTATGGAATTAAATTGGTTGCCCCTTCCACCTTTCCCCCAATCAAAGATATTAGAAATCTAAATACAAAGAGAGGTGTTAAAATAATATAAAGGGTTCCACTAAAACCTATAAAAGCAAAGAAACTCATTGTTCAGACACTAGCTGTTTTATTTTGGACTGCTGTTGTGCTCAGGCACAGCAATTTTACATTATATAATTTTCTATTGAGGAACCCAAGAACGTGGGTAATTTTATGTACCATAAACACTGATGTTTGTAATGCTATTTTAATGGCTATATGCATGTAATTCCTCTAGTTGTTTGTTTGTTTTTAATATTGCAAGGTAACTGTTTACAGTCAAGTACTGTTGCCTTGTTGCTTCAACCACCAAATTATTCTTTTTTTCTGTATTAGTTTTCTACTCAGTAGTACAACCCATTATTCATAACTATATAATTTCACACTGACAGCAACACTGCAAGCATCCTGTTTATTTCAGTGAGTATTTGTGTAATGAAAGCTTTGCAGTCAGACTTGGTTAATCTATGCTGAATTTATCCAGATGTCTGAATATCTGAAAGGTTTAAATGAATATCATGTCTTCTGCTACATGCACATACCCTTTATTTGTTCATCTGAAAATGCTTTGCTTTACATACTAACAAAAAGACTTTCTAAACTGCTTTACAACAGCTAGGCTTGATTATGTAGAAAAATACTTTTACAGTGCACAGTGGTTTTGATCATATAACAAAACATGTATGCAGTAGTATGAGATATGTAATTGAACTAGTATATTGCAATCAGTGATACAATACCTTGGTCATCAAAATTAAATAGTACATAAAAGGTATTTAATTAAATTTAAGTTTGATCAAATATTTAGTTTAATTAAAATATTAAAAAACAATGATAACTTTTAATTAAGCATTTAAACCTTTAATATTTACATATGTGTTCTAATATTTAATTTAATTAACTTTTTAAATCATCACCTTTTATCTCAGTGTCTAGAAAAGTATTTTTTAATCAGCAGGTTTTTTTCTGCATCTTTATTAACACTGTTATTATGTCCCTCTGTTGAAATTACAGGCAAAGTGTGGTAAACACTTTATTTTAGTACAATTTTCTCAGTATGAAAGTATACTTATCACAATGCCCGGGGACACCCCAGGGACAGGAAGCAAAAGGACAGCACTCCTTCAATAGGATTTCTTTGATTTGTAAAGTCTTTGGGGCAGGGACTCCCCTTCTGTTTTATGTATATGCAATGCCTTGCATAATGGTTCACTGAGCATGATTTTTCAGTGTAATTACAATTCAAGCAGATAGCAACATATTATTGGGCTTTATTTGACCCTGATGCAATTTCACTGAAGTCAACCAGATTAATCTCTAACAGAGAGAAATTATGAAGAAAAAACAATATACAAAATTAAAACTTGCAGAACTGTGGAAGGATAATCTGTCTGAAGAACATGGGTGACAGCAGGTAAGGGTCATGGCCTCACAACAGGTAGGCCTCAAGTATAAATCACCAGAGATGCAGGGAGCTCACAAGGCATGCAAAACAGATCAGGTCAGGAGAGGACTTCCTCCCCTTTTTCTCCCAATCCCTACCAACCGCCAAGAGTTTCGGTGTTTCATATTTTTTAAAACTAGCACATTTTCCTCTGATTTGAGATTAACAAAGGTATTTATGGCTCTACATACACACTGAAACCTCAACTTCAAGATACTTGCAACACTTAAAAACAGCCATTCAGGAAGCGTCCTGGGATGCTGGCCATTTCTGACAGGTGCAAAGTAAAAGATAACTTGTAAGATAACATTTCAGGAAAGCATTACTATGGTAACAAAATAACTCACTGTAAAGTAAAACATATGTCATAAAGCAAGAAAAACTGCTCTGGACTTGCATGGTAGAGGGAAAAGATACTACCAGTTCTTTAAATAATTCCTGAATTTTTAGCCTATTGACTATGACATTACAAAAAGTTCTAATCTCCAGCACAAATGAACTGTAAACTAAATTCAACTGGAAGACCACTGCTAGAAAAAAGACTTAAAATACTGCTACTGGTGTTCCAAAAGGTTGGTTTCACCAATACATTAACTAGAACACGTGATTTTAAAGAATTTTCTTTCAGGGGTAGCAATGCGACAGGTAGTTCTTAATGTGCTTTTCTGCATCTATTCCACAGCCAGTGTGCATGCGCCTTCTGCACTTGGAGAATTTTGTGCCCAGCAGTCTCCACTGAGACCATACTTGAACCCTGAGTCTCTTAATTCCTGCTCACTGCTCCTGGCTGTGAGTTGGAATTTGAGGTGCCTGAGCTACTTATACTAACTTCTTGAGGCACGTGCACTAGATGTATGTGCCATTTGTAAATTGTTCGCAAAGAGATCAAAATCATAGAGAAAAATTGCTCTAGAAGGTGTATAGCAAGGCTCCCTCAGGGACAAGGTTGCCATATTTCCAGTTCCAACAAAGGGGACACCTGTTGCATGTGGGGCAAGGGGTAGATGATTGTACAAGGCAGTGATATGTTGGTGCCCTGCCCATTTTGTTGGCCCTCACTCCCGTGCCACAGCCCCCATCCCCCCAGGCCTGGTCGTTCCCCCCACTCCTGGCCCACAGACTACTGTACCCGCCAGTATCCCTTACTCCCAACCTGCAGTACCCTGCCCCCGGGCCATGCTAGTACCCCTCATTCCCAACCTGCAACCCTCTGCCCCTGCTGGTGCCCCTCACTGCTGATCTGCAGCCCCCTGGCACTGCCAGTGCCCCGCATTCCCAATCCACAGCCCCCTGCTCCATCCAGCCTTGCAGCATCTCCTGGCTGCCCTGCCCCTGCAAACACAGGAACTGGCTCCAGTGCCGCCACACAGCTCCCTGCTACCCCCCCGAAAGGCCCTCCACCCCCTTTCCCCACTGGGTGGGCAGGCACATCCCCCCACCTCCCTTGCCCTGCTGCATCCCCAGTGCCCAAACAGTTTCCCCCAGTGCTGGCAGGCACTCACCCCCCTCATACACCCATCCTCTCCACACAACCTTGCCACACAGACACACATGCACTCATGTGCCATCCCCCAAGCCCATCTCCCCCCTCCCCCACAATCACCAAGCCCTGGCCCTCCAATTCACACACCCCCAACCCCCAAACTTACCTGTGTCCAGCTCCTGGGACTGCTCCCACCACCCTGCCAGCCACGTGCGTGTGCCCTGCCTCCAGTCACCCTCCCCCTACTTCCCCCAGCCCTAAGCAGGTCCTTGCTAGGGCAAGCCTGAAAGTGCCAGAAAAAACTGAAGCTGAGCTGGCTAAAATTCTGGACATCTGATCATATTAAAAAAAACAAAACCCACCTGGACAGAAATCAGAGGATCCAAAACGAGGACATGTCCAGGAAAAATGACATGGTAACCCTACTTGGGTGTGCTGCAGTGGCAGCAGACAAGTAAAACTACCCCATGCATCATTCCTGCATTAGGGCTCATTAATCAAACTAAAGCACGCAGCAAATGTGCCTTGTGCTGTGCAGCTATTTCCCCTACACTTTTCCCAGCAGCAGGTATGGGTAGAATTGTCTTGTTTCTCATTTAAGGAGGAAGGGTGGGGGTGCCAGATCAGAAAAAGCTGCACAGCACGAAGCAGCTCCTGCCTGCTTTAAGCTAATCGAAGCCCTAATGCAGGAGAAGTGCATGCATGTGGCACAGCCTTTCCTGGGCTGGTTGTGAGTGTGGCAGTTTCACTACAGTTACACAGCCCTTCCCAGCAGCAGAGCCCAACTGAGAAGCACTCAGGTAAGCCAAGACAATGTTCCTCAATCTTTTCTGACTGAAGGAAAATGGCCCCTGGAAAATGCCACCTCTTAGCTTTCACTCATTTCCTGGCTACAATAAACTAATAAGCAATTTATCTGTTGCAAAGACCTCAGAAAGACCACAACAGGTCAGAATATTTTTGACACTTTAGTTTCCTATTCGAAATCTCTGGGTTTATTTTGTGAGTGTTTGCATACAGATTAACAGAAGTTTAGGGCTGGAAGGTACCTCGTGAGATCATCAGGTCCAGCCCCCGCTGCTCTGGGCAGGAAAGATTGCTCAGGTCAACTAACCCCAGCCAGGTATGTGTCCAGTCTCCTTGTGGGTGGGTCCATGTGTATGGTGGGGGGGGTGTGGGACTCTACTTCAATTAGAACGTGGACAAAAATCAAGTAGTTTCCAGTGATTCATATTTATTTTGGATTAAACATAGCAAATGGAAGTTCATGAGGCAACAGTACTGCAAGGACGTTTGTAATGACAGATGTACAGGGCACCTAGGCCCTGTTCTGTTTCAAGCTGGCTAAACTGAACTGAAAACCTCTCCATGAAAGTCTCACAATAATATCCACCAATGTGTTGTCACCAAGCAACATATAAGGTGGGTATGTGGTTGGGCGAAAAGAGAAGCAGATTTAACACACATCCTCTCCTCTCATTGAATCATAGAAAATTAGGGTTGGAAAGGACCTCAGGAGGCCATCTAGTCCAACCCCCTGCTCAAAGCAGGACCACCCCCAACTAGATCATCCCAGCCAAAGCTTTGTCTAGCCAGGCCTAAAAACTTCCAAGTGTGGAGATTCCACCACTTCTCTGGGTAACTCGTTCCAGTGCTTTACTACGCTTCTAGTGAGAATTGTTTTCCTAATAGCTAACATAAACTTCCCTTGCTGCAATTTGAGACCATTGCTCCTTGTTCTGTCACCTGTAACCACTGAGAACAACCTAGCTCCATCCTCTTTTGAACCTTCCCTCAGGTAGCTAAAGGCAGCTATTAAATCCCATCTCAATCTCTTCTCCCCTAGACTAAATAAGCCCAGTTCCCTCAGTCTTTCCTTATATATCATGTCCCCCAGCCCCCTCCCCATTTTTGTTGCCCTCTGCTAGACTCTCTCCAATTTATCAACATATTTTCTGTAGTGGAGGGCCCAAAACTGAACCCAGAACTCCAGATGTGGCCTCACCAGTGCTGAATAGAGGGGAATTATCACTTCCCTTGACCTGCTGGCAACCCTCCTACCAATGCAGCCCAGGATGCCAGTAGCCTTCTTTGCAATAAGGGTACACTGTCGGCTCATATTCAGCTTATTGTCTACTGTAATCCGCAGGTCCTTTCCAGCAGAGCTGCTGCCCAGCCAGTTAGCCCCCAGCCTGTACTGATGCATAGGATTATTCCATCCTAAGTGAAGGACTTTGCATTTGTTCTTGTTGAACCTCAAGTGATTTCTTTTGGCCCAATCCTCCAATTTGTCAAGGTTACTCTGAATCCTAGCACTACCCTCCTGCATATCTACTAGCTTGGTGTCATCTGCAGATTTGCTGTGGGTATACTCCATGCCATTGTCCAGGTTGTCGATAAAGATATTGAACAAAACTGGCCCCAGAACCAACCCCTGAGGGACTCCACTTGATACTGGCTGTCAACTAGACATTGAGCCATTGATTACTACTCTCCGAGCATGATGATCCAACCAGTAGGGCTTCTTTCAAGTACAGCCAGCTCTCTTGGATGGATATCTCATGCAATCATTAACAAGTTTTCAGGAATATTCTAGGCATTGATAGGCAGAAACCTATTTATTTTGGTAAAAACTAGAAAGCTTGGAGAGGTCTGGCTTCCACTGCTGTGAGGGAGAGGAAATCCCACCACAAAAGCCACAAGCTGCCCATTTTATACTGGGCCCAGAAAAATCTCTCTAGCACTACCTGTTGCTAACTACATGTTTGAAAGGCAGCAGCTTCATTTGCTACTCTCTTATGAGATGCACAGTTTTCCTTACATCAGTGATTCTCAACCAGGGTGCCAGAGCACCCTGAGGTGCCTTGATATCCTTTCACAGGTTCCGTGGGGTGCCACACAATGTTAGCACTGTTAGGTGTGTAAATGATTCACATGATAAACCTACAGATTTCAGATAGGACCCTTTAGTGTCAAAAATAGTCTGACCTGTTTTGGTCTTTTTAATTTTTCTGCAAGGGAAGAATTAGTCTACTATTTTTCTGTAGTCAAAAAATAAATACATAAGTGAAAATTAAGAGCTGGCATTTTCTGAGGCGTCCCTCAAGATTATCCAAAGGTGTCTCAAGTCTAAAAAGATTGAGAATCACTGGCCTACATGAATAACAAAATTTGTGGCCCTCTAGTTTAGACCATTGTCTTTCTAATTTCACATCTCCAAGTGATGCTTCCATATCTAGTCATTAATAAGGCACTGAATAGTGCTAGCCACAAGACTGCTACATACTGACAGCCAAAAAGCCCAAGGCTGAATCAATTCTTATCTTCTCATGTTAGTCTAAGCCACATAGACTGAACCAATAAGTAAGCAGATATTCACTTTTGATTCCAGAAATGCAGCCACATCCCTGCAGTGACTCAGGCCAGATGCCAGGGGGTGCTAGAGCACCCCTCCCTGCACAGCTGGAACAGACAGCTTAGACCAAAGCTAGCCTGTCCACCCTGCAAAAGAGGGTTTGCAGGGAAGGTGCAATGCATCCTGGGATTCTGGGGGACTGTGAATCTGGAGGGGATCAGGGACAGAAGTTTAATAAACTAATTTAACCTAAGTCAGTTAAGTCTGATACTATATCCTTCCAAGTTTATCTTAAACCAGTTTTAGCAATTTTCAAAGCAGTCTCTGTGCACTGAACTTCTGGTGTGTTACAGATTTGAACCAGTTTCCTATCACTTATACCAGCGTATATGTAATTTCTGTCCCTAGCCTAACTCCATAATCCATTTTTAGGGCAAAGGCAACCTCCTTTCAAACTTGCTATAATTTTTCCTTTTTTAAACAAAGCATGATTTTAGTCACTGTTTGCCTTTGAGATCTCCATTATGGCCTAGGTTTCTTGAGCTAGTTGGCCACATTTGGCGCACACAGAGAAATACACTAAAACAGCCTGGCTTTTTATTATAGACTGTGCCATGACAGGTGCTGCATAGAGGGAGTGTATCCCAGTCAAGAAATACCTGGCCATAAGATGGGGTGCACACAGGGAATAGAGAAGGCCAGCAGAAATAAGGAAAAGAGCATAGAAAGAAATTACAGTTCTAATGTTCTAGCTTCAGTTCCTGAAAACAGTACCTCAGAAACAGAAAGTATCATAGGGTTGGTCTGTATCTGTACCACCCTAAATGTGTACACCCTGCTCCCGAACCAGAAGCAGCAAAGCCAGCTTAGCACAATTCTGGAAGGTGTACGGTCTTATTGGAGTACACTCAGTGCTACCATTTGTGCTAGTTGTACTAGGGGGACATTCAATACTGCTCTAAGGTGGCTTCCCTACTTCTCATTTGGGTGGTGCTGAACAAAATCTCATTATAGCACCCTGTTCTGGCAAGGTGTAGACCTTTATGGTACTGGTTATAAATGGCATTTGGTTTAAATAAGTAGAGAAGAAGCTGTATACATAACTTAAAAAGCGTAAGAATGAAAAATGGGAAGCCAGCACAGAGGAATAAAGTTTTTCCTCCATTTAAGGGGTATGGTGCTAGTGAAGTGAGTAGAGTGAGATCTCTGCTTATTCCACTGCCTCATAAAATTGCTCCAGACCTGAACTAAAAGGAGCTGTTTCCAAAGATGAAATAGTCTAGTCTCTTTGTCTACCTTGTTCTTGGTCTCTGCTGAGAAGCAGCCCTACAGAGGTGAGAGAGTTAGGTGCAGGATGTGGAGATGCTTGTCTACTGATAACTGCTTTGAGGATGCCACAAAGACCACTAAGCAGCCATCATCTGACAATAAATGCAAACTCAAACAATAGGGGATGCTTGAAGTTGTTTCTTTTGAAAATAAAAACAATTTTCCATATATAGGGCCAGATATTCATTCAGTGTAAACTGGCTGTGCTCCAGTGAAGGGAATAGAGCAGTGTTATTATTGCCATCCCGAGGAGCTGATCCATAACTGAAATCTCTGAGTCCACTCTAATCCCCTTCCTTGTATTCAGAGCACTGGTGTTTTTATTCTGCATTTTCTTCCCCCCAGCTTCAGCTTTACCTTCTCCACAAGGGATGATTTAACATGTCAAGGATTATGTATTCCTACAGTACCTCAGTTCCGACAGCTCTGCATATTTTATCATTAATTACATTCATATTGAGGGTCAGACTTACCAGTTTTGAGGCCCTGCTTGCTCCAGAGAGCAGGGCCCCTAAGCAGCATCTTGCTTGCTTGTTTCCAAAGACAAGCCTCCCTTAGTCACTGACATACCTAGTTGTCTTCACACCAGGAGACATCTTGCTTTCTGACATCAGACTGCAGATGCTCAACAAAATTTAAGGAGGAAGAAGCACTTTTTGCATTCTTGCATGTTACAGTCTCCAACACATGGTAATAAGTCAGTTTCTTTAAAATGTAAATAGCTTAACACAGGCTGTACCTTATGCTTTATGCAAGCAGAATCAAAGTCGAGGTGGCAAACGTATGTGATAAGCAAGAGGACACATAAGAACAGATATGTACCAAGTACACCACAAAGACTAAATCCTTTGGAGCCAGAATAAAACTTAAGGACCCTTTTTCTTGCTTGTATTGTTGTTCACACCAAGTTAGGATTTGAATAGGCTCCAGAGTGAGATTACAAGCTGATTTCACAAGGAGAAAGCTGTATCATTGAATTCACCCCCTGCATGGAGACAGGACCCTTCCTGTTTGGTATTTTTTTCTTAAAAGCCTTCAGTGAAGGAGATATTGCAGCCTCTCGAGGCAGCCTGGTCCAGTGTTATAATTGCTGTCATAGTCAGAAATCATTTCTCAATATCCAACCAAAATTTTTCTCATTGCAAATTTTTCTTGTCCAACCCCCAGAAAAAGAGAACAACTGATCACCATCCTCTTTATAAAACCCCCTTGCATATTGTAAGAACTTTATGTGCCCCTTCAGTGTTCTTTTTCCTATAGGAAGAGGAGCCGTATTCCTTCTCAATTTCTTCATAGTTTATATATTCCAAACCTCTTGTTCTTGATACTGCTCTCTGGGCTCTCCCAGTTTGTCTCTATCTTTCTTAACCTGTAAGGGCGCAGAACTGGACACAGTATTCCAGATGAGGCCTCATCAGAGCTGAGCAGAGCAAATAATTACTTGCATGTCTCATCGGACACTCCTATCACTAGATCCCAATGGAGATCCTCACTTCACCCCTTTTTTACAACAATATCACATTAGTGATACACCCACAGTCCGGATACTTCATTGCAGCACTGGTTCATAGGCAGTTATTCCACCATTTTGCATTCGATTTCTCCTCCCCCAGAGTACTACTTTGCATTTGTCTTTCTTGACTTAAATAGTGTTGATTTTTAATGACTTCTCCAATTTACCTATTTCCCTTTGAATTCTTGTGCTCTCCTCCAGAGCACTGGCAACTCCTGACAGTGTGAGTTCATCCACAGACCTTTATAAGTGTGCTCCCTAATTCACCAGTCATTAATGAAAATATTGGCAAAAATGAGGCCCGTGTCTGATGGTGGGGATCCCATCTGAGGTGTCCAAGTTGGATATTGAGCCTTTGGTAACTATTCTTTGAATGAAATTTTAAAGTAGTTGCAAAACCACCACTTCATGGCAATTTCAGCTAATTTCCTAGTTTAAAGAGGCTATGATAAAGGACAGTGTCAAAAGCCTTGATATTTCACATCTAGTTCTTTCTCTTTATCCACTAAATTGGTTGCCCTTTCAAAAGAAAAAAAAATTGGTTTGACATAGTTTCTCTTGACAAATCTATGTTGTATGTTACTTATCCTCTACGTTTTGATAAAACTGGTTGCTTAGTAATTTAGTATTATAAGGCATTTATACACATACTTTTTGGTCCCATGATGTGCCAGAGATCTGCTGCTTTGGAACAGGCCTAATTAATCATGACTGCTCCACATGCGAGCTGATGTGTACTGCACCATATCGCGTGCAAGTGTATAAGTGGCAAAATGCACGTCAGAGCACAGAAAATGGCAGCAGTGCATCTGTGAGCAGTCCATGATCCCCTCTGGCTGCTGCCAGCGCTGCCATCGGTGGCTGCAGGTAGTCGCCGAACTTTGGTCGGCACTTGCCACCCCCCCAAAATGCTGCTGATAGCACCAGCGGTGTCTGCAGGTGCTCCCTCGCTTACCACCACCGCACTCACTCTGCTTCCACCGCCTCTGTGCTCCTGCCGCCACTGGGGACACACATCATTCATGTGTAAAAATGCCTAAAAATACTAATAAGTTAGTGGTATCTTTCTAGGAATCAGTTTGGCAATAACTATTAATTATCAAAGCCCTTCTTTTTAGAAGACAGATGCTACATTCCTCCCTCTTCTATCCTTTAGGAACTCGTCAGCCTTCTACAAGTCTCAAACAGAGTAACTCCTTGTTTCAGAGATGAATTTTTTTGCAGTCGGCCTTTGTATCACACTTTGGGACTTTGTGGCATGTCCATAAGTAATGTGTTTCTTAAACACAATGAGAGAACAAGAATAAGTAAATACAATAGAGCAGGGATTGTCAACTGGGAGGTACCTAGGGGGTACACATAGGTGGGTGGTAATGGAGCTCCGCCACCGACCACCCCATGCCACTGCCTCCCAGGAGCAGGGCCGGGGGGAGGGGAGAGCCAGGGCAGTGATGCCCCTCTGTGGGCCATGCAGGCACCGCCCGGCCAGTTGGGCATGGGGGAGGGCAGGGAAGCTCACACATGGTGGCCACTGCTACCGCCTACCAGACTTTAACCTATGATCCTGTTACCCCTTTTTTGACCCAGGCAATTAACTATTTGGGGTTCCTGCAAGTTGTTTCACTGAGGGGAAGACACTGAATATGGAATCAGGTGTTCATGTATTATTGTTTGTTTACAAAGCCTGCAAAGAGCAAACACAAATACCATTTCCCTGGACAGAGCAGGGATCAAAAGGAAACAGTTTTTTTCCCTTCACAGGCACATGAAGCAGAGCAAGGTGGGGGCATGGCGCTGTGGTTGCACTCTGCTTTAGCAGTGTAGCACACATGCAGTGTGCTGCCGCTGAGTGCTGATCTCCACTGCTGGTTGCATTCCCCACCCACACCTCCCGGTGCTCTCGGCCACGCTCCCCTTCACAAAACCCTACATCTACTCTTGAACTTTTGCCTTTTTCTCAGGTTAGCAACTTGATTGTGTAAAGCTGAACCAACACAAACATGCCTCCCAGGGAGCTTCTTTCTGACTAGATAATGGGCTTCTGAATTATTTGAGCTGAGACAATCCTATCCATTCCCTTTTGGCCTTTGTGGGTTATTAACAGAGAAGACTGTTGTACGGTCTGGTCCTACCAAACTCCTCAAGCATCCAGGTAGCTGGCTTCTTGTGTCTCCCATGGACCTTTGATTTCCTTCTCAAGATGAAACCACAGCTCCATTTCTGCAGCCTGTTTGTGTTAGCAAGCTCCAAACTGGCCGAAGGTTTCCTGGCCAGCCTTACTTCACGGAAAGCCTTCTAGTCTTTAGCATTTAGGTTCTTGGTTACCATATTGAACTGTTGCAGCTGGGCTTCCCCGTTGACCTTGATCCCTTGTAACTGCTTCTCTGAGAGGTTAGCTATGCGGTTAGTTAATTTTAGGGGTGTGAGAGTTGTTCATGTAGGAAAAAAATTGTTGATGGAATCAGACTTTTTCTTTGCAAGGAAATGAGACTGCATCAGAGTGCTATTTTCCTGAACTCAGTAGAAGTCAAACACCAGGAGACAGCTGCTTTGCTCACAATTCTGTCACTGTCTGGCCAGCACCTAGCCCAAATTCTCACTTTCTCTCAAGATCAAAATACCAGTGCTACTCTGGCTCTACTTTCTGACCTTCTAGTGTTTATTTCTGCTTCTCTTACACAGATTCACTAAGTACCACCTTCCTCCCTGTGTTTCCTATATCATATATCCTATATAAGAAATCTCACAGGACACAAGGTTCAGCTTCTACATAAGCCTTACAACATGGTTGCATTTTCCAATAACACTCCAATTACTTCAGTTATCTGCTTCTAGAAAGGAGCCCAACTGCCTTTCATGCTTATCATGACTGAAAGGCAGGTGTTACATATCAGCTTCAAAGAGATTTAGCCCATCCCAGAAATGTATTTATTGGGAATTTGAGGTTTCTTTTCTTTATTTATTTAAAAGTCCTTAGAAACAGTAAGCCCAAGAAAAGGAAAAGTGAAATTAGCTACACAACATGACAATATCAGAGAATTTTGTGTAAGTGGTGCAAGGTCAAAAAAGGGGGGAACGGTAGCAGGAAAGGTGCTATTAACATATCAGCTCACCTGTCTGCAGGACTGTTGCACTCTTTGCTTTTTATTGATGGATGTCTCCTGTAATAGATTCTGCCCATGTCTGTCATATAGTACACCTAATAGTATCAGCTCATTACTTTGCATCTTGTAGGATAATACAGAACGTAAGATTCACATTGCCAACTGCAGCTGTATGTCAGTCTTCTGATTTTTCTTGTTTAGTTGTTATAAAATAATTAAAGCTTTTGAAATCCTCAACAGCCTGGATTTCTGATGTATCTTTCATCCATTCCTTCCTCAAATAACACTGGCACAATTTTTACGGTTTTATATTTTGCATTGGCCTCAAAATCCCTTTTGTACACTAAATGGGCTTATCACTGCACTGCCAATCAGCTTTTTTTTTCTTTCCCTCCACCCCCCCCCAATTTTTTTTGGTCCTATTTAACTGGAAAAGAAAGAGCCCACTCATCTGACATAATTTACTAAGATTTTCTACTTTACCAACTGAAATAAATCAGACTATTAAATCATTAGTAGCAGATGCAGCCTGCTTTATAGATCTAAAGACTTGCCTACACACTACCCTTCCATCTGCTGTATTAAATTCATTTCATACACTTATTACTAGTATAGTCTCCTTTTTATTTCATTTTCAATTTTCTCTTTATTCTCCTATAAGAAGACCTTAGAAACACTGTTCAAGGCAGAATTTAAAGTGCATTAATCATGGAATGATGTAAGTACTATACAATAGATATGTGTTACTTGCAACTAAAAATAAAATCATAGCATTTCTGACCTAGAAGAGATCAAGAGCAACAATAACTGCAATTATATCCAATAATATATAAGAAATGAATAATTGTTGTTGACTCTTAAATAGGGGGAGCTTGCAACTCCTTCAAGTGGCCCTGAAACACTTCTTTTATCTACTCTTTCCAGCTAAGTTTACTCTCTATATTAGCCAGATTATTTAGCAACACTGAGGAAATAAATTAGGAGAAGAGTGCATATAGACAAATTTATATGCTATAGCTATAGTGCTATAACTTGGGTGACCTGTAGTCCAGTGAGACGCTGAATGTCTTCCACTTCCAATCAGTTCTGTGAGAAGTGAGGCTGCAAAGGACTGCGTTCTTACTGATGTAACCAAAGAACTGGCCACTAGGAACCCCTGCATTTTTAGCACAACCCAGATCCCCTTTAACTCAGGTGAAGTCTAGAGTGGAGAATTCTGACTTTCCAACCACCTCTTAGCTCCTTTTGCACGCCTGAAACACACCATTCAGTCACCCACAAAAACAACATTGCACAGGTTCTACCATTGCATTCACAACCGTTTGAATCATGCTAGTTCCAACCAGGGCTGAAGATCAAGCAGTAAGCGACTTAATCAGAAATCTTAATATTAATGATGATGATGATAATGACGACGTCCAGACATGCATGGATGTTTGGTTCCCTGGGGACAACTAGCAGCAGCTGACTGTGTACTGCCAGTAGTTGTCCCCAGGGGATGCCCATGCCACGCACAGTCTGGCACATGGTAAGTTACTGAGCTGTCCCCAGAAGCCTTAGCTGGGATCCTAGGGGGTTAAAAAAACCCTCCGTTCAGCTCCCTTGCAGCACAGAGAACAACTGAATGTACAGTATGCAGTGCCACAGACGTGTCTGCAGCCCCACATAGCTCACGGCCACACTTGACTGGACATGGCCAATAAGGCTTTTCTGTATGTGCTTTTCTGGAACACTGCAGAGGGATCAGCACCACACAGGATCAACCTCTTGGAGGAGATAATTTTATCCTACATCCCTGTACTTACATTTTTCAAAGGTAGAGTGTAGCTGTGGGTAAAATGTGAAAATGGTATATGGCATGTAAATAGAAAAGCCTTCTTGTTTTGTTATTGGTACCTCTTCTAAATAAATCTGCAGTAATCCAATCACTAAGGGAGTCCATGCTTTAAATAAAATTTGCCAGGTATTCCCACGGGGAAACAGAGACATGGGCAGGTTTGATTTTGTGACCTTTCTGATATACCTTGGCATATACTGAAATATATCCTCAGAGGTTTTGATAAAGATTAAGATAGAGACATATACCTAATGTACCAGAGGCTGCTAAACTGAGAGACAGGATAGTCTCACTATTATGCAAAAGCCAACCATTTTGTGTTTGGTGGGTACAAAATACTGAGTAATAGAGGTATAAATATGTGTTGAAGGCTCATCTCTCCAATGAAGCAAGATTTTTTCATCGTTATGAGAAAGTCCAAGCTGTTTATATCGTCATGAAAGTGCACAGTCATTGTAGCTAAACAGCTGTAAACCCCAGCAGGAATTTCCAGCATTGCAGAAACAATTATGTAAGTCTAGACTTTATATATAAAAATACACTCACATCTGCAGCAACGTACTGGGGAAAACAAAAAGGCCTCAAGGGCCTTCCTCAAAATGTTATTGATTTGGTTTGCAATTCCCTAGGGAAAACAGATACATGCTCTTCCCCAAGACATTCCTCAATCCCATATTCTTTCCTCCCTCTTAAAAAAGAATCTCTCTTGCATCCAGATCTACTGATCCTTTTAATCCAGCTAAACTATCTGATCTGCATGCCTTCTTTTCCCAGACCCACTGACATTTTGTCTGTGTGGCTCTTCTGCCTGGCTGCCACTGTGCTAGGAGCAGAGGGTGGGTGAGGCATCTGATGGTAATAGCTACAGCAGATGGGTTGTCCTGCAGTCCCTGGGCACATGTGGTGTACAGTGCAGCAACTCTCACTAACTAATCATGAGCAGGGATCCAGGTTTTCCATTCAACTTGGAAAAACGTGGCAAAATGTGGCTTTTTTTCATTTTGAGGAGAAAAACCTGGATTTTCTCTTTTTAAGGAGAAAAACATGGAAACTTGCAGGTTGGCAGAGTTCCAGCTTGCAAGGGGCTGGGGGGAATGGGAGGAGGGCGATTGCGCAGGGGGTGCCAAGTGCACGTGCACACACACACACATTCCCATGGCAGCCAGGCAACACAAGAGCAGCTCTCTGCAGGGAAGATGTGGGGTGAAAGAACTGAGGCCCCTATAGTGAGGGAGGGAGTTGGGCAGGGCTGGGGCTGCTGCCCAGTGAGGGTGATGAATGAGGTTTAAGGCTGGAATGTGCACCTACATGTCCCAGGCAGATCAACCAGGGGACAGTGTGGGGGCTGGCTCCCTACCACTGCACTCACTGCCAGGGAGGGCATGGGAAGCATGTGCCCCCCAGATTTGTGCATGGGGTGGGGGTGAACTGGTGGCTGCAGGCTCAGAGCTCCCTGCCCTGCTGCCATTCTTCCAGGGCATCCACAGCCCAGCAGGTGGAACCCACCATGGCAGGGCAGAGCAGGTAGGGAGATTTGGTGCTGCCCCCGGGAGCTCCGTGCTGCCATAATGAGGTTCCTCCTGCCCACCCTGCAGCAAAAGAGGGTACAACCCCATGCTGCCACCCCTGGTAGGCTGTGGAGGCCCTGCAGGGAGAACAGCAGGGCAGGGAGTCCCAAGCCCACATCCACCAGCCCGCAGCTGTACCACCCATGGGGGAAAGGGACTGAGCTCCATGCTCCACTCTGCTGCTGCAACTGCCACCTCCCATGGGTGGGAGCTGGGACTTGGGGAACTGCTGGGGGTGCAAAGAGCTGTGGACCCAGGTCCCTGGTCCTGTAGTCCTGGCAGCTGAGGGCCCCTCCAGCAGGGCTGGGAGTATGGGGGGCTGTGGGTGAGGAGTGAGAAGCAACAGCAGAGCTGGGAAGCTGTGGGTGGGCAGTGAGGGAGACTAGTGGGGCTGAGGAGTGAGGGGCAATGGCATGGGCAGGGCACTGGCATATCAGGGCTGCTCAGCACCACAAAATACTGGCAAGGAGACAGCCACAGCTGGACCTGTGTCCTGGTGAACAAAGGGGGTGGGCGGGAGCTCTGATTTTCCATAATAAAAAACCCGAAATCAAATGCCAAAATGTATAGGTATTTAGAATTTATTTTATTATAGTAATTGAAGCACTGATAGGTTTCCAAATTGCTTTAATGATGTAAATATAGTCATAAAACATTGTGATCAACTGATAACTTTTATATATAGTGGTATTTCATTTTAATTATGAAAAAATGTGGATTTAGAGGTTTTAAATCAGAGAATTTTGGATTTATTTAACCAGAGAAAACCAGGATACCTGATTATTGTGAGTTGTGTGATACCAGGCACCGTTCTTAAAGCCCCAGTTCCTGGAGTCAACATGAGATTTTGGAGATATCCGTCCCATGGGATTTATCCTGGTAAAACAAATAACCTGTTGCATCAGGAAGTGGGTCAGTCAAATGACCAAGGCCTGTTTGCTTTACCTGTACAAGAATAACTATTCCTGTATAGCAGCGGTTCCCAAACTCTGACAGATTGCACACCACTAATTTAAAACAATACAACCTTAAGTACCACCAGCATATTTTTGTCATATTAAGTAATTATAATAAATATTTTAACGCGTACCACTGACAGGTTGTCTGAGTACCACTGGTGGTATGCGTACCACAGACTGGGAACCACTGCTGTATGGTTATGCTAATGTAACTCCACCCTCTTTCACATGGGTCCTCTATTCCAGAATAAAAATGACTTTATTCTACAATAATTATCCCACTGCCAAGTAATTCCTACATGAAGTCAAACTTTTTTCTATACAGGCAGTCCTTGAACTTACAACACAATCGGTTCCTGAAAACCATGCCAATTTTCCCATAGGAAACAATGTTATAAATGGGGGATTGGTTCCTGAACCAAGGCCCAATACCCTATTTTCACCCAAAATAACCCAGAATTTTGCACAGTACTCAATCAATTATATAAAATAAATAAATGTAGCTCTATTACTTGTCTATATGTGTTTATTTATGTATTTATATTGTAAATAGCAAATATATTTATTTGGAAGGACTTATTTGAGGTGACTTTACTGGACTTTTTGAAGGGCTCTTGGTCACATTTTTTGAAGGGCTTTTGGCTGCAGTCTTCTTAGAAGTCTTGATTGCAGGTTTTCCTGGAGTCTTGTCTGCTTTCTTAAAGAAAGTATCCAAGGAAATTTGGACAGATGCTCTGTTCTTTTGCTTGTAAAGTTCTCTGTAGCAACTGTACATGTTGGAAATGCCTCTACTCACTGATACATTGCATTCAATGTCAGGGTCATGTTCCTCAAACAAGGACATGGCAGCTTCCAAATGTTGAAATGCCTCAGCAAACACTTTTGTTGTCAAAACTTTGAGGAGGAGTCTCTTCAACAGTGGGTGCATTTCTTCCTCTGTCACTTTTTGCTGTTCAATTCAATGAGGTCCTCATTGGTTAATTCTTCAGAATGTGGTGCCAGCAACTCATCAACATCTTCTGGTGCAACATCTAAGTTGAGTTCTTTGCCCATTTCAACAACATTTTTGGTCACCTCTTCAACAGTGTAAAGCTTTGGAAGTCAGACACAAACTTAAGACACAATTTTCTTCAAACACCATTCAAATGTAATTGTTTCATTTCATTCAATGCCTCACCAATGTTCTTAACTGCATGGGAAATGTTGAAGACCTTCCAGAATTCCTTCAGAGTTGGTCCACCTTCCTTCTCAATTGCCCTGATGGCCTGGGCAAATGTGCGCCCAAGTTAGTAGGCCTTGAAGGATGCAATTGCCCTTTGGTTCCTGGGTTGCAACAATAAGATGGTGTTAGGGGGCAGAAACACAACTTTGATGTCAGGATGCGTATTATCAAGGATGGTTGGATGACCAGGAGCATTGTCAAGGATTAAAGCTTTAAATGCAAAATTGTTTTGCTGCAATAATCCCTGACAGTTGGCACAAAACGATGATTAAACCAATGCTCAAAAATATTCTTACTGACCCATGCCTTAGGATTGGATTTCCATATCACTGGGAGAAATGCCTTGGAATGTCCCTTGAAAGCTCTGGGGGTTTTTGAATGGTACAGAAGTAAAGGTTTAAGTTTAAAGTCATCTGCAGCATTGGCACAGAGCAAAAGAGTGAGCCTATCTTTAGCAGCTTTGTACTTTGGCATGCATTTCTTCTCTTTGGCAAAGTAGGTTCTCAACAGCATTTTTCCCAAAAGAGTCCAGTTTTGTCAGCATTAAAAAGTTGCTGGGCACAAATTGGCCTTGGCTTTAAAACACATAAACCACCCCTTCCTTGCAGTAAAAGGCTCAGCATTAGAACTCTCCCCCTCTTGTTGCTTTAGATCATCATAAAGACTCCTAGCCTTTTCCTGAATGATGCCTAAACTCACAGAGCACAGCGTTTATTTTGATCCTCCAGCCAAATGATTAACAGTTTCTCAACCTGAGCAGTAGGTCCAACATGCTGCTTAGTTATCACAGTTGAGTGCATAGGAGCTGAGTCCTTAACATATTCCTGAAGTCTTGCCTTGTCTTTCAGAATGGTTAGAATAATTGTTCAGGGGATACCCAAAGCTCTACCAATTTCAGTTGGGGTCTCACCTTTTACAGACCTCTTAATTATTTTCATTTTCATTTCCATAGTAATTGTTCTACATTTCTTAGAAAAAGAAACATCATTTCCACCAGATTTATGCTTTTCTTCCATTATTATGGGCAGTTTGGAAAAAGTGTGGAAACAGAACAGTGCCTGGGCAGCGCAGTGCACTTGTTATAAAGTACTGTACCATACTGGGACTTATTCTTTATTCAGTACAAGTACAATACCGTAGGGCTGTAGTGGTTGCAGCAGCGACAAATGAGCACCACAGGAGCAGCCCAGCAAAAGACTCCCAGACAAGCGGCATGCTGCTGCTCTGGCCATGGGTCCGGTAGGGCATGGGGAGAGAGGGGAGGCGTGTGCCCTCAGATCTTCCCTAAGCGCAGTCCACCCCACCCCGCCCAGACTTGGGGTCACATGCCCCACCTCACTTCCCCCACCATGCCCTCCCAGACAAGCAGCAGGAGCCATTGGATGAGCTGAGGCTTCTCCTGCAGCTGCCAGCCCCCATCCTGGCTCTGCCTGTCTCACCCTGGTGGGACTAGCTGGATGAGCTAGTGGCTACCCAGTGGCTTCTCCTGTGGCTACCCAGTGCAGCCCTGGCACTGCCTGCTTGCCCCAGTGGTGGCAGCCAGGGAAGCCACCCAGATGAGCTGCAGCTTCTCCCGCCACCCATAGCCCTCACTTCCAGAGCCCGATGCAGCTGCAGCTGGCCAGTGGTTGCCCCAGCCCCAGCCCCAGCCCCTCACTCATTGCAGGGGCCCTGATCTGCACCTCCCCTCCCCACAGCCCTTCTCTTTCCTTTTCTCTTCCACTTACAAACCTGTATCCAGCATTGTAAAATCAAAACCCAGGTCAGAACTTCAAAACCCGGGAGTCAATTTACAAATGTTGTAAATGCAATTCTTCATAACTTGAACCATTGTAAGTTGAGGACTGCCTATATTAAAGTGCCTACACAGATTAGTTATGTTGCACTACTGTAGACCAGGGTGTTGCACATAGAAAGTGTGTTTTTTAAACCTAGTGCTCTGGGAATTGACACAGCACTCGGTTGGTGAATAGCAGAAAGGCTTGTTTAATAACTACCAACGAGCTACAAAACTAAATAACAGAAAAAAAGACTCTTTCTTAATATAAAACAAGATATTAATCCTTGTGTTGTTTGAGCTGCAAGGAGACCAGCACACCAGGTGACAAAAGAGGAAGGGAAGCCCAGGTAAATATCAACGTCTGGGAAGCAGGGGGCCACAACTGTCCTGGGAGTGGGAGGAAGACACATGCACCCTCAGGAGGCCTCAGGTGCCTCTACACTAATGCTTATAGTATGGGGTGTAAGCAGGAGAACTGTGCCTCCTGATTGCGAGTAAGAACCCAGACTTAGTAGGGCTCACACAAACCTGGTGGGACCCTACCTACGACTGGACAGTGGGCATTCGGGCGTACACCCTATATAGAAGAGACAGGACAGAGAGGAAAGGTAGGGGGGTTGCCCTCAATGTCAAAGAGCACCTCATATCATCAAGGATGGATGATGGGTTAGAGGAGGATTGGGCAGAGACACTACGAGTCAAACTACAAGGGGGGCATGGCGAAAGAAACCTTACGGTGAGTGTCTACTACAGACCACCCAACCAGGGGGAAGAGCTAGACCAGGACTTCTCCAGTCAGCTTATGGAGATGGTTAGGTCAAGGGATGTTATTGTCATGGGTGACCTAAACTACCCAGACATTTGCTGGGAGGCGCAGACAGCCAGGTCTAACCGCTCGTGTAGGTTCCTGGCTGTATTACAGGACTTTCACCTTATCCAGGAAGTGCACAGCTGCACTAGGGGTAATGCCTTGCTGGACCTGGTCCTGGCCACGGGGGGATGACCTGGTGAGGGGACTGCAGGTCCTTGACCGCCTGGGCAATAACGATCATCACCTGCTGGATTTCATTATCCAATGCAGGGCATCAAGGGCTTACACCAAGGCTAAAGCCCTTGACTTCAGAAGGGCCAACTTCAGTGAGCTGAGGAGACTAGTGGGGGGGCACTAAGGGCCCAGCAGGTAGAGAAGATGGGGGTCCATGAGGGATGGTCATACCTTAAGGGGGCGATCCTCCAGACCCAAAGGATAACAGTCCCTGAGAGAAGCAAGGTGGATAAGAGTGTTCAGAAACCACGTTGGCTCAGCAAGGGCATTCAGGAATGCCTGAAGACTAAAAGGGGGGCATACAACCAGTGGAAGAGAGGAGCTATCACCAAAGAGAAGTACTCCTCCTTGGCCCGGGAGTGTAGGAGAGCTATTAGGAAGGCCAAGGTAGAGATGGAACTCAGGCTAGCGTCCAGGATTAAGGACAACCAAAAGTCCTTTTCAAGTACATTGGGAGCAAGAAGAGGGCACCAGGCAATGTGGGGCCCCTGCAAGACACAAACGGTAATCTGGTGGCCAAGCCATACAAGAAAGTTGATATTTTTAACAGTTTCTTTGCCTCTATTTTCCTGAACAGGGACCGGGATATCCCACCTACCAGAGGTAGGGACAATCTTGGGGATATCTCTATCAAATCTTCAGTCGGCACAGATGTAGTTAGGGATTTTCTGGAAGGGCTAGACATTTTTAAGTCTGCAGGTCCAGATGCCCTCCACCCAAGGGTGTTGAGGGAGCTAGCAGAGGTCATCATGGAGCCCTTGACCCAGCTGTATGAGCATTCGTGGTCATCTGGCCAGGTGCCGGGGGATTGGAAACTGGCTAATGTGGTCCCTATTCTCAAGAAGGAGAGGAAGGAGGACCCAAGTAATTATAGGCCTGTAAGCCTCATCTCAGTGCTTGGGGAGAGAATCATCAAGGAGCACATTTGTGGAGAGCCAGCAGGGGAGATCATGCTCAGGGGCAATCAGCATAGCTTCACCAAAGGCAGGTCCTGCCGGACCAACCTGATTACCTTTTATGAATAAGTAACTAAATCCTTGATGATGGTGTTACTGTGGATGTAGTCTTTCTAGACTTTAAGAAGGCCTTTGACACTGTCTCTTACCCCATCCTCACCAATAAATTAAGTGACTGCGGTATTGATGCCTGCACAGTTGGATGGGTAAAAAATTGGCTGATGGGGAGCACCCAGAGAGTAGTGGTGGATGGGTTGTACTCAACCTGGCAAGATGTGAGCAGTGGGGGTTCCCCAGGGCTCGGTCCTTGGGCCCGCACTGTTTAACATCTTCATCAGCGACTTAGACGATGGGGTGGAAAGCTCACTGTCCAAGTTTGCTGATGAGACTAAGATGTGGGGCGAGGTGTACACACTTGAAGGGGGAGAGAGGCTGCAGCTAGATTTAGACAGACTACAAAACTGGGCAGATGAGAATAGGCTGGGGTTCAACGTAGACAAATGCAGGGTGCTGCACCTTGGGAGAAGGAATCCACAGCATACATACAGGCTGGGGAGTTCCCTTCTTGAAAGCACAGAGG
>JAGPOW010001327.1:22238158-22278966 GCA_030014935.1 Caiman crocodilus
GGTTCAACGTAGACAAATGCAGGGTGCTGCACCTTGGGAGAAGGAATCCACAGCATACATACAGGCTGGGGAGTTCCCTTCTTGAAAGCACAGAGGCGGGAAGGGATCTTGGAGTCATTATTGACTCCAAGATGAATATGAGCCGTCAATGCCAGACTGCAGCCAGCCAGGCCAGCCATACCTTGTCATGCATCAAAAGGTGCATCCCAAGCCAGTCCAGAGAGGTGATACTCCCCCTATATGTGACTTTGGTCAAGCCGCAGTTGGAGTACTGTGTCCAGTACTGGCCGCTGCACTTCAAAAGGGATGTGGCCAGCCTGGAGAGGGTTCAGAGGAGGGCCACCTGCATGGTGAGAAGGCAGCAGGACAGGCCCTACGAGGAGAGACTGAAGGACCTGAACCTGTTCAGCCTCAGCAAGAGGAGGCTGAGAGGGGACCTGGCAGCTTCCTACAAGCTCATCAGGGAGATCAACAGCAAATAGGCAGAGCCCTTTTCTCCCCAGCAACACCTGGGGTGGCAAGGAACAATGGTAATAAGCTGATGAAGAATAGGTTTAGGTTAGGGATCAGAAGGCAATATTTTACAGTTAGGGTGGCCAAAATCTGGAACTAATTTCCCAGGGAAGTGGTCCTCGCCCCTACCTTGGGCAAATTCAAGAGAAGGTTGGATGATCACCTGTCTGGGGTCTTGTGAACCCAGCATTCATTCCTGCCTGTGGCAGGGGGACAGGCTAGATGATCTGTTCAGGTCCCTCCTGACCCTAGCTACCATGAAACTATGAGATCTTTACCCAATGCAGGCAGGAAGCAGTTCTTGTACAGTCTTAAAGCATGGATCCTTCACTTGTTGGCTGGGTGGCAGGATGGCTTCTTGGTCTTCCCTGTGCTGCACACACCTGGCTGGCAAATCTGTTTAATTCTTATACTGTTTAATTGTATAGCTTCAAAGTATTTTTCCTGGATGGTTGGCCAATTAGAGTCTGAACAAACAGGGAGGAAAAGGGTGACCATCACATTACAATTGTTAAATTGCCTGGCTCCTGTTTTGGATTTGTCTAGGTATTTCTCTGCCCCCCCTGCAATTATAGGTCAATTACAGATGGTGGGTCTTAAGTGGTCAAACAGGATGCTTAGAGCCATTGTTAATTGAACCTGTCTTTAGGTATTTGTTTATCAATAGGGCAAATTTGCAATAGCTTATACCGGTGATGGTCTATTTATAAAACTCCAACATTTATTGGTTGAAATATTTGTAGCACCTTAGACATTGGGTGCCTGTTTTTAGAAATGTGAGCATGTCACATACAAGGCATCCTTCCTGTACCTTTCACAGATTTCTCTTGAGATGTATATTTAGTCTTTTGTTTTCTTTAGCTGCTAGGTCAAATGAAGTGAATATGTAGTTTCCTTGCCTTCACTGGCTACACTGACCCAGCCTTTTCTTTGGCTTTCTTAGCTCGGAAGTACACATGAGATGAGTGTATCAGGCCTCTGCCAACAATTTTAACCATCACTTTTATTATTTTATGGCATGTGTCTGGTATTGGGTACTGCAAGCACTCCACTGTCTTGATTCCTAATGGGTTGCAAGCCATTAGTGGAGTTTGATTTTCTTGTGGCAGTCTTGTTACCACAATCCAGTCTTACCCCAGCCATTGTCTTTCATTTTTATGCAAGAGACACTGTCTAAGCTTTCAGTTTTCATATGCAGCACAGGAGTGCTGAGGTCTCCACAGGGCTGAAAAATTTGGGACAAGGAATGCAATGGCAACAATTGTTGACCCTCTGCTGCCAGTTTTCTGGATCCATGGGGAATTCTACCAGCCAGGTAGCAAGCTAGATCAGGACACACAGGGGCCAGCTGGGGTTGGTGTGCAGCCAGAACCTGCAGCATGGAGCTAAGCACAGGCAGCACGGGGTCCCAATCTGACAGTGATTGGCCCAAGTTAGGCGGCTCCAGGCTCAATTCAGTAGTGCAGGGCTAAGAGAGGCAGCATGGGGCCCTAATCCTTACTGGCAGTAGGTTGGCCATTGACCCATCCCCAGTATACAGAACATCCGCCTGGTGACAGGCAGGCCTTCTCAGCCAATCAGCAGTGAGGGGTGGGGCCACCACCTCTTCAGTCAATCCACATTGAGGGGTGGAGCCATCACAAAAGGGCCATCTTTTTACCATACCTATGGTGCTAAAGGATCACTAAACTATAATCAACCCAGAGTAAATCCGAAATACGCAACACACCCTGCCAACTTAATTAAAATCCAACTTTATTAATAAATTAAATATTATCTTGGTAGTTTCTTATATATAGAGAGAGAAAAAACACTTAATCCAATGGTCTCCCCTACTCCCAGATGCTACTTCATCACAGGGTCTGATGCCCTGTCACCATTCTTGAAAGTAAAGGTTGGTTATCTGTGGGTAGTCTTTTTGGCTGCTGGTCAGCCCAGATGTTGCTGGACAAATAACACACACTTAACTTTCTTTTTGTCCCTTCTTACGCTTTTTCTTTAACTTTACTCCTGTGATGACACTTCATTTCCAGGTACTGTTGGTTGGTTTCCCTGTAACCATCATAGTGTTATCCTGTCAGTATATTCCTTTGTTCCAACAAACCCATCACATGCACATATTTTAATTTGGTCTTTTACCGGTGTCTTAATTTAGGCATGCCCCAGACTCCTAGTTTGGTCTGTCCATCAACTCCAGAAATTCCAAGGGCTCTGCAGTTGGGCATTGTCCAACTGGTCCCCTCTTATCACCTTTCATTAACATATCCAATCATTTCATCTCTCTGATTCAATCAGTTAGTGCCAAGTTCAGTTAAATGAACTAGTAACAAGGCTTACATTTTGATAACACGAGGACATAAGCATCCTGTGAAAGCAAATTCAAGGCTACAGCTGACAGTGCAGATACAAAATGCAAAAGAAAAGTTCAAATAATAATGAGGCTTTACAAAAACTTCAAAAGTTCAAATAATACTATAATTCACCATTCAAGCAGGTGCAAACTAAAGCTAAATGTGGCAAGCTACCCTAACAACCTCCCTTCCTGCCTGGGAACCCTGCTCCTCCAGGCTATACACTGCCCTACTCTAGGGAAAGCCAATAGAATCATGAGGACAAATGACTGACATGTATTTCCACCAATAAACTGAAAAACAAGACTCTTTGTAGTCCATTTCTCATTTAGAAACAGACAGGTAACAAAGGGTTTAAAAACAGGATGGTCCAGTATGAAACTGGACCAATGGCCACCCTAGCTGACAGTGTGGAGCCAAGGGAAGCAGCATGAAGCCCATTCCTGGCACACTGGGACCAAACAGGCCTGTGGACCAGTTCCTGTATCACTCATCCTGCCCACAGCACCAGAAGGTTGAGAACCACTCCTGTAGAGGAACATTTTACCATTGTGGTGCTGGTCAGTTTCCCCAGTAGACAAGCTAGAGGTGTAATATTTGTGCTTGTCTCTTCCCTTCTCTCTCCTGCTTTTTCCTGGCGTCACCCACATCAAGTAGCATTCCACAGTTTTTTCTCCTACACAGATATTAAGTCTTGCCCTGATGCCAGAAATCAATCCCCAGCAACATGCTGGGGAATATGTAAAGAGTGAGACTTACTAGCCTTTTTTCCCCACAAGGTTCACAAAGAAAGCAGAAGCAAGATAGTTCCTTACAGAAGCCCACAAAGTGTACCTGACAGTTCTGGTCTTTATGGAGCCATCTGTGGGTAGTGCAGTATAAATAATATCTGGTATTGCCATATCTTTCATGACAATATTAGCTGTTTTAATTAGCAATGGGTGATGCTAGAAGCTTCTTCAACTAGTACCTTTTAAGCTAATCATGGCAGATATTGAAGCTGAGGCATATTCTCAGCGTTACAACTTCTGCATAATCCAGCAATTTGGACAATCTGCTTGGCACACACAGATATGGCTGTGATCAGAACCAGCCATATACCAATATTTTCAAAGTATACATTGGTAGTGGGCAAGTCTTAAAACTAGCTCAAGTGGTAGATGGCCACTCAAGTGACAAGGCTCTTTTTGCAATCAAACCTACATAGAACGAAATAGAATCACATCAGTGGAGAACAACAACAATCTTTGATTGATCAACAAAATCTTTTATCTCTGTTTTTACCCATGAGCCCACAAAACTAATGTGTTTACACTGAATGCTAAATAATTTAATAATGTTAGGATAATTAACCCTGTAAGCAGTATACTGGTAAAAGTCAGGCCTCAAGAGGATCTACTCAGGAATAATTACATGTGGATAAAATTCATCAGTATATCAATTTAACCCCATTATCTTGGCATCTGCTGTTATGTCTTAATGCAGTTGCTCTGGTATAACAGGGAGAGCAGTTGCCTGAATACATTTTTGAGTATGGCTGAAGAATATGACCCAATCATTTTTTTACTGAAGTATCCTGTTACAGCACTATAATGCCTGAGACAGTTCAGCAATATAAAATAAACTAAGTAGAAACTGGAACTTCCCAAAATATCAAATGAATCATTCAAATAAGAAGCTGAACATGGATCTGGGTACACAGCATCAAGTAGAAAGGGTCATGTAAGCAGGATAGGTGTACCTTCATTAGGGATCAAGCATCCATTGCATTAGCAAAATCTCATCAGAGCATGTAGAAATGAGTATGTACACACACAAAATGGGTCATATCAGACACAGGCAAAATATATCCTATTTCAGTTGTCCCCGTACAGATATACTAGATATATTTCCTCCAGAGTTTTTGCAGATATTGCCTAAAATACTGATGTGTAATTAGTCATAATAGACTTAAGAATAGACACTGATTTTTGTTTACATAATATATAATATATACATAATATATAATGTATAGAATATACCTGCATGTAGCAGAAGGTAAAATAAAGTAAGAGGTCAGCCAGCTAACCCTTCGTCCCCTCAGAAAAAAACACTGATTACAGAGATGGGACTTGGCTGCCAATGCAGGAAAGGAGGGGGGTGGGTGGAAAAAACTAGTTTCTATCTATATCTCATACTAATGCTGGCATAAGAAGGATGACAGACATAAATGATATTATATTATGATAGCAAGCTAGTAATATCGCCTAGAGCTAAGATTTCCTGATACTTCCCTTTATAAGATTCTGTTTTCTTCTGGTTACAACTTAGTCCATCTTTAACCCTTTTGAGCTGCAATGCCCCATATTGGACATCTGCTGTGGGTTGGGTTTATATTTTGGTTTGCTTTGGGTTGGTGGCGGGGGTCTATTTGGTTTTGTTTCCTTGAAAACTATAGCAAAATCATTTGCCATTTCCAAGAACAATATTAGGAAAAAAATTGCTATTTGCCCCATGCAAAAAAAAGCAGCTTAAGCCACTTCCCTGAGGGGTTTAAGCACTGCCAGGCTTTGGGAATTTGGTAAGGGGGCCACCTTGGTGACATGGATGTGGTTTGTGCTTCTCAAGATACGAAGAAAGGGAAAGCCCAAGTCATTTTCTTAGAGATCCTTCTGGACCCTTAGGCAAGAGAAAGGTGAAAGCAGAAAATGCTGGAGGTAAATCATTATTTTTGCAACTTGAGTGATGCAAAAATTTTTTGTTTTCTGGCATATTGGGCCATGTGCCAGTAGGAAAGAGAACTGTGAATGAGAGAACCTCCATTGCGCAGGTAGGAGCTAATCTTGATTGGAGACAAACTGGAGCTGTCAAAAGGGAATTCAAGACCCACACAAAGGGAAGGTGCTAAGAAGACTGATGCATTACAAACTCAAACATAGTATGTCACAAATACATTGAACCAGTCTGATAGAAGAAAATTATCAGACGCCTATATGCTGGTGCTCAGAAAGAGAAATGATGGTCTGATAGTTAAGACCAGTAGTGCCCAACATTTTTTGTCCCATGGGCCAGATGGTCAGTGCCTGGTCCAGTTGAGGGCCTGATCCCATCTGGCCTCATGGGACAGGTGCAGCAGAGCCCCAGTCTGGGCACATGACGGGAGAAGGCATAGTTCGGCTTTGATCCAGTCAAGTGCGGCTTGGGAATTTGACAGCAGGGGAGGAGTGACCGTATCAATTGCCACTGCTCCTCTGCCACCAGATTTCCTAACCAGTGGCAAGCTCTGCAGGCCAGATGCCATGGCTCGAGGGGCTGGATTTGGCCCTCAGGCCAGGAATTAAGCATCCCTGGTTAAAACAATTGAATGCTCATCTAGAGAGCTGGATTCTATCCTTCCCTCTGCAGCAGAGTTCCTTTACGACCCATGGTCAAGGATCTTAGAGTGGGTATCCAAAATTTGTGGACCTTTTTGACATTGATCTCCCTGTACCTCAGTTCCCCAGCTGCAAAATGGGGATAATATTATAGATGTGGTGTGAAGGGGAACTACTGTTTGTAAGCTGTCTGGTGCTGCAGCAATACTTGATATGGAAAAGCCCATGAGGAACAATAAGGAACCCTAACCAATGAAAATAAAACAAAATAGTGAATAGTTGCTATTTATGTGAAAACTGTCCCCCCTGTGCACCAAAAGATGAGGGACTCTCGTGGAAAAAATAGTGGATGACAGGGTAATTAAAGACTTATCATAATGCATATTCACAAGGAATCACATTTAGGTTGTACAACCAACTTTAATTTGGCATTGCATACTTCTGAGTGTTTTACTTTGCAGATTTAATAATCGTATAACATAGCTGATGTGATGTATGATATGATATATTTAAATGCTGTGTTTTTCTGTTCATTGCAAATATATATAGTGAACTCCTAGCATATGTGAATTATGGGAACATTTGACTAAATTTTGCTTATTTTATAAAACAGCTATTTTATTCAGGGCCAGATTAACCCTTTAGTGGGCAAACAAGCTCATGGGTCCCAGGTTGGTCAGGACCTCGCCCCTCACCCTGGGGTTGCCACCCATGGGGAGCAGGGCTTAGAGCTGCTGCTAGGAAGCAGCCATCATTGTGGCAAGGCCAACGGAGGGGAGGGAAGGGAAGGAAAGAGAGGCAGATGGGGCCATTTGCACTGTACCAGGGCCCCATGCAGCTCAGGGCCTTAGGCATATGCCTAGCTTGCCTATATGTTAATCCAGCCCTGATTTTATTTAAAGAAGAAAAGGCCAGATATAGACTCTTTTTCCAAGATACTGTGCCCTGACATGGGATATCCAGGTTCAGAAATGGAACTGAAATACTCACTCTGACTTGTGAGAAATAAAAATCATTATCAAGAGGCTGACTGTATTGTCTCTGGGAGGGTAGAAACAGTATGTGCGGTTACAGGAACACCTCTACTGTTCAGCCAGAGGAAAACAGCAATGATTTTCCCTAATTTCCTTCTGCTGAAAATGAAGAAAGGTATTGCAGAGCTAGCCAAGCCAGGAGGAGAGGTCAAGGCAGGCTGAAAGCTGCAGTGGTTTCTAGTAGATAAGGTGAGATGAGATACAGCTATAACTTTCCCTTTACATACTATACAAGCTTGCTGTTTAGCACAGATATTTGAGCAGATAAATCATTTGACTTTACTACCTGGATCAGGTACTGTTAAAATTTCTTCTTTTTAGAGGTTGAATATTAGATGTATGTAAACTTCAGGTATAAGAAGCTCGTAAGGGCAAATCCTCAGCTGGAATAAATTGCCATAGATCCACAATGGAGCTAGGACAATTTATATCAGCTGAGGATCAATCCCATGTCTTCCTGTATGCTTGCACCATGTTCAGCATTTATCGTGAATAGAGTCTGTGGGGGTTGTTGTTGTTGTAGTTGATGATGATGATGATACTGCTGTGAACTCAAAACATTGGGGTATTATTTTTTTTCTAAATACCAGAGTTTCAATTTACTTTCTCCCTGTGAATTTAATGTTTGCTTCTGCGGTGGCTAACCCTTTTAGCAATAATAAAAGCCATTTCAATTTCATACCCAAAACAGGGGAACTGTTTCTACAAGATGGAACTTACTAATATGACTGGAAAACCAAGGAAAGCTGATAGGGAGAAAACATGGTTAACATAGAAGGCTAAATTAAACATATCAATTAAGTGAGATACGGTAGCAATGCTTGATGATTTAGTCTTGTGAAAGATTTCAATATCACAACTGCAGAATCTGGATGCTGCCTGTTTTCATTTTATCACAACGTCCTTCCACAATTACATTTCATTTCATGATATGCAGGCTGTAGTCATTTATAGAACAACAACAACTATCTGGCATAATTTTTTTCCCTGAGAATGTGGGAGTTCTTCACTGAAATTAAAATGATTTCTCAGAATTAAATGTGTGGCTGTATCACCCATGTGATATTAAAAGCATTTAGTCTGCCTGACACATTAAAAACAGCCTCTGCTTTAAGTGCAGACCGTTCATGTGCACAAAGCCATAGACTTTCAAGTGAAGGAAACAGGATTTGAGGCACTGGCACTTCAGTCTTCCGTGGATTTTATCTGTAAAAACTGATAGTGCCTGTGCCTTTGCTCATTGAGGAAAAGTAATAATTTTCCTTACCTCCAAGTGTAATCACTCTCTGCTACTGAACCAATTAATATTGTAGTCCATTCTGAGGTCAGAAATTGAACAAATGTTTCTAAGCCTGACCCCTCCCCACTTTCTTTGTGCCATCTGCCATTGCCATGACACTGTGCTTTGCTTTTCATGCTTCACTAGATTCACTGGATATGCAGGGTAATGGGGCTATTTTTCCCCCTAGGTCTTTGGAAGGAAAATAAAAAAATGAATGACTAAAACTGCTGTGTGCTGCCCTTTTCCTTTTCACTTTTTAAGCCTTTTAGTGTGCAGTTTTTAGCAATTTAAAGGAAAATTGCCCTGAAAGAAAGAAACAAAAATCTGTCTTATTTTTTAAACAAAACCCATCACACTCCACAAGCAGCTGCAGAGAATTTCTGTTCCAAACGGGTGATGTAATGGGCTTTGTCAGCCAGTGCTATAATGAATAAAAATCTAGACCCTAAAATCATCCAAACTTTTGATGGAGCTCATAAGGTTTCTGGTGCAAATCTCTAAAATGAATGTGAGATGGAAGTGCAGCACTGCAGATCTTGGCTTAAGTGAAATTAAAATGCTCTAATCAGGTAACAGTTTAAGCTACTAGATCTTCCTCTGTTCAGCTAGTCTCAACCAAGAGAAGGAGAAATCATGCATATTACGCCAATGAACCAAAAAGCTGCTACTGTTAATGTTTGGCATTAATCATTTCTTCCCATCCCACGTGTCTTCATATGGCAAAACTTAGTATTATGCTTTTTGCAGCATTGTCACATTACCAAGAAGAAGGGGAACAGAGAGAGATTATGGTATGCAAATAAAAAAGGCAAGGAAATCCAGAATGAAAAAAGTAGCAAATGCATAAAATTAAGTGTCAAGGTTTAAGGTAAATGACACGGAGGGTACAAAGATAATTGATTGTTATGCATATTTATACAGAGCGGAGGCATGGTGCAAATAGCAAGTATGGATGATTTGCACATGAAGTTGTACTTCCAGTACTATGAGTTAGTGTCATTTTCAAACAAATTAAGCATAAGCATATTATTCAGGCAGGGTAGCCACTTACTGCAAAGTAGGAAATGTGGGTTTATATATCTTTTACATGTATTTACTCATTTAAATGGTGTCTTTATACAAAAGTATCATGAGCTTCAGCAGCATGATGATCCTGGAGTCTCAGCAGACTGGTTAGGTGCCCAGGCATTTTTACATTGAAAACAAGATTGTGGCTGCTGGTTTTTTATAATCATCTAGGAATTAAAAGCAAAGTACTGAACTAGCATTAGTGTTACTTGGGGGCAGCTACTCACACCTGCAGATAAGAAAGGCATCAGATTGTTTAATGCTAAACCTTCCAGTTAATTAATGGAGTTTCAAAGGAAGTCTTCTACCATGGAAAGGTGGTGGCTGCAGGCTTGACGAATGAAAGGTTGGGAAGGGGAACAATGGTTCCCTCAAACAGGGAACAGTGAGGCTGTGTCCTCAGGGAAAGGGAAGGCTTCTTCATAGGAAAACAAACCTTTTAAACTTTCAAATATAAGGAAGGGGACATTACACACTGATCTGTGAATGTCCAGCATTAGTGAGGGTGAGAGCTGGTCTCATTGTCTCATACAATCCATTTAAATGCCTCAGGAAATCAAGACATACAAAAAACTAGAACTCTTGGTTCCAAAATGATACCTTTTATTAGACCAACTAGAAAAGGGCAGGAAAATTGTCATTTTCTGCAAGCTTTCAGGATCCAAGTCCCTTCGTCAGGCTCTGGGAAAAGTGTAGATGGTAAAAAGGCCCCAGAGGTAGGAAATAAACTTGCTTTTTTTGCACAGAGAGAGCTGAAGATAGAAATCTGTCCCTCTGGATCTATGAGTGTCTTTGTGAGCTGTGTTGAGTAGCTCTTCGATGAGTTGATCAGGTAGAATTCCTTCCCTGGAGGTGTCAGATGGCAGGCAGGGCGGCAAAAAAAACTTCCTTGTTGTTCTGCATTGAAGTTTAAAGTCCAAAATCAGCTAAAATTCAGCATCTTCCATGTTTCAGGGGTGTACTTGGTAGCCGTGTTGGTCTGAGACAAAAAGACATGCAAAAAACTAGAACTCGTGGTTCCAAAATGATACCTTTTATTAGACCAACGCGGCTACCAAGTATACCCCTGAAACATGGACAATGCTGAATTTTAGCTGATTTTGGAATTTAAACTTCATTGCAGAACAACAAAGAAGTTTTTTTTTTGCTTCCCTGCCTGCCATCCGACACCTCCAAGGAAGGAATTCTACCTGACCAACTCATCGAAGAGCTACTCAACACAGCTCACAAAGACACTTATGGATCCAGAGGGACAGGCTACGACCTTCAGCGCCCTCTGTGCAAAAATGAAGTTTATTTCCTACCTATGGGGCCTTTTTACCATCTTGTACCAGCTACACTTTTCCCAGAGCCTGACGAAGGGACTTGGATCCTGCAAGCTTGCAGAAAAGGACAATTTTCCTGCCATTTTCTAGTTGGTCTAATAAAAGGTATCATTTTGGAACCAAGAGTTCTCGTTTTTTGTATGTCAGGAAATCAGTGCCTTTCAAAACAGTATTTCAAGGAGTTTGGGGTGTTTATTGCAGAATTCCTGTTGTAAATAGAAAGCCCACAAACATTTAAGCTACAAGTTCCATTTTTTTTAATGCTTTGGGTGGAAAAGTTGATTAGTGTCTCTAGTTCCGGCACACTTCTGAGTAGGAAGAAGTAGACACAGAATTGTGACCAGTGTCTTTATTATAATGATCCAAAAAAGTCTCTTCTGCATGTGTATCAGTAGTATCATGGTCACACTCCTTGACTCCAAGCCAATGACACAGTAGCTCTTGAGTTTTATTCCCCCTAACAGAGAAGTTTACCTCAGATCCCAAGTATACCTTCCTCCACTGTAGGCAAATGGGTGAAAAGTGAGTGGCCTTGCCAAGATAGCCATCATCTGATCCACAGAACCTCCACCAACAGCTATCTACAGGAAATGATCTCCACAGTCTTAGAGCTGTGCCTGATCCCAATCCCTGCTGCTAACCACAGAGAAGAGAAGAAAAATGGACCAGTGGTTAGAAACCTGCTAAGGACTTGGGAGACTTCTGTTCTGTTCCTTGATCTGCCACAAACTTCCTTTGTGATCTTGGGCAAATCCAACTGAATCCATGTGAATTAGGTGCTTAACTACCTTTGGGAATTAAACTGTAGCCTCCTTGTGCCTCAGTATTCTCTGTAAAACAAGCAGTGCTGTAACTCATAGGCATGATGCATAAATAAATGCATTATGAGATGTTCACATACAGTAATGGTAAAGGTAAAAGCAAGGAGACATAGTAATAAAGGCCATATAACTAGACAAATCTGCATCTGAGACCTTAGTCTAGCAATATGCTTAAGATTGTGTCTACCTTTAAGCACATATATGACTCTATTGACTCCACTACTTAAACCTTTGCATGCATTCAAATGTTTTGCTGAATTAAAGACTGACTTTTCTGAAATTCTTGTAAAAGAGATGTCCAAGGTATAGCAGCTAGGGATTCCTCCATGCTACCAAGAGCCTCACAAGAACAGAGAGGTAGAAGATGCACAGGAAACAGAGGGCTGGCGAAGTTACATAACTGGTCTCAGACTCTACAGAACTTCAGAGATCTGCTAGTTTTGAAGGCCAAAATCCTACTATTACAGACAAATCAAAAGGGACAAACTACAGCATGGGCAACTGGTGCCCCCTTAGTCAGGGGAGGCACGTGCCTCCCCTGTGACCAGTCCCACCAATGAGATCCCCCCATGGCTGATCTTGCAGCCCCAGGGAGGGAGTTCCCCCTGCAGCTGATTTCCCTGCCTGGGAGGGGACCCCCACAGCCACTTCTGGGAGTGGCTGCAGCAATTGGCTGGCACTTCTGGGGGGGCACCAGCACTCCTGCCTGCCCCCTCCCCATCACCTAAGCAGCGGGTACAGCCATTCAGGGGGTGCACCGGTGCTCTCAGGGGTGCACATGCACCCTGTGCATCCCTACACATTGCCACTGAACTACAGCAAAGCAAAAGCTGAGCAAAGTCATTGTAATTCTTGTCTCCTGCATGAAAGCATGCCTCACAAGGAAGGTTATGGTTCTAATAATTGTTAAAGTACAGTATATAATTAGGTTCCCAAAGCTTGAGTCACAACACAATGAAAATTAGTCAAAGGAAATTTTTAACACTTCATTACCAGTCCCCTAACCAGGTTCTGATTGTTCACACAACTGATAATCTACACAGACTTATATAATTATTTCTTGCTCACATGGTAAAAGGCAGGTAATAATCACAGTGGTTTTCCCTGGCATGAAGCTAGGAAACAGGCCTGGGCCTTATGTTCTTCAGGGTGCACCAAAGATCTGTAGTTTACATTTCTATGTCTATGCTCTTAAAGTGCAAGGGAAGTAATTAATCAGCCCTTTGATACTATTTTCCCTTCTGAGCAGGCCCAGAAGTCTCCAGATTGCTCTTACTTCAGTGAGTCTAATCTTCAACCAAATACAAAGCAACACTTAATTGAGCCCAGTGTCTCAACCTTCCCTTAACTTTCTGCCACAGAATGAACAGTTCTGAAGTAGTCACATGTCATCAAAGCTAGGTTCCAGTGAAGCTCTGCACCTTTTCCCTTAACAGTGTAATAAAGCAAAGTACATCCAGCACATATTGCTTATTTAGTTCGTAACTATGGTGTACCATTTGCATACTCTGTTTAACCAATACACCAGCTGCCAAATGAACATTATCCCCATCTAGCGGTACCAAGCAGCAACAAACATGAATCTGAAGGAAGCAGAATACTACTGCACTTTTCCTTTCCTTTCCTTTGCCCTGCCTTTTCATTATGTTCCCATCAAATGTAAAGAGAAAGAGACCAGAGTGTGTGGATTTAGAGCAAAGAGCAGGTAAGATTACTGCAAAGGTGGCAGAAGACAGGCTTCTTGGATGCTCACCTCACATGATCTCTGACATGACATCATATCTCCTCGGGGCCTGATTTTCCACCACCTTGAACAGACCATTGTAAATACTGTCAGTCTATAAAAAAGAGTTATAGGTTTGGGATGTGATATCATGGATGAAGTAAGATTAAAGTGCTTAGAGACAAGAAAGCTCAGAGATATTCAGATTTTAGGTTGTGGCTAAGACCATTATAAAGAGAGAGGCTAGCTGTGAAGTACATCTCTGAACCTGAATTTCCATACAATTAAAGATATTAGGTTCTGGGGTTTTGGCACAGATCTATATTTAGAGCTTATACCTGTTATAAATCCCTTTACTGGCAATGCAAGTTTGTGGATTATGGTATGAAATTGTTTTCAGAATTTAATAAAATATCATTTATTATGCCATTTCTAAATGGGTTTGAGGTAAACTTCATTTCAGAAATAAAAAGGTATATTTATACCAATTGCTCCCAAGACCAAAAGCTGATGAAAGCTATGAAGCTATTTTGAAATGTAAAAACAACATGAATATACTGTGGGTCCATTCAATACAGAGATGTTATAAGATATTCTATGAAGGTAGTGATTATTAGGAATCTCTAATTCAAGGCAAGTAATGTGTTTTTTTTATCCTGATAAAGTATATTGTGATTGCTGTTCAGTGGATGCTTGCAGTGAATTTTCTTCATTATGTTAAGATAAACTCAGATATTATTCTTTTTATATTGCCTTCAAGCCTATTGTTACATGTGCAGCATGCAGTTTTGTATGTAAAAATAAACCTTGCTCTTGATACTTGTGGTTTAAGTTCCCAATTGCCACTGCAGAAGAAGCAATAGGTCATTTGAAGGTGTCTGTAATTTAGCTACAAATGTTATACTTAATGGGACTAGCATAGTCAGAGAACTGAGTAAGACATGAAAATGTGAGACAGTATTTGCATGCCTTGATATTTCTCTTTCAACACAGTGCAATGAAAGGCCATAGGCCATCCTACTACTTTGCTAGCTACGAGAGAATAAGTGACTGCTGTCAAAATTATAGGAGTAAATCAATTCTTCTGAATTGTTGAAAACTAACGTCCTTCAAGTGGAACTCAGCTACCTCGCCCAGAATAAGGTTTGGCACATGCTGAAGTAGGTAACCTTTAGGGGGTTTTTAGATGTTGCTGTTGACATTTATCATAAAGAAGATTGTTTTTTAATCTTGACAAAAGTACTTATGATTGCATGGCTGATATCTGCAAATTATGAGTAAGTCACCATTACCAGAGTTAGTCTGCACTAGCACTTTCTCCAAATTTTCCACCACTTCACTTTCCTTCTCCAACACAGTGAAAAACCAGAAGTTGGCATCTCTACTAGCCCAGTCTTCAGTTTAATAGAGAAGCACTTTTTCTCATTAGACTGGGAGAGATCTTGCAAATTATTATGCTCATATGGAATTTGGAAGTAAATTAGAGACCTTTTCTTCTCACTTGTATCAAGTAGGTTTTATAGGGTGGAACTGGAATAATAGTCTTTAAAATAAAATTAACACTACAAAGTCTCCTGTCCAAGAAAACAACGGCTGATTAGGAATCTGGATACATGACTGAAAAATCAATGCAAGTAGATAGTTTTCAGTTTGTTCATGAAACTGCATAAAACAGAAAGAATTCAAACTGATGGGATAAACGACTATTACTACTACTGAAAAATAAGTTCACCGGTATCACAAACTAAAAGGTAGTGTTAGAAGGATATTCTAGTTGTGATGGTCCAGGAATTATGTGAGAAATGAGGATTTCTTAGGGTAATATTTTTATTGGATCAACTGCATAGTTGGGATTGAGGTAGACAAACTTTCAGACGCAGGACAGTCTTCATCTTCATTTTGGTGATAAATGTCTTGCATTCAAAAGCTTGTCTAACTGCATCCCAGCTATGCAGTTGGGCCAGTAAAAGATACCACTATAAGAAATCCTTGGTTCTCTCAAATTGGAAGGGGAATTTCCTGTCAGTAATTAAAACTTTAAAATTCTCATCTTTCCAACAAACAACTGGGAAACAGATATGATTTACACTAATATTTATTTAATTGAATACAAGTTTGATGAAGAACCGTCAATCAGCCCAAAAGCAAACCAGTCTACAAGGAGAAGGGGCAAAAATATATGGTTCTGTCCAGTTAGAAGCAAAGAGGTCTGCAACAACCCCTTATAAATGTAGGTGGATCAACCTATTCAAAAGACTTATTGTTGAAAGTTATGAAAATTATAACCTAGCCTATGTCTGGAAAACTCAAGAGGGAAATACATAGAGTGAAAATTTTACTATTCCTGTATAAGGGTGCAAGTAACTGTAGGGTGAACAGTCTTATTGCTCATACTCACTTGCAAGGGGAAAGTACAGTGGCTGTCCTTGCAGTGTCCTGAGCCTAAGACTTGCTACAGGCTTGGACAACTACTGAGGCTAGCCCCCTTGCCGCGATAAACTCTACAGCCTTTCTCGCTGATGCACCATACTTACTTACTGAGAGCTTTTTTTTATGTTGGGAAAATGTATTTTATAGAAAGTGACAGAAACATCAGCACAGTGTGGGATTGGGGTACCTGCAGGCTGAAACTGTGAAAAAAAGTTAAAGAGAAGAAAAAGCGAACAATAAAGGAAATCCTGCACAAAAGTATTGGTAACCAACAACAAACATAGCAGCATCAAATGAAGGAGGCCTTTGCAAGGCAGAGCTCCCAAACTAGTCAGGGGCAAGTTGCTAACAGAAATGACAGTGATTACTAAAGTAATGAACTGAATGTTCTGCTTCAGTAGACACAGTGGCGATGGGGAACAGATGCCTAAAATGAACAGTTTCTGAAAAAAAGAGAAGTACTGAAATGAAGCAGGATAAAAAAACTCAGGAAATCAAAGAGATCAGCAATTACCAGGGATCTTGGTTTTCTCTGTTTAAAATTTCAAAATTCTCTGATTAAACCCCCCAAATCTGTGTTTTTCTGTGACTAAAATGAAATGCTGCTACATATATGTGTGTGTGTGTGTGTGTGTGTGTGTGTATCAGTTGAACACAATGTTTTATTGATATCTTTACAACATTAAAGCAATTTGGAAGCCTACCTCAATCATTATAATAAAATAAATTCTACATGCCTATATATTTTGGTGTTTGATTTTGCATTTTCTACCATAGATAATCAGAGCTCCCCCCTGTCTCATTGCTCACCAGGACATAGGTCCAGCTGCAGCTGTCCCCCACACTGCTTTGTGGTGCTGAGCATCCCTGATATGTCAGTGCCATACTCCTGACAATGCCATTGCCCTTCACTCCCAACCCACAACCACCCAACCCACTAGCTCTGCTGGTGCCTCTCACTCCCAACCCACAGCACCCTGGCCCTGTCAGTGTCCCTCACCCCCCCAGTCCTGTTGGTGCCCCTCATTCCCACCTACACCTCCTGGCCCTTCCAGTGCCCCTCACTCTCGACCCACAGTCCCCAACCCTCCCATCCTTCTGGTGCCACTCACTCCTGACCTGCTGCCCTTCGCACCCAAGCCACCCCCCCAGTATGTGAGGAAAGGGGTAGGGGTGTGGGGGACAAGTTGGGTGTGTAGGGAAGGGGAGGGCGTGAGCATAGGCAATATGTGGAGGGGGTGGGGGGCATAGCCAATGCACTGGAGGGGCATGTGCCCCCCAAGATTTCTGCACCCATAGTGGGGTGCAGGGCTGCAGCTTCACTAAACCAACTCTGAACAGAAGCCACCTCCACAGCCTAGTGGGTGGGACTTGGTGTGGGAGAGAACACCATGCCATTGCCACCAAAATGAGGGACTCCCTTTGCACCCACAGCAGGGAGGGGCACAACTCTGTGCCACCACCACCATGCCTCACCTTGACGGCGATGGCAGCATGATGCCATCTTTGGCTGAGTTCTGCCAATTGGGCCATGAAGTCAGCACATGCCCAGAGCCTGTCTGGCCAGGCTGCAGCCCTATGCCTCACTGTGTAAGCATAAATCTGGGGGGCACATGTCTCCCTGCCTCCCCCAGGCCTGTGCCCTGCCTGCCCTCCCACGCCTTGCCTATGTCCCCTCCCCAGCCCTCATAGGCTTATCTAGAGGGAGCTGTGGGAGTTTCTCTCTACCAGGCTGCCTGGCTGCCATTTGCAAATACGTGCGAGCACGTGCACATGGCACCCTCTGCTCTCTGCACGCTGCTCCCCGCCATTCCCAAGCAGCCTCTTGGGACTCTGCCAGCTTGCAAGGGAAAACCTATAGTTTCCTGTATTTTTCTCTTTTAAAGGAGAAAAATCCATGTTTTGCTGCAGTTTTCCACAGCAAACAGAAAACCCAGATCCCTGGTGATCACTGACAAAATGCCATCACAGAAAGCAGAAGTAAAAGTCAAAGGAGATGAAGATAAAAAAGATTTTTATTGCTTATAATTAAAAAAGAAAAACCCAGTGGAAACTGGTCAAAAAATGGAGGCTAAAGAAATGGTTGGTGTAACAGAAAAGGAGTCATGTGAGAGCAGCTACTAGCCCAACATGTCTGCCCTTATATCCCCTAGTGAAGCACTAATGATTTTGGGGGGAGCATAAATAAAGGCTGCATGAATCAACAGCCTCATGACAACATACCTGCCTGTCAGCTGGGTCCAGGGATAAGTGATGCTATGACTCCTGAGAATAGAAGTTACCAATACCTGTAGTAGTACATGTTGAAATAGAAGCCTCTTATACCATGACATAAAAAACTCCTCATCCTAATCCCTGTCTAATTCTCACCCATGAGCAGTTTCTTGCTTACTCTTTGTGCAGGAGACTTAATATTAGTTTATAAATCTTAAATAATTAGAACTAGGTGTTTAGCATGGAAAATAGATTTAACAGAAAGCAGCAAACCATGTACCATTGGGCTTTCCCTGGGCAAATGAGCCCTTCTTCAGTTATTTCTCAGGCACCTGAAAATCTCCAGAATTTTCCTTATTATTCAAACTGGGGCTCAAGCCACATAATTCAGATCCAGCAAGTTGCCCATGTCAACACAGGAGTAAGTTCCTGGTTCTTTTCCACTGAACGACACCTCACTGTCACACAACGTTCCCCATTGCTGTTCATGGTCCTTAGTTCCAGTGTTCTGGAGACTGCCCTGTTGCCCTGGCTAAGTAATTCACTAGAGAAGATGCTACAGAACCAAGCTCTGTTCCTTGCTCTACATTTGGCCCTATCTCATTGCTTATGGAAGCTGTCTAACCTCTTTTTTTGCTTGAGTTTCTATTTATAAAAAATAGGGATGATAAAGCAAACTTATTTCTATAAAGCACTTCAAGATTATGGATGAAAAGTGCTGCAGAAGTGATATGCACTATTAATTTAAACAAAATTAAAGGTTTGTAACATTAAACAAGAACCAGGGTTAATGCATTGTTAGTTTATTCCTAACATAAAACATTGATCTAAAAACAGAGTAGTTCACAGTGAGCCATATTAACCCTGTAACTATAGCTGGCCACACTAACAAATACGAGCACTAATTGTGTAGCTGCTAAAACATATATATTCATTTAGTATCTGGTAATAGCTCAAAGGGAAATTATACCACTTGCTGTCTAAACACATAGTTAAATCATTTTTAAAATGTGCATAATTTATCCCATGGGTTGTAAAGCCATGTATGAAGCAATTACTGTCTGCTGTGTAAAGTATATTTGGTTTTTACAAAATGTATTGGTCAAATGCATTTTAGATCCATCCTGGAATATCAAACAAATAGTCACTTAAGGCCCTGAACAACCCCATTAAAATCGATGGAAAGCTTTCTTAGGAACCAAGGAAGGATCTGAAACATCTTTCACTGATTTCTTTGGAAACATTGTGGTCCCCTGTGCAAATATAAATGCAGTTTTTTGACACTATGTATAGAAAACCTCCCTATAAAAAAGTAGTTACTTCTAAGTACTTCAGCCATTGTACACAGTTTTTAAAATACCAGAAGGGCCAAATCACTTGAGTTTAATTGCCTGACAAAAGCTAGCAGGATGTGATCCATCTAGAATAAATGTAACTAGGGTCTAATGAAATGCAAAGTTATAGCTTTTTTTTAAAAAAAAAAAAACAGTTGTTTTTTTTTTTCTCCCCAGGCTTCTGAGCAGTAAAATTTCCAACTCTTTCTGCTTTGAGTTTGGTTAGATATACCACAAGAACAGCTGTTCTCATGGTATTTCATTGCACTATATCCATTTCCAGACCCATTTTACATCAAGATGAACCTGCTGCTATTTAGAAATTCATTTCCAGCATTTAGTCAATGTAAATACTGTTATTCAGATATCTGGCTAGTGTGCCAAAACACCCAGTGAAATTTTGCACTGCCCTAACAAGCAGGTTGCCTAGCTTGCTGGCTGCTGCCAGTGGATTTTGCTCCCTAAGGAGCTCCTCAGTCGGTCCTCCCAAATAATAGAGTCTTTAAACAACAAACAAGCAAACAAATAAAACCACATCCTTCTGCCCTGTCCCAGGCACTACCAGAAGTGCCCTTTGGCTTTGGCTCCAGCACAGCAAGCTGGCCCCTCCTTGAAGCAAACTGTTCTGTTCACAGTTTGCTTCCACCTCCCCCGGCTAACTCTTCTGGGAACTTTTTCTCCTGGTGAGACACTGCTTGCTTATCCAGGCTTATTCAGCTAGGCTCTCTCAACAAAACTGATTGTTCCCTCTTAAAGAGACAGTCTATCCTGTTATAAGGACCTTTAAAATTATTAAGCCTTTAAAAAGTAAAATATCCCAACTATCCTTTTCTTAAAACAACCTGTCTCATATTCTTCTTCTGTAGGTAAGGATAATAAAAATTATTTTGCTCAAGTAATTCTTAGGAGGATTCATTACTTAGGTAAACACTAAGTTGTTTTAAATACTTGGAAGGTATAAACCAGCATGCATTGCCATTAAGAGGAACTGTAGAAGTCTTCAAGGAAACATAGAAAAATAAGATTCTATGGGATCTCAAGAGGCTGTCTCACCCCTATTCAAAACCCTATTCAAGGCAGATCATCTCTGTTTAAACCATTTTAGTCAAGTGTTATTTTTAAAAAACTTCCAAAAAAAGGAGGTTCTACAGCCCCTCTAGCTCAGAGGTCAGCAATGTTTTGCAGTAGAGGGTTGCTTTCACAGAGTGTAGTACCAACCATGGGCCTCTTCCAACTCAGTTTCCACCACTGGAGTCAGCATTAAAGCCATATTCACTGCTCCTCCCCACAGTGCCACCACAGCTGCTTCTCTATACTGTCATTTCTCCACATCACTCCGGCAAAACCCTTCACTGCTGAAATGCTGCAGAATGCCACCCACCCCCGCCAAAATACCCCAGAAACCACTTACCCACCCAATCCAACCTACAAGTTATAGGTTGAAGATCTCTAGTCTAGGTAATCTATTCCTATGCTTTACCATCTTCCTAGTTAAGTAGTTCTTCCTAATAATCAAACTAAATTCCTCTTGTTTCAGTGTAAGATTCATCTTGTCCTGTCCTGTCCTGTTACAACAACAGAAAATATTTTAGCACAACTCTTTATAACAGGGGTAGGCAACTATTTTGGGCAGAGGGCCACTTACTGAGTTTTGGCAAGCCATCGAGGACTTCATGACAGGCAGCCCAGGGCAGATAAATATTAATTTTCTAAATTCTTTAGGGGCCCTGCAGGCCAGATAGAATGTCCTGGCAGGCCACATCTGGCCCCCAGGCCGCATTTTGCCCACCCCGGCTTTGGAGACTGCTAACAAGCCAATCCTCAATTTTCTTTTCTCCAGACTAAATAATCCCTGTTCTTACAACCTGCATATATGTGTGTATATATATCCATATCATGCCACCTATATTAAAGAATAGCTTCCCAATGAAGCCAAAAGGAAATTTTTTAAAATAAATGCTGTAGCATGGCCTATAGATGTATCTTTCTGGTAGGGCATAAAACAAGTGCATGGCTAAAAATATATATATATATGGTAGCCAAAAGTTATTCTACCTCCAGAATTCAAAGTGAACCAAGTGTAGTGAAGTGTTAATTAAGGGATGATTAAGGGATAAGAAGGATTATTAAGGGAATAGAGAACCTATCTTATGAGAGGGGCTTAAAAAACTTGCCTTGTTTATCACAGCAAAATCAAGACTGAGGGGGGATATGATTTCTATCCATAATACATCAAAGAAGAACAATTTAAGCTAAATGACTGTGTTGGCACAAGTACTGGCTGCAAATAAATTGAGCCTGTAAATTAGAAAAAGGTTCCTAACCATCAGAATTCTCAGGGTCTGGAATAGCCTACCAATGGGAGAGGTAGAGGCAAAACCCTACGTTTTTCTAAGATGGAGCATAAGTTAGCACAGAGAGTCTATGGCATGCTACTTAAAACATTAGGGGTCTGGACTTGATGGCCCAGGAATTCATTTCTAGTCCTACGCGCCTAGAATAGATACAAAAGACTTTATACAGTAAGAGGTAATTGGCTGACATTACAGCAGGCAGTAGAACAAATGAGCAGTCAGGGATAAAAAGAAAAACACCTCTCCACAACGATTTAAGGGTTTTTTTCTGTTGTTTGTGACCTTGTGGCCTTTACTTAAAGGGAAGGGAAATCATAAGTGATGAAGTGCATGACCATGAAATAGACATCGGTACTGAAGCAAAATTCCTATGCAGACCATCCTGCTCTGGAGAACAAGGAAAGGAGAGTGTCCACAACCACAGTCCACACTGTAGAGGCAGAAACCCTGGCTCATGGGGTAATACCACATATAAATGTAATCATATGATATAAAAGAAAAGCTTGGCTCAGAGCAGTAGAATCTGCTCTATTCTATATACCCAGATGGAACTGTTCAATATAGCCCTTATCTTATGGTCAGAGTGGTATTGTCGATGTGAACCATGAGGTAATGATAGGAACTTCGCTTCCTATAAATAGTAGTAATGGAAATAAATGGTGAATGAAAAGGCATAAATAGAGAGAAACTGACTGTTGACTGAGAACACATAAAGCGAGGGCCAGAAAGCTGATACATACATCACCTCCTACACCCTAGAAAATACTTGAAATGTTGTTTTTTGAAGTTTTGATTGATGTAATAACTCATATTTATTGTGATTTGTATGAAAGTACCCCTGAGGGGCCCAAGAGTAACAGAATAACAGATGAGTGATATAAGCAGAAAATGGTGAAGAGGTGGTACTGGTCAAGATACTGTTGCCCTGTGGGGTCTAGCCAATTCTCAGGATCTCAATATTGTGCTGTTAGACAGGAGGGTGTGACACAATTGCACATATACAAACACACAAATCAATCAGGTGCATACACACGCACACTAACCAGCTCTGGCACATACACATCCAGACCAGCCTGGGCACATGCATACCTATCACCAATTCAAGCACATACACACTAAAAATTAGACAAAAATCAATTGTCAATACCTGCATACTCAGTACACATATCACTAATTCATATATCATGCACACACTTATATATATAATATATATACACACAGAACCCACCTACATAGATAAGTTCCTAACTCGGATGGTATGGTATGTATGTGTGCGCTTGGGGTACCTGCGATACTTGTAGGAAGGATAAGGTGAGAGACAGAGTTAAAGTGTAGGGAGTGAAAGTTGCCCGACCCAGGAGTAGAACCAATGAACTAGAGAGAAGCTGACTGAGGAACTGAGGCTTAGGTTTACTTAAGATCAGGTGGTCCCACGTTTACTTGAAGTCACTGGTGCATGGGAGGTGGGGGAAGGCTGGTGGCAAGGAGGTGACAGCCAGGAAAGAGAGAGAGACAGAAACCTGGGAGCTTGGGGCTGGAAACTGAGGCAGACAGCTGAGATATTTGGGGAGGGGGCAGATAAGTGGTGGCAAGGAGGAGACAATCAGGAAAGAAACTGAGGCAGGAACCCGGTTGCTCAGGGGAAAAGGCAGTGGGGATAAGACAGTGCCAAAGAAACAGGGGGTTGGAGGCAGAGAGGAACTCAGGATGGGTGTTGGAGGTGGCAGTGAGCCAGAAGCAGGAGAGGGAAAAATGAGACAGAAGTTAGAGGGGTGAGGAGCAGAGATTGGAGCAGGGCTGAACCATAGTAAAGCAAAACCCAACTCAGGGGTCCAAAGAGGTTTATTAAACAGACAACATGCCACACAGCCCCATGAAGTTATTGATACACACAAGCACTCGCAATGGCAACAAAAGAGAGAGACTCAGTGGAAGAGTTAGAGTCCAGGTAGGGAAGAGAAACAGAGTCCAAGTCCTTGGTTGAAGAGAGGATAGGGGGTGATAGCTACTTATCCAGGCTGGAAAGCAGTCTTTGTCCAGTAGGTGTTGTCCAGAAGGGGGTTGCCAGCAGGGCCTCTGGGTGGATAGGTGCTGTGACATGGTACTGGTCCAGATGGAGTGGGCATCCCAAAGAGTCAGTCTTCACTATCCCTTTTATGGGGCAGACCACCTCTAATCTCCTATGGGGAGGGCCTGCCCAGGCAATATCAGTCCTGTCCCAGAGGGTTCCAGGTGTTCTTACTAAGCATGTGCAGCCTTGGCACAGTGGTGGGTTGCCTCATCTTTTGTTTATTGAATGCTAAGTGTCGTTCCAAGGGCTGGATCATTGGTCCAGGTATTTTTGGTGTTAAAGGTTTGGTCATTCAGAGGGAGCTTTTTTTTAGACCATATTGCCATTGTCTCTCAAGCACCCTCATTCATCCCCATTCATTCAGGAACCAAGTTACATAGGAGGGGTAGGTGTAAGTCATGGGCACAGGATGGAGACTTGACAAACAAAATGGAAACTTGACATGACTTATGCTAACTTACATATGTAGGCCTAAATCATATAGTACCAGTAAAACAGTAATATGCTACCAAAATAAAATGCTGAAGCTTATCCTATGTTTTAGCTCACTTATATTTATCTATAGGGAATAGAGAGGGAAAGAAAAAGTCAGAAATGGTTGAGGAGGGGGAAGGAACACATTTTAAAAGGAAAAAAAAAGGGAAAAAAAGGAAAAACTAGGGATTTTGCTGCAATACTAGGTCATGGTCACAAGCTCACCAGTGGTCTAGACATCGCTATACATGTGCTTTTTCACATTCTAATTAGAACTGAATTAATCAAGACTGCTCTGCGTTCTCATTGGAATGGTTCAGCAGCTCCTCACTATTGCATGTATTAAGCCCCCTTGCATTTCAAAATGGCCCTGGGGGCACTTTATCTAAATCTCATCAAATTAACTTTAGATAAAGCATCCCATGACCATTTTGAAATGTGCAGAGTCTTAATACATGTGACAGTAAGCTGTTTAAATTATAGCGGTTGTCCAGGAATTGATCTAATTAAAATGCCCCCCACTCCTCCTCCACTGTGAGCACATGTATTGGCATGTGTATAGGTTGCTAATATCATAAAAAAGGTGTCCATATGTACTCCCAGTAGTCTCAGAGAAATAATTCCTTTTAAGCCATATGATTTGTACCATTTAAACAGGAAATCTCAGTTGAGAGTCTTTTTTATTTTACTGAAGACTTAATAAGTCATGGACCCTGATCCACATTGACACACCTGGAGAATGTTAGGGCATGTTACCTTTCCCAGGTCTTTTCTGGGAGTAGAGGCATTTACGTGGTGAGCTCATTTGGGATAATATTATTTGGAATTGGGAAGTTGTGGGAAGGGTTTTTCATTATTAGGAACTTATGGTCCTTCTTTGGGCACCTTGCTTTATTTTATTTGATGATTTTATTAGAGAAACTTCATTTATGCAAATCAGAGAGCACCTAGGCTATAACTGAGGCCACGTAAATACATGTATTACCATGGTTGCCTGATTCTTAATGGCTCACCTTTCCCTGGTCATAACACATTGACTAAAGAGTGGTAGTAAATTATGTTATAAAAGAGCAACTGGTGATTTAAATGTATTTTCAGAGATGTTTTCAAGTCTACTTTCTTGCCCCTGAACTAATTATAAAACTGTCTATGAAAAGTAAGTGAAAGGACAAAGAAAGAAATCAGCCCATTGTATTTATACACGAAAACTGTGCGTCTTCACTAATAACTGGGTAATACAAAAGCAGCCTGATGGGCAGTTCTTCCAATTTATGCTGCAGGAATGTTAGCCTAGCATAGCATGAAAATAGATCTTCAGCATTACTTACAGACAGCTAAAAATATTCTAGTATGAATGCCATACAGAAGCATACTTGAGCAAGAAACAAGCAGTTAAACCCTGGCCCCTCTAGCTATTTCTAGACCACCAGTGCTCTAGGAAGGTGATATTTCCAAGCACATCTTATCCACCTGCTCAAGCTAGTGCCAAGCCCAGTTATGCAGCAAAGCTGCTCTGAGGCATCGTCCCCTCAGCTGTATTCAAGACTTTAATCTCTGATATGTTTGAGAGCAGCCACAAGAGATGTCTCAAGCGGACTTCACCAACATATGCCTGGGTTTGGCATCTGTGAATGGGTGCAGGTGAGTGGACGAGCTCAGGAGCATTCTTCTCAAAAGCCCCAGGAAAGCAGTGTAGACATATGCAATTTAATCAATGGGATTTTGGCATTTATTTCAATCAAGTTAGTAGTATGAACACCCCAAACTATGAATTCAGTTATACTAAATTACTCTGTAGGAAATTCACCTCTTTGGCTGAATCTGACAAAAGCTATCTGAGTAACTTTCTATCATGCAGATGCCCTAAAAGTCTCTGGACAATGGGTGACATTCTTTATCCAAGAGACTCAAGGATAGAGAGGTAGCTTAAATTAGGAATTTTCTTGCCTTTCTGGGTTTGGTTTAGAGTTTTGGCTAATTGCTCATGTAGAAGAAACTTTTTCATACATCCAAGTAGAAATGTCACTGTTATTAGTCTTTATGCAGTCTGTAAAATCTGTTTTCCATTGGGGAGAATGCTTTACTTTTTTATTTATTGTTTTAAATGAAATCATTTCTCCTTGTTGATGCTAGAATGATGGTCCTGCAGTCTGAAAGCCTCTTTTTATCCAATAACTATTACTGAATAAACAACAATAAAAAGAGCTTTTTCAACCCCTGCCAGTTACCACTACCCCATATTCCCCAGCCAAGGTATTTCAGCCTTGAGCTGGAAGGACTCCTTTATGTAATGGGAAAGTAGTTTAAACTTGATGCTAACAATTCCTTCACCTTTGTGCTGTGCTAAGACTGGCAAGGATTCCAATGCGGGTAAATTGCTGTGGTGATTTTTGTCATATTGATACCTGGACTGAAATCATCAACTGATTTTTTTGGAGAAAGGCTATCAAGCAACCATTAAGGAGTAAAAACACTGGCGGCCTATACACATGCTTGGGGTAGGGAGTAGGGGGAACATATGAATTAGAGTGGTTCAGGGACAGCCACTCTAATTAAAACAGCTCACCATCACATGTATTAAGCCTCTGCTCATTTCAAAATGGCCATAGAATGCTTTGTCTAAAGTTCATTTGATAAGATTTAGATAAAATGCCTTTGCGGCCATTTTGAAATGCTTGGGGGCTTAATGCACATGACAGTGAGGCAATGCTAGAGCATTCTAATTGGAACGCAGAGCCGACTTGATTAATTGAGTTTGCTCTGATGCATTCTAATTAGAACATGAATGAGCACATCTATAGGCAGCCACTAAGTCACTACTAACCTGAACAAGATGCTAACCAATAACATAAGACACCTCTTGGTGTGATTTTTGTGAAGCACCTAGTTCCCCGTGTCTTTTTTTAAATGGAACTTTTAATAAATTCCCAGATGCCAGAATATGCACCGTAGTTTTTAGGTTGTAGCAAACAATAAAACCTGAATTACAAACCTCTAGAAGAACAAAATAAGAGTGGAAGTGTTTTACTACCCTTTAACCTGTAGCATTACTACCAGATGACACTTATTAATAAAACTGTTCTACTTTAGGCAGAATGATAGACCACAGTAGGTAGAACTTCCAAAAGTGTAGTACAGAGTGTATAAAAAAAATCTATGCTAACTTAATGATCCTAATGAATTCCTAATTTGACTATCATTAATCGAGTACTTCAAATAAATTTGTATATTAATGTATTTATTGTGATTTTATGAATAATCATCAATACTGTTACAGCATACTCAATTTACACATACTCAAGTTAATAGCAAAATTTTCCTTGAGTTCAATGGAAGAAAAACTCCAGGTATTTATTAGGATTTCTAAAAAGTCTTTTTTGCCTTAACATTCATGTAAAATATAAACTGATCATATAAAATGCAAATCTCTCTTCACTCTTTTCCCTCAGGTTTAATAAGTATTAGGCCTGTGTGACTAGGGAAGTATTTGGTTCAGATTCAGCCAATTTGGAGGACTGTGATTCCAATTGGAGATTTGGATCACTGTCCTGAAATGATTTGGCCAAATCAGCTTCAGAAGATTCAGCACTGATTTGGAGAGATTTGGCGATTTGGTCATAGACTATAATGGGGAATAACTGAAATGCCTATAACTTTGATATTTTGGGGCAGATTTGGATGAAAACAGTAGGGAAGGTATCCCCTTCTGAGGGTATGAGGCTTGCCAAGTTTCAAGGAGATAGGTATAGGGGTTTCTGGGAAAGTGCACCTCAAGGTGCTGATAAGCCAAACTCATGACGTGTGACTGTGTGTGTGTTAAGGCATAGCAGGATAAGAATTGCAGGGACGGTAACCCCTGTTCTCACCCTCACAACCCTAACAACTCCACTGCAACCAGTAAGCCCCAGGCCTTTTAAAGATCTTACAGGTTTGGGCTTTCCCCAACCAGGATTGTGCAGTTGCTGGAGGTTACCAGGTGCCTCATGCTCCTAGCTGCCTTTCACCAGGAAAGTTTGTGGTCCTGGAATTTTCTGGGGCTGCTGCACTACCAGCAGTCCCACCCAGGCCTCCTGACCCTGGCAGGGTGCAGTTTTAGGTCATGCCCAGGATGATGTGGGCCTCCTCCTCCCTATATAGCCCCAGCCCTTATACCTCCAAATTCTTCCTGGCATGGGAGCTCAGCAGGGAGATGTTCTTCCCCTATTGGCTGGTGAGAAACTCAACTGCCACCTCCAGCTCTGACAGCGGGGTATTAAATGGGCACCCTGTCCTGTCACATATATCACTCCTTGTGTGGCCATGAGGGTGGCCTGCCAGGTTTCAGGTAGAATGGTGCAGGGGGTTCTGTGAAACTGCACCTCACACTGCTGAAAGCAAAACGTGTGTCACTTATGTGTCTTAAGGAGTGTAGGTTGTACACATGATGGTCTAAGGACACAGCCCAGACAAGGTTCTCAGGGTCAATCTGATATATTTTATTAGACCAATGGAATAGTTGGAGAAATTCTTCTTTGCAAGCTTTTGATTTTAAAAACTGTGCGCCAGGCTGAGGAAGCATCTAGTTGGTGTGTGTGCTCTTCTTGGATGGAAGCAATAGTAAAGAAGCCAGAGGCTGGCATGCAATGCAGACAAGAAAGCCAGGCAGTGAAAATGTAAATGGAGGCATTAGGGAGTGGGAGACAAGCTGGCAGGAGTGGGAACGGGGAAGTAACAGGTAAAAGTGGAGATGTACCTGAGGAGTCAGATTGTCTCTCAGCCCCACAGCCTGACAAAGTGTTTTAAAACAGAGCTCACCTGGAATCTCACAACTCCACTGCAACCAGCAAGCCTCAGGTCCCTCAAAGATCTTAGGGATTTGGGCTTTCCCTAGCCAGGACTGTGCAGGTGTGTGGTGGCTGGAGGTTATAAAGCACCTCCTACCTGCCTTTCACCAGGGAGATCCTGAGTCCTGGCACTTCCTGGGGCTGCTGAACCACTGGCAGATCCCACCAGGCCTCCCAACCCTGGCAGGTGCAGTTTTAGTGGTCATGTCCAGGACCTGGGGCTTTCTCCTTCCCTGTAGTCTCAGCCCATACCTCCAAGTTCAACCTGGCATGAAAGCTCAGTACAGAGATGTTCTTCCCCTGCTGGCTGGTGATGCAGTGAGTGACACCTGTAGCTCAAAATGGTTTTTAAGAAAACACGGAAATAGGTGTGGATGGAGTGAGGAGGGTGGCATTCATTCCATCTGCTTCTTGGGGATAGGGGCTTTGGAGTGAAAAGTGGACTTCCCTTTGGGCATCCTCCCATTGGTTCCATGCTGGGGAGGAACAAGGACAAGGGTGTGCTGCCTCCTGTGATGCAGCAGCATCACCATGGTGGTGATGTGTTTCACTTTCTTGGTTCAGCTGATCTGCCTTTGGTAGTGCTGGCAGACAGCATACTCGAGATCACCTGGAACCTCAAAATGATCCCACACTACACTACCCCCCACTCCTGCTTCTGGGTTGAGTGTGGGGATCCTGCCTTGTCCCCTTCCTCAGCAGGCAGAGGCACAACAACAAAAGGAGCTGACTCAACTCAGCCACTTGCCTCAACAACCTCAACCTCCTCTGAACTTCCTTCTGGGGAAGGAGACCTGGCTCTAGGGGAACTTTGAGGGGTACGGAGAACAAACTCAGATTTCCCCTCATTCCCCAGAATTTCTTTTGCTAGGGTGCTCAGGTCCCCTGCTTCCAGATCCAGCTGCTCCTCTGGCACTGGGAGGCTTACGCTGTCAACTGAAATTGGAGTGGAGAATGTTATGCTGCTGGTGGTTGTGGTTACTTGTGTTACTGGTGCTGCTGCGAATGCAGACACAACTCTGACCTCCTTCCTCCCACTGGCAGCAAAAGACTTCTCACTGCTAGGAAAAAGGGTATGTCTATGTTTGGGGAGGGGGTGGAGCTTGCAGCTCTCCCTTTGCCTCCTCTCTCTCCCCTGCCAGAAGACCTGGCACCTGGCTTTCCAGCACACTTCATATCAATCTTTCTTGTGCTGGAAAATGTGTCTGTGTGTGTGCTGCTGTAATATCTCTTCTTCTCTGTGTGTGTAGCTAACTAATAATATCTCTTCTTCTCTGATTACTGTGTGTGTCTGACTACTTCTTCTCTGTTCCGTTTACTGTATGTGTGTGTAATTAATAATCTTAATATCTCTTCATCTTCTCCTTCCCCATAGTCCCAGCTGTATATGTCTAATACTGTATGCGTCTAATATCCCTTCTTCTGTTTACTGTATGTGTGTAATTAATAATATTAATATCTCTTCTTCTTGTCTGTGTATGTGTGTGAGTGTGCATAATGTATGTGCTTTCCTGCACAGTGATAGATCACACTGCCAAGGAAAACACAGCTTTCTTTTAATGTGTGGGGGGAAAAAATAACAAGAACAAATAAGAAGTTTTGGGGAGAAGAATAAGTTGAAAAAAATAGATTGGATAGAGATAAGTAGAGGGAGTCTACGCAAGGGTAATTAGTAAGCTGTATCCAATCCTTTTCAAGAAGTGGCAGGAGACTCGAAGCCAAGCCAGTCCAGTAGTACCTTACAGATGCTGTTGCTCAGGCAGAAACAGCTCACAAAAGGGATAGAAAGGCTGCAGACAGAGGCTTATATGCTGTTTCTATGTCCCTCCCCCAGAGCACTGTGATTGGAAAGGGACTCAGGGAAAGATCACAGTCACTGGCCAGCTACAGATGTCAGTCTTTCCTCCCCTGCTCACCCTCCCTCTTCTCGGTTTCTGTTCCCCTGAAAGACTGCCTTCTGAATCTCTGAATCTTTTTCTGAATCTTTTCCAAATTGATTCAGAGGGTTTTTTTTTTTCCTGATTCGATTCAGATTTAATGATTTGGCCTTTGAATCAGGCTGAATCTTCTCCAAATCAAATTGGTGACCAAAGTTTCGAGCACATGTAGTAAGTATCACTACTTCTTTATAATGCCTACTGCCTTCTAGCCTACTCCTTCCTTGGAAATCTAGGAAATAGATGAGCTTTGCAGGGTGCTGTGCTAATCAACAATTTCAGGCTCTATAGGATCCAAGGAAGAGAAACAAATTTCAGCAGTGAAGATACCTCACTGAAAATACCTTGCCTACAGCCTTCCTAGTTATAGTGGGAAGGAGATGGTTAGTGCCAGGCAGATCATAGACTATTTGGAAAGGGCTGAAAGTCCAAGCAAGTTGCAAGCAAAGCAAGTAAACATATTGCCAGCTATATGCAGAATGCAGTATAAACATTTGCAGACAGAACTCTCGGGGCAGAGGTGATATCTTTTATTAGACCAACTAAATAGTTGTAAAAACATTTTTTTTCTTTGCAAACCTTTGAGCTGAGATGCCCTTCATCAGGCAAAGGAGACATTTTTGCATTTTGTACTGTACTTTGGTGTAGCTTCTCTGGAGCAGCTTTCCCCTGGAGTGTTAGGATTCTACAGGAATGTGGGTATTTCTGAATGACTCTCTGGGATGTGGAGAAGAACCTAACTTTTGTTTTGTTCCACTCACCAGTACCAGTCAATAGTCCTGTATGTAGGGAACTCTTTATGGTTGTTCATATCCACACAGGTGCCCATGCTACTATGGACAGAAAGTTGGGATTTTTACTACCATGACATCTGAACCCTCTCATCAGCAGATGACATAACATGGTAATAAATATTCATGTCCAGTCTACACTTACTAGGAGTGGCAGAGCTTTACTAGTGCTAGGACAAAGCAAGTTTCTGTGACTAGTGTTGAAAGAGTCAGTGTAGGAACAGCTAAGCTGTTAGCCTGCAATGCTTGAATTAAATTTTACTCCCAACATCCTTCATGATTATAAAATGAATTTGCAATGCAGTTTCTACAGGAATACTCAGACATGAACACCACCTAGAGGCAAGACACTAAATTAAACTATAAAGATTTATAGTCGTGATGATCCAAAATGGTTTAGAGCAGTTTGGTTACCTCCAGACCGTGCCAAGTTCACAGACACCAGTTGAATATTTTGACAACCTTGCTCCACACCAGTGATGGCCACCATCTTAAACTAAATCATTTTAGGAATGCTACAACATCAACCAATGACAACTGAAGGCTAATGTGTCACACATATGGTGTCCTTGTCCATTTGTATACTCCTCACTCAGAGAGATTTGGCAGGGTACCCACAGATAACTAGCTGGGTCACATAATTTAATCTTAATCCACTACTACACTTCCTTTCTCTAATTTTATGAAAATTAGATGCTGTTACACATCAAAAAGCTTTGCTAGTCAAAGATTTATTGAATGTGACCTCTGCGATTTTTGAACTTTGACATTGAGCCAATCAGAGGAATGTACAACATAAACACTTTCTAAAGTTCCCCTGCTTAAATTGCTATTATACAATGCATTATTAATCTCCTTTTCTCTTTAAATAGTAGTATCAGGAGCAGCAACAGAAGCAGTAGTATTGTCACTGCTCCTAGGAGCCCTAGTCATGAACCAGGACCCCATTGTCCTGCAGAGCAAGACAGTTCCTACTCCACAGAGCCTACAGAGGAAGTAGTTTACCAAATAATAATCTTTCTTCTGCTTCTGTGAACACAAGGACAGTGAAATATAAGAACTATGCAAACTTGTCTTAGGTCTGCCTCTCCTTCCCTATGGAAATATGTATGGGAGAAGGCCTTGGGGAGCAATTGCTGATATTTTTCATGGATAGTTTTATACATAAACATAACATGGCCTAAACTTCTACTGTCATGCATTTCAAGTGCTATAAGTGCTGTACCATTTTGAAGTAATACTAAAATACAGCTTTATGAGGGGTGGACAAACACACAGACATGACTCCCCCTCTCTCCCTTGGAGCACTACAAAGTTACTGTGAAACTATTCAGTGCCAAGCTTTCCAGCCAGGAAATAAAAAGGAGTTGCTTGGCCCTGTTGCTGTGCTAAGGGAGGGGAGCCTATCACTTACCCCACTCGCTGACAGCTTTCCACCTCCACAGTGGAGTAGTGGGCTGTCACTTAGTACACTCAGCACCCAGGCAACACTGGTGACTGTCCTCCCCCATCTCCTTCCCTCCTCCCTTGAAGGGTAAGGGATAGAGCAGAGCACTGTGGGATGTTGGGGGACCAGGAACCCCAAACATTACACTGTACACATTACATGCGATGCTACAAAATGTTGCAGCACAGAAAAGCTCTTGTAGCCCTACAAAGGCATTTCTAGCACTACAAAATAACATCTGTCCACAACCTCAGAAACCATGAACACAGAAGAACACACATGAGAGCAGAAGAAATGGTGCATTTCATTCCTCAGCATAAGCACCAGACCCATATGTCTTGTGTAGGTTGTCTATTTTGATAGTTTAAAGCAGATTTAATGATATATAGGCCTTGTGCTGGGCCTGGGGTGATTTCTACCATTGTGACTGGTTCAAAAACTCTATTTTCTCTCTACCCAGAGTGGAACTGAGGGAGAGGACTGACACATAATCAAAAGTTAACATTCAGAAATAATTCAAGACAAAAATACATTGAGATGGAGGTAAAATTAAGAGTGTGTGTCACTAATGTAGGAGTCAAAATGCTACAGGGCCATTCTAATTCTAAATTTAGGTATTACAAAATTAAGTGTTAAAGTTACACTTTAAAATATCCAAACATAGTAGAATATGGAAATGCATTGTAAGGAGAACCAAAACACATGAACTCCTTCTTGATGTGACACCAGGCAATTATGATGCAATCATTTTAGTGTTTATCACCCCAGATTAGACTGAACTAAGTTTTACAGCCATATGCATTTTTTTCTGGATTTTTGCCCCTCATTTAATATATATCATATGCACAAAATTTCACTGATTGAAGATGCTGCGTTATTCTATTAAGATAATTTTGTCTGAAAACCGATACAGCTAATACATATTTTAAAGTTTTTCATTCATTTTAATTCAGAAACCAATTAATAAATTTTCTTGTAAATTCTCAAAAAATAAGAGTAAGATGTATAAATTTTGGGGAGGATATGCTACAATTTTCTTAACTAACAGAAGATAAATCCCGCTAAGGGCAAAATAGAATTCAGTTGTAACAGTGAGGCTATGATTACCACATTCATAATATTAGATAAGATTAATTAGATTAGAGTTCGAGCCACAACATTCAGACCTGATTGGGGGAGGGGTGAAGCCCAGATTTTGGTTGATATCCCTCTGTACAAATATACTAGACATATGATTAAGAGAAGAGCAATATCACCTTCAACTGAATAGTCAATTGTTTCAAGACTTTAATATGGTCCCCCAGAAAGATCAGGTGTTATAATGTCATAACACAGATCATAAGGTTCTGATGGTCGTTCTAATCTAATAACACTTCTGTCATTGTTCTTAACTTTCTAAAAAAAAAACCTTTCTGGCTAAAATTTCCCAGACTTGATTTTTGGTTAGAGATGTACATTGGTGTTTGTTGTTGTTTTTAGTTAAAACCAAACAAATAAGCAAACAAAAAACCTTAAGGTTTTAATAATTATTTGATTATTGGATAATTCATAAATTGTTTCCCTTCAGATACCCGAACTTACCAAAACCACAGTCTCCATGAAGACAGTATACTTCAGAGGAATTTTATTTTTAAATAAGATATGAGAAAGCCATGCACTCAAAATATGCAGTACTTTACTGTTGTGATTTAAGTACGCGTCCCCTTAAGTGAGAAGATGCAATTTGCACTTCTGCATCTGGCAATGTTTCAAAGTTGGTGCTCATTCTAAGAATTAGGCATATGGACTCTTTAAAGAGCTTAGAAATTTTACACAGTGAGCTCCACTTAAAACCCAACTGCTTTCACCTGTAACAGCACTCATCCTTAACTTTTCAACTGTTTGCCTGTGCAATGGAATATAACAATTAAAGGTTTGATAATCTAAAATGATGGTATTTTTATGATACATCGGTGCTTTGTGAAATGGTTGGATTACATGTCACAGAAAGTTGCATATGGACAGCAGCTGCACGCTTGAAAACAGATGGCATTTGTGGACAAGTCCTGATCTTGTCTTTGAAAGTTAAGCAGATTTGAGTCTGGTCATCTTTTAGGCTTGCTGTTTCTCTATGATAGTAATGGCTGACCATTTATATTAATCTGTGTACATCTGTCAACATGCACAGATATTGTAGATAAGCATGCATGTGGTGTAAATGCAATATGATCAATTGCCATTTCATCCCAATCCTTCTCTACTTACTCTGTATGTAGCTTTCCAAATTTCTGGTCAACTATCATATAATTGTGAATTGAAAAAGTAAAGCAAAACTTGTGTAGGAATATTTCTTTCTTTCCTCACCTCATATGGATTTTCTCCCTCCCAAAATTATATTGGCACAAATGGACAATAGTCAATCCTGGACAGATGACACAATAAAGGTCTAATTATCCTGTAAGCCTTTGGGGATAGAAACAAAAACATTGTCCTGTTAGAAGGTGAAGCCTACCTCCTCCCTTTCTGGTAGATAAGACTTTTGCTTCTGACCCAGAAAGATTATGAAATACTGGGTAATATTTAGAATTTTCTAAAATGTATTAGTTCTCAATATTATCTCCTTCTAAAGCCTTTCACGGAGTGGCGTGATCCACTTTATTACCATAAAGTCTTCTTCATAGACATATACGACTTGAGGCCTGTAGCAGAAGGACACCTCTGGTTCTCCCCAAAAACTCTGCTCTGTGACAATTTGGTTAGTATGGGCCCTGCAGAGGGTACACACCTTACCCTACCTCTTTAGGTAACCTGAGCTGGATACATTCCTGAGGGAGGGGGAAAACCTGCTCCCTCTGCCTACATGACTGGCATCACATACCTGGGTGAGGGGCTTAGGCTCCCTGGTGGGCTAGAGACTGCCAGTTTACCCAGCAACCAGTGATGCATTTCAAATTGGTTGGCTGGCAGCCAACAGGTGCTGGCCTCCATTGGACCAAGTAAATAAGGTCATAAGGGCTATATAAGTTAAGGACTGCCCAGGAGGAGAGGCAGTAGCCATGATGAAAACTCAGAGAAAGAGAAAAGCCAGACCATCTGAAACTTGTTCTCTCTCACAAAATTCATGATCAATGAGCTGCTTGCCTCCAGAGGGAATCTCCACCTGCCTCTGGATGATACTTGTGAGTAAGCTACCTGAGATCTAGCTAGATATATAGCTTGCAGTAACTCAAATGAGTGATCAAAGGCTACTCCAGCTACCTTGTTTGCTCTATGGGTTTTCTCTGATACTACTCAACTCTGTACCTTATTCTAACCCTACTCCTTGTAACCAATAAAGTTCTCTTTTGTACCTACTGTGGGAGACTTATTGGGAGTGGGTTTAGATTATGTCTTGGGGTCCCTTTGGTTCAGCTGACTAAGGGAGACCACTATTTGTGCTGCCGACTGAGGGAAGCATCCCAAGTTCTTGAAGTGAGTCAAGTACCCTCGAGGGATACTAGGCCTGTGTTTCCCAGGGGACATCATGCCAGAATCAAACCCAATCCCAGGGTAGTGGCAGCTCTACCCCCAGGCTAGTGGCTCTTCTCCAGGAAGGGGATGGGCCAGACATGAGGTGCCCCCAGGGTGGCACTCGGAGCCTGGAAGGTAGTTGGGCACAGTGAGGTGCGTGGCTCAGTGCAGGAGCAACCCCTACTGGCCCGCCACAAGGCCAATGGAAAAACTAACACAAAAAATCACATATTTTTATTTGCAGTTTTGCAGTTTCAAGGAAAGGTGCTGGCCTACATTATCTACAGAATTCTAGGGACTGAGTCTAAGCCCACATGTCACAAAAGGCCTGCCCATTGGCAAGTGAACTCATGGAGCCCAGAGGTCAAATGAATGCACAAAAAAGAATGAAAAACAGGAACCATAGCCTCTTAAAACAAAGAACCTATATGGGAACACTGAGCACAGGGAGAGGTCCTATTGACAGCCGTTATGACTGAAGTCTTTTATTTGGGCACTTCATCTCAAAGAGCCCTGGTTACAGCGAGATAAGTCACAGCTCTCTTCTCCAAGTCCTTGTCCACACAAATACCATTTTAGGTGCTGACTATGTGGCTATCTCTAGCTAGAAGGTAGATAGAAATCTTTTTTAAGTCAATGGGCTGTGAAAAAGAAGACTACACACTAACTAGAACTAGTTCTAATGCTAAAAATAGAAGTTGAGTTAAGCTCTCACAGATGAGACCTCAACGTTGCTGGTGTTGTATCCTGGAAGGAAGAACCTGAGCTGGTTGTAACAGTGGTTGCCATGTCCTATCTTCCCTCAGCTATGGTAAACAGGAACCAGAACCAAATACTGATCTCAAAAAGAATCTAATCTTGCATGAAGGAGGACATATGCACCCCAAGAGCAGAATCCATGTGGAAAGCAACTTACAGGCACCCTTGCAATCTCTACTGCTCAGTGTCACAATAGTATGTTTCAACCTAGAATAACTGTTACTTTTACCAGTGAGAACATGATTTAATTTTACTTGTTTCTTAGTCTTATGTTTCAATACTCTATTTTGCCTATATCTTATTTGTATTATTTTCTAGATTGTCTGGAAATGTTTAAGATGTGCTCACATTTAGCTGAAGGTATCTATGACATTTTTTTGGTTTCACCTTGATTTCCATTTTTTTCTTAAACAGAATTGTCAATATTGTTGGAGATTTTTTGTTGGTTTTATTTTATAGAAACATATTTCATGTGTCAATATTTTTCTAAATCATGAATGCACAATAACGCTTGGGAATTTTACTTACAGAATTCCATGAGACACTAACTTATTTAGCTATAGCATGTAAGAGATAATGACATTCAATGGCTAACATCAAAGATAGCCTTAGAAGCTATCTTTCATACATGTTTACTATCAGAAAGGATTTAAAGGCAGAAGTCATGATTGTGGTGAACAGCATATATCCCTATTCTCTTATTCACCACCTTCCCAAAATTGTTGTCTGCTGTCCTGTCAAATTGAAGGAATTTTGAAACTGCAGCTTGCAGGGATGCCCAGCTGGCACAGTTCTCTTATGAAGTGTGTGGGGCTCCTGAGTCCTACAGAAATAGTAGGCTTCTGGGGCTGTCCCCAAATGTATGGAATATATCTGTTGTTTCAAGGGGTCCAAGTATCAAATTTTAAGGGTCAAGTTCCCAAGCAACTCCATAGGGAGACTATTAGAAAGAAACTCCCTCAAAAATGGAGATTCAGGTGATATAATATTCTGGCTCCCTTGCAGTCTTATTCCACACCAAGAACCATGTTGTCAATAGGCAGGACAAACCTTTCCTTTTTTTCTTTCCTTTTTAAAAAAATAAATCAATTCCTTATTTACCCACCTTTCTTTTCATGGGTCCTTCATTGTGATCAAAACAACCATGCCTCTCATAGGCCTTCAGCAAAAACTTACTGAAGCACCAACTTACTCCTTTGTGTATTGTTACACTTCATTTTAACAGCAAAAAAGGAAAGAGGTAGGTTAAGCAGAATCTGCTTCTAAACTCATGGTCCTTCACTCCTGTTTGATAGAAAATAAGCTAAGAACGAAGAAGACTTTGTCTTGTACTAATACTCTGCCACTTACAGACACCAAGATCAGTTACTGGTTCCTTCCTTCTGTTGTAAAACATTTTTCAGAACTGTAAGCAATGCTGAGATATATTTCAGTCCATGTGGCAAGGTGAAAAAGGCAGCTATTGTTTCCCCAGGTGGACTATATAGTTGAAAATCTGTGAAGAAAATTTCTATAGGGTTGCAACATGGAAATTCTCAGCTAATTTAATCACCCTGAAGTAAAGGTCTCCACAGAGTTATGCTGAAATTGTTTTGTCATTATCTTGATACATTTTTTCTATAGGTTTGTGCTGACAAAATTTTATTTTGATGTGGTTATATAGTATCCCACACTGCTTCACACCAGAGTCATTTTGTTACTGTCTTCACAACCTTTTATCATCTTCCTTGACTTGAACTTACATTCTTTCCTTTTGACACTATTATCACCTTCATAACCTTGTATTGACGATACAAATGTGATTCACTAGCTAGGCACAACAGAATGGGCTAAGTATATTGTGCCAGACATGTTCTTTAAAATTCAGTCTTAATGTTTTGTAAGTGTTATGTTCATTTTAAAAAAGGCCAATAGCACCTCTAGTTTTGAAATTCAAGACACTGAGTTTTGATGAAGAATATGTGGCAGGCAGCATGCTTCAGGCTGCAGCTCAGATACAGGTGGCAAGAAAATGATTGCAGGCCCGCCTAGGAGGACTGGGCCAGCTGATGAGGATAATTGGCTGGCCCAGAGGAAGTTAAAAGTTCCCAGGAAAGACAGGTGAGAGGGAGAAAAAAGGCTGCATGGCAGAATGCTGCAGCACTGGGCCAGAGCACTCTCTCAGAGTATGGGAAAACACTGAGGAGTGTAAGCAAACTCTTTATTGCTTATGTATCTGTTTGATTGCTGGTTGATGGTTTAGGTTGTATCCTGTGGGGCAAGTTTCCCAGGAAAATAAGGACTTTAGTATGTGAACTGACAATCTGCTACAGGGTACCTCAAGCAACATCAACCAAAATATGATTAATAGCTAAAATATTACATTCCACCATTTTGCTTTTACTGGGTTTCCTTGTAAACGCCGAGTCCATTCTTCTTTACACATCTAACCCTATACGTCAAGCTGTGTAATGGCACTTTATCATTGTAAATTGCTGCCAACCTGCCTCAAAATCTATCTTGCTGGCTAAAAAACATTACCACAACACCTCAGAACTGTCACTATCTTTAGACTTGTACATCCATTCATTACATCATATTTTTTCTAGGATCTTTTATTATTAATAACAGTAACTGAATTCCCATATGTTCAATTATTACTGGCAACAGAGTGAATATTTCATAATAGACATTAAAGAGACTGTCACAGCGGGGTCCTACAGGAGGGCCGTGATCTCCTGAAGGCCCTCCGTCCGCGCCAAGTTCGGCCCAAGACACCCTCAATTCTCACCCGCCACGACTTTGCTGACACTAGGTTTAGGATGGGAGGCTGCCTTATTACCGCCTTGGGCACGGTGTACCAGGACCTTCATCCCTGTGATCTCCCAGACCCACCGGGATGTTCCCTGTATACTGGGTGCGCCCCAGGCACCCTGGCCTTAGGGCCAAACGTGGCTCCTACCACCCCTGATACAACATCCCAAGCCTCACTGCTGTCCCGGATGTTGGTGTGTCAATTGTTAGTCTGGCCCTTCCCCTCTAGGGCTCTCTTCATACTTGCCCGCTCTCCGGGCCTTACCAATAAGCTCGCCCGCTCTCGGGCCTCTCTAGAATATCGTCTGCCCCTGGGACCCTCGTCCGCTCTGGGGACCTTCTGTCCAGCCCCAGTCTTTTAGGCTTTCAGCACAGTTCTGCCCCCTCTGGCCAGGCGTTGTGTGCTGCTGTCTCGTTGGAGA